>CM023610.1:770934-1418434 GCA_013358685.1 Antennarius maculatus | reverse complement strand
GTCTCTATCTGTCTTTAACTGTCTTTAACTGTCTTTAACTGTCTTCAACTGCCTTTAACTGTCTTTAACTGCCTTTAACTGTCTTTGACTGTCTTTGACTGTCTTTTACTGCCTTTAACTGTCTTTAACTGCCTTTAACTGTCTTTAACTGTCTTTAACTGTCTTTAACTGCCTTTAACTGTCTTTAACTGTCTTTAACTGTCTTTAACTGCCTTTAACTGTCTTTAACTGCCTTTAACTGTCTTTAACTGCCTTTAACTGTCTTTAACTGTCTTTAACTGTCTTTAACTGCCTTTAACTGTCTTTAACTGCCTTTAACTGTCTTTGTCTGTTGTTGGAAATGACAGAAACATGTCTTCTCTTTTTGAACATGCATCACCCTGCCATCCTTCATGCAGATCATTAATGAACGTTACAGGGCGTACTCCTGGGTGGCCGAGCTGATCCAGGTCTTTATCTGCGTCAGCATCACTGTGTCCTTCCTGGTGATGGGATCGGCCATGAAACACACCAGTAGGTCTCCAGTTCTTTACTCTGCTGCCCTCATGACCCACAGAAAACCAGCTGACGGATAAACAGCTGCGTTGCTTTTATACAGAAGAAGTGGAATGGTAATCACAGCAGCGTCATGATGAAACACATTACTTCATCAAATTATTCAGTTATATTTATTTAATATATTTATTAAGATTTTCTTTCTTCAAAAATAAAAAGCAATTTGAAAACAAAAAAATAAGAGAAAGCATGACAAGAGAGACAAAAAAGTGGGGGTTATGAAAAAAGTTCCATGTACATTAAAATGGTACATAATACAAACAATTTGGTGTAATTTACCTTTTTTTTACACGGGGAGCCAAAAGTAGAATAGAAGAAGATAATGAGACATTCAGCTGTAGCTGAGGCCTGTCAACCCATTTGTCTTTGCTCTTGACGTTACAGCAGATATGTTTCCATCGATATTGTCCAAAAACAGTCTGGATTCTATCAAAGACATCAGTCTTTCATCAGGTCAGGAAGTCCAAAGGTGTATATTCCATTACTGTCCTGTGCCATCCCACAACCGAGGGGCCCTATTCATTTGAGTCAGAATGGAGAGGAATCCTTTCTATATCTTGAGAGGGGGTTTGGGGCAGCATCTTCTCTGAGCAGTATTTTCAGCTGTAGTGCTTTTGCCCCTTTACAAACTGTTATATTCTTTGCACTATTCCAGATATCCTCCCATATCTTCTCTAATGTCACCCCCAGCGGTCTAACTCTAACTTCTGAGCTCAGGCTGTGATAGAAGGCACTAGTGGAGGCGTGTTCACCAGAAAGAAACACTTTTTTCTCGATGGTTGAAACATTCATGTCAGTAAGCAGCAACGTGTCTTCAATAGTAAAGTCTCTACTCTGGACATTACAAAAAACATCTGTTCTCGGTAAGATCTCAGTCATATTTTTCCATAACCTGATTAAAAAACAGCAGAACATTACCACCAACAAGATCACCCAAAGACGAGACGCTCTTAGTCATCCATCTTTTAAAAGCTGTATCTAAGATTTCTGGGAGAAAATCAGATGTGAAAACAGATGTAAGTGCTGACCCCCCCTCCATACGCTGTGCAGTCCTCCTTGCTCTAATAGTGTTGATTGTAAATGGATTAGATTTTAGTTTTTGAATAAAGAGTAAATTCTTCAGACAGCTGGGGAGGGTCTTCTCAACATCAAGCCAGATTGATGATACTTCATTTTTAATTAAGCCAGGCAGCACCATACCGTCTGTGGGCACTCAGTCGGTATCCTTTAATATCTAGTTAGCCTGGTACAGGTAGGTCCTGTAGGGTCCACATAAATGGGAATGGATTAAGGAATCCAGCTGCTGCTGCAAATTTTCCAGAGGCATTGCCTCGCATTTGGAAAAATTGTATCCAGAACAGGAAGCAAACGAGATGTTTTTCTGAACCAAATGATGGACCGACACAGAGGGACTCAACAAAAATAGTAAAACGTCATCTGCATATAAAGTAATCTTGTGTGGTTTTCCATCAACATTTAGTCCAGATATTAAGTGGTCTTGTCTGATAGCCTCCACCAGGGGTTCCATTGCTACAGCAAACGAGTGGAAACAGAAGGCAGCCCTGTCTGTTGCCCATATGGGCTGCAAAATGTGTGGACCTCTGGCCATTGGTTATGACTGCAGCCATTGGCCTCTTATATAGAACCTTCAACCACTCAACAAATGCATCACATAAGCCAAGTCGCTCATATAAAACAAATAAGGCCATTCCACTTGGTCAAAGGCCTTTTCTGTATCTAGAGAGACCACATCACCATCTATTGTCTGCTAATGGGATAGCTGCATAATATTTTGCAATCTTCTATTATATGAATTAGATCCTTTGATGAAACCAGTTAGATCTTCTCTATATTTGGAAGAAGACCTTCTGAATGTCTTGCTAATATTTTAGGTAGAACGTTCAAATCTACATTTATTAGTGAACTCGGCCTATAGGAGGCGCAGTCCTCCGAGCGCTTCCCTTTTCTAAGTATTAGAGAACTACTGGCTTCTGTCAGTGATGACGGAGGAGTGCCACCCTCAGAGGAATAATTAAACACATTAATCACGGGTTCTAACGAAAGATTTTGAAGTTCTTTTGCGATCCTCACTCCCATGACCATCAGTTCCTGGTGCTGTCCCTGTTTGTTGTTCATGTTTGTCTGCGTGTTTGTCAGTCGACGGCCTGGTGAGCTCCCTGTGGAGCAGCAGGATGGAGGGGCTGTCTAAAGCCTGGGAGCAGAGCCGACCCAAAAGACTGCACACGTGTTCAGCAGCGAGGTGAGGTGTGAGGACTGCTTTAGTCTTCATGTTAAACATCCCAGCTGCAATTCACGCTACAAAAAACACTCACACGCAAGCTGTGGGCCTCAAAAAGCAACTGTACGTACATTCGACACGTGTTGTCTTTGAAACTAACAAATGATTCAGAGTAAATCCAAATGAAAGTATAAAAAGGTTTTGGCTGGAATGATTTTCAATGATTTAAACTCGTAACACAACTTGTGCAGCATCAGTTACCATGGTAACTGACACAGGATAAAAGAGTAATGCTCGCAAGACCTCCACAGCGTGTCTGCTGTAAAAACGTCTTGTACAACTACAAATTAGATGTTCACCGTGTGTCACTAAGGTAAGCAGTAGATTTGTGTTGGATGAGAGCACAAGAAAGACGTTTACAGGTAGTAAACGCAAACACAATTCATTCAGAGAGTTTGTAAATTGTTATTTAATAAATATCAATAATCCTCATTTTAAGTCATTTAAATGTCATTACTACTCTGTTACTCTATTACTACTAAATACTAAAGTAGTATTCCCTAACACTAATCAGAAACAATTACAGGACATTAAAACAACACGTGATGAAATCAAATGTAGGCACAGGTCGTTTTGAGGTCAGTCTTTCTGATTATCAGAATCAGTCTTTATTTGTCATGCTGACACACGTTTTCCATATGACAGTACGAAATACGTCTCTGACGGTCCCAGTAAGCCCGGTCAATAAATTAGGTAAATAAGAAAAAAAAGGGTTAAAAATGTAAGATAAATAAGAGAACAGAGAAAAGTTAAGAATGCTAGATATATAAAGTGTAAAGTGTAAATTGAAAAGTGTCTGAACAGCAAAATGTATTTACAATGTAGCAGCTTATACGCTACATTGTATACGCTGCTTCCAAAAACAAATTAAACATACACAAAAAATTAAATTCAAGTTTACGTCTTTTCACTTTAATATCTGTTCGCCACAAATACTGGACTCTAAAAATCACTAGTACTGTCAGAGTCAGCTGTTGATGTTGATGATCCACCATACGCCAATGTAGCATGTAGCATGTAGCTTACCTTTAGATGAAGGAAGAGGATGGAGGGAGAACTCACTGTGGGTCAGGGTCAGAGTTGTCATCAGAGAGATGGTCACCACTACCACTGTCTTCACTACCTTTGCTTTATCAACATGATAAAGTATCAGTAAAGTATCAGTAAAGTAGAGTGAAGTATCCAAGGTACGAAGCCTGATGCTCTGAGATGCTAACAGAGACAACAACAAACAACAACAAGAGGGGGGATGAGTGTTGGTGCTGTGTGAATGCAGCGGTGCTGCCCCCGCGGGGGCTGTGGCAGAAAGGGGAACTGCAAGACGATACGGTAAATCAATCAATCAATCAAGTTTTATTTATAAAGCGCTTAATCATGAGAGCAGACATTTCAAAGCTTGAGCTTGAATCACGTTTGTTCTTATCTCCGAATGTTTGTAAGTGTAATGTTCATATGTTGGGGACAAGCTGTATTTCTATGTCTTTATACATGTAGTGTGTGTATGTTGTATATATATACAGTATATATATATGTGTGTATATATATATATATATATATATATATATATATATATATATATATATACATACAGTATACAGTATATACACACACACACGTTTAAATGATCTCATGTCTGAGATGGATGGAATGAGCGGCAGTGTGTTGTGGGACAGGTGGGGACAGATTGTCCCTTAGACTACTGTTTGTGTGTGTGTGTGTGTGTGTGTGTGTGTGTGTGTGCGAGTGTGCGAGTGTGTGTGTGTGTGTGTGTGTGTGTGTGTGTGTGTGTGTGTGTGTGTGTGTGTGTGTGTGCGAGTGTGTGTGTGTGTGTGTGTGTGTGGTATAGAATGACCACATTTCACTTGTGTGCTTCGTTCAGACAATCTGCTCTGTTTCTCTTCCAGCATAGCTAAAGGATTGATGTCACTGATTGGATTCAGTGTCATCTTTGTCGTGTCAGTGTGTGATCCCAGGGTAAACAACACACACACACACACACACACACACACACACACACACACACACACACACTGGTACTGATCAGTGCTAGTCCTGACTGTCTCTTTCTTAGGGTTTCGTTGTCCTGCTGGACAAAGTCGTGTCTTTCTCCCTCAACACTGAGGTCGGCCTCTTCGTCTTCATCATGCTGAGGGAGTCCAGAGAGGAAAGATTCCAGTGAGAACCTGATTTTCTAAAAAAAAATCTTTTCATCATTCAAAGTTCTCGAGCCCTTCCTGATGAAGAGTTGGGTTTTTAAGTCCAGACTGTAGGCAGGTCCTGGATCATGAAGGGACTGTTTGGTTCTGGCTGTGGCTTTGAGTCCAGCCCTGGTGTGTTGATGACTGACCAGCAGACTAACAAATGAACACCAGAAAGATTTTCAACCAGAATAATTAATTTTGTCCACATTCTGTGACGTAACCCTTCAAAGCCAAGTGTAGCGTATATGATTCACACGACCTTCCAGGATTTTGATATTTCTACATCAAGAATTTAACATTTTTTTTCCACAAAAACTTGATTCATACAATCAAACGCATGCATCTGCATTTTCCTTGTGAAAAACTCTTGAATTTAGCAAAAATCTTACAAATTAAAGCTCATTTATACAGATTTTTTGTAATTTCTTTGACAAATTTATCATATGATTCCATGATTCCTTATATTGCAAAAAATTATACTTTTCTGGCAATCATTTTATGGGTCAGGTTTTTAAATGTTCCCTCAGTTTTTTTAAGTGGATTATATATTTTATTCATTTTGTCTTTGGAGTTGTTCCTTAGTTGATTAGGACAATGCTACAACTTCACCCGACCTAACCAGGATGGCGGTGAGCAGAGAATGACTTCATCTTCATTTTGGGGTGAAATGTCCGACAGTTTGAAATTGTCTCTTTGTCTTCCAGACACCTCGTCATCCCTTTGCCAGTAGGTGATGGTGTGTTCAGCCTCAGTTGGCTGCTGCCCACCTACTTCCTGTTTGCAGTTACCTATGATGTCCTGCAGACCCTGGCCGATGTGGCTCATTACCTACACCTCTACAGCCACGGTCTGGAAGCACACCACCTCAATCTCAGTGTTTCAGCAGCAGCCAACATGTCCATCCTGCTCTGATCATCCAACCTCCAGCAGCCAACATGTCCATCCTGCTCTGATCATCCAACCTCCAGCAGCCAACATGTCCGTCCTGCTCTTCGACCAGCAGCCAGACAGACCCATGGACAGCCAGAGATCCCAGACTTACCAGTTCTTTAGTGTTTTATTCAGGCATACATCAGGCTGTGATTGATCTGTCTGCTGATGACATCATTGTCTTTTTGTTGGGTGGTCTCCCTGTTCTTGACTTGTCCCAGATTAATTGGAATCACTGTGGTGCGTCAGGGGGTTGTCCCTCCAGACACCAGGGCTAGATGTAAGCTAACACCCTAAAACGATCCACCTTCAGGATGACAGTGTGAACAGAAACTACAGCTCATCACTTCTGGGCTTCAGTCATGTCACGCTCACCAAAGTTATCCTGGAACACGGAAACCAGTGTTTTGGGAAATCATGTATTGAGTTTGTTCTACATTGAGATTGACACAAGGCCAGTAAAGTTTATAAATGTGAATATGCATCTGATCACCACCGCTGTGGAAAGAACATTTGAAGAAAGTCTTAGTAAGAGGACAGTAGGGCGAGTTGATGCCCTTTGTAAATAGGAAACTAGTATAAAAGTAGACTAGATCCTCTGCTCAGGCAGACCTGTATGTCTATCTGGACTACCAGAGGTACGGAAGCCCACTTCTGCCAAAAACTCTGGTACTCGTTGTAAAGAGAAACTCTACGTTATGACTTTGTGTCTCACTAAACTGTAAATAGGTGACACTGAACACAACCAAAGCAAACCCACATGGATTCACCACCGGTGGAGGTAGAGCTAGTTTATTGAAAAGGTTTCTCAGTATAGCAACTGATATACTGCGTGCAGTCCTGACATTTGTACTTGATCACACTGATGTAATGATGATTCCAGAGTGACTCCACCCTACATCTAACCAACCAACCAACCAATGAAGGTGAAAACGACCAGCATTCCTGTGCATGATTTCTGCAGTTCCATCATGAACAAGCTTTTGAAGTTCACTAATAAACTGAGGTAAAAGTTGGACTGTTTCATTGTCAACGCTCCAGGGGCCACACCTGTCCATAACCCGGGTTCATCTGATGTGTTCCACAGAGAACATCTCCTTAGCGTGTGGGTAGCATCACACCTCTGAGTAGATGAGGGTCGACCAGCTTGTTCTCTCCTTTTGTAATTGGCCCCACTGATCACTGGCTCAGCAGTGTGTTAGCACGAGAGGTCAGCCTTTACTTTTACTTTACAAAGAGCCTGTAGAGTTGGCGGACTGAAAGGCGGCCACATAGGAACGAACAACCTTGGGATGGAGCAGTGGAGCAGAACTGATTCCAGCTACCAGTTCACACTCCAGACTTTGGTCCCTGCTGGACTTGAACCAACCCCCCTCCGATGCCCAAGTCCTTATGGACTGAACTGCTGATTTGGCCAAAGTGGTTGAGAGGCTACGGCAGTTTCTGTTCATTGTAAGGCAGAGCGTAGAGGTGGGCCGGAACCGGAACTCAGTACCCAACACACACACACTCACACACACACACACACACACAAATAAATAAATACTCGAAACTCTTATCAAAATAGATTTTATTCTGGACTTCACTGATCTTAAATGATAACAGGTTGATGTGAGGCGGCTTTCAGAGAAAACAGAACATAAAGGTGTGGCGCCTGTTGGAGACGCTGCTGGGCTGACGCGGCGCCTTTGTGGCGCCTCAGACAGAACGGCTTCAGCCACCAGTTCAGTGGACAGGACATGATCACATGAGAGGGACCTGCCACCGTCAGATTCTTTTCTTTTGGCTCAAACATGTGAAAACAAACAGTACACAGGACTCCCAGGTAGGAACACATTAGTAGAAATGTCCAATTTATTACAGGGGATACAGGAGAAAATAAAGCTCATTTGTATTTGTACAAACATTTCTCAGAAGCAGAGGAGCTCTGGAGGCAGACATGTCGGTGGTTCCGTTAAACTGACCCCCACCCCCTCAGTGAACACTGACACGTCCTCATGACTTCCTCCTTCTGGCCAAGTCCAAGCGGCGTTCCACCTTCGTGAGACCAACAGAGCAAAAATGGCTCTGAAACTCCACACACAGAGGGTTAACAGGACTTTACCGAGTGTCAGTGAACGCACCGTGAGACGTTCTCAGTACAACACATATTTCTGCATTCTATTTTATAGAATGCTTCATTACCTTCTACTTCAGTGATCAGATTGGAGGCAAAAATCTTTAGTTCACTGTGCATCGTTTTGCCAGCCCATAGTCACCCAGAGACGTCTGCTTCCAGAGCAGTGCCCCCCACCAAACATTTGAAACAGTAAGAATGAAAAAAGGGGCATCAAAACAAGGCCCCTCCAGTCTTGGCTTGTTTCTATTGTTCATTCAATTTAAAGACCTTTTCATAGTCTGGTGTGTCGGCCAGGAGGAAGTCGTTCTCTGGGACTTCCCAGAAAGACGGACGTGGAACAAAAGTCGAACAAATTTAGTGGCGATTTGCTCCTGGGAGTTTTCTTCCCTTCAAGGTGCCTTTAGGTGACAGCTCCGCTCTCAGTGAGCCTTACATTACAGGGTCAACCTCTACTATTTGTAATAGCATCAGCGTAACAAAAGGAAACCTTTAGGATTCATAGAACATGTAAGATAACACTGCCAATAAATCATCAGTTCACTTTTTTTTTTTAATCTACAAAGAAATTACAAAAAATGTAACTTTGAATGATGCGTCTTTAAAAGAGTAGAAAATTTCAGGAGTAAATTGTGAAACAAGGTGAGGCTGAGTGAAGGTTTTAAATTTGTTGTGGGCAGAAGACTCAACATGTGACCTGTAGCGGCGTCACGTCGTCCACATGGGGTACAAACAGCAGTCATGTGATCACGCCCCCACATGATGACCAGCGTCCAGACAAACGTGAAAACATCCACATATTGCTTCTATCATTCTGCTTCTGGGGGGGGGGGGGGACACTGAGAAGCCTCCGTCTGTCAGGGGTGAACCAGTAGAACTCAACAGGGGGGGTCTGTGTGGGCAGCCGTCTTATTAAAACAGTAAAAACACGAACAGATTCCGTTCTGGGGTGACGTTTTGGAGGAGGAGCCAAGGACAGATCTCCATCGTGGGATTAAAACGGCTAATCTGAATCTGAATCCAGAGTGGATGAGAAGGTAGCTTCCTCACATCAGGACACCCGACTAATCCAGCTAGCTTCACACCACCAGACTGGAGCTGACCCCCCCATGGTGAACGATGTGTACTCATCATGGAACACGACCCCAGAGTGACACTCAATAGAGTGGAAACAAACCCACCAAACACTTCAGTCACAACGTCCTGTGACGTTTTTAATCCTGGTGACCAACGACAAACTGGTGGGACGATCTCTGAAGAAAGGCCAGATCTCCAATCCGCTGAAGGACAGCGATTATTTTCTCTTTTTAATTCGAGGGGGGGGTTCAGAAACGTCGTCAGACGTGGATTTCTGCTCGTTTAAAACACTCCATACTAACGTTCTGCCCACGCCTGAGGTCCCACTGTGGACACGTTTGGCTCCACCTTTACTGTGTAGTGATACATCTGATCGGTCCTGACCCTCTCTGAGGGTCCGCTTCTGGCCCCCTAGCCTGTCAGGCCTTTGAGGGAGTGACCCAACATCATGCTGGAATGCTACTGGGCTGCGTTAGCAGTGGTGGGTGGGACCTAAGAGCACCGGTTGAGCTGGTGGAACGCCCCCCCCACCCTGACAGGAGTCCAGATCAGTAACCGTACGACCCGCACTAACACCCCCACAGAGAAGCCACTGTGGTTTGAAATCAGGACTGGACACTGGTTTTTGATTGGAGCTGCTGGGAGCGTCTGTCTTTCAGCACCTCCCATCCACTCCACCCCCCCAAAAAAAGATAAAAAATATAAAAACATCAAAATGAGAGATCTGAAATTTAAAAAACTAAGTGCCGTCCTATTTTACGGTGGAGGATTTGATATGTCTGCACAACGAGATCCAACTAGTAACAGATCAATACTTTTTTCATTGTTTTTCATTTTGATGATGATGATGATGATGATGATGATGATGATGATGAGCGTGGTTTGAAGATCAAAAAAAGCAAAACAGCTTTTGGTACATATACGGATCTGGAGCTTTTTTTTTGTCTATCAGTTTTTTTGGGGGGCGGGGTCCCTCCAGCGTCTCTGTTAGAGTCTGCAGATAGGGGGCACTCTTCCCTCCACCCGCTGATCCGTCCGTCACTCCCATCTCTTCATCCCTGTATCTGGACCTGCTGTGTCGAGTGCTTGCTTCCTGTTCCTGTTCTCCTGCTTCCTGTCTGTCGGTGGGCGGGGCCAGAGTCGTAAGCGTGAGCAGTACGCAGGGCAGGCAGGGACAGTCATTTGGCTATGTACACATTCATGGTCGGTCCATGGCTTCCAGCAGCAGCACTATTTCCGCAGGTCTAGTACGCACACCTGGGGGGGAGGACATGAGTCAGAGCAGACGCCACGAGTCACAGCGACAGACCGTGTGTGTGTGTGTGTGTGTGTGTGTGTGTGTGTGTGTGTGTGTGGACACTTACAGATCCGTCTGATGCACTGGCTCCCACTTTGTCGCCTGCCGCATTCCAGCAAACCTCAAAGATGCCCCCCGTCCCTCTGTAGCTGTGGACTAAAGCCCCCGTCTGCAGAACGGCACAGGAGCAGATGGGGGGGAGTCAAGCGAGGCGTTAACACAGAAACATCAGTTTGAACTCTTTTTACTGTATTCTTACGAATAACTCAACTAATGCTGTAAAGACAGAGCAGAAGGGTAATGAGATCGTTTTGCCACTTGGGGGCAGCAGTCATTCACTGTATGTGAGGGCTTGTACTTATTCATTTTTTCTTTCTAGACATGTTACCACAGCAGACTTCACCTTCATCACATTTACAACATCAACAACATCCATCCATCTTCCACCGCTTATCCGTAGTCGGGTCTCTGGGGCAGCAGCTTCAACAGGGAGCCCCAAACTTCCCTTTCCCCGGCCACATCCACCAGCTCTGACTGGGGGGTCCCTCTAGGATCCCTGTGAGAGTAAAAAGCTGGTCCGTTGTTCCACGACCAGGACAGAACCCACATTGTTCCTCCTCAATCTGAGGTTCGATAATCAGCCAGACCCTCCTTTCCAGCACCTTGGAGTAAACTTTCCCAGGGAGGGAGTGTGATGCCCCTGTAGTTGGAACACACCCCCTGGTCCCCCTTTTTAAAAAGAGGAACCACCACCCCAGTCTGCCACTCTTTCAGCACTGTCCCAGACTTCAAAGCAATGTTAAAGAGACGTGTCATCCATGACAGCCCCTCAACACCCAGAGCCTTCAGCATTTCCAGGCGAATCTCATCAACACCCGGGGCTTTGCCACCGTGAAGTTGTTTTAACTACCTCGGTGACTTCACTCAGAGAGATCGACTCTGATCCCCCATCATCCTCCAGCTCTGCCTCTGCAACAGAGGACGGGTCAGTTGGGGTAGTTGGATTCAGGAGTTCCTCAAAGTGTTCCTTCCACCAACCGACAACCTCCTCTGTCGAGGTCAACAGTGTCCCATCCTTGCCATAAACAGCTTGGATGGTCCCCCATTTCCCCCTCCTGATGTGTCGGACAGTCCTCCAGAACAACTTTGGTGCCGTCCGATAGTCCTTCTCCATGGCCTCTCTGAACTCCTCCCACACCCTCTGTTTTGCCTCCATCACAGCCGAGGCTGCAGTCCTTTTGGCCTGTCGGTACCCTGCAACTGCTTCAGGAGTCCCCAGGGACAACATGCCCCTGAAGGCCTCCTTCTTCAATCGGGCGGCTTCCCTGACCACAGGGGTCCACCACGGTGTTCGAGGGTTACCACCCCTTGAGGCACCCAAGACCTTGAGACCACAGCTCTCAGCTGCAGCTTCAGCAATGGAAGCTTTGAACATCGACCGTTCAGGTTCAATGCCCCCAGCCTCCACAGGGATGCACGAGAAGCTCCTTCAGAGGTGTGAATTGAAGACCCTGCGGACATAGTCTTCCTCCAGACATTTCCAGTTCACCCGCACTCCTCGTTTGGGCTTACCAGGTCTATCCAAAGGTTTCCTCCACCAATGGACCCAACTAACCACCAGGTGGTGATCAGTTGACAACTCTGCCCCTCTCTTCACCCGAGTGTCCAAAACACACGGTTGAAGGTCAGATGATACGATCACAAGATCGATCATTGACCTCTGACCCAGGGTGCTCTGGTACCAGGTACACTTATGAGCATCCTTGTATTCGAACATGGTGTTAGTTATGAACAATCTTTGACTTCCAACAACATAGCACTGCTTGGGTTTAAATCAGGGAGGCCATTCCTCCTAATCACGCCCCTCCAAGTGTCTCCATCATTCCCAACGTGTGCATTGAAGTCCCCCAGGAGAACACTGGAGTCCCCTGCAGGGATCCCGAACATCAACAACATTCAAAAAATAAACAAAGGATGTCTCAGCAGATTAACCCAGGTGATGTGTCTCATGCTAATGACCCTCATTAGTATGCAAAGGCTTGGTGAAACTCGCAATTCAATCACCCCCCTTTAACACCCCTGGGACCCCCATCAACCATTGCTGAGGAGCCAGACGGGTTTCATGTTTGATATGTGGGCTTTTAGAGCACTCCGAGGTCGTCCATGCCACACGTGGACATTTGTTCATCTGTGTGAAAGTGAAAAGTTCCTGAGAAACTTGGTGCCTCCTCCCTAACAGGAGCAACAGAAACCTAAACAGACATTATGGATTACAAGCCTTCTGATTTCCATTTAGTTCAGTGGAATGTAAATGATGTGTTAAAGCGCTCACACCTGCCAACGTAAGCAGCAGATGTTTGTGAACGTCTGTTTCAACTGACTTCACCAAACAACTGGAAGCCAAACATCTCCAGACTCCCGTTAAAACATGAGCTGCTTGAGGGTTTAGTCAGGACGAACTAACAGGATACAGCAACCAATAAATCACTGACTCCTCCCACCAAGACGTCGCACACAAATACAGTAGAACCTCAAGACACGAGCTGTCAGTTTGTCCATATTTTTGTCCGACATACGAGAGAAAATCTGAGAAACGAGCAGCGATTCAGGACTCCACCAGTAGTTGGTGGAAAAAATGGAAACAACATCGGTGAGTTGGTTATGAAGGGGTGCTGGTTATGAAGGGGTGCTGGTTATGAAGGGGTGTTGGTTATGAAGGGGTGTTGGTTATGAAGGGGTGCTGGTTATGAAGGGGTGCTGGTTATGAAGGGGTGTTGGTTATGAAGGGGTGTTGGTTATGAAGGGGTGTTGGTTATGAAGGGGTGTTGGTTATGAAGGGGTGTTGGTTATGAAGGGGTGCTGGTTATGAAGGGGTGTTGGTTATGAAGAGGTGTTGGTTATGAAGGGGTGTTGGTTATGAAGGGGTGCTGGTTATGAAGGGGTGTTGGTTATGAAGGGGTGTTGGTTATGAAGGGGTGCTGGTTATGAAGGGGTGTTGGTTATGAAGGGGTGTTGGTTATGAAGGGGTGTTGGTTATGAAGGGGTGTTGGTTATGAAGGGGTGTTGGTTATGAAGGGGTGTTGGTTATGAAGGGGTGTTGGTTATGAAGGGGTGCTGGTTATGAAGGGGTGTTGGTTATGAAGGGGTGCTGGTTATGAAGGGGTGTTGGTTATGAAGGGGTGCTGGTTATGAAGGGGTGTTGGTTATGAAGGGGTGCTGGTTATGAAGGGGTGTTTGTGAACATCAGTATCTCACTCTTTCTGCGTTAAGCAGTCGTACGCTGAGCCAAAGCGCCTCTCACACACATCGTCACACACTTCTGTGGACACGTCACACACACCGTGCCCCTCCCTACCTGTGTATTCCAGATGTGCACACATTTGTCGAAGGATCCGCTGGCCAGATGGCGGCCGTCGGGGCTGAAGGCCACGCTGTAGACGGGCTCCTGGTGCTTGGTCAGCGTGTGGATGCAGATGCCCCGTTCCACGTCCCACAGCCGGACGGTGGAGTCGAAGGACGCGCTGTGGACGAGGAAGACTTACAGCTCTGGTTCTGTTCCAGGGGGTCAATTCATGTACCAGAACAAAATGTGTTCCTGCTCACAAACATCACCTGAATCTGTCACTATGGTAACTGACTTAATGATGCAAATGATGTAAACAACACTAAAAACCGTGAACCCGTCAGCCGCCTGCTCTTGGTGCCCGTGGACCTTCAGACATTTATCCGTGTTTTCTTCCTGTTCTTGACCCGATCCCATGATGCTTTGCTCAGAGCAACACAGGTGAGCTCTGACACACACACACTTCGTTGTATCGTAAGCTGCTGCAACTTCAACCCTCCTCTGTTCCCTAACTAGATCAGTCGTCATGACGATAAATCCCTGATTAGAAGCCTGATTCCGGTTCAGCGGCCCGCACACTGACCTGGCTAGCATGAGATTAGCGCTGGGGTTGTTGGTTCCAGGCCCGGTGGGGCTCCACTTGATGGTGTAGATCTCTTTACTGTGGGCCTGCAGGTCGTGGACACACGAGTCCTGCTTCATACTCCAAATCTGAGACCACACCAGAAACACAGATCAGCCTTCAGTCTACAGGCCACGCCCACATCCTGACGGCGACGCCCACTCAGCTGAAGGCCAGCGGCGTCACACACACGATGAAGGTGACGATGACCCTCACCTTCAGCGTCATGTCGTCTGAGCAGGAGGCCAGCAGGTTCCCTGTGGGGTCCCACTTGATTGCATTCACTTCATTCTGGAGGAAGAGAGAGGGGGGGTGTGATGAGGACAAACACCCCACAGTCCAGACGTGAACACACACGCGAACACACACGCGAACACACACGCGAACACACACGCGAACACACACGCGAACACACACTTACTGTGTGTCCCTGGAATGTTTTGATGGGTCTGTCCTGCCCCAGTTTACACACATGGATGCACATGTCTGTACTGCAGGAGGCAAACGTGTTATTGCTCTGCCAATCCACGTCCAGCGCCGGAGCTGCAGGGGGGGGGCATCACAGCCGACAGTGAGACGGTGAACCAACGTGAGGCAGATGATCACAAGAGGAGAACTCACCTGAGTGGAAGGGGAACTGCTGTTTGGCTTCTCCTGTGTGGGCGTCCCAGATGATTGTTGTCTGGTTAGCACACACACACACACACACACACACACACACACACACACACACACACACAGGAAACACATGTGATCAGTGTGCTGTGAGTTACATTCATGTTGTGTGTGTTCTATTGGATGCTAGACTGTGTGACACATCTGACCAGAGTGAACACCCATAATGCCCTGTTGTGATGTTTCAGCAGCTCTCACAATGAGACACGCTGTGTGTGTGTGTGTGTGTGTGTGTGTGTGTGTGTGTGTGGGTTAATGTCTCCTTCACTGCAGCGTGAGCGTTATGTCACCATGTCATTCTGTGATAGGCTGGTTTAGATGAAGGGGCGTGTCCTGCACCAGGCTGTCAGACATTAATGGTGGGGTCAGGAGGTCACGTCCTGGCCTGCAGTTGTGCTTCATGTAGGTTTATTGTTTCTCAAGCCGCATTGTTTTGGTAAACTTACTGCATTTTCCGCACTATAAAGCGCACTGGATTATAAAGCACACTGGATTATAAAGCGCACTGGATTATAAAGCACACTGGATTATAAAGCGCACTGGATTATAAAGCGCACTGGATTATAAAGCACACTGGATTATAAAGCACACTGGATTATAAAGCACACTGGATTATAAAGCGCACTGGATTATAAAGCACACTGGATTATAAAGCGCACTGGATTATAAAGCGCACTGGATTATAAAGTGCACTGGATTATAAAGCGCACTGGATTATAAAGTGCATTGGATTATAAAGCGCACTGGATTATAAAGCGCACTGGATTATAAAGCGCATTGGATTATAAAGCGCACTGGATTATAAAGGGCATTGGATTATAAAGCGCACTGGATTATAAAGCACACACTGGATTGTAAAGCGCACTGGATTATAAAGCGCACTGGATTATAAAGCGCACTGGATTATAAAGCGCACTGGACTATAAAGTGCATTGGATTATAAAGCGCACTGGATTATAAAGCGCACTGGATTATAAAGTGCACAGGATTATAAAGCGCACTGGATTATAAAGTGCATTGGATTATAAAGCGCACTGGAGTATAAAGGGCATTGGATTATAAAGCGCACTGGATTATAAGGTGCATTGGATTATAAAGCGCACTGGATTATAAAGGGCATTGGATTATAAGGCACACTGGATTATAAAGCGCAGTCGGTTTATGAGAAAATTAGGGGCTTTGAGGTGCGACTCAGTGTCAAAAATACTGTATATATTCCATTTGTGTTTAGTCAAACGCTGCTTATATGCTGTATATATACTTAGGAATGTGTGAAATAAGCTTGGGTGTACATTACGTGTGGTGAAGACGGGTTATAGAGTGTCATGTATGATCAGCTGGATGTGAAACCAGCAGGAGGTCGTAGATCAGATCCTGGGTTACCTTGTCTACACCCGCACTGAGGATGAAATTTCCTTTTTTGTTCCACTTCAGGGCAAAGATGGGACCTTTGTGTTGGCCGAGGGTACTGGCCAGGTTTCCTGCAGAGCAGAGAAGGAATGACACCTCTGAACATTACTGACGCAGTACAGACAGCTGCCTCTAGGTGGCAGCATTGCTCAGGGTTGAACGACAGCCGTCAGCAGCCGTCAACACACACAACTACCGCTCCAAACACGTGTACAGAAACACACTCCTGGGCTGGAACAGGGTTTCCCTCTCCGCCTGCATCACTGCAGGGGTTCCACACACTCATTAGTGAATAAACAGCGTCTCACCGTCCTTCGTCCAGATTCTAGCAAAGCCGTCGTAGGAGCCTGTTGCTAGCAGCGTGCCCTCGCTCTGTCCGAGAGAGAGAGAGGAGTGTGAGTGTGAGTGTGTGTGTGTGTGTGTGTGTGTGTGTGTGTGTGTGTGTGTGGTAGACCCGTTCACACACACCGGCCTCTGAGAGCAGGCTGGGAGAACGTTAGCTGTGATTCAGCTGCTGCTAGCAGAGGTCTGTGTTTCCCATTATCATGGAGGCTTTCCAGGAAATATCCGCCTCTGCCCTTGGCTCAGGTTTCCACGGCTTTGGCAGAGCTGAAGGAAAATTCCACTGTGATATTCTTCTTCTCTGTTACACATCACCAGCAGCGAGGCGGAGCTCTGGGCCCCCGTTGTGTCTCCATACAGGACACGGAGACGCTGCTTTCTGACAGTCAAACCACTTTGACCAGACACACTGAAGTGTGTGTGTGTGTGTGTGTGTGTGTGTGTGTGTGTGTGTGTGTGTGTGTGTGTGTGTGTGTGTGTGTGTGTCAGCATGCTTACGTTCCAGTCTAGCGAGGTGACATCTTTGTTGCTGGGGACGTCCTGTCCCCCCTCCCGTATGCAGTGTCTCAGCACCAGCTGTGTGGAGCTGCTCGTACTATTCTCACTCAGGTTCCAGATGCGAGCCGTCGAGTCACCCGACCTGACACACACACACACACACACACACACACACACACACACACACACACACACACACACGTCTGTCAGTTCACGTCAATTCTATTGCGATTTTGTTGTTTTCTAGCCAATCACAGCGCAGCCATATTTGTTAGAAATACCAAATCATCACGTTACACGTCAATAACTCAGATTATAAATACATATAACAAATACGTGTTTCCCAAGAAAAGTGACGAATGTCATTTAGTGTGTTCCTCTATTACACATCAACGATATTAACCCTTTAGAACGTGTGTTGATCACATTTGGAGGCCTGAAACGCATAAATGACCAGAATGAGGTGGTGTCACACCAGGACTGCTGTTATCAACACAAACACAAGCAGCTGCTTCCAGCTCCAATAAGAACACGGTCATTGAATAGTGGGAAGTAGCTCTGACAAAACAGGAAGTATGGGATCCTCCCAGTGGCCCCGAACACGCCACGCCCAGCTGAGGATCCCAGAACCAAGGCCAGAATAGAAGGCTTGTCCTGCACCAAGTTTCTCTTGGTTCTCTGAACTCAAACAGAGCTCTGGACCAAAAACAGGGGTTCGGGGGGGGGGGGGGGGGGTGGGACTCAGACTCACCCAGACGCCAGCAGGTCGCTGACTGGGTTCCAGGCACAGATGAACACTTCTGATTCGTGGCCCCTCAACACCATGGCCTTGTTCTGGGGGATCTCCACGTCTCCGTCCACCTCCATCAGGTCTGCATGGTTGTCTGGTTTGGGGGGGGGGGTGACACACATTAGCTCCAGACCCAGGAAACAGTCTAACAGGGAGAAGTAGCGTTGGTGCTGCAGTCACGCTGACGATCCCCTCTTATCTCATCACTCACTAGCTAAGGTGTGCGCTCCGTTCTCCTCGCCGTTGGCAGTGTTCTCTCCATTCTTGGCATTGCTGGCAATGCTGCCCCCGGTGGCGGATGCCGGCGCTGAGGCGGCGGCCTGTTGCTGGGCCATTTTGTCCCGGTAAGCCTGCTGCCTCGTCTGAACGACGTCCGGCATCACCGCATCGATGAGGGACAGCGACTCTATGGGCCGCCCATCAAATAACGTGCCATCCTGTAGAATGGAACAAAAACCCAGTCAGTACAGCAGAGTGGAGTGGGGTGCAGTGCAGTGGGGTGGGGTGCAGTGGGGGAGCCCCACCTCGTTGATGCTGACTTCGGCCTCGACATACTGCAGACCCTTCTGGATGATGCTGATGAGGGCAGCAGGGGGAACCAGAGCACCGTTGATGTTGGATTGGCTGATGTGACTCTCGATACCAAACGTAAAAGCTGAGTGGGAGAACCCTGAGTGGGAGGATGAGAGTGGCACAAGAACATCACTGGATGGAACACCAGACAGGAAGTCAAACTGCATTGGTGTCATTAGTGACACATGGTTTGTTCACGTTTTCTCTGATGGCCCACAGAACTGCTGTTTCTTCTGTCATCACATTCAAGTCAACTTGGATGGTTCTCATGCTTTAAAAGGGAAAGCTGGCGTTTAAACTCCTGAGGTCCATTTACACTCCACCTACGTGTGAACACACACACTGGTTTGAAACGTTTGCGTATTCTTTTGATGGTAAATTGACAAGATGGCAGTGAAGGGTCAGAGTTCAGACCACAAACACGGAGGAGACTGAAACCTTTCCAACCAATTAGAAACATCAATATACTCTAAATTAGACTCAAAATATCTCACATCCATTCAGTGTTTGCACAAAAATGGGCTTTTACCACAACAAAGATGGTTTCATCGTTTAAAGTTTACCTTCCGTTCAGAGCGTTAGCCAACGGCTGTACTGTGGTGTTACATTCACTAGTAGATGTGCTCTATTCACCTTGAGATAATAAACAGTTGGTGATGCTTAAGGCTAATTTACTACATGGATCCAGATGATGTCATTCTGGAAATGTGAAATTTCTGACCCACAATGCTCTTTCTTTTTTAAGATAGTACTGATTTCTTTTTTTATACTATAACATAATCGTCATTAAATAAAATTTTTAGAAACTCATTTATTGGTTTGACATGAAAACGTGTTTTTCCTCGTTCATGGAGTACAACAATCATAGGGTAGTGGTAATAACTGTACACTGTGGTAATAACTGTACACTGCACATGTGGCCAGCTACCAGCTCAGTGTGGATTTGTTCAACCTCTGCCAGGTAACAAAGTTCACCACAACACAACGATAAACAGATAGCTTTACATGCACACAGAATAATAGCACATGTGCAGAAGAAAGCAGGGCCCCCACCTCAGAGAAGACAGCTTCAGGTTCCACTCAGAAAAACTGTTTCAGACTGAAGGAGTTATCTGACGATGATGCATGTGATCTCTAAAAAAGAACTCGTGAAGAGCAGATCGCTTCCTACTCAAACCGGGTCATCTGATGTTCTAATGGTTCTGATGCCCGATGTGCTCAGGCCTACTTTTACAGATTACACACACTTAAAAAAAAAAAAGTTGTGACACGCAATCATCGAGGCTTCAGATGTTATTTTAAAAAAATAGCAAAAAATCAACACTTCAGATATTGTAAAAAAAAAAAAAACTTTGACTAGGTCTAGACATTGTATCTCTATATACAGTAGATTCTGATGCCAACAACAGATTTCAAACTAGTACCATGGTAGTCACAGACTACAACATCCCGCGACACGCCTGATTCAGAATTTTACCCTGACCTACTTGCATAGGTCATAGATCAAAACTAGTCCTTGGATCTGTGGTCTTACACTGGCCTTCTCCCTCGTCTTTCCATCTTATCTGGTTCCTGAGGGTAAAAAAGTTGAGATTTGACTTGACCTAGTCAAGGCCATCATCTCATCTTCATCCCCTTTACTGCCTGAGTAATGTGCTTTTTGTTTCATCTTTCTATCAGCAACGCTTGTGAAGATATTTGGTGGACTAACTAATGAACTAACGGACGGACACACAAACACTGACCATTACAATACATCACCGCTTTGAAGTGGGATGTAAAAAACTTGGACAGGGTCTAATACTGTAAAATATACTAAATCATGAATGTTCTCATTTTCAAAATTTCATATGTTGTCTTTGTGCCATTTTCAATAAAACATGGAGTTACAATGTTTTAGAAATCACCACATTCTGTTTCCATCTACATTTTACATCAACCCAGGACATCCAACTTTATTGTTACGTCGGCTATTTAAGAATGAATTCATAGAGGAAATGAGCAAAATAAAGCAACACATTAGCTATTACATTGGTTTTTATATATTTTATTTATTATATATAATACTATATACAGTGGACCATGCCTATAACGTTCACCTTTCAGAGCCTCGCAGTTTCTTAAACTCTTTAGTGCAATTTTGCAGTGCATTGTGTTCTGCGTCCTGATTGGCTGTAGACCATCGTAAATGAATCTCTTCACAGTTCTTCTGCGGTCAGAAGAACTGTGAAATACTCATGACTCACTGTTAATCATTTCTCCATCATAGGGTGATTGTTAAAAATGAATGTTAGTTCTGTAATCCAGCATTTTCATAAGAAAATTTTAATCAATTATATTTAGTGCTCAAACAAATGTTTGGCCTGAAAACAGGTTTTGGCTTCATTCTATAATACTTGCCCGGGGGCCAAATGTGGCCCGCCACATCATCTTAAGCGCGAGAGCATAAAAGGTCAGAGTGTGCTTTGATCAAAAACTACATTTCCAGAGGAAAATAACCAACAGAGTTAGACCAGGCGAACCCACAGACAGAGTTAGACCAGAGGAACAACAGAGTTAGACCAGGCGAACCCACAGTGTTAGACCAGAGGAAACAACAGAGTTAGACCAGGCGAACCCACAGTGTTAGACCAGAGGAAACAACAGAGTTAGAGCAGGAGAACCCACAGAGGAAACAACAGAGTTAGACCAGAGGAAACAACAGAGTTAGACCAGAGGAACAACAGAGATAGACCAGGCGAACCCACAGTGTTAGACCAGAGGAAACAACAGAGTTAGACCAGAGGAAACAACAGAGTTAGACCAGGCGAACCCACAGACAGAGTTAGACCAGAGGAAACAACAGAGTTAGACCAGACGACACAACAAACAGTTAGACCAGAGGACACAACAAACAGTGTTAGACCAGAGGAAATAAGAGACAGAGTTAGACCAGAAGAAATAAGAAACAGACTTAGACCAGATGACACAACAAAGTTAAACAAGAGGACACAACAGAGTTAGACCAGATGGACAACAGAGTTAGACCAGAGGAACAACAGAGTTAGACCAGAGGAACAACAGAGTTAGACCAGAGGAACAACAGTTAGACCAGAGGACACAACCGACAGACCAGAGGACACAACCGACAGACCAGAGGACACAACAGTTAGACCAGAGGACACAACAGTTAGACCAGAGGACACAACCGACAGTTAGACCAGAGGACACAACCGACAGTTAGACTAGAGGACACAACCAACAGTTAGACCAGAGGACACAACAGTTAGACCAGCGGAACAACAGAGTTAGACCAGAGGAAATAAGAGACAGAGTTAGACCAGAGGAAATAAACAGACTTAGACCAGATGACACAACAGACAAAGTTAAACAAGAGGGCCCAACAGAGTTAGACCAGAGGAAACAACAGTCTATATGCAGCGTTCATCTGAAACGTATCCTACATGTTCTGTCCTAGGACACGTCTGTGACTTAACTACAGAGCCTGCCTCTCTTGGCCTCCTCTTTACTGACAATCCCACAGGATCTGCAGAGAAACAGATCAAACCTGCTCTGGTATTATGTTCCTCCTATCAATGCAGGATGTGCTGTTCTCTTGTTTACTGTACTTTAAGCTCGTAAGCAGAAATGATTAGTGTGTTAAAACCAGCGAGGCTAAGAAATCCAAACGGGAGCTGAGTTTTTAGTCAATGTAAATGTTAGAGGAGATTAAATGTCAACATGACCTACAAGTGTTATAAATCCTGCTGGGGTCATCCTACACCTGCTGCTACCACGCTCTGCAGTCAGGTGACGCTTTATTTTGCAGGCTTGTCAAACATCTTAAATTATGGGCTGACAATACATTATTCTTCCGTAATCTTCACAAGTAGCTACCAATCAGCTGCTTGATGGTTAGCTGCTGCTTCTTTAATGAGACTCGATTACCAGTGACCGGTCAGCAGTTGAGGAGCTTCAGTTTTGGATGAAAATCTACAATAGAACCTTGAGATATCAGTTTAATCCGTTCTGTAAACTGAGCTCCTAAATCCAACGTTTCCCCATTTAAAGTAACTGAAATCATTTTAATCTGTTCCAGCATGGAAAAAAGCCCAAAAACCCTTAAACTATGAAAAAAACATTTTTATCAACCAATAGACGTGCAGACTTTACCTGTGTATAATTAATTATATATAAGTTACGTAAACAATGATAAAGCATGAAAAGAAACGCATACGTCACGAGAACACATAAACTACGTCTCTACACCAATGAGAACGAGATCTGGTCTCACTGATGTTGTATCCATCCACCATCACGTGTTAAAGAACGAGATACGGTCTCACTGATGTTGCATCCATCCACCATCACGCGGTAAAGAACGAGATCCAGTCTACATGGTGTCCTGAATCATGTCTCATATGTTAGATTTTCGCTTGCATGTCAAACAGCAACATGGAGTGACGGCTTGTATCTCTGATAACTCGTATGTTGAGCAGCTCGTATCTCGAGGTTCTACTGTCCTGACATTAACGTCATGGATTATTAAGTGACACTGAACATCACAACAATGATGGTCACACATAGAACAGTCTAGGAAAAAATGATAAGAGTACAAAGCCCACCTTTTAAAACATGTGAGTCTGCGACAGAGTGTGTTAGATACAATCAGACCATACTCCTATACACACACACGGTTTCGCTACAAGCAGAACATTCACACATCTCCCAGCGGGAGACGCTTGCAGCCACAGGCTGTTACTGCAGCCGTCACACAGCAGCCTGAATGTAAAGTAGACCCTGTTGATAGATTGCCATTGTTCTTCATGAGGTGTGTTTGTATGATTTAAGTGTGATTAGACAGACACATGTAACTGGGTGAAGTATCACTATTATGTGTATGCATTCATCCATTCAGGTCACGCATAGGTGTGGAGTCATTCTGAGTTCTCCGACATCTTCCCTCCTTCAACATCACTCGATTTAGACAAACTGGTCCGTCTAAATTGTTCGGACATGTGAATTTGAGGGTGCATGGTTGTTTGCCCTTCATTGTGCCCTGAGATGAGCTGGCGTGTAATCCGGGGTGTACCTCTCACCTGTAGTGAACCAACTCCAGGGTAAATCTGTGACCCGGGGTCGGCTGATGACGAGGTGATTATGGATTATCTCGTCTTCAACAAAATGAATGAATACTTGTTTTTTTAGAAGATTTCTGAATTAATTGTAGAATATTGAGTATATTAACTATAAAACACTCCTACCTGCAGCACTTCCATTCAGTGACACATATCTATACAACAGCGTATCTATATATGCTATCCCAAAAAGCTGCCTCTGCTGTCCAGACTGTGTGTAGTCCTTCTCCCTAGCTTTAAGACCACACACTGACCCACACACTGTGTGTGAACACACAGCAGCTAAACCAGTAAGCAGCTTCAGAGACCCACAAACAAAGTCCTGTTCCTTTACCAGGAGTCTTCTACACTTTTAATCAACAGTATCAAATAAAACGAGGGAAAAAAAACAATGTGTGCACGTGAAGAAACATGATGACATGAGAAGATACCTGATTCCTGTAGGTATCTGTAGACCAGGAAGTTGACCTCATCACTGCTAATGCTCATCTTTATTCCTGTTACACCATGAGGTCAGCACACACACACACCTAGCCTGGAAAACAGAGAGGAGGAAGCATTAGTGAAGGGTAACACATCAGACACACAAACGTGACCAGGCTGATCACGACTCCCGATGCTGGTGGACACATGTGGGTTTCTTTACCAACAACACAACACATGTGACCCAGATTATGCTTTTTTTGATTCATGCCATTCAGCTGCCACATGTCAACTAAACTGTATTCGAAATGTGTTGCCCCAAACATCCGTGGTCTTCAATATCTTTGATTAAAAATTGTTGAAATGAGCTTCACGTCCAAACACGTCGTTTGTATGGGCTGGCCATTAAATGTTAATGAGCTCCCTCTGTCAACACCTGCTACACCCCCCGCCCCCATGTGGTTCATATGCACCACGTGCAAGTGCACCACCGTCCACTCGCACATAGCGTTAGTCTGTAGGTGTTTAAATTTCAGTGACTTTGTTACTATGTAGTTCCCGCTTATTTTTCTCATGTTTTTATCTCTTGCTTTTCATGATATGACCGTTATTACATCCCGTTTCAAAGAGGTGATGCATTGTAATTGTCAGTAGTTGTACGTTCGTCCAAATATCTTCACAACCGTTGCAGATAGAAAGATGAAACAAAAAGCACATTACTCGGGCAGCAAAGGGGATGAAAATGAGATGATGACCTTGAGAAAACTGGGTCAAGGTCAAATTTCAACTTTTGTACACTCAGGACCCGGATAAGATAGAAAGATGAGGGAGAAGGCCAGTGTAAGACCATAGATCAAAGCTACTGCTTTGATCTACCTATGCACTAGATTTGATCTATGGTCAGAACTAGTGCATAGCTTTGACCTTTCAGGCTAGGTAAAGTTCTACTTTCGGGGTACCCTGACCTAAGTCGCGGGATGTTGCAGTCTCTGACTGACTTGTTTTTCTGCTTTAATCATGGAGCTGCTTTCTCAGTCAGCTGAACGTGACTCGTGGCTCGTTGTGTAAACTCTAGATCAGCTGATCCAACTGGGAACCACTGGTAAACATCGCAGAGGATTTGTGGAGAAAAACACAGTGTTTGCAAATGTGACAGAAATCAGGAGGAGACAACGTAAGAGTACGAAAAGGACGTAACTAAAGGTTTTTCTACACAGAATGACAGAGCGCTGGCTAAGTGTGATGTCACACTGATGCAGCCTTAAAGGGCACAACAGAGAGCAATAGCTACTGATTGTATTTACCTTTTTATGTTTATTCTATCTAAAATTGTGCAAATTTGTAAAACAGAATGTAACCAAACATGAGGACATTGTACAGTATACTGGGATATATGAGATATGATGACCTACATCTGAATATCACACAGTCCTATCTGTATGATCTCCTTTTATCTTTGTCTGCTACACCTTTAAACAACCTTAAACTCAAACATGACCCTAGTTCATCATCCCATCAGCACCGAAAACCATAATTTTTTGATCCAATCACCATATAAATCAAGAACGAAAAATACCAAGATCCAAACACATTCCAAACTGTTTATTTTATTACCTAGGGTACAGTATTTTCCGCACGTAAGGCGCACTGGACTATAAGGCGCACCTACAATGAATGGCCTATTTTAAACATTTTTCATATTTAAGGCGCACTGGATTATAAAGTGTATCTGATTATAAGGTGTACCTTCAATGAATGGGCTATTTTAAGACTGTTTTCATAAAGAGGGCCCACTGGATTATAGGGTGCACAGTTGGTTTTTGAGAAAATTAAAGGCTTTTAGGTGCACATTCACTGTAATTTAAATGTTTAAGAACCCTCCCTATACTGATATTAAACTACTTTATATCTGTATTGCCTTTCCCACACTCTGATACTGTTTAAAACACTTTTGCATCAAAGAAAAGTGTTTCTTTGCCCATAGCATGCACGTACAGTATCACGTGACTACCTACTACAAATCTGTGATGTAGTGAAGCCGTGCATACTGAAGCATGAATAAGCGAGGGATTAGTGTATACCAATTTTTTTATATGACAAAGTATTCAAATCACAATTACAGTATACACAAGTGCAGTGACTTTATTTAGAGCTGGAAGGTCATATCTGGGGTTCACCTTTTTAACAAGGTTTCTGAAGTCAGCTTCCCCCACCGTTTGGATCAGCATCGTACCTTAGGCGCTGAGCACTCCTCTAGATTTCTTACACATGCCTCCAACTGGATCTACTGTATTTATTATGTAATGTGTTGAATTTTGGACAGCTGCATCTCCTGTCTAAACAGCAGTTTCACCCGTGGGTACTAACATCCAGGCTAAAGAGTCTACTGTACATTGTACTGTTGCTATGCAGATGTCAGTCCTTAATCATCCAAGATAGCTTCATCATTTACTGTTACTCTTTTAATAAATAGCATTTAATAAAAGTGCACTACACTCAAAGCTTCCTGTCACCAATCTGGGTCTATTGCAAACAACACAACTCAAACAATAGCTTCTAAAACAGCTGGCGTTTGGGCCAGGTTCATGTGTGTGAACGCCTTCATGCAGTCCATCATTGCTAAACCTGGAGGTCAATCACCACTCAAGTGACCGATGGAACATGGCCAGTTAATACTACAGCAAAAAAATCAATCCATTCAACATTCAATAAGAAAGCAGGTAATTAAACCAGGCACACTATCCGCAACTTGATGCTCGAATAAACGACCTTAGCACATTCAATTTCTGACATGTTACCACGACTCAGAAATTTATTTTCCCTCACACAGAGCTTGAATATATTTTGTAAACACAGAGCCTGAAAACTCATCGTTGTTGGGCTGAAATACTTTGAGAAGGCCAACTAACGTCAGCAGATAAGTATCAATTACGGCCAAAATGCACATAAAACAAAAGATTCCCAAAGTCTAATCAAGAACTATAAAAGGAAACCCGTGTCAGGGCATCACTACTCTACTTATTTCGTGAAACCACAGGCAAAAGCAAAGGTGGGAATCACAAGTTTAAAAGCTCTCAGTGCTGATTCCAAATAAGAAGCAGCTGAAAGCCGGTTTCCCCTGAGAATAATCAGCCGTGTAATGCCTGCAGCGAGTGTCTGCAGCCCTCGCTCCCTGGAGGAGACGACGCTCTGTGCATTTAATGGCATTTAAGTGGAGGAAAACCTCTCCTGGGTGCTCTGAGCATTGGGTTACCTTTCATTTCCCTGGGACGTTAGCTTTCGCATGGAGCAAACATGAAGATCGACCTGTGGCCTCAATATAATGAGATGTGGATCTGAGGGCCAGGAAGTAGTCAGGGTACGATCTTGTTAACATTAACAAACATTTACTACAACTCTGGCCGACTGATGCAATCATCTCGTTTACTTTCCACGGGTAATTAGAAAAGGTGAGATGAATGTTTAATGATAACCTGAGGGGGAACTGGTCGCTGTGACAGCAAATATGATGCAATTACACAACACAACATTGTGTCTCTGCTCCTATGATTGTCAACATCTTTAATGAATCCAACAATAGCAGCAGCGAAACAGACTCCATACTAAAGATGGAAGCAGCAGAAACATGGTTGGCATTGCCTTCACAGCAGAGCTGATCAGAGATCTGTCTCTGCAGGCAGCAGAGCAGTGATGCAGTTACCTCCAACTGTTGAGTCCACACACGGCAAGCAGACAAAGGACAGCGGCCATCCAGCCCCCTGTTGGTGGGGACTGCAGCAATGCTGTGGATTAGCTCGATGCTAACTGGAAAACATGCTGATGTTTAATGAGACGTTACGGTGGCCCCATGACACACTGGCATTGCTGGCGCTCTGAACCCACATGATTACATCATTTAGGGCTGTTGTTGCAACACAGTCCTCAAACAACATCTTGGCTGTGTACTCTCCTCAAATCCAGCTACGCCCCTGCGCTTTGTGTCGCCTGTGTGTTTAGGATCAATGTTTGAAGGTGAACACGGCAGCAGAGCGAAAAGTTTATTCAGAATCCAGCAGAACTGATAGTCATTCCTGACGCTGTGCTACACAGCACTGCTGTGTTAGATCTAATGGCCTGTTTAAATGGGCAAAGCATCAGTTTGAAACAATCCATAGTTAAAAAAATACACCAATAACACTCAAACAGCCTTAAAATGGACCAGAATAGAATCAACGTAGAATCAACACTAAAACAGACACTGACTGGCTCGTTGCTCTCATATGGATAACTTCCAGCGTCTCACTCGCTCTATTTATGAACTGATTCAGCACCCGTCACGTTCAGAGCTAGAAACCGCACCCGGCCACTTCCACAGCGTTTCCACACAGTTTTCAAGACCCACAGAATAAAAACCGACACTGTTCTGTCATTGGGGGGAAAAGTCTGGTTCTACCCTTTTCCATTCTTCAGTTATTGACTATAAACTGGGCTGGTTTCACCAAAATCAACTAGGCTTTTTTGAAAAGCTGAGTCAGCAGAAAAGTGACTTTGACACTAACATTTGTTGCATCAGTGACACCTGAAACATCTCAACAGTTGGTTCCTTCTGTAAAACTACAGAAACAACACTGATGAACTGCTTATGATGGTAATATTATTTACGTACATATATAGGACTATGTTCAACTACTATATTTGACAAAAACAAGTGTTTTTCCTGTCAGCTCCAGCCTCTCCAGTGAGCTCCAAAGTGCTTCTCTGTGGTCCACTTACACTTACACTGATGTGATTTGAAGCACCATCCCTTCATCCTCTCATTGATCAGTGTGTGATCAATGAGATCAAGTGTGTCAGGAAAAGTCACCTTTTCCTCAAGCTTTCTCCCTGACCTACCACAAACACTCCCTGTACCAGAATGTGTTGCCTGAATTTGTCCAACTTCCTATTGCCCCCATCTTTTCCTAATATAATATCTGCTGATTGCTCATCAGTCAACATTACCGCCCCCTTCAGGAGATCAGTTCATAACTACACTACTTTATAAGTGAGACACTGCTGAAGGAGCTCCTCCAGAACAAACGCCAGCCCACAACATCACTGGAAAAACCTGACCAGAGTTTCAGAATATTCCGCTCATAGGCTCAGACATCCATCCATACTGGAAGCCAGTGAGTGCAACATCATATTAACACAATAGAACAATGTGCCTGTAGTTCCTGACAGGCCTCTATTACCTTTACATAATGTTCACTGTATAATAATGATAATGGATTACATTTATATAGCACTTTTCTGGACACTCACAGACGCTTTACATTGGATCCATTATTTATTCACTCCTCATTCATACTTAGTGATGGTAGACTACGTGTGTAGCCACAGCTGCCCTGGGGCAGACTGATGGAGGCGTGGCTGCCAATCTGCGCCCCTCTGACCACCACCGAAACAATCACACACATTCACACACCAGCAAGTGCCCAAATGGAGGCAAGGAGGGTAAAGAGTCTTGCCCAAGGACACAACGACAAGTGACTAGGTGGGAGCGGGAATCGAACTGCCTATCCTAAATCATTGGACAACCCGCTCTACCACTGAGCCACGGTCGCCCCAACTATACTGTGACTTTAAGATATACTATACCCACTGCAACCCTCCAAACTGTTGCTTCCACCACGGAGCAGAGCCAACGTGTTAGCAGTGCTGTCTGAGGTGTAAAAAAAGACCAAGATCACATTTACAATCACAGCACGAGTAACATTTTATCCACTGGGTAGAAGCAAATGTGTTCATCTGAAGTTTCTGCTATTCTGCTTCCTCCATCACTGCTGTTTCATTTGTCTCTGATGCTTCACAGAAATGGTTAGTACCCCAAGACCTACTGCCATATAGTGTGACCCTGATGTCACCGAGTTTATTAAGACCAGGCTGTGACATTTCAAACAGCTGGGGAGACACTGTTTCTTTTATCTTCTGAACTATCGTTCAGCAGGTGAACTAGTGTCACTTTGTTTAGATTGTTCATATAAAATCCTCATGCTAGGGTGAACAAACGTCTCAAACCGTTGAGCAGCTACACACAACTGATCAATGTACCCCACCTTTTGCCTGTAAGAAGCTGCGATTGGCTCCAGCAGACCCGAGACGATTGCGATCACCTACATCAGAGGGTGGATGGATGGATGGTTGTTCAGACAGACACGTCACATGTTTGCGTGTTAACGTCACATATTTTACATCTGTTCAAGAGAATGAAGCACAATTGCACATAAAAGAATAAATAGAGTAACCTCCTTTGTTTTGCTGCCAGGGGTATGTGGTGGTACGACTGCAATAGACACGTTGATCTGTTTCTGTTATGACTGACTACAGACCTCATTAGCGATTAGCACTAACAAGACACGCTAGTGAATAAAGAGGACAATTGGTGCATAAAACATGTAGAGTTGTGTGTGAACCCAACAGTTTGATGAATTCTCTTGAAACCAGTGGAGGTACAGGCTAAAGTAAAATCACCTGCTGTTGTGTTTGGCTGGATGGAACGCCTGCGGAGTGTTGAGTCATCCAACACTAAGACCCTCTGCTGAAATCTCAAGTGACAACAGCACTGCCAGAGGAGGAACACAGCCTGTAAGCAGACCGCTGCATTTCCCTCCACCACCACCCCACTGTGGGGGCGCTGTGGAGCCACCATCTGTGCTGGCAGTGTGCAGAACAGATGGGGGATGGGAGACGAGAGGGAATCTCTGTCTCTGCATTTGTTTCCTTTTCTCTCTCCCTCCCCCTCTGGTGGCTGCTGCCAGTGGAAAACTGGCCTTACAGTAAATCTGAAATCACAGCTCAACCAGGGGGGAGAGAGAGACGATCAACACCTAAACAACACCAGAACACCACTGAACGCAGCCAGCCAATCGCCCGCCATCTGACCAGAGCAAGTCACTGAGAAGCCCCCACAGTAGGTCATGGTTATCAGTAATAAATCACGTTTGCCTTGGGTTATTGTCTGGCATACATTACTCATGAGGTCAAACACAATTTTTAGCTCACGCAGGTGTGATACAAATATAAATAATCAAATCTACAATCTTAACATTTTAACAAGATATTTATCATTCAGCTGTCAGAAGCTGTCAGCTGTGATGTCAGAAGATTAAATGGTTCTACCCTCACCAGCTAGCATTCTATACCAAACTATTTGGAAATTCAAAAATCAGTATATTCGTGCTGATGAATGTTTTGTGTTTAATCTTAAGGCTTGATGTTTGTGATGAAGCACACCCTCACTGGCTTAAAAGACTGTGTTCAGTCATGTCACCAAATGCCTGTCTATGCAGCCCACCAGCGGCTCTACATTCAGTCTTTATGATTACCCACCACAGGACACATTTATATTAGCATGATCTGCACTGAAATGTCTTCCAAAAACAGGCACCTGTTACTAATCAGATGTAGACAATAATTTACAGACAATCTTGTGTGCAATTCTGACAGTTGTTTCAGGCTGAGTTCAGACTGTCAGCCAACATCAGATGTTTAGCCCATTAGATGTCTCTTTTGTAGTCTTAGCAATTACACACCACATGAATTCCGATTTTTGCGGGACAGATAAAAACCATATTCAGGAGGTAGTTTCAAATCGGATATGGACAGATGCGTCTCAGTCTGAACTGCTCCAAACACTCCGATAGGTTTTGACTGACTGTGACGTCGCTCTACGCGCTGCAAAATGTCGCTCTACGCGCTGCAAGAGCCAATGAACCGTAAGATTTTCTCCACCTCTACTAGCCAGTGATACCGCCAATACTCCGAGGTAACCATTCTCCATGTTCGCCCTTGTTGTTGTTATGGTTGCCGCCCTCGCAAATACATGACTTCACACATTACACGCACTGAACGACGTCTCCACAACCTGTCAGATCGGTCAACAATATGGCCCAGTCTGAAAAGAGCCAGATCCCATTTGGACACTTGCTAAAAACAATGTGGACAGCCAGCCCTGAAAATCAGATATGACAGGAAATCTGTTTGGAATCTGATTTGTCTGCAGTCTGAACGCATTTTGAGGAACAAATTTAAGCATTACTTCAGCTAACCCTTGACAACACAATTTTGCTCATCTTTGTGCGATGTATCTTCAAAGAGGATGTGCATGAGGATTTATTATGTGCGCTATTTCTGCCAACCAACACCGCAGCTGTATAACAATTTTTTAAGTCCTTCACAATTACATAACAGAAAGACTTAACTGGTCATTTTGTGTCAGTGTTTGCACAAACTGCAATGACAGGATGGCTTTCAGGTCTTACAACAGACCTGTGTGACATTTTTAACTTGTTTTCAAGTTGTCAGAGAAAGCTGCTGCATTCAGCCAAACTGGAACTATGGAGGTGGCGAGTGAAAGCCGAGTCAGAGGCAGAACCTTCAATCTGCCAGTTTCTGCATAACCACCTGTTGGAGCTTTCAAGAGTTTGAGTTTTACTTCCCAATTGAAAAAAGCCCCAAAACAGCTAAATGAAGGGATCAGCAACCTACTTGTGAACCAACAGGTCAATCAACCTTATCCCTAACAGAAGAAGAATAACTGATTGAGCTTATAAATGATGATCATCTTCAATCCATGTTTGAGAAAACTTCAGATCTTTTCGCGTTCTGGGTTAAAGACAAAGCAGAATATCCTGATAGTCACAACCAGCACCGAAAACCCTTCTTCTGATTCCAGCTACAAGCTTTTGTGTGGCTGCATTTTCTGCAGAAACAGCCACCAAAACAAGCCAACAGAGTTGACTGGATATACGGAACACAACCAAGTGTTACCGTCTCCCATCACCCCCCAGATGGGACCTTTTAGTTGCAGGAAACAAACCCAGGGCTCCAACTAACTTTGTATCAGTGAGTTATTGGAGTGAAAAATTGTTGTAATTGCTTAATATAAGTCCTGACATAAAGGATCACATATTACATCCTGACCAGCTAATATTTCATTTGTTACAGGTGTCGCTGTGGCGACCCCAGAAGGGAAAAGCCGAAAGGAGAAGAAGAAGAAGAAGAATATGTGTGTTCAAGTGTGTGTTGGCAGAGAGGTAACTGTAAAATACCCCACTCAAAAGCACCCCAATCCTATTCTCAAGCGCTCAGTGTGAGAGGACAGGTCTGAACAGACTTTAGGTGAATACAAAGACCTTTACTACCTGCTGATACTGGATATTTCAGTTTGCTACTGATAGCTGGGAGATACGAACTTCTTGTTAATTATTGACCCACACCAGTGATTCTCAAATAGTGGGGCCTGGGGGGTGTAATTACACATTGGCTACAGTTAGGGGCAGTGATGCTTTCAGGTCTGCATGTAATATGGCATTAACTGTAATTAATGGAGAGTGTGCAGGTAGTATTTGCTGTTATGATGCAAACAAAATGTTGTCTTCATTCTAGGGGGGGTGGGGTGGGCTCGACAGAAACCAGCACTGACCAACACAATCAGATTAGACATATCTGCCAATAAATCATACATACATCATGCAGGCTGACGACCCTCTATAAGAAGAGAAAATTGTGTTCATACATTCCAAGTACCATGTCATGTAGAGTCTTATGTCGCATGTGTTTGGACATTACAGCATTCTAAGATTTAATGCCTCAATTATTCTTCTTTACTTGGTCACAACTACTACTCCGCATTAAGTGAAAGGTCATTTCATCGAAAAAAATTTCCAATGTCATCAGATCAAGCCCTGGCCTTTTGGTCAATGTCACTGTGATATGTTAATTGGGTAGGGTGAGTATGTGGGATGGTCTCTGCTCTTACCTGTCATGATAATATTCACCATGCAAGACTCACATATCATCAACTCAATTACTTCAAGAAGGATGTTGGTGCATTATGATTTTTCTGCTGGTAGAAAAGGGGCTCAGTCATATATTAACATTCTGTCCCCACCGAATGTCTAAAATTAGCAGGGGGGAAAAAATTACACAGTAGGAAGAAAAGGGTGATTTAGGGATGATATATTTTCTATTCTCCCCAAAATGCCTCACACGTTACTTCCACTACCAGTCAAAACTCACAACGAACATAAGATAAGCATGGTTTACCAACAGTTTACAGGAAGCCAAGGCTATGGCTATCAGTCTGACTAATGCTGTGTAAGGCCTTTGTCTGCAAGAAATCTGATCAATGTCTCCTACTGATGTCACCTGAGTTAGCGTCAGTTGTGGCAGAAGATCACAAGTTTGAAATTAAAAGGAAAAAAAATAGACGTAGCATACTCAGGCTACATAACACTGAATGAACTGTTGCAGAATGAGTTAAACTGCTGGTGTAGTGTTGTGTAAGGAAAACCAGTATCCACTACTGATACAACCTTGGACTCCCATAACGATTGTATCAATCAGCAACAATCAACTAACATCAATGACAGTGTTGGCAGCAATTCAAAACAATGCTTGTTTTAGCTATTCCCCAACATAGGAACATTTGACTTACAAACATTCAGAGACACTAACAAACGTGCTCCACCAGTAAAGATAATGGTAATCGTGACCATCTCACTGATAACTACCCTGACTCTGACCCACAAAAACTGCTCCTCTTCTTCCTTCAAAAGGTAAGCTACATGCTACAGTAGTGTGCAATGGACCGTCAACATCAACAGTTGACTCTGGCTGTTATTGGATGAGCTAAAAAAAACTGGTCCTTGAAGTTCTTCTTCTCCTCAAGAGCAAAAATTTACTGTACACTGATCTGGATTAAAAAGATCACATGAATCACTCGGGATCCTTACAGTGGATATTGGAACTATACATATGTATTTTAGCATGATATCATATGTTTTTGTTCATATTTATTGCACACTAACATGATATTATGTGCTTTTAACAGTTTTCTAGTGATGACAATGAAGGACTGTTGGATCGGTCTACACAGGTCAATGTGCCTTGGAGGCCCATGAGTCTGTTGCTGGTTCACTGTTTTTCCTTTGTTGTATCACTTTGATAGAGCCTGATCACCGCAGGTCAGAAACATCCCATAAGAACTGCAGTTTTAGACATGCTCTGATCAACGCACCCACCATCACAATTTGGCCCTTATCAAAGTCACTCAAATCCTCATGCGTTCTCATTTTTTCTTCCTACAACACATCAACTCGAGGACAAAATATTCACTTGCAGTCTGATATATCACACCCACTAACAGGTGCCATGAAAAAGAGATAATCATTATTATTCATTTCAAGTGTCACTGGTCATAATGTTCTGACCAATCAGTGGACATCCTCAATGCAAATACCAATAAGTTACCACCGGACAACTGGAAGAGGAGAGTAAAACACCAATTCTTCTCTCACATGGCATCAAATACCAGTAAGCACAACTGTGAAGGTGCACAAGAAACGCTTCCAGACAAAAACACAGCAGATGACTTCCAGTGTGGCTATTTCTTTACCGTGTTATTCAAAAACGGCTGAAAAGCCACAACTTTGGGTACACCATCAATATAAGTCTCATTGGAGCATCTTTAAGACCTGACTTGAAACTCCTGAAGATTCACATACATAAAAATCTGAAGTAATAAATGAATAAAAAAAACATGGGTAGAAATTATGTTTTTGAAAAATTAATAATGATTTTCAATGTAGCCCAAACCAAAACACTTGTGAGTACACATGTTAATATCAAGATGTAATTTCCTTTTATCTGTGGCCTAACATCAATCTGGTCTTCAACATAATGTTAGTGAAGGTGTTGACATTTGTGATTTCACAGTATCAAATTCAGATTTTAGATATATTGAAATGACATGAAAAAGACACTGCTATATGTATAAGATGCATGGTAGAGAGCCTTTTCTCCCCTTAGAAATTGCAAACATTGTGCTGGGGTCTATACTTGGAAAACAAAAGAACCCCTGCCCCTCCGTCCCCGCCCCTCTTTAGGGTTTCTAGTCTCTCAGAGTGACAGATTGCATTGGCAAGCCTTGCTCTGCATACGTAAGGTCATTGAGGCTAGCTGTCTGTCTGTGACAGATGGTGGCATGAAGGCCTTGCCAGCTATCCTCACTTGACGAGCAGTAAAGCAGCTCCAGGCAGTTAGTGTCCATCTGAATGCAGCAGGTCAGTGAGGGATGCTATGTCAGTAGTGGTTATCTCCCTCCAAGTGAGTTGTGGTGCTAGCTTGGATTACAAGACCTCAGCTACATCAGAATCCCATTTAAAGAATTTCCTTTGAGGCTTGAATGTTTTGTACTTGTAAGGAAGTAGTCATGGTCAAGGCTTTGTTTTTATTTCTTACAGTGGGAACGCATTCAACACTCAGTACAACACAATAGCGGCTGGCCGAAATGCTCTACAAAGTAAACTTGTAGTTTATCCTTCACGGCTACAACACTTCTTAAAGGGTGAGAAGAAATGAATTAATTCAAACAACACAAAAACTATAGAATGTTTAAAAGTATGATGTCATCAACATATCAATCTGGACAGCCTCCACTTAAGGAGATCAAATGGTGTAAATCACTACATAGCTCATTAACATCTGAGCATTGAACATTCCTGACACACCATCTATCATCTCTTTTAGGCAATAAGTTACATTTCATGTTTCTGATTACTGTTGACTCACCGATAGTGCTTTAACAGATTTCATACCGGATTATATACCATTATAGTCTTGGTTTGGATTGGAGAGAGTGATCTTAATTTAAAGTCAAGCCACCCAACAAATCATAAGCGCCTATTTCCAGACTGAAAAGTGGAAGCAGTGGGACAGACAAGCAAGACGAGCCACTTTATTGATGGCTGGGGGTATTATATGACCACTGGTAGATGTGACTAAGGCTGGACTCTCAGGATAAATTCAAATGTGGGTAAATCCATTAGCTGCATCAGCACTCACGGATATACCAGCGCAGCAGCACACTTCTTCTAAACAGAGGAAAACAAATGTGGCTGCATGTAAAAGCAAAAACAACCTCAAAACACAATCTAAAGAAACGAAAAAGAAAATTTGCTTACGGCAAAATTTGATCCAATTCCTAAATCACCAGTGTGAAAAAGTTTTCACTTCAACTGCCTGATTTCCATCAGCCGTGTTCAAAGCTATCTTTACTTTGAGGCATCACGTTGTCTAATAGGTCTCACCAGAATCACATTATGACAAAATCAAAAGAATGCAGAAGAGATCAGAAAAAGGGTGACTGAAATACGCCAGACTGGGAAGGGAAGGGACACACATTAGTCACAGTAAGGAACCTTTACAGAAGCGGTTGACCATTTAAAACTCATCCAAGATCAGGGAAAAGGATTAAGACAGAGGACCCAAGTAACACATTTAGGAACTGGGGGCCCCTTTCACCTCAATAAACGTCAGAGTTCATGGCAGCATTGCAGAGAAACTGGCATCCATTAGAGGGAGATGAGTAGAAAGCTACTGCAAACCCAGAAAAACATGAGGAATTGTTCTCACAGAAAGAATTGACATTCTTTCCGTGAGAATATTCTAGGGACTGATGAGCCAAATACACTGTTTGGATGATAGGGGTCCTGGTACACATGGGCCCCCACCAAACACAGCATTCCATCAACAGACCATCATACCTATGATCAAATCCAGAGGATTCAGGATAATGTGATGATGCTTTGCTGCTTCACCACCAGGGTGACCTCTCCTAGTTCAAGGAAACATGAATTGAGTTCAGGACCAGCACACGGTCCAGGGAAATGTCAGGTCTGTGATTTCAAAGTCTAATCTGCAAGCAATAAAATGAAGTGGCTTCGTCAAAGTCAAGACTGAGATGCAGTCCAGGCTTTTAGAAACACCCCAATGTGGTTTTACTAAACCAATTCTGCATAGAAGGGTGGGTCCAACCTCAACCACAGTGATGTCAGAGATTGGTTTCATGTTTGAGGAAAGACTTGGTTGCAGTTGTTGGCAAAAGTGGCATAACTTAGTATTTAGAGTTCAGAAGCAACCATTCAAGCCTATTTTTTTTGTGATTAAGCTATTGGACAATCTTTTTGCCTTACCAAATAAATTTATCCTTTAAAACTGATATTATATGTAGACTAAGTTTGCCTAAGCTTAAGGTAATGTTTATGTGAAGACACAATTTAGCATGAAATGAAATACCTACACAGTAATCCCTTGTGCATTCACGCTTCAAGATGCACGGCTTCATTATATTGCAGATTTTTAGTAGGTAGTCAAGTGATACCATAATACGCGCATACTATTGGCTGACAGCATCCAGAAGTACGCTGCGTTCTGAGACTCACGGAACGCAGCGCACTTCCATGTATTAAAGAAACACTTAAAAGTGCTTTAAACAATGTATAGGAGTGTGAGAAAGGGTAATAAAAATAGCAGGTGGTTTAATATCAGTATGTAGGGTTCATCAATGTTTAAATTACTGTAAATAATACAATAGTTTGTCACTACATTGCGGAATTTCGTTTTTCACAGGTGTTCCTGTAACGCATTAACCACAAGTAACAAGGAATTACTGTACTCTTTCAACACCACTGAATAACTTATTGAGGCACACAGTTCACTTAGCAGTTAAGAAACGTATTTGTACCACCAGTTCGTCTCTCATAAGTGTGTCAAATTAAAATTCATCATTTATATCCGGGAGCCAGAGCCTGATATAGGGCTTTATCACCGAGGCCTTATCAGAATTTAACCATCTCACAAGCTGTCTTGTCATCTTCTGGAGGTTTTGAGGACAGACGAGCTTCTACAAAGGTAAGGAATGTTTGGTCCCCTTTAGGCCACACTGGAAATGAAGTGGCTGAGATATGTGTGGCATTATTTTGAAAGTGTGGGCACAGACTGAACTGGAGATACAGCACGCAGGCTCATTTCTGAGAAAACTGCTGCACTGAATCATTTTAAAACAAAGATCTCTTTCTTATATCAGCCATTTGGGAGCAACACAGACTTTCACACTGCATCAATAAAATACAGAACACATCCTATACTTTCATCAGTAAAGGCAGATCTGACAACCTGCCAACATTCTCCTTAAACTAGTTGCAGCAAAATGTGTGAAATCCCACTGTGAAGTAAAAGTTGAAGGTGACAGCTTTCTGTAGGGAAGAAACAACTGGATGCATCATGGCTTTAACTCTTCAATGTAATAGGTCTGATTCAAAGTCAGTAGGTGTTCTCTATAGTTACACACAAGCACTGGAGCAAGCTGAGCAACGCTGCGCTATAGAGCAAGTGTGCAGAATTTGCAATAATGCAAAACGTGGGTGCAACTTTCTATGTTTTCTTTTACTTAGTGTAAGTATAAATGAAAAACTCAACAGTTTACGTAAGTAACAAGACAAGGAGACGCAGTCCTTTTGACTGGGGTAAAAAAGTAAACACCACACTAACTTTCTAAGGTAGTCCAGACTGTCCAGTGCACACAAACACCCCAAAGGCACAACAGATGGCAAAGGAAAATATAGAATATTACCATTAATAACAATGAATGGATTGCAATGCTAAGTCACTTTTTCTTGTTCTTCTGGTGTTGCTTGGTGCCTCAGCAAGTTGTTGCCCGATTGCCTTGTTGGCCAAATGAATAGATTTGTCATTCAAGCAATCTCGGGAATCCTTGGGGATTTTCCGCAACTGGAACAGGATCTAGTTCTTTCCCTGTTGTTCCAGCATGTTGTAACTGTAGCCTGCCTGTACCTGCTGTAGAGTTCCACGGCGCCATATGGCTGGGCACCGTTGGGTTTGGGTACGAAGCATTACCCAGATGTGCTCTGATCTTGGTCAACACCACCAGCTATTACATGGCTAGTTTGTGCTATGATTGGAGGCAGGATTGCCTGGTCAGACAACTAAAGACAACCTATTCCTACAGAGTTTTCCGGTTGTTTCATTGTCGTTTAGAACTGAATCCACTTCCCCCACCATAACAGCAGTCACTCCTGGAGTTCCAGCAGCCAATCAGCATTGAGCAGCAAGTGATTGCAGTGTGCAGAAGGACACTGGAGTTAGGAATTCTCATCTCAGGCTATGAGCACATTTTCACTCTATTGCTCTGTCGCTCAGCTCCCCAACAGTTTTCAGCTTGAGAGATTTTGACTCAATCTCTTGCTTTGTCTTTGAATGTTAACTTGTTGCTGGGGATGAAAAATGGCCCCTTGTGGAAACAGCTCTACTGGAGTATTTTACTGTACATCTTCGACTCACACTGTGCTGATAGTTGCTAGAAAGAATGTTAATCTAAGTTATCAAAGACTATGAACAAAACCCTGTTCTCTCAAACAGCTATTGATCCAACTATCTAATAAATAACATTCTTTCTTGAGTTCTTGATTCCTCACTTTGTGTTCGTCATCCATGGAGAGTTCAGCTCTGAATGAATGAGTGTGGCAATGAATGCATGCATTGGCTGCAGAGGACTTGGCTTTCAGGCTCAAAACTGTACACCTTTCACATTTGTCATATCATTTTTTTATGAATTCTACCAAGTATTTCACAGTTAGTTGTCCCTCCTTGGACAGGGTTGCATTTAGCATCTGCACCAAAGTTAACTGTAGGTAAAGTACATTTACAGGACTGACACAGACGTCTGTGTTCACTCAAGATGAGCTTCTTCCTCAGAATCTGAAACACACCACTGATTTAGTACACATTACTCAGCTGGTGCCCCTACCCCATCTGTGAAATCTCTTTGCCCCTACCAACCCCTTCCCCAACCCCCTCCCTTCATTGACACACTATCATAAGGGTGTGAATAATTTTCTCTGCTGTTTACAGCATTACTTGATTTTTGGATTCATGTGCTACCTAGCACGGTCACAAACCAACAACTGCCCCAGCGGGTTTGGGGGAAAATTTCTGTCTGGCAAGTAAATCTGGCTGGTGAGTCAAAAAGTTGATTTCCGACCCTGAAACCTAGTATGAAAATTGCAACAGTGTGCACTGTTGTTCTTTACATAAATAGCTCACAGGCTATTTATGTAAAGAACACACATACAGCGTATGAAGTGCATCCTTGGTGCTGAGTTATGGCTCCATGAATGGAATAAATAAGTTGACTGAAGAGGCTGACCTGACATCAACTCGTAACTTGCTAAAATAGGTGGCGGCAACAGTCAAGCTGTCAAAGAAACGCATCTGGGTTCAAGCACAGGACTAAATGAGCAATATCAGCATGTCAAGCCGAGTCCTTGGCTATCACACCCTGAACAAACAAGACCGTCACAATGGAGACCGATAGCATCTATGTGTCCCACACTGCATTGCAAAAGTAGGGAAGTGTTCACAGGAAATCTACTGGATTAAGAGCTCAAAAAAGGGTAGAAATAAAAGTCAGCCACACCTCCTGGTTATCACAGACCAAAACCCTGAACATGGAGCATAAAGAGGAATGGAGGAGGAGAAAGGATGCAGTAAGCAGAAGCCTGTCTGGGCCTCCCCTTCTCTCTGACCCCTCTGTACTGTTGGACGAGGCCAAAGCATCACAGCGCCTCTTCAATGCCTGTTCACAGTGTAGACTGATGTGTCTCAATGTTAAGGCGTGACATTCACAGAAAGATACCCCAGTTTGGTCGCCACCTGTCTGCACTTGGGCTCCAAGTAACAGACTTGTTATTGCTACTACGTAGTAGAATCCCTGGAGCGGGGGTGTGGCGGCACACCTGAACTCATTACTACCTCATGGGTTCGACTGTACATACAGATGCCTACTGCACCACTGTTACTACCTCCTGAGGCAACATAATAAAAGCTGTTGGAATGGAGCTAACACTGAGATCAGGGCTGTAGTATTACAGTATTGTAATTATCGATGGACCTAACTACCGTAAATTCCAGACTATTGAACACACCTGAAAATAAGCTGCACCAACTAAATTTCAAAACAAAAACAAAAACAGTACTTATATGGGCCGCACCTGTATATAAGCCACAGGTGTCACGGTGCTGTAACATGAGATGTTACACAGAAAGATTTTTACAATTTTGAATTACAATTTTTTTTCTGAACAGTACCTGTAACACAGTGAAACTACGCTGCTGTCTCCGTCTCACCATCGACTCATTGATGCCAGGCTAACCTGCAGCAACTCTGTTTCCTGCTTCAACAGCATATTTAATGTCCTTCATGAGTCTTTCTTCATCATAAGGGGTGAGCACGATAAGGGGTGTGCGTCGTCCTCTGTCTATTCTCTCATCCACCTGTCTGTCTCACTCTTGCACTTCCTGAAAATTGAAACACTTTGTTTGTTTTACTAAGATATTCATTAAATTGTTCTTTGTTTGTAAAAAAAAAAAAAAAAATTCCACTGGGGTTCCGACTTGTCCAAGCTTGGGATCAGCCATTTGCTAGTCACTACCTCCTTCACATGAACACAGCTGCACTGGGGAGCCTCCGTTCACTTTATGAAACTGGTAAAACAGAGGCCTGATTGGTCTGACCGTTTACTAGCAGTTTATTATTCTTCTTATATTCGATTCGCATATAAGAAGAAGAATAAACTGCCAGTAAACTGTCAGACCAATCAGGCCTCTGTTTTACCAGTTTAATTAAGTGAACGGAGGCAGTTTATTATTATTCAATAAATTATCTATACGGTAATCCCTCGTTTATTTGAGCTTCAAGATGCGTGACTTCACTAAATTACGGATTTTTAGTAGGTAGTCACGTGATATCGTACGTGCATGATATTGGCTGACAGCATCCATGTGTGCGCTGCGTTCCAAGACTCACAAAACCTTCCTCCTGCAACTTTTCTTTAATACAAAAGTGCCTTAAACAGTCTATCAGAGTGTGGGAAAAGGTAATACAGATAGAGGGTGGTTTAACATCAGTATGGGGAGGGTTCATAAACGTTTAAATTAACGTAAATAATACTTGGTCGCTATATCACAGAATTCTGTTTTTTGTGGGTGGTCCTGGAACGCATTAACCACAAGTTAAGTTGTTTATTTTGGAGAGAAGAAAAGATGACATGACTGGAACCAGTATGAAAATAAATGCATTGACGTGTCAACTGATTTGGACCAAACAAAATTGACTGTAGATTTTTTGGGGATGTTTTCTTGTAATTATTTTTTTATTCTCTTGAAAACCTATTGAACCTCAGTGGTCTGTAAAACAAACTTCTAATGACATTCTATTGGTCTTGTAACACAATGCTGCACAACAACATGGAGCACCATATTAAAATATGACAATACGAAACGCAGGTCTGCAGGAAAAACACTTTGCAAGACAACAACTGCCCAGTAACTCACACGGCATAATAAACGCCATCTGAAATTTATATAACTTCATAAGTTTAGAGGGAATATTACCATGGGGAGATGCTTTCAGGGATTACTTTTCTGATTGCAAAATAATAAATAAAAGCTACCATGAGGACCAAATAAATTATTCAACAGAGATTAAATCTGAAAGTGAACATCGCTTTTTCGCTGGAAACTGACATTTTCCGTCTGTTTATGCTCAGAAAACCTCACACGTTCAGATATGAAAAGGCAGAAATCCTGCTGTCACTCACCACAGTATTAAGTTTGTACGCACCACCAGTATGTTCAGTCAGGACCTTCAACCATGGGCTAAGCACCTGTAACAATAAGAGGATGAATCAGTCATTTTTCTATTATGAATATACTGTACGTATGTCCTTTGCACGCATTGTAAAAACCATTCATCTGACCTACTTTAGCATGAGAGCTTTTGGGGGCTCAGGGAAGTAACTTCTCAACCTTGGTTTAATTCCCTGCTGGGTTCCACTCAATATATGGAATAAAGTGGTGAACAGCGCTCCGTGCAGCAGCAGAGCGCAGCCTTGGGGCTCTGCTGAAGCGATACCGCTGAAAATGTTGTTGGAAGGGAGGCTACAAGGCGTGACAGCATGTGTGGAACCAAAAAAGAAGAAAACACTGACGCTAAATAAATAAGCGATTAAAACGTCTGCACTCACGCACTAACGACTACACTGCGCCATCAACGGCGCTTTGAATTGATGGTAAACATGATCACAGTCTCTTCTACCATTACCAAGTTTGTTGTTGATTAATTTTCTGATGTCTTTACGGCCTCAGTGTTTCATAGTATAGATGCAGACTTCATTTTACCTCAATGTAGTGCATCCCTGGGATGCGCTTCATAAATAATGTGTGCATTCCAACGTGACGTTTATGCATCCCAAAAGTAATAAAAGAATACACGGCAGAAGCTGTGTGTATGGATTGAGTATTGCCAATGGTACAATATAAAACTAAACAAACTGTAAATTTTAATTATTTTATTAATAACTACTTCATAATATTTTAAGTAAAAAGAAAAAAAATAGTAGAATTACATATTTTTATCAAAATGTTACAGCTTGGTGGTCATTCTTTAAAAAACAAGTTTTAGAAAAAAGAAAAATGTACAGTAATCCCTCACGTATTTACGATTCAAGATGCATGGCTTCACTACATCGAGGATTTTCAGCAGTCACATGATACCGTACATGCATGCTATTGGCTGACAACATCCCTTTGTGTGCGCTGTGTTCAGAGACTCACGGAATGCAGCGCACTTCCGTGTATTAAAGAAACACTTTTCAAGTGTCACCTTTACAGGAGTGTGGGAAAAGGTAATACAGATAGAAGGTGGTTTAATATCAGTATGAGGAGGGTTCATAAACGTTTAAATTACCGTATTTGATAAACAGTTGGTCTGACTGACTCACGCAGGTGAGTCTTGAGACAAGAAACTTGCACGAGATCAACATAATGGCGAATTCCGGGTTCTAAATTTCTTCTTCTTCTTCTTTTCCTTTCGGCTTTTCCCTTCAGGGGTCGCCACAGCGAATCAATTGCCTCCATCTAACCCTGTCCTTAGCATCCTCTTCTCTCACACCAACTACCTTCATGTCCTCTTTATTTAAGTGGAGAAATTGATAAATTTTGAATATTTTTGTTGAATGGAAACACATTTTTTCCCAATATGATATCACGGAAAATGGTAGCATCGATTTTTTTAATTGTAATTATTTAAAGGTTGCGTCCCAGGGACGGAAAGTGTCTGATGATCATGCGTCCCTGTCAAAAAATGTACGTCAACGACGCAAGGACGCATGCTAACAAGAACACTGCAGATGTGTCATTATGTTTTCTTCTGGACCTGAACGGGATGTTAGCTACTAGTTAAGTGCTCATCCAACATATGAACTTGAACAAATCAAGGAAGTTAAGTTTGCCATCAGGTGGATAACTCAGTGTCAAATTCACAACAGCAACTGCAAAACGTCTTGATTGGTGGTTCAGTAAAATGTAAAGAAGTGCAGAACACAGGAAAGAAAACAGAGGTGAAGTAAATACAGACTACAGCCCGACGCTAGCAGCCAAGGCCCATTTGTCATTTCCACTACCTCTTCATGCCACAAGACCACAAAACACACTGAAATTACTGCATGCTCACACCATAACTCCATTTGTCTCACTGAACACTGACTTTAATGCGTATGTCACTGCAAGAGGAGAAGCTAAAAACACCAGGCAGCTAAACAAGTTTGGCAGAAAACACACCAGAGGCACACGTTTGAGCTGGTGACCATAATTCTCATGTGACGTGTAAAGCCAAGCACTGCAGGAACCCTGCCATCGTCACCACCTGTGGGAACCCTGTAATGTTAGATTTTAAATTCCAAGATAATCATTTTGGCTCCAGATTGAGCAGTATTAGAGCATTGCTGGATTTCATAACACCCTGAGGAACAATGGCAGTCACTGAACATGTGTTTATATGCTGATACCTTCTCTTAGCTCAATACTTCCTTCCCCATTCTCCACGGCCATGATTTCTTGACCTCTGTTCTTGTGTTGTTTAAGCTTTTTACAGATTTTCATCATCTTTTTGTATATATTGTACTTTGATAATTTAAATTCAGTTATCAGCAAAATATCAACAAAAGCAGATCTTTAATTTATATTTGCCTCTTTTCAGGAATTTCAGCTTCTTTGAATTTTTTGAAACTATTTTTCAAATTCAAATATTTAAAAAATAGTTTCAATTTGTGCAAATTAGTGCTAGTATTGTGAGTAAGGTGTATGATTATATATACATATACACATATATATATATATATATATATATATATATATATATATATATAACTACTATGCTGTATTACATTTTTGAAGAGGATAGAAACAAACTGAGGACTTGGACAAACTGCTGTTGATCACGGGTTTGACCAGAAGGCTGCAACTTTAATCTTCCCAAATCCAACAAGGCAGTCACAGAATGCAACATCCAGTGACTTTCATAGGTCACCGATCAGAGCTAGTGCTCTGACCTTCTTTCATAGGTCAAAGCAGCAACTTTGATCTATGAACTCACTCACACTGGCCTTTTCCCTCGTCTTTCTATCTTATCCGGTTCCTGAGTGTACAAAAGTTGAAATTTGACCTTGACCTACTCTTCTCAAGATAGTCGGTGGACATACTAACGGATGAACAGACGGACGGACACTGACAATCATAATACATCACCACTTTAAAGCAGGATGCAATAAGGAGCAGGATATCTTAAATTAGAGCAAAATGAAAAACAAAAACAAAGTTCAGTCCATCCTTCAACTTGTGGTCATGTGAGAACCTCTGACTGTTCCTATTCAGAGTAGAGCGTCACACTTTCTTCATATCTACTGGATGCCAACATGTGACTTCCACACAGATGATACCAATTTTGTGTGTTAGTTAATGAGGAGGACCCCATCATGAGGACGGACTCTGACTGCAGGAGGATTGCAGCTCAGCTCCAAATTGTTCAACAACCTTCTGGGACTTTGAGTCACTGTTTACCTTGGTTGGGTTTCTGCCCCTGGTGAAGCATCACCACTGATGCCCCTGGTGAAGCATCACCACAGATGCCCCAGATGAAGCGTGGTGAAGCATCACCAGTAGAACCAAAGCCAGTAGAAACTCTGCTAGGCTTCATGACATCATTGGACCCTGCTGATTTGTGTTTGCATGTTTTGTGAGATAAATTAGTCCTAATACTACTACACACACACACTTCAGTGATGGGCCCTCCATACACTGCAGAAGGTCAGCATTGACATGATAGTGCTATGGTGTGTGATTTCAGATGAAATGATGATGCATGAATTCTGCGATCTCAAACATAGATGAAGAGGGTGCTCTGTAAACATCACAATAACAACATCGTCTTGTTACGTTAGGGTTGATCTAAAACAATGAAGAACTCCCAGACTTCACACTCTTTCCCCAAACTGGAGACAAATACAAATGTTTTTTTTTTCCTTTGCATCTGTTGCTGGCTCACCGCAAGAGTACAAAAATAAATTTGTGCAAAGGAGTGCTAGTACTATGAGTCTAGATAAGGTATATGACAAGATTATAATGTCCTCTATCATGAAGCACTATTTGCCTTGTTGATAGTTACTTAAAATGCAAAGTGGAAAGTGAATCAACAAGCTGGCCAAGCTTCCACAGATGAAGTCATATCAACGGAAATCAAGCTAATACTGAAGTCCTAAATGCATGAAGTGGACACGATGTCAACCTTTTCATTCCAGTATTCTAATGTTCATCTGCCTGAGTGGATGTTGACGGAGTGCACATTAGGCACTTCCTCTGGCCAAGTCAGCTGACTTCCTCTTGGGCCTTTACCAACTCAACTGCAGCAACACTTTTGACAGCAGCTGCTGCATAGGCTACTGCTTTGATGGAAAACTCGATCAACAATAATCAGAAGTTAGGCGTCTTTGATATGAAATTATTTAAATGTTCAATGGTAACCAATACCAATTACCAAAAAAAACACACAAACCAGCTTCATATTTAAAATGTGGATCAAAGAGATGGCTACCTTGACAGCCAATCAAGACCTTGTCTTCCAGAAAGCAATCTGCAACCTTCAACACTATTGTGTTTCTCCAACCAAATCCAGCTAATGCTATTTTCTTTGAAGCTACATTATCTCACACTCTGTAGATTTTATACAGATGATGATCATACAGGAAAAACTTTCAGGGAGTTTTTACATCCCGCTTCAAAGCGGTGATGTATTGTAATCGTCAGTGTTTGTGTTCGTCCATCCGTTAGTTAATGTCCACCAAATATCTTCACAACCGTTGCAGATAGAAAGATGAAAGAAAAAGCACATTACTCCGGCAGCAAAGGGGATGAAAATGAGATGACCTTGAGAAAACTTGGTCAAGGTCAAATTTCAACTTTTGTACATTTTTTTGCACATATCTCAGGAACCAGATAAGATAGAAAGACAAAACAAAAGGCGTTATATTCAGGGAGGCAAGGGACGAATATTAGACCATAACCTTGACCTTGAAAAACTAGGTCAAGATCACATTTTCACTTTTATACCTTTTTCAGTACACATCTCTGAATCCTGATGAGATATAATCACAAAACAAAAAGCAACATTTTCAGGAAGCCAGAGGCACAAAAATGTGTAGGTCAGGATAAAATTTTGAATTCAGGGTTGTCGCAGGATGTTGCAGTCTCTGTCTTTTTATGTTGTCTCTAAATGCAACCATCAATGGTGTGTCCACATTAGAAGGACTATTTATGACCGAAGTATAAAAATGCACATTCGTAATGTTTCACACTCTATGTTGATGGCTAGGAGCCTTTTGTAGGGCTGACCATTCCAACCCTTACTCACCTTTACTTTACACTAACTAACACTTCAAGTTATGAGTGTAGGTTTGAAAAGAAGCCAGAATGTCTGTTGGTCTTGTTTTGGACAGAAATTCTCCTCTCATCCAGGCTAATTTATTAATACACATAAAAAAGATTGTCTGTCTGCCTTATAAAATAATTTAATGTCATGAAAGTATTTATTACTCGAAAAAATACTAGAATTTCAGTGTGGGGGTCATCTTCTGCTTTTGTGTGCCATCTAAAAGCCATTGTTCTTGCTAGAGCAGAGCGCTCTATCTGTCACCACCATTAAAACTAACTGCCAGATAATGTATAAAAACCTCCAGAACACAGAGAAAACAGCCATTTTCTGAATGAATCCCTTCAGCAGCCTCTTGGGCAGCAGGGCTGTCCAGGTGCATTAAAGCTGTGGCACGGCCTTCTCGTGCTGACAGGTCAACCTCGTCCTTCAAACACCACAACGGCTCCGTCCCTTTCATTGCTCTCTGACAACACAGGAACAGCAGCTGCATCAGGGCGTTCCCATCGTCATTCAAAGGAAGTGAGCGTTCCCATTGCAGATACTGTCAAAATAAAAGCCTTTGGTTCAATCAGAGCGCGTGAGGGACGTGACAGTTTACAGATGATCATCAGACCTGGCAGGAGGGGCTTTGAGGAAGTGCTCAGACAATATGAGCAGTGATGAGGATTCCACTGGGACTGAACCTGCATTATTAAACATACATGTGCACTGAATCTGATTGTACTACTGACACAGATGGGGTGGGGCCACACTGTACACACCAGCCTGCACCATGGCTGGACATGATGAGTCAGCTGACAGCCAAGCAGTTGTTAGACTGGATGAATGGAACAGTTATAACACCAAACAGCATTCGAAACATCGTGTATGACAGGAAAAAGTGGTGGGGATTAATTCCACCAAGTTATAATGATGAGTACGAAAGTGATGCGGACTGATCAGATATTGCTGTATAAACACAATTAATCTAAAAACTATTTATTTGAAGTGACTTGAGAATGCAGCAGCAGATCAGTGTGTCTGAGTAACAAAACAAGCCTTTGAAAGATACTCAGTGAATCAGGGAGCATAAAACACGCAGAGGAAGCTATTCATAGAGCCAGGAACTGTTGCAGAGCTGAATCTACTCTAAACATTTGGTACAGTCTGGATAAACTGGACTACTATGAAGAAACAAATAGAACACACTCCATAGAAAATAAAGTATTTGTCCAAAAGATCATGAACAAGCACAGAAGAGTGACACTACTGCAGAAGCTAATGTGTCGCGTGTGGTTCCTGGAATGCATTAACCTCGAGTAACAAGGGCGCGCACTGCACTAAAGTTCTATTCCCTCAGACTGAAAAGAAACAATAACAGGACATTAAAATAACACGTTATGAAATCAAATACAAATACAAACGGACAAACAGCAAAGTATCTAAGGTATGAAGCCTGATGCTCTGAGATGCTAACAGATGTAACAACAAACAGCAGGGAGAGGAGACGAGTGTTGAAGCTGCGTGAACGCAAGAGTGCTGCTCAGTGTGGGTTGTGGCAGAAGTGGGAACTGCAGGACAGTAGTCGGATATGACGGCGCACATTTGTTTGTATCTCCAAATGTTTGTAAGTCAAATTTTCTGAAGTTGAGGATTACCTGTATTTACAGATACTGGTGGTGGGTGTTGTCTCTATGCATATTCTTTCAAGGCCACCAGTTTCTCACTCCAGACTCAAAGTTTCTCTAACTAGCAACTAATGAAAAAGTTTTATCACAGTACTCCCATGGATTTTGTTGGCATTAATCAGATACTTGCATATTTAAAATGTTTTTATAAAATTTAAGTTTTGCACAAGCTCTCCATTACGAATACGATATTGCCTACTGATGATATCTATGAGTGTGTAACCCAATGTTACTTTTACTGTCAGTATTATTTTCTTATTATCTCTGTTCGAACAGTTGTTTTGGTTGAATACTTGTTTTTCCTATGTACCCTGAACACACCTCTGTGCCGCTCACACCTGCTCAGTGCTTGTTAGCTTTCATTAGATGAATCTGTGCACGGAGCGAGAAGTTGTAGAAGTTTGGTGTTGAGCTGACATGCCTCGTGTGATGCATTATTTTGAACCAGTCTTCAGTAAGTCTGCGAATACCTTTTTGTTGATGAATTTATATGTTAAAAAATTGTATTGGTTGTTGATTTTTTTTGTATTTGGCCAATAAGGAATGTACAGATATTGAAAATGATATGAAACTTGAAATTGAACTTAGGAATTTTTAAATGAGTTCGTGTAACATTTTGTTTAGTTGAAACCATGTTTAAGGATAAAAATAATAATTTACTTAGGACTGTAGCCTTCAGAACCTGATACAGCTGGTGTCATTTTGACCATATATCTCCCCACCTATATACAGTATTTAGTACGCTCACTTGAAAGTCTCATGCTGTCATGCTGTCACCAACTCCACCCAAGCACCCAGCCAATCACGGCGCCCAACCAATCACGACCCATCTGCCAGAAGGAATCAGGTGGACTTTACCGTTAGCACCTTTCACAATCTCACCATAAATTATCTTTATTTCTCCAGTTAGCCTGCTAACATTCATCTACGGCTTCACAATGCCCGTCCAGCGCCATCCATGATTGGCCAACACAAAGTCGTTACATCTCCACGTTGATTTTTGACTATGTTGGATGCACTTGGTTTATAATACCAATACATTTGTTTTCACGTTTGGTAAGAAGTCTGTTATTATTTTTTTATGATGGAATTCCCACAGGTTCCCGCTAGTATGTATATTATATATATATATATAATTTAACAATGAATAGATAATTGATTACAGGACCAGGCATCTTTTTCTTTTGCGAAACCATCCATTTTCCAAATGCTTTGGATCAATCAATATTAACTGTCTGGTTCAGTTTTAGTTATGATCAATACTAGTATTAGCTGTCATGAGCCAACACAACTATCACAAACACTGTGCATACAGTGAAACAGGAAGGAATGCAGAGTTTCAGTAATCTCCCTCAGTGCTTTGCAGCAGAGAGGAAGAGGAGCTGCACGCCTGTAAACATCAAAGCCTTGTGGGTAATGGGGGGGGGGGTGGCGGGGGGGACATTCTTCACAGCCATGAACTTGACTCCTGGGTTTGCCACACAAACAATATGACATTTGTGTACATATGGAAGCTGGGCTCAGTGTGTGTGTGTGTGTGTGTGTGTGTGTGTGTGTGTGTGTGTGTGTGTGTGTGTGTGTGTGTGTGTGTGTGTGTGTGTGTTTCCCCACACTTTGTCAATCTGTTGTTCCTCACACAAGTGATTTCTTTCTGTTTGGGTTGAAGTTTAACAAAACCTTTTGTGGATAGTTCTAACCCCACGTCCTGTCCACTCAGGGGGACCCTGGGAAGTGTAGTTCCTGAGTTTGTTGCTCATGCCGGTTGTCGTTATCACTTGTGTTTGAATAGCAGGTAATAGCCTCCATATTTTCAGTTGTCTTTCTTCCACACATACATCTGATGTAGTACACTTGTCCACGCCCTGCCGTAAATCAAAGCTTAGGAACTTGACAATCGAGTGAGTGAATGTCTAAACGTGTGAGTAGTGTGCAAAGCATGCACAAAGGAATCCCCGATCAACATCAGGGAACAACCTCCACTGCATCCACCTTCCACTCATCCCCTGAGCCGTTTGACTCACACCTGATTAGATATTACTTCATCCATCCATTGTTAGACACACATCACGTACACAATAACACTACTGAATGTGTTTGAGCTGCCAACTGGGCCATATGAACATTTTTGAACCAGTATGGTATGAAGTCAGACTAGGTAGCAGTACACTGAAAGACAGCAGCCGCCCAAAAATGTGCGTACAGAATGTTCTTCATTACAATAATAAATACAATGAATGAATAAAAACACGGTCCATTAGTGCTGCTTTGTTTGGACTGACTAAATGAGACCGGTTCCTTGAACACTACCCCACCAGCTCTCTGACAGTCTTTTCTCTGGTGGACATCGATCGGTCTAGCGTGGCATTGATTACTAATAGTATCACCCGGTGGGGTGGAGCTTATCAACCACCTCAGGGATTCTGCTACAGTATTTTCCACACTATAAGGCACACTGGACTATAAGGCACTCCTTCAATGAATGGCCCATTTCAAAACTTTTTTCACAAATAAGGCCCACTGGATTATAAGGCGCACTGTCGGTTTTTGAGAAAATTAAAGGCTTTTAAGTGCGCCTTATAGTGCGGAAAATGTTGTAAGCATGGTGCCAGCAAATTGTTGGTTCACTCAGGTCACAAAAAATTAAGTTAAAGTTCACACACCGAACTAGACGGGAAAAACTGGTTGAGTCCCAAACCCTGATTAGCAATGTAAACTATGATTATTAGGAGCGTGAGTGGTTTGAGAGTCGTCACTGTAATCGTTCAGCTGTGACTCACTGAGGAACAGCGGCTGTGGTTTGGGTAAAGCCCTCCACGCACCACACAGTACCTGCTCTTCATTAGCAGCAACGTGACCCTCTGTGTTTGTTTATTGTACTTCATAGAATTAGACGGTGCTCATAGCACTGTGGCCACGCCCTTCCCTCAAACCCATGACCTTTACAACACAGAGCCATGTATTTGTACTGTCAGCCAATTTTAATGGAGCTGCTGGTGCTACATGTGGCTCACTGTGGATGTACGATTATTCATATCATTTGTAATCAAAATGATTTCTGCTCATTACTTATGTACAAAATCAATAGCTGGTCTCTGTTGCGTCTCTCCATCCAGGAAAGACATCTTCCCTCACTGCCCTTCTCTGTCCACTCTGTCTTTCCCTCTTTAATTCACAGCGGTGACAAGCAGGGCTTACATAACTGCTGCTCCGCCACGCAGCCATTGAATACGGCATCTAATCAATGTGTCCTGTGTTGATAACATGACTCAGCTGCCTGCCCTGTAAATAACCACATTTTGTGTCCTGATATTAATGAGGAAAAGTCAGCAAATCTGATCTGCAAATAGTGTTCACATTACTGTTCAGACGTCTTTCTGGTCATAGCTTAGCAGGTCTGTTAAACATTTAAATGTACACATCCAGTTTTCTGAGGCCGGGTCCACACGGTGCTAGATCTTCTTCAAAATGCAACTTTTTTGTTGCGGTTACGCCTTCCATCCACACGACAGCGCAGATATCCGGGACGAAAACGTAACTTTTTGAAAACGCCAACCAAAGTGAAATTTTGTGAAAACGCGGGTCTGCGTTGTCGTGTGGACGCTGTAACTGAAACTTTTTCTTTCCGGGGGGCGTGTCCCTGCGACGAAAACCGCTGTGACATCTGGTGCGTTTGACCTGTGTCTATATATGCAAACAGAATGGACGGAGGTAAAACCGGCTATTTTCTGACGTATAACTGCTCTACGTCGAAAACGCGTTGGTGTTTGACAGCTGAATATTTGTTCGTCTGTTTCTTTATTCATGAGTCATAAAGTTTATTCATTCATTCATTCACGTTCCTCGGGAAAGACGCCGACACCAGTTCTGGGTCGGACCGGGATGCGCTGCCCCCTGGTGGACAACTCTGACGGAGGTCGTCCTCCAGGAGGAACGGTGTGAATTTCCACACGTCCCGGTCCTCTCTCCTGTTCTCGGAGTTGTTCCGCTTATAAACGTGTTGATCAACGCACTGATGCGGTTACGTGTGGACGGAGATTCTTGCAAAATCGCTGTCGTGTGGACGCAAATTTTTTTCTATGTGGGATGAAAAAAGTTTTGTTTTGGATGTGTGGACATGGCCTCAAGCTGCAAGAGAACCAAGAGGCCATCTAGAAACCACATTACTGCCCCTTCAGATATGCATTGACAGAAGCAGTCTGGGAAAACGGACCAATGTGAGGATGGTCAACACTTGTTAGTTAACAAAATGTGGTCATCTATCAGACACCAACCATATCCCCATACGTCTTTACACACTGGTGTCCAGCATCAGTTCAACACATTCAAAAATGTGCCAGAAGTTCAACGCAGTCAGTGATGACTAGCAGAAACCCGTGGAAATTCCATGATAAAACAATAATATCAGACTTTATTTGTTTTCTTTTTTTTCTTTGCCGTCAAAAGAAAACAAACCGCTGTGTCCATACATCTTTACACACTCCAGTAAGACTGCTATCAGCTACAGAGAAAGCTTCTGTAGAGTAACAGAAAGACAAAAAATACACCAATGGACAAATCAGTTAGGACCCAAAGCCCTACAATAGTCAGAGAGTGTTTCTATAGAGAGAAATTGATGTTTACAATATTTTATACAATACATGACAGATTTTTCAGTATTTAGTTGCTTGTGTGAAAACTACAGTTAGTGTATGATTTTATCATAGTCATAATCTCCCAGCAGAGAAGCACCTTCAGCGGCAGACTGCTGTCACACAGCGCCTCCACAGAGAGGCTGAGGTCCTCCTTCGGGCCCCGTGCCATCAGGGGGTACAATGACTCTCTCAGGAGGAGCGGGGGGGGGGTGGCGAGGCCAGCACGCAGTTGAATGGATTTTATTTAATTTTATACTGTTTCTATTTTAATTTTATACTGTTTATATTTTAGTTATAGTTTAGTATATGTCCTGTTCATGCTGCATGTGTCTGTTAGTGTAGTGTATGTCTTGAGGTATGTCCTGTGATGTCAGTGTTTCTTTTTCTCCTGGTGTTTATCCAGTATTTATTCATTATGTAATGCCTGAGCAGTGGATATGTGCAATTTCCTCCAGGATTAATAAAGTATATATCTATCCATAAAACATGTCTTGTTACATCATAGCAGCCTGTCACCAGTAAATCAAGATCACCCTTGACTTCAGTTAGACATTTTTTGCTGAATATATCCAAATTCTACCTGGGACATACTGAAGTATTGCAGTTATAAGAACTGGAAAGGGTCAGTGTAACACTGACTTTCACCTCTGACCACCAGTTGTCAAATCCCCCCGTGTCCGTGACAACATGAAGGATCCACAGTAGAGCATGACCGACACATAATTACAAATGACAACATGCTTTATTGAGGATGTTTATTGATCTACACATTTGCAGGAGATTTGGCTTTAAATTATGCTCTTAACACAGTCTGACTGTCCACTTCATCAGGAGGTAGTAATAATTACACACTGCACGTCGGAGACACTCATTCCTGTGCTATTGGGAGACAGCCCAGCTCAACAAATGAAATCTTCCTCAACACACAACTGTAAATGTAGACAAGATGAAGTGTTGCCTCATCTTTTCTGTTCTAACACCATAACGACTGACGACCAGCTGACTGCTGACTTGCACATCTGTCGTGCACCTGTAAATGCAGAAATTCTGAAAGCAGTCCCTGTTCCTGTCCAAACAAATGCAAACATGAGCTATGAAGCACATCTAACGTACTGGAACCAGCTACAGTCAATGAAGCATGATACACAACAACAACATGTAAAACACGGTTACAAATGTAATCAGATTTTATCATTTAACACAATATTAATGAACAGCTATTCTCCTGCGGAGTAAGAGGACAATATTCTACAAACCACAGAGGAACTATTTAACCATTTGAAACTCACATACACGAGACAAGACGATCTAATTTACAAAATATATAACACTAAAGTTATTACCGATAATAAGGTGGAGAAAATATAATTTATATTTGCATAAATTCACAGTTAATCTAAGTTGACCAGCACAAAATATTTTGAACAAAAGAAATCATCAAGATAGGCCAAAGTCGTCTTCTGCCGTTTTTTCGGTATGTCGAGCAATCTTTACGTTTCATCTTAAATTCTACAGTTATGGTGTAGTTTATGGAAATGTAAATTGATGTTGAAATGTGTGGCTGCAACTGAAAACACGTACAGGTTGACAGTTTGGAACGTACCTACTACAAACTATCTCTATTTGACTACTGCACATACAAAATCCTAAACACAGCACCTTTGTGCACTTGGTGTACAATTCCATTGTATTTGTGGGTGTTTTCAGAGTTTGCCGATACAAGACAGAAATCACTGAGGGCGGTGTGGCAATAACTCAGGTAAGATACGGAAAAGGCGCACCAAAAGAAGAAAAATGTTGAGGGGAAAATTCCACACAGCGTAGGGTATTTTTTCGACTTACAGACCACCACCATTGCCTCTGTTTTCACCACTATTTATTCAGTAAGTAAATTACAGTTCATACTGTCGCCATTACAGGTACTCCTCAAGATACGAACATCCGACTTACAAACATTCGGAGATACTTTTGCACATCTCCAACACTCGTCTTCCCCTATTGTTGTTTGTTATTGTCTCTGTGAGCAGCTCAGAGCGTCGGTCTTGTACCTTCACTGTTCATCATGACTGTTATTACTACTCTTTTACTCTGTGCAAAGAAACTTTCCAAAGAAGTTTGTTTTTCATTGGTGTATCTAATAGTTTTAGCATAGCGGAACTGAAATAATGTAGGTTATGTCTTCTTTCTGTACGACCCAGCACCAATTAACCCACAGACGGTACCAGTCCACAACCCAGGGATTGAAATCTAAAGCTAAGTTACATTACTGTACTACAGTATTCAATTACTTTGTGTTGTTTTAATGTCCCTTAATTGTTCCTGGTCAGACTTACAGAATACAACTTTAGTATTTATAGTAGTAATGACATTTAAATGACCACAAATGGAGATTACAGATGGAAATTTAATAAACATTTACAAACAATTGAGCTTATGAACAACCAATTGTGTTCATAGGTTGAGGACTACCTGTATTTCTTAGTCGTTTGAGTCTTCGCTGATACCTTGCAAAGTCATTAATGTCGACATTCAGAACTATGTGTGTATTGATGATGTAACATTTGGAAATGATGTGTCTGTTTCCATAAATGCATGAATATATAAAATATAAAAAATATAAAATAACTTGAAAAGACAACTACAGTCAGTATCCATAGAAAACAGCAGCAGAGCCTTCATGTGTGGTGTTGGGTCTGAAAAGCATCTCAAACTGGTAACTAGGGGACAAAATAGTGACTTTTTTATGGTTTGATATTAACAGAATTCACAAAAACATTTCCTTAAACAGAATTAAAAAATGCATTCAAACACAAAGTTTATTTTAAAAAAATCTAACTGCACTGAACTAAAACAAAACACTTTTTAAAAAGTTTGAACTTTAGCAGAGAAACTGATTTAATGATTAACATTTTTTGGACAAAAATGAATGAATGTTAGTGGCTCAGACCAAAAAATAACTGCAATGTCTTTTTATTTTGTTTTTGGTCTTTTTTTTTAGCGCGTGCAGTAGTTGCAGGAAGGAAGCGCGCGCTCACAAACCAGCCAACCACAGAGCTGCCCTGTGAGCACATGCCGCGTGCGCGCGCGTCTACTCACGCGCTGACGCTGCCCATCCCCCACACAGAGCGAAAATGTCAAAATAAAGGCACAAAACAGCGCAATAAACCGCTCAAACCTCGCATGTGGAACCACACATGGACACACTACACATGTGTGTAAATTATAACGGCGATAATGGCGTCAAAACCCGGAAAACACTCACCAGAAGCTCCAAACCACACAAGGGGGGTGCCTTCTCCTCTGTGCTCCTAATATGGAATCTCCTCCACCACCGCTGTTTTCTAGCGCTTATTAGACCTCCAAAAGGCGTTATAACGGCCCTCCGACCCGGCCCGGCGGCGCTGAGGATCCCCACTGACCGATGTGTTGTGGAAACACGGGCATGTATGCTGATAGATCCCCGTAAGGCGAGCTGGAGTGACAGTTGGGCTGGATTGAGGCTCTGCTCGCTGTGGAGAAAGAGCCAAACGGTTCAGCGGCAGCTTCAACGGCTTCAGCCTGAAACACACGGGCTGACCCGCCAGGCGAAAATGAGCGAGGCCCGAGCCGCGCGCCGCGGGAAGCGCGCGCCACTCACAAACATCAAGATGGGTGTCGCATTATGGCGCGATAATGCTCCGAAACAAGCGTTAGCATCGAGCTAAATCACACTGAATGTTACCTTTAACGCAGTAACGTCTCTGCTGGAGCAGCTGCTGCGTGTTGCTACGGTAACACCCACAGAAACCAGTTTAATTCATGCAGTCACTGGGCGGTAAGTCACATTCTACCCATTTAAGATAGCTAACATCATTTAAACATTTACAAACACATGAACCTACAGTGTAGCTTATTCACCATTTAATTAGCAACACGAGTGGGTTATGTTTAACCCTTAAAGCCCGATGGTCACGCCGAGGGCGCATGATGTTTTTAAACCCTTCGTAACAAATAAGGTCTGTCATGTGGATTGCTGTGCTCATGTTTACGTGACAGTATAGATGTGAAACTGTCTTCCGGTTTTTATTTGGAGCCGATTGACCCGGAAAACCGGGGATATGATCGTTTACATGTTTACATTTGATTTAAGACAAGCCCTTCAAACGGCTCCTTATTGTCAGACTGCAGATGCCGTGTTTCTGTCCATGTAGGCGCCATCGTACAAGCAGTGATGCATGTTTTCAAGTGATGTAAACATGTTTCGCTATTCGTACATGTTTGTTATGTGACGCAAACGTCTACATGACGCAAACGACCATGCGCATGATTTACGCATTTTTATGCGCGAATCGTGCACATAGTCTTATTTTGAAAAACTCCTTTGAAGAGTGGCACAGGTAACACAAACTACATATAGTTATGTTAGAAGCCTATGGCAACCTTTTTTGAGTTCTAAATCAAATTCAATAAGCATTTTTGGGGTTTTTATGTACAATAAAATACAATTTGTTTCATTTTCGAATTTGACTGTGTCTATTTTGGCCCAAAAAACTCCTTTGAATTGTAGCACAAATTACACAAATTGTATATAATTATGATAGAAGCCTATGGCAACCTTTTTAGAGTTCAAAATCAATTCAATCAGCATGTTTGTGGTTTTTATGTGCAATAACGTAATTTTTTTCCATTTCTGAATTTGACTGTGTCTATTTTGCCCCAATATGTCAATATAGTAAGTTATAGGGAAATAAGAACTATCTCTTCATATAGCTGAAGTTGTGCTGAAGATAACCATACCTAGCATTGGTATGTTAAATCATTTTTAACATGGTAATAGAGACCAATATCAAAAGTACCAAAAAACAGCCAAAATAGCTCAGGGCTAAAAAAAGTCTCAGAGCAGAATTATTTACACATACAAACTGAAACACAAATAAGCAATCTGATTTTTAAAAAAATTACAGTATTTTCCGCACTGCGTTAGTGTCCTGAAGCATGACTTATATCTGGGAGTTTGCTTGCATGTTGAACAAAAATCTGGAAAGCTGACGGCTCGTATCTCAATGTCCTGCTGTAAGTAAAAATATTGACTAGAGAAGGCAGACAAAACTTTTACCTTATTTTTAAGTATACATACATGTATTTGTAATGTTCATGTTTCTTCCCGTGAAGGGGATGTATTGTAATTACATCACGCTTCAGAGCGGTGTTGTATTGTAATTGTTAGTGTTCCGTCCGTCCGTTAGTCCACTAAATATCTTCACAACCGTTGGAGATAAAAAGATGAAACAAAAAGCACATTACTCGGGCAGTAAAGGGGATGAAAATGAGATGATGACCTTGACCTTGAGAAAAGTACGTCAAGGTCAAATTTTAGCTTTTGTACACTCAGGAACCAGATAAGACGAGGGAGAGGGCCAGTGTAAGACCGTAGAGCAAAGCTAGTGCTTTGATCTATGTAAGTAGGTCAGAGCACTAGCTTTGACCTATGCAAGTACATCAGGGTAATATTTTGAATTCAGGGGTGTCGCAGGATCCAATCCAATCCAAACTTTATTTGTTGATGTTGCATAAAACTAGAACTGCATTAGTTCTACTTTTATATCTGAACTATTTCCTTGTTTAAATAAATCGTTAGAGGAGTAAAGGCAAATGGCTTCAACAAGATTTTATGTTTTCAACATTGAGCCCATAAAACTCACAGCGGGCAGGGTTTTGATCCAAATGCAGGACACCAGTGGAGAGATTGTCATCCCTACTTTAATCCAAAAAAAGCAAACAGCAAGGTAACTCAAGTAATGCAGAAGGACAAAAACAACCTGGCAGTAACCCAAAGAATAAACCGGCTTATAAAGCCCCAGGCTAATCAGCCCAATCGGGTCCAGGTGTGGAGACGAGCAACAGGTGTGGCAATGAGGCTCCGCCCACAAGTTTGGCCTCTCCTCCTGCCACGCCCCAGCACAGCAACACCGAACCGTGATGAAAACAGTCAATGCTACACCCCATCAAAAGTATAGCCACCTTATAGAGAATAGTTCATATAATGTGATATTGGTAATATATATTGTCCTAACAGCCACAGCATAGAATTGTAGGTTTTCATAAGAAGAAATTGCGCCATCAAACTTACAAAGAAATAATTGCTTATTTAAAAATTGCGCTCATCACATTTACATACATCATCTAACATCTCTATCAAGCAGTACATTTAAATAATGGATTAGTATGACAACACAGATGAACCTTTCCTGTTACATGTTAGCTAATTGGATGACAATGACCCCCCAAACATTGTGCAGTTGTTCTAGTTTGACATTTTGGCTTGACTGGTTTTGATTTAAATCTGTGTGTGCCATTCACAAATTTGGGCATAAAAGCGTCTTGCATTGGAACCTTGTGTTGACTCATGTGATTTTGTTTTGTTACTACCCAGAGCACAGATGTGGAACCAAACAGAAGCACATTCCACCTCCAGTGTGTTTACACAGACTGTTTAAAGGTGCACTGGTCCTGCCTTGAAATAGCTGTGCAGTTGGGTCAAACCAAGGTCCCGCCTTCCATTAGCAGATACCCAATCATACTTAAGGATGATGGAGTGAAACCTATGATGGCCAATCAGATTTTTATGATGGTCAATGCCATCCAAGGCCCCCTGCTGTGTGTGTCCCTGGCCTTTTCAGAGATGTAATGATGGGCAATGGCAACTGGAGAGACACAAACCACATGGAGACCACAAGAACTGTATTACCCTCAGGACTACTATGTTCATACAGCCGCTGCACAAAGTAGTCCCATACTGAGTGATGAAACTAACTTCTGTCACTCATGCTACAAAATAATTAAAATAATGGTATCATGTACCAAACATCTGCTCAGAGTTTAGAAAAATCTGGTTCGAAACTATTGCTCAAAACCTACATCATTATGGTACATGTTTGAGCAAGCCTACTACACTCAGTGGCTCATACTGTATACCTCAGTCACACCTGTTGCACCTGGAGCAGAGGAAGGAAACAATACATCACTTGTCATCAAAGAAAACCACCCAATTGACAAGAAGTATCCCACATTACCATGTGATGCTTAAAACCAGTCAACATGTCCAACCAAATGCTTAAAACCATTATACATATCCAATCAAATGCTTAAAACCAGTAAACATGTCCAACCAAATGCTTAAAACCATTATACATATCCAATCAAATGCTTAAAACCTGCAAACATTCCAATATAAAGTTTAAAACCAGCAAACATGTCCAATCAGATTCAATTAGAAGTGGTCCAACCACACTCCAGACCTACGCTAATGGTGTGAGATGGGCAAACGGTCTTGCGATCCAAGTTTGAATGAGGTGAAAATCTTTACATAAATATTTATACGATAATAAGCTTTTTTATATTTTAATAAATTATATGGTGTCAGTAACCTCAGAGTAGTTTTTGCAACACCTCCAACCAAGCCGGAGTGTAATCTGTTCGGGGCAGCTTGAGGTCACTGAACCGTGTTACAGTTGTTTTACAGCCAACAACTTTCATTTGCAATAATAATAATAATGTGGATGGTCATGCGATGGTAAAAGAGAACCGATGTTAAATTAGACGACCGAGCTCCGAGTGGAGGGGGGGTACGTCCACACAGCCTCCATCCCGGGTAATTAGGGCTCCTCACAACTCTGATAGCAGGAATCTTTCTGCATAACCCCTGTCTCCAGCAAGGATTTTGTTTTTTTGTGGGTTTGTTAGCAGAGTTAAGTACAAATACTGGATGGATGAAATTGGGGTGGGTGGGTTAGAGGAACCGAAAAACTATGGGAGTGGATTCAGACAAATGACCAGTCAAACTAATAATGTACCAGTTTAGTTTAATTCTAGAGGTGGGTTATTGAGATCACATGATGAGGAGTGTAGGAGTGACTCATGTCTTCTTTGTCAATGCTCTGCAAACACCACACATTAAACCAGAGGTCACCAACGCTGTGCCCACGTGCGACCAGGCGCCCCCGAGGACCCCCTTATGTAGCCCGCAAGGCATGACCTAAAAACAGCACTGCTCAGGAGTTGTTTTACAAAAGTTGTGCTTTCCGGAAAAAAAAAAAAATGTTTACATTGTGCAGATTTTTAAAAATTATGTTATATAAAATTAAAAAGTTCCAATAAAAATATTTGATAACAAACTCACCTCTTTCTAAGTCAAAGGTCATTTGTGCGCTATGATACTTCTTACTAACACATTATTCAAAAATAAGAAAGGGCCAGCAAGGCCAGAACTCATGATGATATTTATGATAAAAGTTAATTATATTTTAATGCATTTTCCTTCAAATAAACACATTTAAATTTATACATAAATATAAACATATATATATTGGGATATAACATGGGTCAACACTGGGTCAGTGTTCTATTTTTAGGTTAGAGACTTTTTATCCAATCAGAATTCAGCTAGCTTGTGTTGCCAGGTTGACTGAAATTTGCCCATGGCCTTCAGAATCTAGAATGCAGGTCTCCCTGCACTGTGAGTGAACAGGAACATAGAGTTAACAGACGGATGCAATAGCCAATCAGATCACAAGTTGGCCTTCTAGTACCTGCTAGCTGGCCCTAACTTATTCTGACATGTACGTGTCCCATGATTGGATACTCACTCTGAGAAGGCGGGGCTATGCATACGCACATTTGAAGAGAAGTTCTAGTGAGACGAGGGTCTGAACCCTGGAGGAGCTAACCTGTTCTAACTAACCTGTTCTAGCTAACCTGTTCTAGCTAACCTGTGCTACCTAACCTGTTCTAGCTAACCTGAATGAGATAATTTGTTGCTGGAATTAAAATGCGCTGATAAACTGTACAACCAAGTCATCAAAGTGTTCTCGAGGAAAGAAAGAAGAATGGATTTTGTGTTTAAATAACACGAACAGCTGTTTTAGTGAGTACAAGCATTTTTTAAATCTGATTATTAATATTTAAAATATAACACTGTCACTGCTGTAAAATAGCCTGTTTTATACACGATGAAGGTGATGCAACATCTAGTAGAGTGTTAGTGTATGTCTATTTGGTTTCTCTAGCTGTGGTGTCATCAATAGTGGTCATTTCAGTGGGTTTTGTTGTGACGTAGCTGTGTGTCGTCTATAAAGGTGTGTGTTAGGGTTAGTTTCAGTGGGTTTTGTTGTGATGTAGTTGTGTGTCGTCTATAAAGGTGTGTGTTAGGGTTAGTTTCAGTGGGTTTTGTTGTGATGTAGTTGTGTGTCGTCTATAAAGGTGTGTGTTAGGGTTAGTTTCAGTGGGTTTTGTTGTGATGTAGTTGTGTGTCGTCTATAAAGGTGTAGCCATGGGTTCTTCTGTGTGACAATAAAAGGAGTAGGGCTGACGCCTCTTCAGAACTGATGGTTTTTGTCCCATTGGACAAAAGTTAGAAACGCCCCATTCCTGAACGCTACATTGGTGGCTGCTGAGGGAGCTACTTACTGCATTATGGGATATAGTTTTGCAAGTTTGACTAAGTAGAACATCACTGAAAGCCCAACTAGGAAATGCACGGTCGGCCTCTGGTTGCTAACAACAGACAGGACACCGGCCATGACGGGCCAGCCTGCCAGCTTCATAATGCAAAAATGATCCCAAACATTTCTGCACTATACCTCTGCATCGTTCATCAACAAGTGATTTGTGTGAAAATGACCAGCTTTGATCACGTGATAGATCATAAACAGCGTCCGCTCCAAAGCTTAACAACACACAATGTTTAAGATACTGCTGGATGAGCTGAATATGGTCACCAGCTATTACACAAAGAAATAAGACGACTCAGCAGGGGACGGATTCTGCAGTGTTTTTGTCACTACTGGGTGAAATCCAAGAGTCCATGCACTCCAAGGGGGGGGACGCATCGCTGCTGGAGGACGCAGAGTGGATACTTGACCTCACATTTTTAACAGATGTGACTGAGAAACTGAACTATCTCAACTGTGAGCTGCAAGGTAAAGATAGAACATGATTAGCACAGTAAACACATTTAAAGCCAAGAGGTAAAAAATGCTGCATTTTCCCATTCAGTGTGAAATGTCGATGTTTCTGCATCTGAAGCTTTGGATGAAGCTGTAAGAAAGTACTCCCAAATCATAAACAGACTAGGACAGGAATTTGAAGAGAGGTTTTCTGACTTGAGCAGCTTGAACCATGTGTGTCATTTATTACAAATCCTTTCATACACGTAGACGTGACATCCACTGCTGAGCAGCTCAGTGCTTTGTTCAGTTTGAACGCTGGTGAGGTAGAGATAGACATCGTAACGCTACAAAACGACCTCCACCTCAAAGCTCATCAGTCTGCACCAAACTTTTGGTGCCTTGTGGCTTTTTTGGTTCAACCTATCTCTGTGAATCAGCCTTTTCCAACTTATGTGATATGTGAACTTTATCAAGAACAAACACAGAACACGCTTGGCTGATGCACATTTACAGGATTCACTGAGAATTGCAGGTATCCCCTGACTTCTAAATGTTTGAGCAAATAAAGTATTTCATGGATGAACATGTTTTTGTGATTGTTATTGCTGTGTAAATTACTGATAATTGTGGAAAATAATTATTGATATGTGAGCAATCACTTCACATAGTGTCAGAACACTACTGCTATTTTAATATCAGCATTATAACATTAGTTATCCCTCAAAAAAGTTGGGGACCACATGTATTAAACCCCCCCACAAAGCTAGCATTTTGTTCTGTAATTAATGATCAGTGATCTGAAGGGTTCTGATGCCACAATCCTCATGAAGATCCAGCACTCAGACACTTTCTGTGTGACATTTCAAACAGCGGTTCAGCAAAGTTTGTATGATTCCTGCTCATATTGACATACAATAAGGGTGACTGGTTGATTTTAATATTTAATACCATAGACAACAGCTAGCCTTAAAAATTGTTGAATGAACAGTCATGTTAAGAAAAACATATGACTGAATAATGAAACATGCAACAAACATGCAATGTTTGCATCCCATCTAGTCCTTAATGTGCAGAACCAGGAAGTCCAACTGGAACCAGGTCTCTGACTGAGCCTCTAGGAACAAATGAGTGTGTGAGGAGGTCATTAGTAGTTTTCTGATTCCTATGCCTCCTACTGTAGTGGATGTGTTATTACACTATATTCTGTTACGTCAATGAAAAAGCAAAAGATTGGTAGTAGACAAACCACCAAACTCTGTCGTCTTCCTGCTAACCTGAGCAATCCTGACTAAATCTAGCAGCAGTAATGAACAACTCAAGGAGACCAAACTGTGAACACACAATATATTTTCTCCTAAAATCATTAAATGTAAAAATGGTCATGTCTGTGTTCCAATGTGGAATTGCCTCCTGTCGATGTAACTTCAGATGTAGCTGATGTGTCTGTCCTGACCAACACACACCTCATGTCATGAAATCAGATGTAGACCAGAGCTGTGAAACTCAGACAATCTTTTTCTTGACACCTGGTTACCTGGAGTGAAGCTGGCGCTCTAAGCAGCCTGAGGCAAAGAAATTCACTCTCATTTAAAATTCTGATGAATTTCTCTGCTGCGAAGTTCAGCCTTATTTTCATTGCTCATCATGTAAAAAGGAAATAAGCCAAAGCAGGCCTGAGAACCGGGTTCACAGGGGAACAGGGGCATCTGGATGGATGGACAGGTGGGATTGAGGGCATTTGTTATCCTACACATTCAAAGTAGTTAGAAGTGACTACGACCCACAACTGCCTTATGTAAGCAATATTTTCCAACTATTGATATTTTTCTCAGTAGTAGTAGTAGTAGTAGGAGGAGGAGGAGGAGGAGGAGGAGGAGGAGGAGGAGGAGGAGGAGGAGGAGTAGCAGGTAACTATTAATCCCTCTAGGAGGTTCTGCCAGAGAAATTGTGATCTTCATTATACGACACACGGCACAGTCAACACGCAAAAAAAAACACAGAAAGAAGTACCAACACCATTCAAGATATAAGATATAATATATAGAAAGTGGACACACTAAATCCTGACCCTTGACCTATTTTGGCCGTGGTAAAGAACGAGATCCGGTCTCACTGATGTTGTATCCATCCACTAATTATCGGTAGTGTCCACGGCTCGTATCTCGGATTTTTTGCTTGTATGTCGAACAAAAACATGGAGAGTGACGGCTCATATCTCTAAACACTTCTATGTCTAGCAGCTTGTATCTCGGGGTTCTGCTGTATGTCTGGCCTCTCGCTGTGTTTTTACCTCCCTTTACATAAACTCATCCTCCTTTCTCTGTAATTAACTGAAGCAAAAATGAAATGAATGGAAATACACACATTCAACCAAACTGTCCATTTGGTCGCTTTCTTTAGTCATTTCCCATCATGCTCTTTTGCCATCAAAGTACATGTAATACTTCATTCTACCTCAAGCATATTTACTGCATTGACACCGACAAGGTCCCAACAAAGCCTGACTCTATCATCTGTGTTCATAAGGCCTTGCAGTAATGACCCTTCTCTACCTATGGAGCTATAATTTACCTTCTGCGGTGAGACTGGAATAGCATGGCTGACTGTTGCTGCTAAGTGATTACATTATTTAGCACTGTGGAGATGGAGACAGAGAAACAGATGTGTGTTTGTGTGGGAGTGTGTGTGGGGGCTGCTCTGTGGGTGTGTCAGCGCAGAGAAAAATGGAACGAAATTACTTGAATCTTTTGTGTGTGTGTGTGTGTGTGTGTGTGTGTGTGTGTGTGTGTGTGTGTGTGTGTGTGTTTGTGTTCTGCCTCACCCGGCTGATAGGAGAGGGAGGTTGTTGGGTTTAATATTGCCATCGATCCCAGCTCACGTTCTTTCACATTAACTTAACTGCTATCTACTGTAGACAGTTAAAGACTCTCAAAGGGAGACAAAAGGGACTGGAGTGCAGTTGGAGGGGGTGTTCAAACAAACCCTGTTATAAATCTACCCAGTGTTAAAATGAGAGGTGTGTTCCGCACCAACAATCCCAGTGATCAGAGAAGACTGGATACTGGACATGGACTCCCTGGAGGGGGCATTATGTACAGTAAATGTCCGTTGGGACACAGATCTGGTCCTGACTGAGATATCTCAACCAATATCCAACTGGATTGGAACAAAATAAGTTTTGTGTGTCCATGTTCACCACATGATAAGTCTTAAGCCTCTAAATCTAATTCGGGTCACAGGTTTTACTGAAGCCTGTCCCAGCTGACTACAGGTGAGAGGTGGGGTACACACTGGACAAGTCACCGTTTCATCACAGGGCCACAAGGAAAGATAGACACCCATTTAACCCCACAGTCATACCAGATTTTGGTTGGTATGATGAAGCTGGAGAACCCAGAGAAAACCCACACAGCCACAGGGAGAACATACAAACACACAACTCACACAAATCATCATCTTTGACAGACTTTAAATATCATTGGCTGCAGTTCCAAAGGAGACTGTACCTGTGAACACACACAGATATGTGCAGGCATGTACCTTCAGCATGTTCACACTGATATTCACTTCTGTGCTGATGATTCACCAGTGAGTTTCATGCTGATACAAGCCGTAGCAGCGCTTCAGCTGAGTCGTCTCATGATGCCTATGACAAACGTGCAAGGATTATTCATGGGGAAACCAGTGGCCACAAAAATAGTTCCTCCCTCTTTACAACTTTAAAGGAAGTAACACATATTAGATATTATAAAAGGCTTGAAAATAAATCAACCATATAATGTAGAAGCTAGTATACTAATTCATTTTTACAGCCCAGGGTGGTGTTTCCTCTGGTATGACCAGAACAACAGAACAATGACAGATCAAGGTTCTCTTGGTGGAAAGACAGTTATAGAAGAACACAGGGAAGCTCATAGTCACTATGAAACGTGGTGTGGGAGCAGTTCACATGTGTGAATCACACACACGGAATGTATCACTCTGCTGACTTCATTTGTCTGTATGGTTAGTTTTGGCGTGAATCACTGACCACTTAGCATTTTCTAATGAACTCTCATGGAATGTAGCACAATACCAACATGAGCTAGTTACCTTACTTGTCAGTATTTGCACCTATACTCGATGATGATGATGATCAGGGTGCGATTTGTGGGGGTGGGGGGTATCATCCCCTCCTCTGGCTTTTCCATCTCTACCGCTGCTGAATGAATTTTATTTACTCCACCTAGGTATTCCACCACACTGACGTGAATGACACGCTGATCAACTTCAATCAATCAAGTTTTATCCTTATAGTGCTTAATCACATCAACATACATTTCATAGTGCTTCAACAGACAGAAAAACTCAACAAAATCCCCCAGCGTAAGCATAAGAGACAGGGGTGGGGAAAAACTCCCTCATTGAGGAAGAAACTCCAGGCAGGACCCAGACTCTTTTGGACGGCCATCCGCCTTGACCGGTTGGGTGGAAAAGAAATAAAAGGAAGATAAGAACAGGGTAGGAGAAAGAGAGACAGAGAGAGAGTGTCAGATAGGCCAGATAGAGTCAGTGTCTTTATGGTTATAGTTAGACCATTTGATGCAGGCGCTGAATTGGGGATGAGAAAGTCAGGCTGCGTTCACGGGCGTTTCTGGCTGGTGGTTGTGTAAATGGCCTGTGTGCCAGACTGTGGGTTGATCCCACTCCCTTCCTACCGCTTCACCTGTCCTCAGCGCTGCTCATCTACTGGCTCACATACGACTAGAACCAGGACCCAACATTACATCTGGAACATTTACAGACACCAGCAGTGACACAAACAACAGGCTGTGTCTGAGGCACCTTAATTTATGTCTGTTCTCAAGAAGTAAAGATAAAAAGCATCTACCTTGTGCTCTGCAGTGAAAACAACCTGGTTTAGGGGGGTTAGGTGTCAAGAACACATCCTTGTGAGCTTTCAGAAAGGTGCTAAAAAAGAATGTGAAAATAATGTGCGTGGTTTGATGTACAGCTTAATGTTAACAGGCAGAAGGTGAGAGATTCTCTTTGCCGGTTGTACAAGGACCCCATAAGGATGAGAATGTAGTTTCACATGTAAAACAACAGACAGAGGACACAGACAGCCACGGTTATTAAGCAGGGATTGGAAGTAAACTCTGGGCTCCATGTGGTTGTTCAGCCGGTATCAGTGTTCTGACTCGTCTTTGACTCTGTTTGCCCTACTATTGTCAACAGGAGGCAAAGCAACGCCTTGAACTGCCTTAATGATTAAGGCAGTTCAGATATTAATTAATTTAGTCACCATTTTGGTATCTTGTTATAATTTCTTTCCATTTGTAGGATGTTGTAGATCTTTTCTGGTTTGTATTTTTTATCTGTTTTTTTCTTTCTTCCTTTTGAAACAACTCATACTGTTAGAGTGGGAGGAATGTTTAGAAAACTATGTGTTGATTTCTTCAATCGATCAGGTCATTAAAACATTCATTTATGTCATATAAAGGGGAAAATGGGGTAAGTCCAGTCACACAGTCCGGATGACATAATGATTTAAGTCGAGTTGACATTATTCAGGTCATCTTGGACTCATGGAGAGTGTGAGGAGCAACGCTAAACGTAGCACATGTCGTGCATCAGGTCAGCTGATGTTGTTTTCACTTCCCTTCTTAATTCACACGTGTTTCCATGCCTTTCCTGAAGCGTAGACACTGGCGCCAATCATTTCCAGTGTTATTACACTATTTTGTCTGTGTGGTCTGTATCTGTAAGCTGACTGAAAATGTGTGTTATTACCTACAGACTGAACAAGTTGGATGTACAGGAGCTTCCGTCTCTCTCTGTCTTTAGAGTTTAAATGAATTAAGACCAGCTAAACCTGAACATATTTAGATGAATAACACAACATAAACGTGTTTAATTGTCAGTGATGGCCTTGTTATATTCAGTAACACTAGTGCAGGTTGTCCATGAACCAGAGGGTTGTTGGTTTCAATGCTGCTCCATCCTATTGGTGCTGCTTGGCTTCCAGATTTCTGTCAGTCTGCCCCAGGGTCGCCGTGGCTACCGATGGAGTTTACCGTCATCAGTGTGACTGTGGACTGAATGGATTCTGTGTGAATGACTTCAGTCACTGAAAAAAGGACTATATATTATTATTATTATTATTGTCACATAACTTGCAGTGAAATTATCAAATGTAAGAAGTGGCTCATACTACCCCATTCCCCCCTGAAGTTTGTATACACTGAATTAAAATGAAGACAAATGAATTAAAAATTAATGAAATGCCTGAAAGAGAAAATGAGAACGATGATGAAGTAATTCATTCCTCTGCACAGAAACACTGGCAGCAGACAAAGGAGGCCACGGTTCTCTCCATATCCTTCATCCTCAGATTTAAGACAACAATTTAAACCTCCAGCTGATTTGAATCAAAATGTTTGTCCAAATCAATTATTATTATTTTAGGTACTTACATTTCCTTGTTGACAACTTAACAGCCTTTCAGATATTTTATGCCCTCATATATTCAACCATGTAAATAAAAGAAAAAAAAATCACCATAAAATCTCACTGATTATCTAAAATTGGATGGAGATGTGTTTTTGTTGAAGCAGTAATATAAAGTGTTTTAGTTTTACTAGCCATTTTTCTAGTCACCGTGACCCGCTGTGGTGGATAAAGCGGAAGAAAATCGATGGATTTTCCTAGTCATTTACCAGTCAACTGTTTAATGATTGAACTAAAAAACAAGATAAATAAAAATGGTAAAACAATTTGAATACATTTTCTATATTGAATTAAGTCAGTAGAACATCTTGGGAAAACAACTTTTTTGGTCTGTTAGTCAATGTGGATGGATGGATGGATGGATGGATGGATGGATGGATGGATGGATGGATAAATAGATAGAGGTGAGTAGAGGTGACCAGAGGTGAGTAGAGGTGACCAGAGGTGACTAGAGGTGACCAGAGGTGAGTAGCGGTGACATGAGGCGAGTAGAGGTGACCAGAGGTGAGTAGCGGTGACCAGAGGCGAGTAGAAGTGACCAGAGGTGAGTAGAGGTGACCAGAGGTGACCTGAGGTGAGAAGAGGTGACGAGAGGTGAGTAAAGTTGAGTAGAGGTGACCTGAGGTGAGTAGAGGTGACCAGAGGTGAGTAGAGGTGACCAGAGGTGACTAGAGGTGACCTGAGGCGAGTAGAGGTGACCAGAGGTGAGTAGAGGTGACCAGAGGTGACCTGAGGTGAGCAGAGGTGACGAGAGGTGAGTAAAGTTGAGTAGAGGTGAGTAGAGGTGACCAGAGGTGAGTAGAGGTGACCAGAGGTGAGTAGAGGTGACTAGAGGTGACCTGAGGCGAGTAGAGGTGACCAGAGGTGAGTAGCGGGCAGCTCCATCATGGTGCGCCCTTAATGAGCAACTTGTAAAGGGGATGGCGAGCTGACACCTCCCACTGTCAGCTCACACTCCGAAATGGCTGGGCGGGAGCGGTAATCGAACCGCCGATCTTGGGTCAGTGGACGACTGGCTCTACGCTGAGACACCGCCGCCCGTACGTTGCAGATATCATTAATCTGTGCTGAATGAAGTCAACGGACTGACAGGAAAAGCTGGAAGACGTTCATCCTGTTCTGAGCTGAAGAAGCCTCCATTGAGATGAACCCTAACCTGGACGACTGATAACCTCCAATGGGAGACATCCACAAACAGAAGAGATATCTTAAATACAGCCTGTCTAGATGTCTGCTCAATACTGTCACAATATCCTCTCTACAGAAAGAAAAAGCAACAACGCTGCAAAGGAGAATGCTGCTTGAGTCAAAACACACACATTTCACATGAAATTACAGTTTCACATGAACAAAAGCCTGTTTGAATCCCAAATGAGTGGTGGTGTCAGAATCGCATGATACCTGCACGGGAAAGAGTCTGACTCATCACAAAACCGGTAAATATCTGGAGTCACTCCTGTTACTGCTGGATATCCGTAACACGGATTTTAAATTGGTAACCTTCATTTATATGTATGTTAAAAAAAATTTTTTTGAATGATATGCAAAACAACTGGCAAGACCCTGGTCACCAGCCACTGGTGAGACTCCATTTCCTGTCCTGCTGTTCCACTTCCTGTTCACAGGCGTCTGTTTCGCAGAGGCGAACAAATCAACATCTCGCCTGCACCACACTCTACCAGGACCAGCGTGCGGGAGAAAGGCATGCTGGGTATTCACTGAAAATACTGTCTGAATGGGGCCAGAGATGGGGGAGGGGAGTGGGGGAGGGTAGATAGAGGCGGGGGAGGGGGGGACTTATTGTAAACTGTAAGAGGTGTGCAGCAACTGGGACAGATTATGTCTGCGGAAACGAAGACTGCAGGATCCCACCCATCCCCCACACACCACATACACACACACACACACACACACACACACACACACACTAGAGCTCACTTGTGCATGGCTGGTCACCTCGCTGCACAGATAGATTCCTCCCCTCCCCCTCCGCTCTGCTCAGTCATTCAGACCTGGGAGAGTCAATAACAAGCTGACATCATCATCGTTCTGTGGATACAGTGGTGCCTTTATCCAGGGGCCGGTGAGGAAGAGGAGCCTCCTGTGTGCCCCGATGAAGGGCTCCGGTCACAGAGCAGAGGTGGAGATGGGGGGGACCAGAGCGGGGCATGGGGGGGAGGGCGATAGCATGGTGGGGGAGGGGAGGCAGGGTCGCCTCTGTTCTGGCAGGATCAGTGACACTGATGAAGATGTGTGATGGTTCCCAGTGCCATTCCCAGTGCCAAGTCATAACAACAATAAAACCCTCGTATTCTATTCTGATTTATTTTATATTCCTGATGAACTGGATCACACGCTTCAAGTTTTACTCAGATTGAACAACAGCAGGCCGACCAACAGCATCACGTCTCTGCAGTGTTTCACATCAAAGCAAACACTATATAACACTATATAATATAACACTATATAATATAACACTATATAATATAACACTATACAATGCTAACACTATAGACACTTCACTCTATCCATGCCTAACTAGGCCTGTTTATTTATGTCTTTTTATTACATTGCCTTTTTATTTGTATAGTCTTGATGGGTTATTTATTACTCTTTCTATTTGGAAACAACAATCACATATTGTTGATCTTGTCCACTTGAAGGTTCTGGAGCTCCCAGCTCTCTCGATGTCTCCACATCTGTTCTTTGTTCTTGATTTCTTTTGCCTTTACGTTAGAAAACCTGCTGCTATCTGCTTGTTAAATATCCTGAATAAACCATCATCACCATTGTTTTACATTTCAAGACGCAACAGTTTGTTTATTCAGTGAACAAACCACAGAAACAACACCTCCCACATACAGGTGCAGGCATGCTAATAATTTGTGCTTCCTGTTTTGTGGCGGTTCAGCTCATCCTCTGCTCTGACTTCAGCTGCTTGATTAACTTACTAGTCAGATTCTTCTTTTGTGAGTTAGCCGCTGACTTGTTCGAGCTGCTTTTTTAAATCTCCTGATTGTGCGCAACAGTCCTGCCTGGAGACTGTTGTGAAAATGGAGACAGTTTGTGTGAGAGTGAGAGGAGCTGTTTCCCTTTGCCTCGGGTCTCCACACTAAGCTAACTCCAGTTTCACTCAACATCTTGAAACGATGAAGATGCTCTGGAAGTGTTTGACGAGTAACTGCTGTAAGGAATATTGCCTTTATTAGCACATCATTTGCTTGGTGCACACAATCACAGGCAAACAGTCATTATTTGCTTGTGGTTATTCAAATGAAGCGAAGGTGGTTTAATGATGTCTGTCAGACATAAATTCAAACCACAACAAGGCAGTTAGAGACTGCAATATCCCGTGACACCCCTGAATTCAAAATTTTACCCTGACCTACCCATTTTTGTGCCTCTGGCTTCCTGAAAATGTTTGTGATTACATATTATATTGTGATCTAATTTTCATCCCCTTGCCTCCCTGAATATAACGCCTTTTGTTTCATCTTTCTATCTTATCTGGGTCCTGAGATATGTGCAAAAAAATGTACAAAAGTTGAAATTTGACCTTGACCTAGTTTTCTCAAGGTCAAGGTCATCATCTCATTTTTATCCCCTTTGCTGCCGGAGTAATATGCTTTTTCTTTCATCTTTCTATCTGTAATTAGCTTAGCTTAGCATAAAAAGACGAACGATATTGTCCACATCAAGGTTAAACATGCAGACACACTGTGCAAACTGTGCCGGTGTATTTTTGAACTCCGATGTGCCGTTTCCTTCTGCCTCCTGTTGTCATGCTAAAGTAACTTTGGTGCAGCTTTTCACCACGTCTGCAGCCTGAAGCAGGCGTGAGATCAGCTTCATCAAGTCCCTCAAGGAAAGGAAGAAACTCCTGTTTCATCATCTGCTGTACTGTTTCTTTAAGGGCAGACACACATAATCACTGTCTCAGCTATAATGCCCTCGCCCCGCCTCCACACACACCTCCCATTACACAAGGCGCACACACACACACACACACACACACAAAGCCTACACAACATTCCAATCAATTCTCCTCGCTTGGGTTCAGCATTCCAGTCTGGTGTGGCTGTCATCCCACAGCACACAGGAAACTCTGTGTGTGTGTGTGTGTGTGTGTGTGTGTGTGTGTGTGTGTGTGTGTGTGTGTGTGTGTGTGTGTGTGTGTGTGTTGTTATAACAGAGGCCCCAGTGAGAGGCTGTCTCTGTCAGATCAGCTGCCCTGGGCTTAGCCGTTAATCCATGGCTGCAATACTCTGCCTTCCACAACCCGCCCTCATGCCTGTGAGCCACGCCCTCACCAGCAGGGGGCAGTAGCAAATCTAGCAACGCAATTAAACTGTCATCGTGTTTTTGAAGTTTTCAGTAACTTTCACAAGAAAGTTTCTTTTCATCATGTGTTCATGTTAGATGACGGAAAGGAAAGGAAATGCAAAAATGCTTACATTCTACAATCCTAAGGAAAAAAGAACCTACCAAGAAAAACGTTACCATGGCAACAATAAAGCATGTACGTTTAGTGGCAGTAGCTCGGTTAAACTCAAATAATTTCTGTTTTAATCTGATTCTTTTTATTTTTCGCAGCTGGTTGCTGCTTTTCTAAAGCAAAACCTCTAAATAAGACCCTCTGATTGGCTGTATTAACATCCAATACAGACGTGCAACTCTAGATAGACAGGCAGACAGATAGACAGACAGACAGACAGAAATATAAATAAAAAACAAAACCATTCTTTTTTATATGGTATAAGTTTCACTGTTTTCTAAATATATTGACATGTATGTTGACGCACAAACCCAAGGCTAACCCATGTCATTGCTAACCCATGTCAATGCTAACCCATGTCATTGCTAACCCATGTCAATGCTAATCCATGTCAATGTTAACGCATGTCTAAGTACAGAAGTACATGTAAAGTATAAAAGCATGAACTCAACCCAATGCCCCCAAAATACTGAATATAGGAAAGAAAGAAAATGTGTGTGTGTGTGTGTGTGTGTGTGCGTGCGTGCGTGCGTGCGTGCGTGCGTGCGTGTGTGTGTGTGTACAGTGGATAGGATTAAGGTTATTTCACGGCTGAGCAAAGCTGACCTGTAGTTGACTAAATCAAACAAAATGTACATTTGCTCATATTTTTATTTCTTGTGCGTGATAATGCTGACTGTCCACTTTTTATCATACATTAGTTTTTAGCTACAGCAGGCTTAATGTTGTGTCCATCCCTTTTGGCTTCAGTGAAGATGAGAACTAACAAAATCAAAACAAAAGAATCCCTCTTTTAATAGTTGAATTTCTAAGCGAATTAATCATTATGATAATGATATAATTGTGAATCACTGAGGTGTTGAACTGAAGTCCTCTTGTGCTGCCTCCAGATAGAGGGTCTGTGTTGGAGTCATGTTCCACAGGGTGAACACAGGGTGACCATAGGGTGAACACACAGGGTGAATACAGGGTGAACACACAGGATAAATACAGGGTGAACACACAGGGTGAATACAGGGTGAATACAGGGTGAATACAAGGTGAACACACAGGGTGAACACAGGGTGAATACAAGGTGAACACACAGGGTGAATACAGGGTGAACACACAGGGTGAATACAGGGTGAACACACAGGGTGAACACACAGGGTGAACACAGGGTGAATACAGGTTGAACACACAGGGTAAATACAGGGTGTGAACACAGGATGAATACAGGGTGAACACACAGGGTGAGCACACAGGGTGTATACACAAGGTGAATACAGGGTGGACACACAGGGTGAACACACCATCCTGTGCGTCCACCCTGTATTCGGGTATCTTGGTCTTGTTCATTATGATGTGGAACACAACCGCATGGGGTTTTGATCAAACACCAAACCATCAGTGTAACGTGTGAGACGAGCCGGAAAGCAAAGCTGTGGTCAGCAGCTCTGGAGCAACACACACACACACACACACACACACACACACACACACACACACACACACACACACACACACACACACACACACACACACACACACACAGACTGAAGCAATGATACCTACATCTGGGTAGGGTAGCCAGATGGTAGTAGTGACCTGAGAGAACAGAGCAGTACACATAATACTGTATGTGTGTGTGTGTGTGTGTGTGTGTGTGTGTGTGTGTGTGTGTGTGTGTGTGTGTGTGTGTGTGTGTGTGTGTGTGTGTCCAATCACATCTGTGATGGAACTATAGAATAAATATTTGCTCAGCTGTTTATTCCCTTGTGTTGAATCATGTTTCGGTGGATAGTGGAACACCCTGACACCCTGCAGCAGCAGCCTACTGTTGACCTACTGTAGGACTGTGTGTTTTTGTCTGTTAGGTATTGTTAAGAGTCAGTTGTGATGTTGGAGCCAAATGTTGAATGTTGTTAGAATAGACCTTTGGTGATGGATCCGTGATGGAGGAGGTTTGAGTAGGGAGACCTCAGGCGGACGGGTCTTACTGTGAAGAGGCCCAGGCCAGAGTTTCCTGGAGGCTTTGGGTTCTAAAGCTTAAGTGAGGAGGACTAACTGATGAGAAGACAGAGGAAAAGCAGAGGGTAGGACCATCTAGAACCAGAGGTATGTGTTCATCTGCCTCCTCTGGTGAGGAGCAGCAGGAGAGTCGCTCCAGAATCTCAGAGGAGATGCTCATTAGTTTTGTCTCTACTTTCAGTGATCATGTGATGTTTTAAAGCTGCTCTGATTTCTATTTTAGTTTAATAGTAAATTTGCTCTTTGTCTCATGACAGTCAAACATCACATGACCTCTTCCATTACTGAGCTGCTGCTGCTGTTTGAATTGAACTTAGTGTCACTCAGTGGTGTGTGGTCAAGGCCAGCAAAGCCGTCTCTGCTGGCCTGACATAACCAGAAATATATATGTATACACACAGTACTAGCAGGAACCCCTGGAAATTCCACAATAAAACAATAAAATCAGACTTCATACCAAACATATAAAACAAATGTATTGGTATTATAAACCAAGTGCACCCAACGTAGCCAAAAATCAACATGGTGATGTCACGACTTTGCATTGACCAATCATGGATTGCACTGGGCGGATATTGCGAAGCTGTAGATGAATGCTAGCAGGCCAACTGGAGAAAGAAAGCTAACTAATGGTGAGATTGGGAAAGGAGCTAACACTAAAGGAAAAGGCACCTGTCAAAAGAGCAAGTGTTAAAGAAATGTTAGAGAAGTGATGGTTCTGTTAGTGACTACATGAACACAACTGTATGGAATTACTTAAAGAGCTTTTGTCAGATGCCCCAGGAGCATTGTGGGTACTACATGGATTGTCCCATTCCAAACGGAAACCATAGCTGGACAGACTGTTGGTGCTAGCAGCTAGTTTCACTCACTAATGGTTGTTTTCTGTGTCGTTCCTGCTGTTTGGACTCTCTGCTCACAAACATGAACATTGTTGGAACAGTTATGACACTCTAAAATGATGTTAACTGAAGTTCATGTACTGTATAGTTATTTCTTCTCCTAACATAGCAGATGCCTTACGCCACATTGTTCACATGAGTCCTTCTGGCAGATACGCTGTGATCGCCGTTATTGACAGGTAGTGGGTGGAGTTGATGACATCGTGACAGCATGGGACTTTTCAAAGTGAGCTTATTCAAATATATAGGTGGGGATAAAAGTTATACCGCAGAAAAAATTGCAAGGAAAATAGTAATCAATAATAATGAAATCTGCCCAGGACCTTCAGAATGTAGGCACATATAGTTAATAGACAGATGCGATAGCCAATCAGATCACAAGTTGGCCTTCTAAGGCCTTCTAGCTGGCCCCACAGTGTCCTGACATTTCCGTGTCCTGTGATTGGATACTCATTGTGGGAGGGCGGTGCTCTGCAGATCACAAGAGTCGGGTTACAGTTAGAACGTGGAGCTTTAGGAGGAATCTACACGTGTTTTGAACCTGAAAAATCTACTTGCTTTTTGCTGCCACAATAGCTGAGGGAGGGGAAAAACGAAGATTTGGTTGCCGATATACTCACAACGCCATTTGAAGAGAAGTGAGTTCTTGTGACCGGACAGACGTGCTTTCAGAACTGGCCTCCATGTCAATAGAAAAGGATTCGTTGCTTTTGTTGGATTTGTTAAAACACACAAATAAACTGTATGACAAAGTGTTCTCACTGGTGTCACTCACTATCTCCCATCACCTGACCACCAGCTTGGTGGTGTGAACATCACCTCTGTGTGTGAACAGAAGAAGAAGAAGAAGAAGAAGAAGATTGATTGAGTTTTAAAACCATGTTTATTCATAAAATTCAAAATACAAGATAGTCACATTGACACCAAATCCAAAAGAGCTTCACGCAAACAGGAGCTCACATTCAAAAAAGAAATTATATGTAGGAACATAGGGCGGCACGGTGGCACAGTGGGTAGCGCTGTCGCCTCACAACACGCGGACCCGGGTTCGAGTCCCGCTCTGTGAGGAGTTCGCATGCTCTCCCCGTGTCTGCGTGGGTTCTCTCCGGGTTCTCCGGCTTCCTCCCACCTCCAAAAGCATGCGCTTTAGGTTGATTGGCCAGTCCCAAATTGACCGTAGGAATGTGTGTGTGAGTGGTTGTTTGTCTCTGTGTGGCTCCGCGGTAACTGGCATCGTGCCCGGAGTGTCCCCCGCCTCGCGCCCTGAGACTGCCGGGATAGGCACCGGCTCCCCCGCGACCGGCGTAAGCGGATTAAGCGGGGGAGCTTAATGACTGACTGACTGTAGGAACATAAGCAAAATATACATGAAATTATCCAACCACTGACTCAACACGGAACATAAGACACCCTTGACACCATCGGTTTGTAGAAGAAGATGGAGGAGAAGAAAAAGAAGTAGAAAAAGTAGAAGAAATACACTTCAATGATCCGCTTGGGGGAAATGATCTTTTCACTCTGAACTACGTACTCTAAACATGTGTACTAATGTGTATTTAGAGATGTCAGCTGACCCACACCGGGTCTTGAACCAACAACTTCTGGTCCCCAGTCCAAGCCCTAGTGGACTGAGCTACTGTAAACTGTAATATGTTGAACTTTACCTAAAATGTATTCCATCAGAATCCTTTTGAAAATGATGACACATGAATGCAGAACTTTCTCAAAAACCAAAGAAACTTGTCCAGTTTCAGGAACAACATTCAGGAACAACACTGTGCGTAAATGGAGACTTGGCTTTATTTCCAGGGCGTGGTGTGTGATGGCTCACCTATGAGTTGGTTTACAGGTTTGGAATGCAATGTCAGCCACACGGCTCAAGCAGTCCCTCAGGGCTTTACGGTGTTCTAATGAAAGAAACACACAGACAGACATGTCTCTAAACGCCTACAGAAAGGGGAAATGCTTTTGCTGGAAATTGTGCAAGCAGGAATGTTTGGCAGAACACCAACCGCCCCAAAACCCTTTCAAGGAAAATGGAAAAATCTTGTCCTGTTATCCAAGCCTCACATTCTTTTGTCACAGATGGTTTTGCTTAGTGAGCACCTCGTACTGAGTGTGGATTGGAGGGAATTTGAAGAGAACCCAAGCTTTAAAAAGAAGTGGCTCATTTGGGGGAAACAAATGTCAGCTGCTTCTTTTCAGGGGTTGTGATTTGTGGTTCTTGTGGGCTTCTGCACATGGAAAGACTTCTTTAAAACTTGCTTCCCTACTTCCAACAAACTGCTTTTGATTGGTCCTCCCTGGGAAGAGCCAGGCTTCTTTATACAGCACGTGTACTGCTTTGAAAGGTTGGGCTGTGTTTATGTCCACCATCACAAGACTATGTCCCTGCTCCAGATAATGGGGGGAGTCTGAGGGGACAAGCCACGCCTACAGTTTATGTTTGCTTGCTGGAAAATCTTATTCAGTTTATTTAGTCTCCCACTTCCAATTACTATTAAAACAAACACCCTTGTAAATATAAATTATATAGGCACCAAGTACGTTCTGATTATTTTCTTGGTGAGTGTTTCATCCAAACTATCCGTTCTGTCAAACTATCAGACCGGTCACTTTTGCTTGAATCGTCACACTTGTTGAATTCTCCCTCCCCATTGGTTTCTTGAAAAGTCTAAAAGATATGAACAAATAGGGGTTAATTATCATTAGTCTAGACTGTGGTGAGCCCTCAGTTCATTTGGCTGTGTTACACCCCCCAGGCATGACAAAACCCAGACTATCAAATTTCACCTTCTACCTCCTTGTAGCCACTAAACCATTACTGGAACCATCCCATCCAAAGTCCTCAAGACACACTGCAGTGATCTGAGACATTCTGTTCCATCTCACAGTGCTTGGTAATTAATCCAAGTTCTCACATACACTTTATTACCTACATCCACTGGTACTGTTGTAATGTCATTTATATGTCCAGCGATATATCCGTATGGAAGGCCTTTACAACACAGCAAAGGCCTTCCATACAGTTTTAAGAACACACAAACTCCAGCGTGTTGAAAGCAGCTTCCTTCAGTGGAGACGTGTACATTACTCAGACCGACAGAGAACGATTGGATCGGTGTCACGCTGCTGAAAATATCCCACTGCTATTTATACCGACCCACATTTATGTAAGGCAGTGTCTCAGCCATCCCATTATCAGACACACAGATCCACGGGTACATTTTGTCCCAGGGAGTCGGTATCTATATCAGCTGTTGGAATGTTGGTATCAAGGAGTTTGTAAGTAACCCCAACGACTCAACAGAACTCAGCGACCCATGTGGGTCTACGGCAGACGTGACCTCAGGGCAGTGATCTCCACTAACCGGTTTAACGTCACACAGTATTCTCACAGAACGTCCTTTAAGGTGTGTCGGATAAATAAAACTAAAATGATGCGACCAGCAGAAAAAATGTTTTATTAACATTTTGTCCACATTAAAACATTTACATTTTGTACAATGACATGTGCTGCTGCTTGTGATACAGCTTGTCTGTAAAATATTGAATTACTCATTTTTTATTAGCATTTCTACTACACAAAATATCCAGTAGTAGTAACAGCATTTACTGATCCATAAATAAAAAACCTTAATAAATGTCATTAAAATATGCACAAATCTGACTTGAAGTTTATCTTATTTTTCATGCGTTTGAGTGGATGTGTTGCTGCCCGTTCATTTCCAGTCGTTAACCAGCTAACCAGCCCGGAGGGTATAGCAGGGCGCACATGCAGGACCGTCAATGCAATGATTGGCTGTAGCGTCAGTGAACCTTACCATATCATTGGCTGGATGCAAAATGGCACAGAAAACAATAATATTGGTCTAATTAATTAGATTACATTAGATCTAATATTAGCGCCGTAAACCACTTAGACCAGAGACCCAGAGGAGGCAGCGGCCGCCACCACCAGGGTGCATGGGGCAGGCCCAAGGGGCACGGGGCAGGGAGATGTGTCATTTCATGTGGAGTCACCACTGCCCCCCCGTTAATATGCTTCCCCGATCCCTGTCGAGGAAGCGAACCCCCGACCCTGTGCTCCTGTGCTACCTTGTGTGGAATGTGGTGCATTAAAAGTCTGAAGGGGGGCCCAGCGCTGTCCGGACTACTCCAAACATCGCAGGGCCCCCTCCGAAGTGTGTGTGTTGCATTAAAATTGGAGGATGGGGGGACAAGTGAGGCGGATATGGGGAGGATGCAGCGCCCTAGAGCAGTGCAGTCCGCCCCACAACCAAGCCGACTGCCCCCGCCCCCACCCATTCCCAAAGCCCTAACTGTGCCCTATGTGTGCCTGAAGGTTATCATGTAATTTGCAGTGTGACATATGTGAAGTGAATATCAGGAGGCAATCTGGTGGGGGCCCGGCCCACATGAACAGGGCCGTAAGTGGGACCAGCATCACAGCCGCCCAACCAGCCCGAGCCCAAAACCCGGCCCGGTCATGACCATCTGTATTTAATACTGTGACCCCCCCCCGGTGTCGTGTAATGTGGGCAAGGATGACAACCAAGGACTTCTTTTGGCGAACTTCACTTCGGCGTCCAGCCTTGACATCAACAATCCAGAACTACACTCAGGCACCGCCCCCCTCCAAGTCTCGCACACTCATGCACAACTGACACAGAACAACTCAGGGCAGAAACACACAATGATAACAACACACAATAACAACAACACACAATAACAACAACACACAATAACAACAACACACAATGATAACAACACACAATAACAACAACACACAATAACAACAACACACAATGATAACAACACACAATGATAACAACACACAATAATAACAACACACAATAACAACAACGGAAAATAACAACAACACACAATAACAACAACACACAATAATAACAACACACAATGATAACAACACACAATGATAACAACACACAATAACAACAACACACAATAACAACAACACACAATGATAACAACACACAATAACAACAACACACAATGATAACAACACACAATGATAACAACACACAATAATAACAACACACAATAACAACAACACACAATAACAACACACAATGATAACAACACACAATGATAACAACACACAATAATAACAACACACAATAACAACAACACACAATGATAACAACACACAATAACAACAACACACAATAATAACAACACACAATAATAACAACACACAATAACAACAACACACAATAACAACAACACACAATAATAACAACACACAATAATAACAACACACAATAACAACAACGCAAAATAATAACAACACACAATAACAACAACACACAATGATAACAACACACAATAACAACAACACACAATAACAACAACACACAAAAACAACAACACACAATGATAACAACACACAATAACAACAACACACAATAACAACAACACACAATGATAACAACACACAATAACAACAACACACAATGATAACAACACACAATAACAACAACACACAATAACAACAACACACAATGATAACAACACACAATAATAACAACACACAATAACAACAACACACAATAATAACAGCACACAATGATAACAACACACAATAATAACAACACACAATAACAACAACACACAATAATAACAACACACAATAATAACAACACACAATAATAACAACGCACAATAATAACAACGCACAATAATAACAACGCACAATAATAACAACGCACAATAATAACAACACACAATAATAACAACGCACAATAATAACAACGCACAATAACAACAACACACAATGATAACAACACACAATAATAACAACACACAATAATAACAACACACAGCACACCACAATACGTTTATATGGAATTTATTTTTATGTGCACCATAGAATGTTACGCTCTGAGACTGTGAGCAGCTGAGAGGGAACACTGCCCCCACCCCCACCCCCACTGCACCACCTGCAGACACACACACACACACACACACACACACACACACACACACACACACACACACACACACACACACACACACAAACAGATTAGGAGGGTTCTGACGGAGCTTTGCCCCCCCCAATCCTTTTACAGGACTTTATATGTTTACTGCAATGACAGCTTTATAGCACTGTGTGTGTGTGTGTGTGTGTGTGTGTGTGTGTGTGTGTGTGTGTGTGTGTGTGTGTGTGTGTGTGTGTTAGCTGTGCAAGTATGACTGACAAGGATAAACTGACACATTTTCATGTTGTCCAATTTCGTTGCTCCATTTTTCACTTCTTCTTTCTCTGTGTGTCTCTCATACAGTGACGTGAGGTTCATGGCTGGGGGGGTACTGACTTCATCATAATTAGATTTACACACACATGAACCTACAGAGTAGCTTATCATCATTTAATAGGCAACAGTAGGTGGGTTATTTTTAAAGTCTCAGAGCAGAATTATTTACACACACAAGCACGATTGATTAAAACAACGTGATGTTGTTACCTACACGTTTTTATGTGTTATAAATGAAGTCCATGTGCAGCTCCTTCTGAACAAAAGCATCGAAAAAAAATTGAGTTTAGATACGTAATCCTCCATTTTTATTCTAAGGCAAGGCAAGAGGAAAACAAATGAATGGCTGTAGTTGACACGCTGATTATACTGTAGATCGTAGTTTACTGTCACTTCTTCTACGGCCGAAGAAGAGGAATCTCTGGGATCACCAGCGCCCCCTACCATGAGGCAGGAGAACTGCGTGCCTCACTTCGTGCCTCTTTCCAGCGGTTTCAGGACCGCTCAAGACGTTACACACTTACAGTTGTTGACAAAAAAACACTGTACATTATATACGTTAGCTAAATTATGGGAATTTAGTTCATAGAGCAAACGTGTTTGAATATTTTACTAGGGACATATAGAGAGATAGCATTATGGTCTGTTTAGCTACCAGCACAGCTAGTGGAGTCATTGATCAATCCATGGTGATCAATGACTCACCACAGGTCTCTGATCAGTATTTCAGTAAATTGTGGTAAAAATAACCTGCCTCACCTGACCGCACGTCACTGCACTCATACCCCCCCCCACACACACACACACGCAAACACACACACACCCCTAACCATGCTAACATTAATATAAGGGGGTGAAGTTATATTTGCACATTAGGACTGTGGTTTGAACACTGTCCCTCCAGAGAGGTCCTGTAGTCTATTACATAACAGCTGATCAGGTTCACACATCAGGACACACACATCAGGACACACACATCAGGACACACACATCAGGACACACACACACCAGGACACACACATTAGGACACACACATCAGGACACACACATTAGGACACGCACATCAGGACACACACATCAGGACACACACATCAGGACACACACATCAGGACACACACATCAGGACACACACATTAGAACACACACACCAGGACACACACATTAGGACACACACATCAGGACACACACATTAGAACACACACACCAGGACACACACATCAGGACACACACATCAGGACACACACATTAGGACAAACACATCAGGACACACACATTAGAACACACTTACCAGGACACACACATTAGGACACACACATCAGGACACACACATTAGTACACACACACCAGGACACACACATTAGGACACACACATCAGGACACACACATTAGAACACACACATCAGGACACACACATTAGGACACACACATCAGGACACACACATTAGAACACACTTACCAGGACACACACATCAGGACACACACATTAGGACAAACACATCAGGACACACACATTAGGACAAACACATCAGGACACACACATCAGGACACACACATCAGGACACACACATCAGGACACACACATCAGGACACACACATCAGGACACACACATCAGGACACACACATTAGGACAAACACATCAGGACACACACATTAGAACACACTTACCAGGACACACACATTAGGACACACACATCAGGACACACACATTAGTACACACACACCAGGACACACACATTAGGACACACACATCAGGACACACACATTAGAACACACACATCAGGACACACACATTAGGACAAACACATCAGGACACACACATCAGGACACACACATTAGAACACACACACCAGGACACACACATTAGGACACACACATCAGGACACACACATTAGAACACACACATCAGGACACACACATCAGGACACACACATCAGGACACACACATCAGGACACACACATTAGGACAAACACATCAGGACACACACATTAGAACACACTTACCAGGACACACACATTAGGACACACACATCAGGACACACACATTAGAACACACACACCAGGACACACACATCAGGACACACACATTAGGACACACACACCAGGACACACACATTAGAACACACACATCAGGACACACACTTAGCCGTGTAGAGGGCTCTGGGTTTCCATCTGGGGCTGGGAGGGGTTCATCCAGTCAGGGTTGGGCCTTCAGGAGCTCCCTGAATGCAGAAGTGTGTTCTTTCTTTCTGCTCACTGTGTTCTCAGTCAGACCGGCGGTCCCGGGGGCTCTGACAGGACATTTCTCATTTTAATAATATTCCATTCAAACACTATGATAACAGGGGCTGCACCTCCAGGACGGAACACAGGATTAAAAGCAACAGGTCATTTCTCAGAGGCGAGACATTGTAATTGCAGCCACTTTGGCCACGAGTGACAATTATGATAATGGAGCAATGAATTTCCCCTGACAGTAAGTGGGGTGGGACCGTAGATGTATTAAACACAGCCTATGGATTTTCTGGTTCAGTGATTTTTCACATTAATGTTCCTAAACTGACACAAATTAGAACCACCACAGTTTTGTTATTGGATGTCTTATTATGAAAGCTTATCATGGCTAAAATCTGTTACATGTTTGATGATGCAGAAAAAACAATTCTTCCTCTCTCCTCCTGAAGCACTGCTGGGAGACAAAAACACAAATATTGGGCAAAAGGACTTTATCAGATAAATGTAACCTTTTAAATCCGACATTGTTTCCATCCATGTTTATTGGGCTGCAGCTTCCTCCTGCCAGCCTTTGCTGTATTTCTTGGCGTATTTCAGGAAATAGTGTGAAACCAAAGGCAGGAGTGTTGCATTAGGTGTGATATTCATTCCACTCCAGAAAATCATCTTAATGAGGCGCTGGGACGTAGGAAAATGTGTTCCAGACAAATCCAGAATGACATAAAAAAAGTAATTTTGTCTTCATGCCTTGGTGATGTAAAGCATGTGAACCTTGACACAGTAAGTTTAAACAGTCTACTCTATTTGTTTCTGTCATGAATTTATCATGTAAAATTTCCAAGAACTCAAAAAGCATTCAGGTGTGTAACTTAGGGTGTGAAATCTCTGGGCAGTGGAGACTTAAAATTAGAAGCAAAGATGAGAAGAAGAGAGGAGGGGTTGTTGACTCATTTCATTCTATGCTGAGCATTCATGTCACATTTAAAAGACTGTTTTCTTCCATCATCATTGGCAGATTAATTGTAACGATGGTGAATTGTGGGATTTATTCATTAGAAATAACAGTGGAGACCTTTAACGTCTGGGATCAATTTTAAAACAGTCGATAGTTCATGCTGTGAATGCATTTAGGGTCCAACAAAGGACCCATGTGTATGAACAATAAATGAATGTACATTTAGAACGTATCTGGTCCCTTCACATTTCTTTACAAGTCCGCTGTAATCAACATTAATCCTCTTGTCCAACGGGTACATTGGTATTCTGATGTAGTCGTAGTGGGTGGTGGCTGGAGGAAGATGTGAATATCACAGCGCACCAGGGATCAGAGTGAGATATAGATTGTAGATATGCTGTGACCTGACCTGCAGGTGCATGTTCCCTGTGAAAAACGAGCCCTTCATAGAACAGTAAGAACACTGCATTGCCTTCACACCAGGGTTTGTTGCAGTCTTCTCCTGCTGCCACCACATAATTAACCAACAACACTCCCGAGCATGTCTCAGTTTTAGAGCAACATGCCCACGGGGGCACAGATGGGTGCTGGATATGACCTGCAACAGCTATCTCCAAAAATCAGATGAGTACCCTTATTTCTCAATTATTGTGAGAATTTTTCAGGGAAAAATGTATTGCATCAGTGATTTCAAGCAGCATTGCAGATATTTAGTGAGGTGCTTTTTCTTGTGAATAGAACATTTTTGGGCAAAGACCCAATCTCTTATAATACCATGAACCACAAGCAGGAAGAAGTTGGAAACACTGCAGGAATACCTCAGTGAAGTTTGCTCATGTAATCTAGTAGCAGAGCCCCTTTAGCTAATGGTGAGACCACACCGCAGAAAACCGAATGAAGTTCCGATAACATCTGTGCACTCCATGGCAGAAATCAACGCCACAGGCAGAAATAAGGAGCGATAACTCCCTTCATTAGAGAGGTTGTCCCACATAATAGATTCAGGTGGACCACTCAGCAAGGCAGGTACCAGTGTGAACATGTTGTAATGTGCCCTTCAACCAAACATTCAATTATAGTCAGTGATGAAAGACAGTTGTCAGAGACAAAACACAATTACAACATACAAATATCTGAATATATAAAATATATTAAATTCCCAAAAGACAAAATGGTACATCTCCAGTAGAGATATAATCCATGAACCAAAACATGACAGATGGAAGGATGGAACCCTCATGTTGCTCGCAGCGGTAAATTAGAGAGTTAGAAATCCACCACTGTCATTGATTAGGACTCAGACTAGAGGGAATGGCATCAGTTCTCCACTGGCACCAACCCCCTCAGTGACACCACAGAACCATCCTGCAGAACAGGAAACTCTGAAACTCAAACAAACGATTATCTCCTTAAGTCAGAGGCCGTTTGACTCCATGGAAATCCTCTCATTCCAACAGAGCCAGCGGTTCATGAACATCAACATGTGGCCAGGAGCCTGGTTCCCTCCTGTTTATACGGATCTCATTTTGACGCCATGGAAATACACAAAGAATGAAGGCTGACGCAAGCCCCAACTCTCAGTTGTTCTACCAGACGGGGTTTGCTGGCGCAGGACACCGGTGGGAATTGTGGTTGTTTGTAGACAGCTTTGCACTGCTATTGCTTCACTGGATCTGGGAGACGCTCTATTAGTGTTTGCAGTTTAATCCAGATGAAGGATACACACCATATCTTGTGTCTTATTCCTGTATCCTAGACCACTAAGAGCAATTTTTGAAGCTGACAGTGCAGGTTTGATTTATAGTGGATCACAGGTGCTCAAGACAAGATATGCTGGATTGTAGTTCTCTGTGAAACACAGCGATCCATCTCATGTGATCCATCACAGCGTCTCTTTTGTAGTGACAGTGCCACTCAGTAAGAGCTTTCTGCCAGTCAGTGGGTGGAACCCTGGAGAAATTCAGCTGCTGATTTAATCAAGTCTACCAAATGTCTGTGTAGGTTCTCAGTTATCCAGGTCATAGTTATCCAGAACTGATATCCATGGTTATCAGAATTGAAGAAGTCTCTCAGATGAGCGACGAAACGTCTTCAAGAACTTTCTTAACGTCCAGTGGATAAGTCTGCCAAACGATCGAAGGAGTTATGATAAATCAGTTATGATTAAAGTTATGATCAGTTGCTGCGTAACAAAAAGTATTCTACCCAGAATCAATAATTTCCGCTTTGTCACGTCACTTGGGTTGAAGTTCATTGACACATTCTGTATGCGGTGGCCGAGTGGTCGTCCACCTGTTTGTTGGAGGGTCACTAGTTCAGTCCCCAAACCCTGCAGTCAACATGTCAGAGATACTGAACATGATACTGAACCACCGGTGAGTCCCAGTGGTTGTTCTACTGGTGTGTGAATGGCCACCCCTAATGAGCATATGGAACAATTTGAACAACTGAATTTTTTTTTTTTGTGAATCAGCATTCTACACTCTGGAATGTAGAATAAACCTGATTTCATATCCCTGACTACAGATTTCCCAGTGCAGGTTCAGTGACTGTATTGCCTGTACAAGAGATAACCAAAGTCCTTCTGACAAGTCTTTGTGGAGGAGTGGAGGTGTGACTATTCTCTTTTTCCAATGTGTAAAACATAATGTCAAAGGGAACCCTGTGCTAAGATTCCGGTCTGTGAATCCGTAAGGAAAAAGACAATTGGACCATCCAAGGTGGTGGCAAGCAACTCCGTCTGGAGTTGGATTTCTTCCATCATATCTGTTGTGAGCTTGACTTCTTTTTACTTCCCCAAGCTTGTCAGAGAAGGTCCAGAGGACAACCCACCACGATGCAGGACCGTCAGGGCGTGGCTCAACAGCACCGTCATGCGGCCACTCATACCAGATAGGTGTAGGCAGCAGTCAATGTCACGGGGGAGTGGGAATGTCGTATATGTCCTTGGCTCACAGCGAGGAACCTGCCATCCATGGAGTGCGTGGTGTTCACTGTCATGCCGTTGGGCATGATAACACCGTGTCTTAATGTATGTGAGAGCGTAATGGGCCACCAACACCATGCAGGCATCGTCCAAGCCCCAGTGGACCCCCAGTGAGTTCCAGTAGCACCGCCCATCATGTTCGATGAGCAGGATCATAGAGGGTGGCACTATGGGGTAATCATGAGAGTACAGGACACCCTGGGTGGCAAAGGGCTGGTGCCCCTTCAGATAGCAGCAGGAGCGTCACAAAGCAGACATCAGGTCCCAGAGACACTTAGTTGCAGAAAACGTGATCTGGCAGTTGTCGCACTGGGTGTTCTCCTGCAAGTGCACATATGATTGAGTTAGTTATCAAATCAATAATACTGAAGACCACAAGACCCCCTGGGATTGAGGTCTTTCAAGAGGAGAACTGGCGCTGCAACTGCATCCGTCTAGCCATTAGCCAGTTCAGGAAGTGCAACGGCAATCTAGGCGACTGGCTCAACCTACACTGGCCTGTCTTGGACATTCTGGGAAGTGGCAATGGTGATGGAAGATCCCAAACCAATCAAATAAAGGGTTTCAAGAATCCCCCAACCGACGCCCCACAGGAGGATGGTGCTGATTCTGCAAATCCACTATCATCCATGGTGGCTCAGGCTTGAAGCCAGGAGGAGTAGATAGACCAGCAGGAACACCACTGATACAGCTTTGAAAATTATACCCCAGCCCAGAGCGGTTAAAAGATCACTGCGGCCAGGTTGATGGTCATCCAGGCAAGGACAGTGGCATCCTTTATCATACCAAACCAGGAAGATTTGATGTCCACCCTTCCCAGCAAGTACGTTACAAACCAGGCGTCAGCCACAACTTTCCTGTGGATCGATTTGACTGCTCGCAGCAGCAACCCCACAACTTGTGGGGACTATTGGGAGGACCACCGTCTCATGCAGCGAGAAACCAGCCAGACCATCTCAAGAATCCAGAAGTTGAGGGAGGACACAGGCACTGATGGTGGAATTGGTAAGAATGGTGAAAGCTGTGCTGGGAGGGATTGTTCATTGTCACTGGAAAGGGGAACCAAACTGACCTGTCCATTGTGGTGGCCCTATCTTTATGTTGAACTGTCTCCTCCCAATTGGGGGGAGTCATCCAGGCTTCCGCTCCTCCTCTTTCTTGTGTTAGGAATACTGTTTTTCTTACCCTGTCCTTATCTTCATTGCATTTCTTTTCCACCCAACCGGTCAAGGTGGATGGCTGTCCGAAAGAGTCTGGGTCCTGCCCCGAGTTTCTTCCTCAATGAGGGAGAATTCCCCGCTGCTGTCGCTTATGCTTGCTCTGGAGGATTCTGTTGGGTTTTCCTGTCTGTTAAAGAACTTTGAAATGTCTGTTGCCATTAAGCGCTGTATAAATAAAACCATTCAGATACCATTCCGCTCAATAGGGGTTACAAAAAATTCCATCTTTCTGCGGTCATCTTGGACGATCTTCCCCGTCACATCTCTGGTCCAATTTGGGCAGTGCTCATCTATATGTTTCCTCATAATTAGATCCCATGAGTCCCACCATACCCATAGAGCATGATACGATAGGTGAACTTCGTCGTAGACGATTGGCTCACCCCACGCACATGTTCAGCTGCAGCATCATCGTCGCCTCCTCTGCTCCCGGTCCCCTGTACAGGTCCAGACCCCTTGTCTTTGCCTGTACCAGGACCACCTGTCGAGGATGACAGACCCTCCTATGGGGAAACCTCCTCAGCTGCGCTTACACATTGGCTCCCAGGCATGTCGATTGTTAACGTCGGTACTTGAGGCTCCAGTAACATCTGCTCCTCTAGTTTGTCTGTCGATAGTCCAGTCTTTCAGATGAAGTGTGCTTGGTCCTTCTAGGCACCAATCCATTGTAGTTCGGAAATCATCCACTCGCAACAACCACACATGTAATCCACAATTGGTTCACAGGTTAGTTTTCAAGCAATAATATTCCTTTAACTGGGTCGTCTCACACAAACAACAGCCCCGTTGGGCTATTAAGGCTTCTTCTTTTTCAGGCTCAACGCTATTCCAACATCAAATCCCACAGTGGGCGCCACGTGTTAAGATTTTGGTCTGAGACCACCACAAGCTCTCCAAAGAGAGATTGCGGATCTCACTCCAGCTCTCTGTTCAAAGGGTTAAGTCTCTGCAGTGCAGACGGGTCTCACCGGTGCTGCTCCCAAGTAGCTCTACTCAGCCGGAGGGAAGGCCATTTGCCTAGCTCCTACTACCCGTATACATACGACATCTGTACCACTTCCACTCAGGAGTGGCTCAGCAGAGAAGTGTCACAGTCAGGCCGAGCCCCGCCCAGAGTCCCATTGGGTTAGGTAGCTTCCCTTTTATGAATCCTGGCTCTGGTTACTGGCTAGGTTGATTTCAAGGGCTGACATTTAGCCCTACAGGGCATGTTTTAAGTGGACAGAACTAGAATAACCTCACAGAACTTGACTGTGGTATAGACAGAATATTCCTAACCATTTATGTCATGAGTGTCTGGCTAGGTGAAATGATCACACATTTATAATAGTCTTTATGGTTTTTAATGCAGGGCTATGTTGAACAGCATTATTAATCATTCACATTAATCTTCAGAAGTGTATGTGCATTTAATTTCTATGATCATGTAGTTAACATATGGATTAGATTAGATATGTAGATTACATTTTCATTTTTATTTCAAGAAAATTTTAATGGTGAACACATTTGCTCTCGTGTTCACCCCTCTGAAACCCTCGTTATGACTCCAATGGGGGATGGTTAATATGCTAAAGGTTTCAACTCACTTCACATCTGCATGGAGGCATAAAAACATATTTCATGCCACTATTCCTGTGACAAAAATCATTCATTTTATTTGCTGTCAGATCACTTTACTTGTCATAGAACATGCTTTAGCTAAAATATGCACAGATGAATTGCCTACATCTCAGCAATGCTGCACAAATACCACTTGTGTTAAAAAAGAACTGATAACTGATGTTTTTAATGCTTTGGCTGCACAACTCAGCAATTCATACAGAATGAGTAACATTCACACACAAACAATGAGGATGTGATGACATTTTGTGTGAAAACGGTCAGGTAGTCTTCACTGTGGTTCTGTCTGGGATGTTTTGTGCTGTCAGGATGATGACGTGTGTGAATCAGTAATGCTCAACAACTTGGAGCTTCTCTGTGTTCTGAGCCGGCTATGAATAAATACATTCACCATGTCCAGAAAGTGGTCTCTGTGTGGAGACAGCATTGCTACATGTACAACACAACAGTATGAAGATGGATGGAAATATTGGAGACACACATCTGTGAGGGGGAAAATTTCTTTAAAAAAAAATCCATTTTGAATTATGTGACCTACATATTTTTTATACTTAATACCGATGTAAAACTGACAATGAAAATGCAAAACATGCATATGTATAGATAGTCAAAACTGTAAAGAATACGTGACACCACCAGAACAAATCCTGTTGATTTGCCACACTCCCTGATCATATGGACAGTGTTTGTAGAGGCAGAGCATTATTATGTCTCTCTGTCTCTGATGTGTGTGTGTGTGTGTGTGTGTGTGTGTGTGTGTGTGTGTGTGTGTGCGCTTGCAGTAATATAGGCTGCCTGGATACAGCTGAACCAATAACAGACATATCCCAAGTTTCCTTGGCAACGCTAAGCAACCCTTGCTGTGAATGAGGTTCCTCTATCCAGCAGAAACAAAGGCTGAAACTACATGTACTTACAGTACAATACAGGTTATACACACAGTGCTGTACAGATTATATACACAGTACAAAACAGATTATATATACAGTACAGTACAGGTTATATACTGTACAGTACAGATTATACACACAGTACACTACAGATTATATACACAGTACAAAACAGATTATATATACAGTACAGTACAGGTTATATACTGTACAGTACAGATTATACACACAGTACAGTACAGATTATATATACAGTACATTACAGGTTATATACAGATAAAGTGCAGGTTATAAGTACAGTGCAGTACAGGTTATGGATACAGTACAGGTTATAGATACAGTACAGTACAGATTATATATACAGTACAGTACAGGTTATACACACAGTATAGGTTACATATACAGTACAGTATAGGTTATATATACAGTGCAGTACAGGTTATAGATACAGTACAGGTTATAGATACAGTACAGTACAGGTTATATACACAGTACAAGACAGGTTACATATATAGTGCAGGCAATATACGCAGTACAGGTGTAGTAGATATAGTACAGGTTATACATACAGTACAGGTTATACATAGATACAGTACAGGCTATAGATAGATACAGTACAGGTTATACATAGATACAGTACAGGTTATAGATAGATACAGTACAGTTTATATATACCGGACTGTACAGGTTACATATAGATACAGTACAGGTTAGCTTTAGATACAGTGCAGGTTATATATTGATACAGTACAGGTTATACATACGGTACAGGTTACATATATATACAGTACAGTACAGGTTATATTAAACAGGACCGTACAGGTTTTATACATAGATACATCCATCCATCTTCCACCGCTTATCCCTAGTCGGATCGCGGGGGCAGCAGCTTCAAATATAAACAGTACTGCTCAGGTTATATACAGTACAGTACAGGCTCTACAGTATATACAGTACAGTACAGGTTATATATTCAGTACAGGTTATACATAGATACAGTACAGGTTATATATATACAGTACAGTACAAGTTATATATAGATACAGTACAGGTTATATATATACAGTACAGTACAGGTTACATATAGATACAGTACAGGTTATATATATACAGTACAAGTTATATATACAGTACAGTACAGGTTATATATAGATACAGTACAGGTTATATATATACAGTACAGTACAGGTTATATATAGATACAGTACAGGTTATATATATACAGTACAGTACAGGTTACATATAGATACAGTACAGGTTATATATATACAGTACAAGTTATATATACAGTACAATACAGGTTATATATAGATACAGTACAGGTTATATATATACAGTACAGTACAGGTTATATATAGATACAGTACAGGTTATATATATACAGTACAGTACAGGTTATACATTGATACAGTACAGGTTATATATATACAGTACAGTACAGGTTATACATTGATACAGTACAGGTTATATATACAGTACAGTACAGGTTATACATTGATACAGTACAGGTTATATATATACAGTACAGTACAGGTTATACATTGATACAGTACAGGTTATATATATACAGTACAGTACAGGTTATACATTGATACAGTACAGGTTATATATATACAGTACAGTACAGGTTATACATTAATACAGTACAGGTTATATATACAGTACAGTACAGGTTATACATTGATACAGTACAGGTTATATATATACAGTACAGTACAGGTTATACATTGATACAGTACAGGTTATATATACAGTACAGTACAGGTTATACATTGATACAGTACAGGTTATATATATACAGTACAGTACAGGTTATACATTGATACAGTACAGGTTATATATACAGTACAGTACAGGTTATACATTGATACAGTACAGGTTATATATATACAGTACAGTACAGGTTATACATTGATACAGTACAGGTTATATATACAGTACAGTACAGGTTATACATTGATACAGTACAGGTTATATATATACAGTACAGTACAGGTTATACATTTATACAGTACAGGTTATATATATACAGTACAGTACAGGTTATACATAGATACAATACAGGTTATGTATATACAGTACAGTACAGGTTATACATATATACAGTACAGGTTATATATACAGTACAGTACAGGTTATACATTGATACAGTACAGGTTATATATACAGTACAGTACAGGTTATACATTGATACAGTACAGGTTATATATATACAGTACAGTACAGGTTATACATTGATACAGTACAGGTTATATATACAGTACAGTACAGGTTATACATTGATACAGTACAGGTTATATATATACAGTACAGTACAGGTTATACATTGATACAGTACAGGTTATATATACAGTACAGTACAGGTTATACATTGATACAGTACAGGTTATATATATACAGTACAGTACAGGTTATACATTGATACAGTACAGGTTATATATACAGTACAGTACAGGTTATACATTGATACAGTACAGGTTATATATATACAGTACAGTACAGGTTATACATTGATACAGTACAGGTTATATATATACAGTACAGTACAGGTTATACATTGATACAGTACAGGTTATATATATACAGTACAGTACAGGTTATACATTGATACAGTACAGGTTATATATATACAGTACAGTACAGGTTATACATTTATACAGTACAGGTTATATATATACAGTACAGTACAGGTTATACATAGATACAATACAGGTTATATATACAGTACAGTACAGGTTATACATTGATACAGTACAGGTTATATATATACAGTACAGTACAGGTTATACATAGATACAATACAGGTTATATATATACAGTACAGTACAGGTTATACATATATACAGTACAGGTTATATATACAGTACAGTACAGGTTATTCATAGATACAGTACAGAGTATGTTCTTTGAAGCACATCTGGTCTGGTTTAATGTTGAACTGTACAGCACTGACGCGTGGATCATTGTTATTCTCAGTAAGGCCCTTTAACATGTAACTATGTCATTCTGCTGTTGGACATCCACATGGCTGTACACAAAAAAGCATCACAGTAAATGCACAATCACGTCAGAACCTCGTCTGAGTGAAGCATCATGCACATACCCTGATCCTAAAGGATGATTGGCGTGCTGCTGGAGTCTGGATATGTAGTTCCAACATTCAGTACACTGGACTTAATCATCGTGTTTTGCCAGAACCTTCTATTATGAGCTTCTGCTGTTGTTTCTTATCAAGCAGACAGGAAGGCAGAGAGGAAGGAAGCAGGATGCATGTGTCTGCTAGGAGCCTTATCTCACTGCACCACATCTGCTCTCAGGTCTACATGTAGAACTGAAACAACATGACCCTCCACCGTTCTGTCACCGTTCCATCAGACTGATCTGCCAAACACATCGAATCAGCTGGATCAGCATGTCTGGCCCTTGGCTGATTGGTCCGTTGCTACCTTGGACCGCCCTATCATTGGGTCAGGGTTTCACCCGTTCACTGAAGTCTGTCTATGATTGGCTATAACTGTTCAGTTACAACCAGGGCGCCAGTGGTTCAGTGGTAGAGCGGGTCGTCCTATGATTCAAGATCAGTGGTTTGATTGCCGCTCCCACCCCAAAACATATCTGAACAAAATGCATGGGTGTAGAGTATTGTATTATTTCCTACTTATCAATATTTAGCATTTTGCCTGAAATTCTGCTTGAAGGATAAAGATGTGAGCTAATATAGTTTGTGGCGATGTTAACTATACATGTCTGACTTTATTGAATTCAGACCTTTAACTTTTGGACTCCTGACTGAAATCCACTAGATTTCTTACTGAAATGACAGACACCAATGCTTTCTCCTGGTATCTATGTTACACTAGATGGTTTGGCAGTAATGACAGCTGCCACACATATGGGTTGTCTTTTTTAAACAGGATTTTCAATTCACATAAAACAGGAACTAATTCAAAACTAACTCTGAGAAGCAACAAAGCAATCATTTAACATACTGAAAGAATCATGACTCTGCAATGTGGAAACTTGCCTGTCCTGATTAAATCTAAGGCTCTGTTTTTAAATCTATGGCTCAGAAGTGTTTTACTAAAAATTTTCCGGCTCTATCAAGTTTCCATTGAAAAAGTTGTGTGTTCACATAGCAACATTAATAAATAAGCCAAAAAAATAGTTGAAGGCACTGCTAAGTAACAACATCTGAACTGATTATCAGAGAGTCCAAACAACAGCATAACAGAATCAACTAGAACCAAGGCAGTCACAGACTGTAACATCCCACCACATGGCAAACACAATCTGAAGTCTGCTTTCCCCTGAATTCAAAATGTTACCCTGACCTACTTGCGTAGGTCAAACATCAAAGCTAGTGCTCTGACCTACTGTCATTGATCAAAGCACTGGCTTTGATCTACGGTGTCACTCACACTGGCCTTCTCCCTCGTCTTTCTATCTTATCTGGTTCCTGAAAGTAAGAAAGTTGAAATTTGACTATGGCCTACTTTTTTCAAGGTCAAGGCCATAATCTCACTGTCATCCCCTTTGCTGCCCGAGTAATGTGTTTTTTTTAAATCTTCCTATCTGCAACGGGGGTGAAGATATTGGGTGGACAAATGAACAAACGGACAAACACACGAACACTGTCAATCACAATACATCACCTCTTTGAAGCGGACTGTAACAAGGGTGATCAAGTCTGACCTTTGAAGGTCACCTACCACCGAAAATTACATTCCAAACAATATGATGGGTTAAGGTTCATATCACCAACACCAAAGGTCAAATAAAACAATCAGGTGCTCGAGTGGTTTGTTACAGACGGGGATGTAATGGGATCTCCACTGAGGCCACTCTGCTGCAGCTGGATCTGAATACCGCTCTAGGTGGGCCCCGCCCTCTGACGGGGAGAAACATTCAAGCTCCGTGCTTCACAATTTAATAGCACCAATTAAATTTAAATTTGAAGTTTGATTCGCATGTTCCGCATCCGGGCTTGGGACTGGCAAAATAAGACACTGGCTTGTGTCCTCTTGCGGCTACAGGGTAATGCAGAATGACAGGATGCAGAAGACAGGGTTAGATGGAGGCAAGTGTTTTGCTGTGGCGACCCCGGAAGGGAAAAGCTGAAAGGAAAAGAAGAAGCCATACAATGAAGTTATGGGAAAGAGTAGTGGAAGCTAGACTAAGGGCAGAAGTGAACATTTGTTAGCAGCAGTATGGTTTCATGCCAAAAAAGAGTACTACAGATGCAGTATTTGCTTTGAGGATGTTGATAGAGAAGTACAGAGAAGGCCAGAGGGAGCTGCATTGTGTTTTTGTAGATCTGGAGAAAGCTTATGACAGGGTGCCCAGAGAGGAACTGTGGTATTGTATGAGGAAGTCTGGAGTGTCAGAGAAGTATGTTAGGGCGGTGCAGGACATGTATGAGGACTGTAAGACAGTGGTGAGGTGTGCTGTAGGTGTGACAGAGGAGTTCAAGGTGGAGGTGGGACTGCATCAGGGATCAGCTCTGAGCCCCTTCTTGTTCGCTATGGTGATGGACAGGCTGACAGACGAGGTCAGACAGGAATCTCCATGGACTATGATGTTTGCAGATGACATTGTGATCTGCAGTGAGAGTAGGGAACAGGTGGAGGAGAAGCTAGAGAGGTGGAGGTTTGTCCTGGAAAGGAGAGGGATGAAGGTTAGCCGCAGTAAGACAGAGTACATGTGTGTGAATGAGAGGGACCCAAGTGGAAGAGTGAGGTTACAGGGAGAAGAGATCAAGAAGGTGGAGGATTTGAAGTACTTAGGGTCAACAGTCCAGAGCAATGGAGGCAACAAGGGTCATGATGAAGATTGATAATATGTATATAGATTAATTATATAAGTGAATAATATCGTAACAATAGAAACCCTACTCCACACCATCATCCCCCACTGACTGTAAACACAAGAGACGATGGATCCTATCGTCTCCTCAGAAGATGCTCCAGATATATTACTGTCTGCACATTTAAGCACATTTACGCATTACATCACACACACAGTGATAGGAGAGTACTTTGGCTCTTAAGGCAAAGTCATTCCCCAGAAATCATTTTGACACTGAACATACCAGTTCTACATGTAGAGGATCATTCATGTTCAACAGTCACCTCAGTTTAATGATGTTTCTAATGTGAACCAAAGTCCTTTCACTTTATTTGTTTTCTTTCTGCAGCATTTTCTCCCAGAACGATGATGGTAAAAGAGGAAACGCAGAGATAATGTGAGTGCAGACAGATGGTTAATACTTCCCTCCTGCAGGGAGACATGTCAGGCTGCAGAGCACTGCTGCACCCTGCATGACAAGACCAGGCAGGCAGTGTGTGTGTGTGTGTGTGTGTGTGTGTGTGTGTGTGTGTGTGTGTGTGTGTGTGTGTGTGTGAGTGTGTGTGTGTGTGTGTGTGTGTGTGTGTGTGTGTGTGTGTGTGTGTGTGTGTGTGTGTGTGTGTCTAGGCAGGCAGTGAATGTAGGTGAAAGGGCTTTGCTGTCAGAGGAGGCAATGCAGAGCCAAGCGGAGTAAAGATAAGCTATAATCTACACTCCACCGCCATCTTTCCGTGAGGGGTGGAATGGAGAGGCGGGTTGATGTGGGAGGAGGAGGGAAGGCCGGTGGAAATGAAAGAAAGTGAAGCCTTTTGATTAACTTTTCAGGTAAAGGCAGTGTCTTCAGCGGTCTTTCAGTATCATGTCTGTGGCCTGAAAAGACATGAAGACTTGATTCTTATCCAGCCATCCTGATCCATTTTCTGTGTGTGTTCAACCAAGATGAAGGGAGCAACACGCTTCTCTTTGCTGTACAGCTTGAAGTCTTTGTCTTACCAGTGCTTCACTGGTCAGAGTGGGTTGGGGGAAATCTAAATGAATTCAGAGAAAATACAACGAGAAATGAATAACCGGTGAAATTCTGAGAAAACCAGGCATGACTGAAAACTTGTGGGACATTAAACAGGAAACAGAGACACAGCCTGAAAGAGGGAAGAACCTGGAGGCTGATCGGGTGAAAGAAATGAAAAACAACCAACAAATTATCAGAACAGATTCCTCCAGGTCTGACCGGTAAGACGCAGAAGTCACAAGAACACACGAACACACCTCTTTACTTCACCAATGAGAACGAGATACGGTCTCACTGATGTCGTATCCATCCGCCAACACGTGGTAAAGAACGAGATGCGGTCTCACTGATGTCGTATCCATCCGCCAACACGTGGTAAAGAACGAGATGCGGTCTCACTGATGTCGTATCCATCCGCCAACACGTGGTAAAGAACGAGATGCGGTCTCACTGATGTCGTATCCATCCACCAACACGTGGTAAAGAACGAGATCCGGTCTCACTGATGTTGTATCCGTCCTCTAACTACTACTGGCTTCCTGAAGCATGACTCTTATCTCAGATTCTATGTCAAACAAAAATATGGAGAGAGAGTGACGACTTGTATCTCAAAAAACTTGTATGCCAATTTTTTCTTGAGATACGAGCAGCTCGTATGTTGAGGTTGTACTGGACTGCTTTTTTAAAAAGATTTCCTTGAACATTGTGGGAACCATCAGGGCGTTAACACAGCACTTTAAAGCTGTCACCCTGAAAAAAGTTTAAAAATTTTTTTCAAAAAATCAATCTCGGATGTAAGCAAATATACAAAATATCTTTATTTTTCATTCATACATTTTCTAAACCTGCTTCAGCAACCCTGTCGTGGGTCATGGGGTTGCTGGAGCCTATCCGGGCCAACTGGGGACGTGAGGCGGGGGAAACTCCGGGCGCGATGCCAGTGCTCCGCAGAGCCACATGCAGACAGACAACCACTCACACACACACACACACACACACACACACACACACACACACACACACACACACACACACACACACACACACACACACACACACACACACTCACACCTACGGTCAATTTGGACCAGCAAATTATCCTGAAGTGCTGGCTTCTGGAGGTGAGAGGAAGCCGGAGAACCCAGAGAGAACCAACACCAACCCCAACCTCTAATTCAGGAATTTTATTTGAAGTTTTTGGGGAGCGGTGTCAGATTACTGTCGGACTATGAATTGTTTTCATGATCGATGAACCCCTTGGACTCGTATTTATTGTCTGGCTGCTGCCTTGTGCTTTTTCGACTGCCACCTATAAACACTCAGACCAAAAGCCAGTGTCCCCAGTGGCTTCATGTCAGTCTGATGAAGACACCCAGAACATTAACATTCACGTAATTCAGTTTAAGGCAGTCTGAATGGAGAGTCTTCAGTCCCCTGTTTTGTAAACACACAGCCTGTTCTGCTGCAGGAGACTCTTCCTGTTCATCTGCCGTCACCGCCAGGACAGAGCTATAAAAGGATCGAGATTCTGTGTGTGTGTGTGTGTGTGTTTGTGCTACATGAGCTTGCTGCAGGCATTAACTGGAAAGGACAATCAACAATTACAAGCAGAGTGTTTGTGTGTGTGTGTGTGTGTGTGTGTGTGTGTGTGTTGGGGGGTGAAGGGGAGGTGGGAGGTTTCACAAGAGACAGCAGGATAAAAATGAATTGGGGCTTGTGTTCTTGATGGATGAGATAATGAATTGCTGACTGAAGAAGCGGGGTGGGGCGGTGGGGGATGGGATGGGGGTTGGGGGGGCTGAGGTCACTTTAGGCCAAAGCGTCTCAAAGGAAACAAACAGCACTCATGAAGCGACGTGTGGCCGGTTGGACTACGGGCATCACAGAAGGGGAACAAACCGACATCGCTTGATGCTGGTGGTGTTTCACCAGAACGTCAGGGTGGAATAGAGGTGCACCAGCATCTGGATGGGGCTATTTTTTCACCTAAACACGCACTAAAACACTGAATAGACAGGCCAGCCAACATTTGCTGTACTGTACCTCGTGCGCCTAAACCCCTAGGTGGCACGTCAGTCTGGAATCACATTCCCACTGCAGGACCTGAGGATGGAGACTAATAGGGACCCATAAACGATCATCGGGAAGGCACTGGGAGCCGGGTGTTCCCTCAAGTGAGAATTTCTTTGGGCGAGGCTGGAGAATTGTCCGACTGAGACTGCCGTGAAAGAGCGTCAGGCTTAATGTTTTTGGATCCTGGTCGCTTTCAGAGACAAAAGTTAAAACGGCTAAAGAACAGAGCCCACCTGGCTTGTGGCGAGTTCAACCTCTTTGAATGTACTCCAAGTTCTTATGGTCAGTCCAAACTATGAAATACTGTTCCGCTCCACTCCAACCAGTGCCTCCACTCCTCGAGTGCCAATTTCACAGCAAGTAATTCTCAGTTACCGATATCGTAATTCAGCTCTGCGGATGGCAACTTGTGGGACAAGAAAGCACTGGGATGGATCTTGTGGTCCTTTGCTGACTGCTGTGAACTGCTCCCACTCCAGAGTCTGACGCATCCACCTCCATGATCAACTACCAAGTGGGGTAGTTGATCATGGAGGTGTAGTTTCTAATGAATATCCGATAAAAGTTTGTAAATCCTAGGAACCGTTGTAGATCATTCCGCAAAGCAGGAGTGGGCCAGGAAGTAACCACTGAGGTCTTGACTGAGTCCATGGAAATTCTCCCGACACCGATGATGAACCCCAGGAATGAGACCTCCGAGGCATGGAACTCGCACTTCTCTGCCTTTACAAAAAGCTGATTATGCAACAGTCGCTACAAAACCTGCCGTACATGAATAATGTGATCCTGTTGGGACTTTGAAAAAATGTGCATGTTATCCAGGGACACAAATACACAGACGTTAAAAAAATCTCGCAGCACATCATTGACGAGACATTGAAACACAGCAGGGGCTTTAGTAAGACCAAAAGGCATAACCAAATATTCGAAATGTCCGCTTGAAGGCCATCTTCCTCTCATCCCCCTCTCTGATGGGAACAAGATGGTATACATTCCAGTTTTGTGAAAGCGGTTGCCTCCTGCAATACTTCAGAGGTGGAGGAAATGAATTGAAGTGGATACCGGTTCTTGACGATTATTTCCGTGAGACCCCTGTAGTCAACGCATATTCGTAAAGTCTTATCCTTCTTCTAAACAAAGAAAAATCCTGCACCAGCAGGCCAGGATGAGGGACAAATGAAGCCTGCAGCCAACAAGTCATGGACGTACCTGTCCATGGCCTCCATCTCCAGGGCTGAAAGGGAGTACAGTCTGCTCCTAAGGCGGGTTGTACCTGGGAGAAGATCAATTGCGCAATCATAAGGTCGGTGCAGAAGAAGTGACTTGGCCCGTGCCTTACTAAATACCTCCTTCAGATCGGCATGCGGTCTCACTGACCGACCGGGGTTAACAGTCGAAGGGGACAGTTTTTAGACAGACAGAGTAACAATGTGCACTCCAGGATTGTTTGGGAAGCCCAGTCTATGTGTGGGTTGTGTTTTCTTAACCAAGGATAACCCACAATCACTGGCTGCTGGGGAGCGTGAATGAGATGAAAGGTGAGTGTTTCTCGATGATTACCTGACCCGCTCATCAGCAGAGGAACTGTTTGATGGGTGACCTGAAAGGGAAGTCGACCATCCAGGGCAGTGGTGTGCAGAGGCTTGATTAAGGGTTCTCTACCGATCCCTGAGTAGCCAGAGACAAGTCCAGCAGGTTGGTGTCTCTCAGCTGAGGATAAGCGAGAACAACCCCTGCTGTGTCCTGAACTCCAGAGACGTCCTCTTCTGACGGCGGGGAAGGTGGCGAAGAAGCATCCGGACTGCTTCAGGATGGCAAGCACTCTCCCCCCTGTGCTCCCGGAGACGGACATCACTGTGAGTGGCCAGAGCCACAAGGAAGTCGAGATCTGCAGGAGGGTCTTGTGTGGCCAGCTCGTCTTTTATTCGATCTGCCAACCCGTCATAAAAGGCGTTGAACAGGGAACACACATACAGGCGACTGCCGCCCCCACTCGGCCGTCCCTCAGTCTCAGGCTCTCCCTGTAAGCAGGGAGATGATGTACGCCACGCGGGCTTGCTCCGTTGGAAAAGCTTTAGGTTGCTGCTCAAAGATAAGGGAGCATTGGACCAGGAAGGGACGGCAGGTACCTGGGACCCTGGAACAGTGTTCCGGTGGTGGGATCCTCGCTCCGGAACCAGTCACCGACCGAGCAGGAGATTCGGGGACAGTAATGGAAACTGGACGACCTGGTAGTGCCGCTGAAATCGCAGCAAGCTGTTCATGCTGTGCTCCTGGCAGGTGGTCGTGGAGCAAATGACCCCGGCTAAAAGCTGGAGGTGATGGTCATTGCGCTGGATCAAGCTGGGTTCAGGTGGTGGGCTCTGCTGAGCAGGATCACTGTCGGTTCATTTTGGCCAGATCATTCTGTCGGGAGTCGAATACGACTGGCAGGGAACCCAAAAGCACGACAAAGTAGTGTTTTTTTATTCTAAGCCTGATTTGACAGCTAGTGTGTGTGTGTGTGTGTGGATGTGATCTGTGAACTCTGGACCTCAGGGATCAATTATCTTTAGCTTTGTTTGACTCTAAGTGTATCATCTCCAAAAGCCATTTTAAATCATGCACACATTCAATAATATTGTCATCATCAAATGAATTAAAGAACCATCCACTGATACAACGGAGAATGTGAAAATAAACTTCTGAGGTTAAATTTCCCTCCTCATCATTTTATCAGCAGATTTACTGGTCTGAGTCTGGATTTGCACAGCACCGCTAATTTTTCTAAATCACTACATGCATATGAAAATACATTTCTTATATTTCACTTATATTAAGTGAAATATAAGAAATGTATTTTGTGGTTTCTGTAATGAAGCCAGACAATAATAGCTTTAGAACACAGTGTAGAGGAGACAGTGTTAATGTGAGCGAGTAGCAGTAGAGGCTACATAGATGCACGGTGCAACAACATTAACCCCACATGTTATTCATGCATTCGCATTACTCAGTCGTCATGGCAAAACAACATGTAACACTATTGGAACATGCCATGTCACAGGTAGAAACAGAGTTGTCTGTGAGGTGTGTGAAAACTTTCAGCCCAGGGCTGAAGCAAGTCACACCACCAGGCCTAGACTCAGTTTCCTGTTCACAGAGAACCCTCCCTGTGTCATGCGTACAATGATAAATATGTAATCAATATGCACAATCAGGGTCGATGATTTAGATTTTAGCATGTTTTTGATATTGCACAAAGGTCTTCTTCTGTGGTATTTCTTGGCTAAAAATCTGCCCCGTGGGTGAAAACGGATTCCTTCTGTTTTTAGTCTAATCCTCGTCTACCTCGGTCATCACCTGACACAACGACAACACTGATGGGGCAGCGTGATCATCATGGTGAAGACGTTCCATGATCAGTTCATACACGACGGACATCGTCCAGATATCACGCTTTCGATGTGTGACATGACTCGTCAGTGTGACGTCACGCCACCTGCTACAGTTTTCATTTACGATGCTCTTTTGTGGACCAGGACAGGCTTGGCAGGTTTCCCTTAAACTGTTTTCAGCGTCTCTCTGACCGAATAACTCAGCATCTGAAATTATTGATGAGAGTCTTAATCTGCAATTTATTGTCCATCTGGGTTTCAGCCTGACCGGGTCAGACACAGCAGGAGTTCACGCACACCACTAAACAACAACAGTGTGGCTGTTATTTTAAAATCTCAACAGCCAGCACTGGAATGACTGGAAACATAGCTAACCTGTGGAAGAACCTGATAACACAACATACAGCAGTACCTCGATACACGACCTGGAATTATGAGTTATTTTAGATATGAGACGTCACTCTGTCCACATTTTTGTTCAACACACAAGAAAAATCTAAGACACTAGTGCTTCAGGACGCCAACACGTGTTGGCGGATGGATACGACATCAGTGAGACCGCATCTCCATCTTTACCACGTGTTGGCAGGTGGATACGACATCAGTGAGACCGCATCTTGTTCTTTACCACGTGTTGGCAGGTGGATACAACATCAGTGAGACCGCATCTTGTTCTTTACCACGTGTTGGCAGATGGATACGACATCAGTGAGACCGCATCTTGTTCTTTACCACGTGTTGGCGGATGGATACGACATCAGTGAGACCGCATCTCCATCTTTACCACGTGTTGGCAGGTGGATACGACATCAGTGAGACCGCATCTTGTTCTTTACCACGTGTTGGCAGATGGATACAACATCAGTGAGACCGCATCTTGTTCTTTACCACGTGTTGGCAGATGGATACGACATCAGTGAGACCGCATCTTGTTCTTTACCACGTGTTGGCAGATGGATACGACATCAGTGAGACCGCATCTTGTTCTTTACCACGTGTTGGCGGATAGATACAACATCAGTGAGACCGCATCTCGTTCTTTACCACGTGTTGGCGGATGGATACGACATCAGTGAGACCGCATCTCGTTCTTTACCACGTGCTGTCGGATGGATACGACATCAGTGAGACCGCATCTCGTTCTTTACCACGTGCTGTCGGATGGATACGACATCAGTGAGACCGCATCTCGTTCTTTACCACGTGTTGGCAGATGGACACGACATCAGTGAGACCGGATCTCGTTCTTTACCACGTATTGGCGGATGGATACGACATCAGTGAGACCGCATCTCGTTCTTTACCGCGTGCTGGCGGATGGATACAACATCAGTGAGACCGCATCTCGTTCTTTACCACGTGTTGGCAGATGGACACGACATCAGTGAGACCGGATCTCGTTCTTTACCACGTGTTGGCGGATGGATACGACATCAGTGAGACCGCATCTCGTTCTTTACCACGTGCTGTCGGATGGATACGACATCAGTGAGACCGCATCTCGTTCTTTACCACGTGCTGTCGGATGGATACGACATCAGTGAGACCGCATCTCGTTCTTTACCACGTGTTGGCAGATGGACACGACATAAGTGACACCGGATCTCGTTCTTTACCATGTGTTGGCGGATGGATACGACATCAGTGAGACCGCATCTCGTTCTTTACCGCGTGCTGGCGGATGGATACAACATCAGTGAGACCGTATCTCGTTCTTTACCACGTGTTGGCGGATGGATACAACATCAGTGAGACCGCATCTCGTTCTTTACCACGTGTTGGCGGATGGACACGACATCAGTGAGACCGTATCTCGTTCTCATTGGTGGAGTAAAGAGGTAGCTTGTGTGTTCTCATACTTTTGTGTTTCTTTTAATTCTTCATCCTTGTTTACCTAACTTATATTTAATTAATTATACACAGGTAAATTTTTTTTACAAGATTGTAATAGATTTAGATGATTTTAGTGACTTTAAATGTTGTTTGACTTATGAGCTCAGTTAAACTCGTAACTCCAGGTTCGACTGTTTATGTAATCTAAGTTGCTTCAGTTTCATACTCTTCCTATAAAGGTGTTCTACCATATTTAGTAAAATGATGTTTCTTTTTTGTGTTCCTTTTTTTAAAATTCCTTTTAAATGTAGTACAGTATTTCTCTGAAGTAATAACAGGCTGTCTTTGAACTCATATGTTTTAATCAGAGAGAAATACTGAAAAGAAATATTTCTGGGTACTGAATTCCCAGCACTGGTAGCTAAAAAGTTCAGAGCTTCTGCCGTGGAGTTAATCGTGGGAATTATGTATTAGCCATTCTAAACCTTGTGTCCTCAGCTACTCTTGTCCTCTAAAAGCTTATTATATAAATGGTGTAGTGTGTGTGTGTGTGTGTGTGTGTGTGTGTGTGTGTGTGTGTGTGTGTGTGTGTGTGTGTGTGCGCTGCGGTTGACTGGTGGTGGCAGCGCTCAGGGAATGGAGGGGTGAGAGCGTAAATGGTCTGAGGAAGTGATTCCCTTAAGTGCCTTCCCTCATAAAACAGGAGGTGTGTGGTGGGAAAGGGATGAGAGTATTGAATAAATGCAGAGGCTAATATGGAGTGATGGAGCAGTGAGCTGGAGATGGGAAGGAAAACAAATAATAGACGTATGATAGATGGAGGGGGGGATGGAGGAAGACAACAGAAAGTAGATGAAGAGATGGAAGTGAGCCTGGATGGATTCTGTAGTTTGGACTCGATTGGATGAATGTTTAACGATTCCCATCAGACAGGAGCTGGATTACTGGACGCACTGAGATGAAGCAAATAAAAACAGAAGTAAACAAAAACACAAGTTTAGGGTGGGACTTACTGTATATTAAACTGCAGCCAGTCCTCAAGATATGAACATTCAACTCACGAACAACCATGTGCCACCATGTCCAAATACTGCAGTTCCCTTTTCTGCCACAACTCAACTGAGCAGCGTAACATTAACACCCCACAGGGTCAGATTTCACGCGTCATGTTAGGGTTAGGGTTAAAGGTTAGGGTTAAGGGTTAGGGTTAAAGGTTAGGGTTAGGGGGATAGAGTTATGGTTGAGCTGGGACCTGGCTGATACAAATCAAACCCCTTTATCGGCAGAACTGTGAAAATTCAATCAGTTGTTTGTATTTTTATGAATTCCATATTCTAAAATGTGAACTTGTGATTACATCAATTTAAAATAAAAAAAAACAATGAAAGAAAATCAAATCTCTGCAGCTGTAACGTGACACATGTAGTCCCGACAGCAGTGACAATTTGTAGAAATAAAACTAAAAGTATGTTTTATTTGTTATGCGCCCTAAAGTCATTTCATTACTCAGTTTAAACCCTGATTTGTCTTCACCCAGATGGACGTTCGAGGGGACACTAAAGTTACAGCTTCATGTCAAAAACAACAGTAAATCTATTTTGTCTAACTTCTTAACAAAACTAATAGAGTTGTTACTAATGCACCTTCAGCTCCTAGCATGATGCAGGGATGATGGGTGAGGTCAGGGTTCAGTCCCCACCCCTCACCAGACTCAATGCAAACCCATCCAACACTGACCTAGAAACAGACCATAAAGCAGCGTATAACATGTGTGATCACCTCAGTATTCTGTCATACAAGATGGAGAAATGCTCCAGGTAGATCTGAATGGGCTCACATTTCCATCACCAGCAGAGGTTTACTCACCACTGGTGGCTATTTGCTGGAAACAGTACAAATCAGTGCAGTAATTACAGAGCGTGACATTAAGTTTCAGTTAAGGAATTGTTAGTTCATACTACACCAGCACTAATGGAGGGATGGCTTAATGGATGGGGGGATAAGTGAAGTGAGAAGAGCGCTAGAAGGCAGAGTAGACGTCCAGACAGTGAGCACTGGGTCAGGGTTAATGGATGTTGTCCCTCTGGACCACTAACGGCTTCCACCTCTGCTTCCACCTCATCCTTCAGCGTGAGCTCAGCGATACAACTGTTACAGCAAGAAGGAGCGCAGTGACAGGAAACACACGTCTGGCTGCAATATTTAACAATCACTCCAGGACTAGCAAACAAACCTGAGTGTGTCAGTGACGTGTGGTGAGGTCCATGGCTGGTGAGGCACTGACTTCATCATAATCAGATTTACAAACATGTCAGGCATTTTTATAGTAAGGCAAGGCGAGCGGAAAACAAATCAACGGCTGTGGTTTGCTGTCACTTCTTCTGCAGCCGAGGAAGAAGAATCCTCGTCCGAAGCTCTGGGCTCACCAGCACCCCCTACCATGAGGCAGGAGAACTGCGTGCCTCACTCTGTGCCTTTTCTCAGTCATTTCAGGACCGCTCAACTCCAGAAAGACGTTACACACTTACAGTTGTTGACAAAAAAAACACTGTACATTATATACATTAGCTAAATTATGGGAATTTAGTTCATAGAGCAAACGTGTTTGAACATTTTAATAGTGACATATAGAGAGATAGCATTACGGTCTCACTGTTTAGCTACCAGTACAGCTAGTGGAGTCATTGATCAATCCATGGTGAGGCTCATCTGGTTGGTGTCTCACCACAGGTCTCTGATAACCTAAATTTGGTGACATTGAATAGAAAATAACTTTGTAATACGCATCACTGGATAAATATAACCATTTAATTTATTTCTTGCATTTTTCTTTTTTTTTCTTTCATGGTGGCAGGTGAGGCTGGTCCCTCCCCCCGACCGCACGTCACTGGAGTGTAGAAAGACAGAAAGGAGGAGCGGTGTGTCTGAAATCAGAAACAAGACAACATCTGTCAGCTGCCAGACCAACGCCTCGGAAACTGGATTCATGGAGTGGAGGGAATCCTAAGTGTGGCATGAAGGGGGATGGAGATGTGTACTACCTGGGGTGTGTACTACCTGGGGTGTGTACTACTTGGGGATGTGTACTACCTGGGGATGTGTACTACCTGGGGTGTACTACCTGGGGTGTACTACCTGGGGATGTGTACTACCTGGGATGTGTACTATAAATGAACTTAGGTAGTACACTCCAGAATGAAAGCTGGACTTTACATTGAGATAATAAGACAACAAATAAACAATTCACAGTCCGACATTAAGAACTGATTATTATCAGGGAGCTACACCATCCATCATCCATCCATCATCCATCCATCATCCAGCCATCCATTGAGAGGGAGGAGAGTTGAACATGGAGGTAAAGTAAAGAGGGAAATGAAGGGAAGCATGATGAGCAAGCTGAGATAAAATAAGAGGGAGGGAAGAGGAAGTGGGGGGAGGTGTGTGTGTGTGTGTGTGTGTGTGTGTGTGTGTGTGTGTGTGTGTGTGTGTGTGTGAGCTGCAGAGAACAGGATGGGTTATATCACACTGCGCTGCTATTAATAGATGTGTGGAAACAGGCAGAGGACGAGCAGAGCAGCAGCACTGCAGACGTGTGTTATTACCACCCTTACGCAGCTTCATAGAGACACTACGCCCTCTGTACCGCTGCTGGTTAACGACGTGAGGGTCTACAGGGGGTAGTTCAGGGGTAACCAGTCCTCTCTGCTGTCAGTACAGTAACCAGTGAGGCACCAGCAGGCTGTAACCTGCATCTGAGACCTCCAACACCACCATCACACACACACACACACACACACACACACACACACACACACACACACACTTACAGCCTTTATAGTCCTTCCTCTGTCCTACACTGTATTCACAGGTAACATCATGAATGGAAACGTGTTTGTCAGTCCACATTCGCAGTGGGATTACTCAAATTGTGGAGTACAATACACAGCTTGAGGTTCACTGAGTTATTTAAGGTATTTTGTTTGATACGTAGCAGTAAAAAGTGGGCAGACTATGAGACTGATTGAAATAAGAAGACTGAATATGACTCAATGAATCATTTTAACTGTTGATGCTGTAAATCCCAATGTGGTTGAAAGACAAGTTCTGTGGTTAATCTGTAGTCCTATTCCCTCTGCCAGTGGTTCTTTATTCGTCTCAGAATCCTGTCAATGTAAATCTGATGATGAGTGGGAGATCACAATGTGCTTGAATGGACTGTGGGCTTTGGGAGAAGAGCCTCTTCAGTTTTGATTCAGATTAATGACAATTTTCCATTTTGAAATCACAACATGTGAGAATCAACAAAGGGTTCTATTATCAAAATCACACTTTTTCATGTCTCTACACAGTGGTCCTCCCTAACCCGACCAACTCCTAGAATCTGGTAAACAAACGCTTCCTGCATCAATAGATATTTGGAGTTTTAGGAATTCATGTCCCGGACCGAATCAAAACGATCAGATTTTGCTAGAGTGGTATTTGTGACGTCACAAACGGCAATCTGTGATTGGACAGAGTGATTGACGATATTGATTGGTTGACATGGCCAAAGACATGACCATCCCCAAGGGGGGAGTTAGTTCAGGCTACGATAGCATTGTGCGCTAATGTCCTACCTCAGAGCTATCAATCAATCAATCAATCAATCAATCAATCAATCAATCAATCAATCAATCAATCAAGTTTTATTTATATAGCGCTTAATCACAGCTGAAGATATTTCAAAGCGCTTAACAGATAGAAAGCTAACAAGGCTTTCATTGTTCACCTACACACTGAAAGTTCCTCACAAACTGTTGAAGTCAGCTAGCATTTGGCCAACTAGTAGGGTTTACTTCAGTCGTGTGTGTGTGTGTGTGTGTGTGTGTGTGTGTGTGTGTGTGTGTGTGTGTGCACGCACGTGTGGTTCGTGATCAGGCTACGTAGCGGTGTGTGGTATTGACCCGGATCAGAGCTACACACTGAAAGTTCCTCACAAGCTGTTGACATCAGCTAGCATTTGGCTAACTAGTTAGCGCTGCTTCAGTCAGGTGTGTATGTGTGTGTGTGTGTGTGTGTGTGTGTTGTGTGTGTGTGTGTGTGTCCACCCGAGGCTATCCTAGCATCACAGCGAACACATAACCAGTTATACATTATTTACTGATTCAGAACAATTGTCTGTTTTTTGGTGAATGAAAGTAGCTTCAGCTCTTCGAAGTGATCGGAGAGCTGTGTGTATCCACTCTTGTAAGTCACTTATTTTATGCAGTATTTCTCAATCTTTATTAATACAACCTCAACACAGCCTCTGGTCTCATAGTTTTAACTTCTTGATTATAACTTAATAGTGTAGAAAATAATCAAAATAAGGAAATCTATGACTGAGAAGGTACAATTGTTTTCTTTTCAAATTATATTCATGGAAATTTACTCATGTAGGCTTATAAAGGTGAGATTGACACCTATTTTCAGTGTTTTATAAGTCAGCTCTTTGTGTCACTGGTGGCTTTATTTATTATTCCTTCAGAGGGAGGTATAGTTCTCATTAACACTTGAATTTTATGCCCAATTTTAAGATTGAGTTGTTACTAGGGGACACATTGACCTCTCATCATCAACACCCACTGAAGTCTTTGTATTTGTATTCTTTACAGAACAAATTTGGCTGCGTGTTGTGATGGCAGAGATTGCTGTGAAAAGGTGAAAAAACTTGGCACCCAGATGAAAATTATTCCTAATGCTGTGGAAGAAAGACTAACATTGAAAACCCTTTCCTTGAGTCGGGGTCGTTAGCTTTCACTGAAGAAAGAGCTGATGGAGAGGAGCCAGTGGAAGAGCAGGAACATTCACAAATGGCACTAATTAGAGTTGAGTCTTCCAGACGACAGCGAGGGCCAGTGAGGGACACACAATGTCCCCCAAAGACAGACACACCAGCAACGAGCCGACACAAGGACAGGGGATTGAGGCAGAGGGTCTACGGGTAAAAGAATGTCAGCTCTAGTTTGAGTTGGAGGGTTTGACTTTTTCTCATACAGATTTGTTGGGGGTTGAAGCTACACCGGAGAATCTGTAATAACACTTTCACAAATAGCGTTTGAGTTTGGGCAGTGTATTCATGTTATATCAGGAGAACTGTAAATGCTCTACGGGCTGAAGTTTGTTCACCATAGTGACACTTTCAGTTTAGGGCTAAGGGTCCGATTTTGTTCTCTCTGTTTAAGTCATCTCTTCCTCTGCCTGTCACTTAGAGAGGAAACTGATGAGGATGAAGAGGGAAGCTCTGCTGCAGCTGTTTGGCACCTCTGAAGCCCGGATGTCATCAGAACTCCGTCAGACTCGGTCTGAGCCGTGTGCAGCTCTGTGACAGGAACGAAGCCAATGAGAGTCATCCTCTCCAGGTTCTTCAACACGTTGTGTCTGTGGTGCACCAATGTTTAGGTCGTTTCTTTTGTTAAACACAGAATCTGGATGCAAAGTAAGGCACAAAAAAAGAAGAAACACAATAGTTAATTATCCATATATTGACCCAATCAGATGAATCAATCAATCAGGCCTGCAGGTCGTGGAAATGATGGTTGTGATCAACAGTGATTGGACGAAATAATGAGGACATGATTCACTGCATTACCTGCAGTGTGCGTCTCAGTCAATTACACCCAAAGCATTCCTGTCATTACCAGGCTCTGTGCTCTTCTACACACTCAGAAGGTCACACACACACACACACACACACACACACACACACACACACACACACACACACACACACACACACACACACACACACACACACACACACACAGTCCACCCAGTGGGATAGTTTATAGAGGAGTCGCTCCTCCAGATGAATCCTGGTGCACCACTGATGGTGCAGTCAAAATTCTAGGTGGGTGTGACTTTATAGATCACAGAAAACTGTTCATGGGGTGGAAGAAAATATACCTGCAGATGAAGATGACATCAGCACCCATCACTAGTGTGTGTGTGTGTGTGTGTGTGTGTGTACAATGTGGAGTCTTTTGACCGTTCAGCCTATAAATAGCAGGAAATTTTCCACGTCATTAACCTCTGCAGGGTGGGGATGTTGCATCATTATCACACTCCACCATGTTGTTCTGACTCTCATCCAGCAGGGGAGACACTGGCAGCAGAGAGTCATCATCCGCCTGAAGCTGTGACGGATTGTGACGTCTGCATGTGAGCCATGTAGCTAGTAGCAGTTAGCATCTGAGAAGAAACCTCACTGACATGAGTCATATGATGATGTGATAAAAACAGAATAGAGACAATAGCTGCTACCTTGTTCTTTCAAGACCTTCCTTCACAGATTTTGGATTTTACAATTTTTTTTTAACATTTGGAAAAATGGAAAAAATATACCTTAATTTAAAGAAATAGTGTACTGTATTACTCATTGTTGAAATTAAAATGTTTAAATGACATGACTGTTATTTGAGTCAGAGTCTGGAAGATGTGCTTTAATACTTATTTCATCTATTTTTTTCTGTGTTTTTCTCTATTGTGATTTGTGTTGACGTGTTTGTTATAAATGTATAAATGTCACCTGGTGGGTGACTCTTCTCTCCCAGTCCTGTCCAGGTGTAATAAAAGGCTTTATACCGGTGTTCATGCCAGGGTACACTCCAGGCTGTCAGAGAGACTGTGTTTGCAGTAAATGACTCATCTTCTCTCTCCTGCTGTCAAGGTGCCTTTGGAGGCTGCAGCCCAGAAACAATAAAACCACAGCACTAACACCCTGAGCAGGAGAAACCAACAGATACCGTACCATCAGTGTGTGTGTGTGTGTGTGTGTGTGTGTGTGAGATGAGGCACTGAGATGATGTCATGTGACAGATCCGGGCCACTGGGAAGGAATCATAAAAGAGTGTCTCAAGTTATTGATCCCTGGATTAACATCAAATACAGGAGCAAACAAGGATACATACACTCACAACACAAACACACACACACACACACATGCATACTGTGTATGATCCCATGCCATGGTATTTTTATCCGTACGATCTTCCACATCAGAGAGCGTATGTTTAGTTTTTGCCGTCGCTGGTGAGCAGAGACCCCTCAGAGAGTTCCACCTGAACAAAGGCTGCACAACATTTCCTGGATCAGCACTTTGATCTGGAGCCAATGAAACGCTTCCTCCTTCCACCTCACTGAAAAGTGTTGTGTTCTGAGAACACGAAGAAGAGCAGCCGGTGCTGCAGCCGGTCCAGAGCTGACGAGATGCCCCCCCAGGGCAGAACCACTGACCTGCTGGTGCTGGAGCACAGGCAGCATCCATGTGGGTGTGACTGCTGGTGTTTCCTTGGTAACATGTGGTTGTAGGTGACTGCAGGTCATTTTCTCTTCCATAGATTCAACCTAGCTGTAATGACTTTACACACATTTGCACGATGTTCTTTGTTTGGATTACACTTTAAAATGTTTCAACATTTTTCTTTCTGTTCAAGTCGTTGATTCAGCTTCCATCTGTCGACCTCCCTGGTGTTCCTCTGTGCAGAGTCACAATCATCTTAAACACCAGCAGTACGTGTCAGTTAGCATTACAGACCACATTTCTGACCTATGTTCTGTGGTAAAGGGACTCTTTGCCATCTGAATTTGGAGTTTCCTCCTGTGTAGAAGCTTTTATTTGAGTCCTTTTAGAGCTGACTCTGTCACTGCCGGAGAAAATATGTCTGTTGAAGCCCCTCATGTCTATTTTGCTGCGTGCTAACTTTGGTGCAGGACTTGTAGTGCTGACAGGATTTATGTGAGTCCTTTGCTAGAACTGGCTGCCTGTTGTAGACTGAGACCCAACTATTCATCATTCATCCATTTCATTTCATAGTGCGTCACAAATCATCTTTTCTTCAACCAGAGAAAACAGTTGCAGACTGTAAAGCCCGAATTCTAAGAGAAAGAAAAAGAACACACAGAAAACGCTTTCCAGATCTGGATGGCTGTTGATTTATTCTCTGTGGTTTGATTTTATGAACTCTATTTGTGCATTACATGCATTTAGTTATTATAATCACTGTTGATGGTATAAATATTGATATACTGACAAGTGGAGATTACAACTGAATAATTTAATATGCAGCATGTGTGTGTAGCAGCACATTCCCATGATGTATGATCTCCTTTCAGATGCCATGATCATTTTAATAAATACAGCAAATAAAGAAAAAGAGCTTTTTTGCAGGCTTCCGCAGCTGCTATCATGTTTTATGTCCTGGCTAATACAACTACTAACAATTCATGTTAATTTTGATGTATGGTGATAGATTCTGTGGTAATGTCTTCATATAAGTCAGTTAGCAAGAGAATTATAAGTCTATAACTCAAATAAATCATTAATACAAAACAGGGCGTCTGAAGCCTGCTCTGTAACAACACACTGAGGTCAGGAGATGCTGGATTGGAGGCCTGATGACCATATTCCTATTTCTTACTGCATCCTGCTTCAAAGTGGTGATGTATTGTAATTGTCAGTGTTCGTCCGTCCGTCTGTCTGTCCGTTTGTCCACCAAATATCTTCGCAACTGTTGAAGATAGAACAAGGCATTCAGGATAATGCAACATCTTGTGACTTACCTTGATCTACTTCCAGGGTAGGTCAGGGTACCCTGAAAGTAGTACCTGACAAGTGCATAGCTTTGACCTTTCAGATCTCTCGCTATGTCTCTCAAAAGCATACTCGGATTAACTCTCATTGACTCACTGATTGTCTGCAAAATGACGAGAGGTAGAGGGAAATCAGAGGACAATGACACTAAAAACTGGAAAGAACCCCTAGAGCGGGTGGTCTCTTTAGTGGATGAGGCAACTTTAATAAGTTCAGCAGTGGCTATGATAAGAAGTTAGAAGAAAAGCTGAAACCAGTACCAGACTGCATGGAAAAAATGAAGGATACATGAAGAAAATGCAGAAAGACGCAGATGAAAAAGAACAAAGAATGGTTGTCCTAGAGCAAGGACAACAAAGAATGGAGGAAATGGAACAAAGCATTCAAATAAATGATGTGATCGTCACCGACGTCAAAATCAAGCCGAGGAATTACGCACATGCTGTGGCCAGGGGAGAGGGAACTGAACACAGTACTGACTATGAGACAGTGGAACAACTGGTGAGTTCTCAGCTGAGGAATCTGGAGATTAATATCGATCCGGACCAGATCGAGACATGTCACCCATTACCATCTGGAGGTAGGAGACCACCTACACTGCTGATAAAATTCCTAAATCGCAAGTACAAAATTGCTCTTCTGAAACAAGGCCCCAAACTGAATGAGAATTCCACTCAAAAGAATGCTGATGTCGCCAAAAAAGCTCGTCAGCTGAAGAACAATGGGCTGATGGACAACACCTGGACCAACACCTGCAGGATCTTCATCAGAACTAAGGGACTTTCTCCAGAGCAGATGAAAACAATGGCGATCAAAAATGTGGAAGAATTGGAGAAATTCAAATTTTAACTTTTGTACACTCAGGAACCGGATAAGATAGAAAGACGAGGGAGAAGGCCAGTGTGAGTAAAACCATAGATCAAAGCCAGTGCTTTGATCTATGAAAGTAGGTCAGACCACTAGCCTTGATCTTTGACCTATGCAAGTAGGTCAGGGTATAATTTTGAATTCAGCGGTGTTGAGGGATGTTGCAGTCTGACTGCATTGGTTCTTGTTTGTCCTTGTGGTTACTCTGCAGATGACTTTCATTGCATTCATCAGCAGAGTGTTTTTGCACCGGCATCGCGCCCGGAGTTTCCCCCGCCTCACACCCTAAGTCAGCTGGGATGGGCTCCAGCTCCCCACTGCAGTGGATGAAGCGGTTGAAAATGAATGAATGAATGAATGAATAACTGACAACTAAATTTAACTCACAACTTTAACAAGAGCCTCCTGACCTCAGTCACACAGTTTGTGGATTCAGGTTGACCATGTTTGACCATGTGGTGTCAGAGGTGTGGCCTGCAGGAGGAAGGAGAAGGTCTCTCCAGTTTGTTCTGTCTTTAATGTGTCTGTTCCTCATCTAACCGTCCTTTTCTGTTTCCTCTGCTCAACGTTTTCCATTGTTTGGATTTTGCCTTCATGCTATCTTTTCACCTAGCTAGGTTTGTCTTTCCCTGGACCATATGCCCTTGTGGGAACTTCATTCTGATGCCGGGGGTGTTAAGACTGGCCTAGATTGTTTCAAAGCTGGATTACATCACCAGACATGTAACACAGCTGCTACTGTCATCTAGAGAAAGCAGGTATCACCCTAATTTCATGTTTACACGACTTAATGTGACACACAGCATGTAAAATAACAGTAAGTAATAACCAGTAGCTTGACATGCATTAGTACCATATAATTCAGGGCATATATTTTACATTAGTTATATTAATGCCAAGCTTACAAGAGAAGTTTTTTTAAATTATAACTCAATGTCGTCCCATGATGGATGCAATCAGGACAGGTTGGTGCCTGACTATGAGCTTGTGGACATTTTTGTCCGACAGAGGAAACAGAGAGGTAAAGAATAGAATCAGGTCATTTAGGAGTCATCGCTCTCTGCCAACATCTTTGTGTTTCTTCCTCAGTCTGACAAGCGGCTGTGTCCTTATGCAACTCTGCCAATGTCAGTTATAAATAGGAGCGTAGCCTGGAGCGCCACAGCTCACACCCAGAGACAGAGTCAGTGCTGCTGGAGCTCATTCTGCATCGCAGCACACAGACTTCAAGCTCAGCTCTCCTTATTCGCTTTGACCAAAACCTTCTTATAGCTAAATTATGCGAATAAAGGCATTGCTTATTAACATCTCGGTTGCTGTAAATGAAAATACTGACAGAAATGTAGATTGTGAAGTTTTAGTATGTCACAGTACAAAGAAAAATGTCTTAGATCACTTCCACTGAACTTTGAACACTTCAACTTGGGTTGAACTTTGCCATCACTGAGATTCTTTTTTAATCATCACTCCATTTTTCTCCTTCTAAAATCTTTCACAGCACCGTTTTTCCTTCTCTGCCTTTCTTCATCTCAGCAGGCTGGCAATCCGCTGTGTGTTTGTCTGTCTGCCTCTACTGCAGTCGCTGTTGGATACCGAGCACATCCAAAGGCTCTCTCCTCTTTCTCCAGGGAGGAAGAAACGGAGAACCGGGGTCAGGATGAGGAAGAGACGTGAGAAAGAGGATTGAAGTGTAGTTTGGATTCTGATGTAAAGTGAGCCCTGGCATATTCAGACCTGCTGTGGTTGTCCATTTATTACACTATGTTTCATAAAGGCTTCCTGGTGACAAATCTGTACAACTGTATCGTTAATTATCACCTCAGCTCTTTTCTTTATGACGTGACTTTTTTGTCCCACTGTAAACGTACATCTATGTAGAACCGGAGGCATGTTTAATCATTTGGTAACCAAGGCAACACAGATGGGAGGAACTTTTATATGATAGAAAAGTAAAATCTTTTACAGCCTCTTCAATGTGGGATTGTTGTACCTCAGATTGTTGTACCTCAGATTGTTGTACCTCAGATTGTTTTACCTCAGATTGTTGTACCTCAGATTGTTGTACCTCAGATTGTTGTACCTCAGATTGTTGTGCCTCAGATTGTTGTACCTCAGATTGTTGTACCTCAGATTGTTGTACCTCAGATTGTTGTGCCTCAGATTGTTGTGCCTCAGATTGTTGTACCTCAGATTGTTGTACCTCAGATTGTTGTACCTCAGATTGTTGTGCCTCAGATTGTTGTACCTCAGATTGTTGTACCTCAGATTGTTGTACCTCAGATTGTTGTGCCTCAGATTGTTGTGCCTCAGATTGTTGTACCTCAGATTGTTGTACCTCAGTATTTGTCTACCTGTAGAGGTAACAAAAGTACCATATCCATGTTGCTCCTCCTATGAGCTGGAGGTTGAGGCAGAAACCAGGATGAATCTCTGGGTAGGACAGGACAGGTTGTGACGGGGTGCTATCTGCTCAACAAACGTGAGAACTCAGACTAGATGTTGACACTGATGTCTAACACCTCATGTATTTTGCTTGTTGAATACTCATTATAAAAATCTCACACTTGATTAATTAATAACTTGTTAATTAACTTGTTAATTCACGCTCAGTGTGAATTAACACAACTAGGAGAGGTGGAGGTTTCAATGCTTTGGTGCAATCTCTGTGTAAAAAAGCTTTTTGAGACAATTACCAGTTTTATTTTCCACCACACTGCGTTCACTTTCCTCGTTCGATATGTTTACAGTAGTCTCTCGCACATTCACGCATCAACACGCGTGACTTCATCGACCGTACACGAATTTTATTGGCTGATGGCATCCTTGTGGTTCCTGGATGCATTAACCTCGAGGAATGAGGGGTCAGATTCATATCACTTGTTTCTGGACACTGAAAGATCTCAGTGGTTCCATTCTTCACTCACTTCTCAATCATACTTAATGATGGTGGACCACAAGGGCAGCAGCTGCCCCGGGTCAAAGTCCGCGCTGACCTCCACTGAACATTCACACACATTCACACACCAGAGGAGGCTAGGAGGGTAGAGTTTTTGTCCAAGGACACAAGAAAAATGACGGAATGGGATTCAAACCACCAACCCTACAAGTATTAGACAGCATGCTCTACCACCTGAGCCACTGCTGCTGTACACTACACTACACTACACTACAGTACACTACAGTACACTACAGTACACTACACTACACTACAGTACAGTACACTACACTACAGTACACTACACTACACTACACTACACTACACTACAGTACACTACAGTACACTACAGTACAGTACAGTACACTACACTACAGTACACTACACTACACTACACTACAGTACACTACAGTACACTACACTACACTACAGTACAGTACACTACACTACAGTACACTACACTACACTACAGTACAGTACACTACACTACAGTACACTACACTACACTACAGTACACTACACTACAGTACACTACAGTACACTACACTACACTACACTACAGTACAGTACACAACACTACAGTACACTACAGTACACTACAGTACACTACACTACACTACACTACAGTACACTACACTACACTACAGTACACTACACTACACTACACTACAGTACACTACAGTACAGTACAGTACACTACACTACAGTACACTACACTACACTACAGTACACTACACTACAGTACACTACAGTACACTACACTACAGTACAGTACAGTACACTACAGTACACTACACTACACTACAGTACACTACACTACAGTACACTACAGTACAGTACACTACACTACACTACACTACAGTACACTACACTACACTACAGTACACTACAGTACACTACACTACACTACACTACAGTACACTACAGTACACTACACTACACTACAGTACAGTACAGTACACTACACTACACTACAGTACACTACACTACAGTACACTACACTACACTACGCTACAGTACACTACACTACAGTACACTACACTACACTACACTACAGTACACTACAGTACACTACACTACAGTACACTACACTACACTACACTACACTACAGTACAGTACAGTACACTACACTAAAGTACACTACACTACATTACACTACAGTACAGTACAGTACACTACAGTACACTACACTACAGTACACTACACTACACTACAGTACACTACACTACACTACACTACAGTACACTACACTACAGTACACTATACTACACTACAGTACAGTACAGTACACTACACTAAAGTACACTACACTACACTACACTACACTACAGTACAGTACAGTACACTACAGTACACTACACTACAGTACACTATACTACACTACAGTACACTACACTACACTACACTACAGTACACTATACTACACTACAGTACACTACAGTACACTACACTACAGTACACTACACTACAGTACACTACAGTACAGTACACTACACTACAGTACAGTACACTACAGTACACTACACTACACTACACTACACTACAGTACAGTACACTACAGTACACTACAGTACACTACACTACACTACAGTACAGTACACTACAGTACAGTACACTACAGAACACTACAGTACACTACACTACACTACACTACAGTACAGTACACTACACTACAGTACACTACACTACACTACAGTACACTACACTACAGTACACTACACTACAGTACACTACAGTACAGTACACTACACTACACTACACTACAGTACACTACACTACACTACAGTACACTACAGTACACTACACTACACTACAGTACACTACACTACACTACAGTACACTACAGTACACTACAGTACACTACACTACAGTACACTACACTACAGTACACTACACTACACTACGCTACAGTACACTACACTACAGTACACTACACTACACTACACTACACTACAGTACACTACAGTACACTACACTACAGTACACTACACTACACTACACTACACTACAGTACAGTACAGTACACTACACTAAAGTACACTACACTACATTACACTACAGTACAGTACAGTACACTACAGTACACTACACTACAGTACACTACACTACACTACAGTACACTACACTACACTACACTACAGTACACTACACTACAGTACACTATACTACACTACAGTACAGTACAGTACACTACACTAAAGTACACTACACTACACTACACTACACTACAGTACAGTACAGTACACTACAGTACACTACACTACAGTACACTATACTACACTACAGTACACTACACTACACTACACTACACTACACTACAGTACACTACACTACACTACAGTACACTATACTACACTACAGTACACTACAGTACACTACACTACACTACACTACACTACAGTACACTACAGTACAGTACACTACAGTACACTACACTACAGTACAGTACACTACAGTACACTACACTACACTACACTACACTACAGTACAGTACACTACAGTACACTACAGTACACTACACTACACTACAGTACAGTACACTACAGTACAGTACACTACAGAACACTACAGTACACTACACTACACTACACTACACTACACTACAGTACAGTACACTACACTACAGTACACTACACTACACTACAGTACACTACACTACGGTACACTACAGTACAGTACACTACACTACACTACACTACACTACAGTACACTACACTACACTACAGTACACTACAGTACACTACACTACACTACACTACACTACAGTACACTACACTACAGTACACTACAGTACACTACACTACACTACACTACACTACAGTACACTACAGTACACTACACTACACTACAGTACAGTACAGTACACTACACTACACTACAGTACACTACACTACACTACACTACACTACAGTACACTACAGTACACTACACTACACTACAGTACAGTACAGTACACTACACTACACTACAGTACACTACACTACACTACACTACACTACACTACAGTACACTACACTACACTACAGTACACTACAGTACACTACACTACACTACACTACACTACAGTACACTACAGTACACTACACTACACTACATTACACTACAGTACAGTACAGTACACTACAGTACACTACACTACAGTACACTACACTACACTACAGTACACTACACTACACTTCACTACAGTACACTACACTACAGTACACTATACTACACTACAGTACAGTACAGTACACTACACTAAAGTACACTACACTACACTACACTACACTACACTACAGTACAGTACAGTACACTACAGTACACTACACTACAGTACACTATACTACACTACAGTACACTACACTACACTACACTACACTACAGTACACTACACTACACTACACTACACTACAGTACACTATACTACACTACAGTCCACTACAGTACACTACACTACACTACACTACAGTACACTACAGTACAGTACACTACAGTACACTACACTACAGTACAGTACACTACAGTACACTACACTACACTACACTACACTACAGTACAGTACACTACAGTACACTACAGTACACTACACTACACTACACTACAGTACAGTACACTACAGTACAGTACACTACAGAACACTACACTACACTACACTACAGTACACTACAGTACACTACAGTACACTACACTACAGTACAGTACACTACAGTACAGTACACTACAGTACACTACAGTACACTACACTACACTACACTACAGTACAGTACACTACAGTACAGTACACTACAGTACACTACACTACACTACACTACACTACAGTACACTACAGTACAGTACACTACACTACACTACACTACAGTACAGTACACTACAGAACACTACACTACACTACACTACAGTACAGTACACTACAGTACAGTACACTACAGTACACTACACTACAGTACAGTACACTACAGTACACTACACTACACTACACTACACTACACTCCAGTCTGTAGTGCAGTGTAGTGTAGTGTAAAGTACTGTAGTGTAGTGTAGTGTAGTGTACTATGGTGTACTGTGGTGTACTGTAGTGTACTGTAGTGTACTGTGGTGTACTGTAGTGTACTATGGTGTACTGTAGTGTACTGTAGTGTACTGTGGTGTACTGTGGTGTACTGTGGTGTACTGTAGGGTTTAAATGGTTTAATCAAGACCACAAAATGCACTGGCGATGTGTCTGGGGTGTACCCTAGTTGGAATAGACAACACCCTTGACCCACAACTGGATGACTGAAGAAAAGATGATGGCGGTCTCGTCCTCAGGAAGATGGATAGATGGATAGATGGATAGATGGACGGATGGATGGATGGATGGATGGATGGATGGATGGATGGATGGATGGACAGATGGATGGATGGATGGATGGATGATTTATCTTGCCTCTACATTTGACTGCAGCACCTTCAGAGCAGCGTTTCCTGTGGTTTCCATCCTGACCTGCTGGCTGATATCACCAGAGCACAGGGAAGGTAACAGAGAAGAGTGCAGTGCAGTTGATAGTCAGTACCGTCATCAGTGTGGCTGTGCTCCAGAGCCCCGCCAGCCCGACACGTAGCTCTGTTACTGCCAGCACTGACTGATGTTCCCCTTCTACCCAAAGCTGCTGCCGCAGTGAGACAGATAACTTCCTTCATTAGTGATAACCTGAAATATTCAACAGGAGGCTGGGAGTCAGGAGGTTGATGGACAGAGGAGAGGGTTAGCGCTGAGAGGCTCTCCTCTATATCTCTGCTTCAACTGTTATGGTGTCATTAGTCTCCATCCAACTGTCATGTCTCCATGTAAAGCCTCCGATCTCCATTACCGTCTCACAGGCCTGAGTGACGTCAGACGGGCTCTGAGTAATCGTAATGGCTGGAGGTGCAGAGCAGTGATGGTTAACAGGCTAACAGACAGTTCTACTAAAAATGAAGATTCACATTGGTCTCTTCTCAGCCACATGAAGGAAGGACACAAAACAGATCTTCACAGCAAAGCAGTGCTGCAGCATTCTTGGTCTTCTTCACATAGAAATAAACATCTGAAGAAGGTGAGGACTGAAAACAAACAACTGTCTCATGTTCTCCCTCAAAGTGTTGGAAAACATCAATCCACTGTCTTAGTCAAGGAGTGTTAGAGAAGAAACAAAAGTTTATTTTTTAATATAGATCAGAAAAAACATCTCAGTCTTGTCTTCAGCTACTTCTCCTTCCTGGGTCACGGGGGTTGCTACGGGCTAATAATATGATCTTACATGTTTTCATTCTGATTTATTGTACAGTAACGTGATATTATGGGATTGTAACAGTTTTTTAGTGATTTTATGATGTTAAAGTTTGGGGCAGACAGAAAAACTATTACCGTCTTCTTTTCAGTTGCTTCTTCCACATTGCGGGTCACGGGGGTTGCTACGGGATTACTGTATATTTATAGTGGGCAGACAGAAAGTGGAATAAAATGACGTAAACTTGATTTTTATTTTTCTTTGTATTTTTTACAAAACTGACATATAATCAAGCACAATGTAACTTCTAAATGTAGTAATAGTAACAGTAATTTACTGACACAGCAGTGGCAAGTACTGTTTTTTAAATATACGGTACAGTAATGTCTTTTACCTTTAGTAATACAGAGTGGCTATAAAACACAATGTGAAGCTGTAAAGGATGTGCTACTTTACCACTGGAGCTGCTGTTAATTACTGTAGATTCACAGGGAAAACGTTTACAGGATGCGGTTGAGTGGTTTTATCCCCTCATGCTGCTCTTGGATGAAGACAACAGGAGTCTTCCTCTCCTGCGTTCCCTCCACTCTGTCTTTGTGAGGCTGTCAGCGCAGACAAAACCCTGAAGAGGAAAATAGAAGGTCTGCACAACAAAACCCATCCTGACCTGCGCTCTGCCTGACTCACAGCCATGTGCTGTTCAAAAACGGTGATGATGCTTTTTCCCTATCGAAGCTCCTCAGTTTTTCTAACTTGAACATCGTGGGATTCATTTTTGAACAGACATCTAAGCAACATTTATGTTTAAAACACTAAAACTTTTATGTAATTTATTAATATCTTTTGTTTGGCACAAAGTGGTAAGAATCAGTGCATGTTATAAACAGCCTATGTTTTCACCAACACAGGCTGATCTGACAGTGAAAACTGAAGGCGGATCGCTGACAGAAGTCACATGACTGGTGGACGTCGCTGCTTCTACAGGTTCATCCACCAACCACCGCTGTCCTTTTCTCTGGTTTGGAAGCCGCTTCGCTCCAAAAGCTTTCACTGTATGAACCTGGACTGTTCGGGTTACTCCCGTTACACCTCAAATCCACTTTTACCTTCAGTAAAGAGAGCCAAAGGAGTCGTTTAAGCTTTCTGTCAGTTTTGGAAAGTGAACTGTTTTTGTCAAGGACTTTTCAATCTTTCTGTATTTTTATGAATTCTATGTAATTTAATGATTAAATTGTCTCAAATAATATTAAAACTTAATTTTTAAATTTTTATCAAACATTGAGTTTTATGATATAAGAAACAACTTGGGATCCATTTGATCAACAGCCACATGAAATTAAGCCTCTTTAACTTTTCTTGTTTTCAACCCAGATGAGCTTCAGTCACACCTTTTTTTGTGACTTGTGAGATGCTTTGTGAATCTTCTCTCTGCATTGCAGTGCTGTCGTGCTCTCAGGTGACGTCCTTGGTGAATTAGAAGGAGGTGATTTGCATCTCCAGATGCCTGACTTATCAATAATTCATCAGGTGTTTAAATACCTCTTCTTGTTCTCCAGTCTTTGCACTGCACTCAAGATGTGAAACATTACAGGTTCTTATCATCCAAATGTTGACCCTCATCTAAATGTAATTTTAGAAAGTCACAATGCATGTGTTTCTAAAATCCTCGTAAATCTTCTGAGCCATGAAGCTCCGAAGACACCATTTAAAACACACGACACTGTTTCTGTAGGCGACCTGAAAATTCTCTGTCAGCTCTTCGCATTCTGACGTTTTCATGACACGTAAGTTAAAGCATGGTGAGAAAGACAAAGGTCACACATATGCTAGTCGTTTGTAGCTTCGCTTGTGCCTCCTGAGCCTGGTAGTTTGCTGACACCATTTTTGGGGGTCCTAAGACAAACAAAAGTCGTTTTGCAGCGTACCAGTAGTACAGTGTACCTACCTGTGGGGGGCGTGGCGTACGTACTGTACGTAGCGTTATGTAATGTTCTCTATTGGTTTGTTGCAGCGTATGTAGAGCTGTTTTACGTCCCTACGTCGGCAGGAATCGGTCCCACAGTCAGTCTAGCGGAGCACTGACTACAATTGCACGATAACATTTTTAAAGATTTTGGAACTCAGTGCAAATAAAAGGCACTTCAGGTTAAAGGCCTTTATTTTTGAAAAAAATAAAAGGCCTTTAAGTGTGACTTATAGTGCGGAAAATACATTATGTCTTTGTAAGGTGTTGCGGTTCTGTTTCTATGCACCCCCAAACCATCTGCACTGTCAAGATCTTCATGGCAAATGTAAATATCATAAATTCCACTTCACAAATAACAATTATTTGATTGAACAAATCTGTTCCCTACGTAAATACTGACGGAACCAAGGTTTGAAACTCTTAAAGCTGCTGTAAAGAAATATATCAATATTGTAATTACAGTTTCATTATCTGGTTTTTCAACCTGTGCTTAGATTGACGAATGGACAAAATAATACTTTCATTGGTAGACTGGTGTACATGCAGTCCTCAACCTATGAACAAAATTAGTTCTGAGAGGTTGTTTGTAAATTGAATTGTTTGTAAGTCGTTAAATAATCTCAATTCAATCTCAATAATTGAATAAATCTCAACCTATAATCTCAATTTGAGGTCACTTAAATGTCATTACTACTAAAACCAGCAGGCTGAGAAATAGATTTTATGCACTTGCAATAAAACTGCTGAATTCTGTGTAATGTGTTTACACACATGCATCAGGGGCTATTTGCAATTTAACATTTAATATTCATTTAACATCCATTATCCGTACAGGTGTTTGTTTTTTTTTCAGTTAAGTCGTTCTCGATTATAAGTCAGTTTTCAAAACAAAAAAATACACTGATAAATGATAATCTAGTTTACTTCATTTCACTCGACTCAACATCTGTACGCTAAAAATTCTGGACTCTTAAAAATCATTAGAAAACCATATAAAGTTCATAATATCATGTTACTGAACAATAAATAAGAATAAAAACATGATCATGTTAAAATATGTACATATAGTTACAAAATCTACCGTTAAGTGTCACTCGGGATTTATGTGATCATTTTTAATTCAGATTGATTCACAGTAAACTTTAATCCTTATAATTCTCTGTATGCTACTGTAGCATGTAGCTTATGTTTAGAGTGATGGAAGTGGAGAAGAAGGGAGTAGTTATTGTTGGTCAGTGTCAGAGTTGTCATCAGAGAGATGGTCACCACTACCTTCACTACCTTTGCTTAATCATCCATAATAAACAGTAAAGTATCCGAGGTGAGCATCTCAGCCTGACGATCTGTGATGCTCACAGAGACAACAGCAGACTAGAACAAGAGGAGACGAGTGTTGGAGGTGTGTGAATGCAGCAGTGCTGCTCAGGGGGGGTTGCGGCAGAAAACAGAACTGCAGGACAATAGTCAAATATTGGGTATCGTATCTCCATATCTTTGAATGTTCGTAAGTCAGATGTTCATATCTTGAGGACTACCTGCATACTACCAATGTCATTGTCAAGCCATCAAACACCAGTTTGTAGTACCTCTGTCTTAGGAAGGAGCAGTAGGAAACCTTCATTGTCCAATGAGATGTAGCCCCAGTGTAAACCCGTCTGCTCCCATTTGAACAAACACATAGCTAAGTAGCTTCTATGCTAGGCTATGACCTGCCATAGGCCCTGACTATGGCTGCAGATTAAAAAATGGCCTCATAGCAGGAACCACGAGATAACACTAGAGTTCTTACTGATTCTTTCACGTTGGTTTCCTCTGTGCATCTGAACACAGAGTCCTGACAAAGACGAGTCCGTGTTCACTACCTTGAGAGACCTTTTGGTACTTAAGTAGTGAGGGTTTGTTGTTCCAGCGACCACAGCTTCTGAATGAACAGCTTCACCTTCATTTGTTCATGCTCACTCATCTTTGCCTCCTTCTGTTTATCAGGTATGATGTAAATATTTGATATTTATGACTGTAGCAGTATTTTAATGCCATTTATGTGTTTTGGTATGGATGCTTCATTCTACGTTTCAATGAACAGATCAGAGTTGTCCCCGTGCACCACCAGTACAAACTCACCAGTGTTTAATATCTACTAACATCCAGGCAGAGACCAATCTGCCTCTGAGCTGCAGCACACAGCCTCTGGTCTCCTAGGCAACAAGCCAGGTTTCCCACGGTAACAAATCGCTGAAGCCTATTGGTAGGAGGCTGAGGAGCACCCTGCTGCATTCCCATGGCAACCAGCTCTGTGTTCTCTGAGAAATGATTAAATGTTTTTTATAGGTTTGTAGCACCAAGCTCAGCAACGCACTGTCTGTCAAAGACAACAGCCCAGTTCTCCCAGTTAATAGACGCGTTTGTCTTCTGCTGGTTTCTCTTTAACAGGAGCGTTACAGGTTTTCAGTTTCTTAGCTGCCTAAGGTAAAGGAAACACCTGAGCCTTCTTAGAGACTATGATAGAATAAACAGGCGCCACCTACTAATGCGTTGGGATTCACCAAACTTGAATCATGATCTGGATCTTCCCCAGCTACACACTTACATACACTCCACTAATGTGTGATTATTTACACGGTGATTCATGACGGTGGCTCAGTAGTTCTGTGTGTAATTTGGAAAAATGTCAAAGAAAAGTCTTTACACTGAAAAAAAGTACTGGATCCTAAACGTTCCCTGTCCCTTCCTGTCCCTTTTCCTAGCTGTCATCATTTTCATGAACCTCTGCTAACAATGAAACAAACAAATGAATGTACACAAACATAACCCCTATGTTACAAAAGGTCAGTACAGTCTGCTCTATCTTGATAAAATGATTGGAGGATATTTTTGGAGTCAGTTTTCTGCAATCACTTATCCTGTAACAGGTTAAAATGTTTGACAATGTTCAGAATTAGAGTTAGAACTGTGCATAAATACATACACACATACACACATATACACACACATACACTGTACATACACTCATATTTGCATATATATGTACATGCATATATGCATATACCGATGTTCAGGAAGCAAAGGCTAAGGAAGGTCATCAGCGTTTCACTGGTAAGGGAGTTTTTCTGTCTGATGTCTGACGTGTTGACAGCTTCACTGGCTCCTCTAACTGCATCAGTTTGTTGGTCTGGGACGATAAAGTCACCCTATGCTGTTCTTTACCAACCAACACCGGCTGCAAACGAGCATCTGACAACATAGAGCTGCTGCAGGAACCCAGGAAGTGTTTTTGCAGCGAGTCGTTCAAGATTTTGACCAGCTACTCTAATAGATTTGAACACTATTAATCAGTGTCAGCCTGCTTGTCTGATTATTGATCTTCTTATTGAGCAAACATGGACCTAACAAGCTTGTCAAATTGCAAAGGAATGCTTCCTTCAGGTCATGAATGGAATCTTGTACTAAATGTTGAAACAGTTTGAGTCCCTAAAATAGAATAAAATTCAAAATCATGATCACGTATAAAGATCTTCAGTGTAAGGCTCCATCTTACATTGAAGATCTCATTGAAGTCTATCACCCTCCCAGGGCTCTTCGCTCTGAGGATGCAGGGTTTCTGGTGACCCGTCAGGCCTTCAGGAGTAGAACAGGAGGCAGAAGCTTCAGCTATCTGGCTCCTTTACTCTGGAACAATCTCCCGGCCTCGGTCCGGGGGGCAGACACCCTTGGAGGCGGCAGTAGCTCAGTCCAAGGTGCCCCTTGTGTGTGGTTGTGTCTGTTTCACGTCCTTGTACACACAATATGTGTGCATGTCAATAATCAGTATCTGAGTGGAAAAATAAGTTCTCCAAGCGAGATCAATAAAGCACACGTCTTCTTCTTCACCATCTTCTTCTTCGCTTATTTAAGAGTAGACTCAGAACCTTCCTCTTTGATGAAGCCTACTGTTAAAAGCAACACAGGTTCTACTAGATAAGCTGCTACAGGTCTAGACTGCTGACGGTATTTTTCTGTCTCTCACGTTAAAGGGAGTTACTTTAATTACTTTAGGAGCTTCTGTTACTTCTCTTTCTTTGTTTCTTGTCCTGCTAATTATAAATTAGACCTTTCAAATGCTTGCAAGATACGGCCGCTGACTTTATGCTTCTGCTCGACAGGTGGGGAACACGTATGGAAGACATGAAATCCAAAGGTAACAACAGCACAGTTTGGGCTGAAAATTCTATCTGGCCTATCTGCCACTCTCTCTGTCTCTCTTTTCTTTGCCCTGTCTCAGTCCCCAGTGGATTTCCTTTCCCACCCAACCTGTCAAGACGGATGACCGCCCTCCAGACTCTGGGTCCTGACCAGAGTTTCTTCCTCAACGAGGGAGTTTTTCCCCACCGCTGTAGCTTATGCTCTGGAGGGTTCTGTTAGCTTTCTCTGTCTGTTAAAGCACTTTCAAAAGTCTGATGATGTGATTAAGCGCTTTATAAATAAAGGTTAATCCATTGATCGATCAATTGATTGATTGACTGATTGGTTGATAAAACTGTAGCCAGACCTCAAGCAGATGTAAACAGCTCCATCCTAACACTCTGACACCATTCCACCTTAGACAAGACTGATGTACTTCCGAGACAAAGAAACAGTTACAGATGCAGCTGATTGTTTGATTGTAGAATCAGATAAAAACTACCCACCTGATGGGATTGAACTTGAGTGAATGTGTGAGATGTCGTAAACACATTAATGTGTCAGCAGTAATATGTACGACTGTGACAGAGAGATGAGATTACATGTGAAAAAGATTGGCTAAAATGATGAAAAAAGCTAACGCTAACATTTATTTCATTAAACTCTGATCTGAACTAGTTATATTTGACATCCTGACTTTTACGATTAAATGAAGATGACTAAATGACTAAAATCAGTATTTGGAACAGAACTCAGATCATCCTGGGTTTAGTCTGGTTGCCATGCCAAGAATAAAGCTTAAATCTGTAGCGCTATGGTCGTCCTGACTGATGCAACATCAGTCACACACACACACACACACACACACACACACACACACACATATACAAAGATTCCAAGACCAGTTTCTCTCCAACAGTTTGCCAGTTTTAGTATTTAGGTCACCTCTTTGTGTGTGTGTGTGTGTGTGTGTGTGTGTGTGTGTGTGTGACTTACGAAACGCCTCAAATGTCTCTACTTACAAAATTTTCTATTTACGAAACTTCTCAGCAGGAAAATATTACCTCTAGTTACGAAAGAAATGTAGAGTTACGAAAGGTAAAAATACAGTAAGGGCTGATACTCGCAGCGCCCACAGGTTCTTGAACGCAACATTCTCATAGCTACTCTGCCATTGGCTATTACCTAGCATCCTGGCATCCCATTGGCTAAGAGGGACCTCTGTGTGGAGCTAGATAGGTGTCTATGCAGCGTCCTCGTCATTCGGCCCTCGACCCATGAGGTGTTGTGATAGTTTTACGTAAATATATTAACTTTTAGAGTATTCACTATGGACCCCAAGAAAGTGACGGAGAAAAGAGGAAAAGAAAAGACGAAGAAAAGAGTTTTTTTGTCCGTACAAACAAAACAAGAGATGATAGAAAAGCATGAAAAAGGGATGCGTTTGGTTGTTCTCACCAAAGAATATGGCCGTAATGCATCTACAATCACCACGTTATTAAAACTAAAGGAAGTTTAAGGAGTTTAAGGCATGGCGTGGGTGGTTGGAGAAGTTCAGAAGGAGGACTGGAATTCACTCTGTTGTTCATGGTGAGGCAGGAGCGCATGAACCAAAGAGGGTAAAATCAGTGGATCAGTGAGTCAATTTCTGGCTCATTCCTGGCGTACAGCTTGATGTCATCCATGTAGAGGAGATGGCTGATTGTTGTCCCGCTTCGGAATCAGTATCCGTAGCCACTGGTTGTGATGATGTGACTGAGGGGACACACACACACACACATATATATATATATAATGTATATATATAATTTTTTATATATAATGTCCCTCTCACCCTTGTAGGGTGGTATCTGTGTCATCCTCAAGCTCGGGTCCTCTACCAGAGGCCTGGGAGTCTGAGGGTTCTGCGCAGTATCTTAGCTGTTCCTAGGACTGCGCTCTTCTGGACTGAGGCTTCAGATGTTGTTCCAGGAATCTGCTGGAGCCACTCTTCCAGTTTGGGGGTCACTGCCCCAAGTGCTCCTACTACCACGGGGACCACATTAACCTTGACCTTCCACATCTGTTCCAGCTGTTCATTCAACCCTTGATACTTCTCAATCTTTTTGTGTTCCTTCTTCCTGATGTTGGCGTCAGCTGGAATTGCCACATCTATCACCACTGCTCTCTTCTGCTCTTAGTGGTGGTGGACAATGTCCGGTTTGTTAGCTAGCAGCTGTTTGTCAGTCTGGAAGCTGAAGTCCCACAGGATCTTAGCCTTGTTGTTCTCAACCACCTTTGGTGGTATGTCCCATTGGGATTTGGGTACTTCTAGTCCATACTGGGTACAGATGTTCCTGTACACTATCACAGCTACTTGGTTGTGCCTCTCCATGTATGCTGACCCAGCTAGCATCTTGCACCCTGCTACCACATGCTGGACTGTCTCTGGGGCTTCTTTACATAGCCTGCACCTTGGGTCAGATCTACTGTGGTAGATATTGGCCTCTATTGCTCTTGTGCTTAGGGCCTGTTCTTGTGCTGCTATGATCAGTGCCTCAGTGCTGTCTGTCAGTCCAGCTTTATTCAGCCATTGGTAGGTCTTCTTGATATCAGCCACTTCCTCTATCTGACGGTGGTACATGCCGTGTAGGGGCTTGTCCCTCCATGTTGTCTCCCCCTCCTCCTCCTCCTCAGGTTTCTGCTGTCTAAGGCATTCACCAAGCAGTTCGTCTGTTGGGGCCATCTTCCTGATGTACTCTTGGATCTTTGATGTTTCATCCTGGACAGTGGCCCTGATGCTCACTAGTCCTCGGCTTCCCTCTTTCCGCTTAGTGTACAGCCTCAGGGTGCTGGACTTGGGGTGAAACCCTCCATGCATGGTGAGGAGCTTTCTAGTCTTAATATCTGTGGCTTCTATCTCCTCCTTTGGCCAGCTTATGATCCCAGCGGGGTATCTGATGACTGGGAGTGCATACATGTTGATGGCTCGGGCCTTGTTCTTGCCATTCAGCTGACTTCTCAGGACTTGCCTTACTCTCTGGAAGTATTTGGCTGTGGGTGACTTCCTTGCGGCCTCCTCATGATTGCCATTAGCCTGTGGGATTCCAAGGTATTTGTAGCTGTCCTTGATGTCTTCTATCCTGCCCCCTGGTAGGTCAACCCCTTCAGTTCTGATCATCTTGCCCCTTCTAGATACCATCCGGCCACATTTGTCTAATCCGAATGACATCCCTATGTCGTCGCTGTAGATCCTGGTGGTGTGGATCAATGAGTCAATTTCTCGCTCATTCCTGGCATACAGCTTGATGTCATCCATGTAGAGGAGGTGGCTGATTGTTGTCCCGCTTCGGAATCGGTATCCATAGCCACTCTTTGTGATGATGTGACTGAGGGGGTTCAGGCCTATGCAGAACAGCAGTGGTGATAGTGCATCTCCTTGGTATATGCCGCACTTGATGTTAACTTGGGCAATTGGCTTGGAGTTAGCCTCTAGGGTTGTCTTCCACATCCCCATTGAGTTCTGGATGAAGGCTCTTAGTGTCCTGTTGATCTTATACAGTTCCAGACATTCCAGTATCCATGTGTGTGGCATTGAATCATAGGCTTTCTGGTAGTCTATCCAGGCGGTGCACAAGTTGGTCTGCCTGTTCTTACAGTTTCTGTGTACTGCTCTGTCCACCAGTAGCTGGTGCTTGGCTCCCCTGGTGTTACTACCAACTCCTTTTTGTGCCCCGCTCATATATTGATCCATGTGCCCACTCATCTTAGCCGCTATGATGCCTGACAGGAGCTTCCATGTCGTACAGAGACAGCTTATTGGCCGGTAGTTGGATGGTGTAGATCCCTTCTGTGGGTCTTTCATGATCAGGACTGTCCTGCCTTCAGTCAACCATTCTGGGTGCGTCCCATCCCTTAGCAGCTGGTTCATCTGTGCTGCTAGGCGCTCATGGAGTGCTGTCAGCTTCTTTAGCCAGTATGTATGGCTAATACATACTAATACATGTCAGCTTCTTTAGCCAGTATGTATGGCTAATACATGGATCATATCGGGGCCCGGTGCTGACCAACTCTTCATCTTTGACACCCTTTCTTGGATGTCTGCCATTGAGATGGTTACTGGTTCTTGTTCTGGGAGGCAGCTGTGGTCAGTCCTCAGGTCCACTAGCCACTGGGCATCAGTGTTGTGTGATGCTCCTCTTTCCCATATGCCCTTCCAGTATTTTTCCACCTGGCTGGCTGGCTGGCTGCTATTTCCCTGCCACTGAGAGTACACCTTTGCTGGTTGAGAGGAGAAGGTCTTGTTTATTCTCCTAGCCTCCATCTCCTTGGTGTATCTCTTCAGTCGGGTAGCCAGAGCTGTTAGTCTCTGTTTGGCAGTTTCGAGTGCTTCAGGTATGGAGAGCTTGCTATATTTCCTGGGTACCCCTTTATTCACCATATTCCCCTTCTGTAGCTCAGCTAGCTGGCTGACTTCTCTCCGTGTCGCCTTTATCTTGGCCTCTAACCGTCCATGAAGGGTATTGTTTGTCATGCCCTGTGTTGATCTTATATCCCAGCATCTCGAGGATTACTGTTGCTGTACTGTGAATCAGCTTGTTGGTCTGAGTTATGTTCCCTGTGGGGATGGTTCTTATTGCAGCATTCACATCTTCTAGCAGATCTTCTGAAGGTACTTGACAACTTAGCTTCGGTATTTTTCGGAGGCTCCAGGTTTCCATTTGGGTCACGATCTTCCTTCTCAGGTCAGCAGCTCTTGTGTTGAGGCTCTCTATGTCTCTTGGGGCTTGGTACCCAATCTCGGATTGTGGGGGGGATGGTGAAATCCCCCCGCTGATCTGGCGTCCTGGCTCCCCCTTGCCGTAGCATTGTTGTAGTATTTCATCGATCTCTAGTTGTGATAGCAGTTTTTGGTTACGGATGTTGGAACACTGGGCTAACAGCTGTTTCTTTGTTAGCCTTGATTGTGGGTTTCGAAGCATCCATTGGTCCCACATCCGCCCCATATACCCCCTCGCTCTGGGGTTACTCGTGTAGTAGCATTCCAACAACTCCGTATTCTCCGCCCTTGTCCATGTGTGTCTTGTTCCAGTAACCCATTTCTCGTCAGCTTGCCCTGGTTCCCTAGCAGCTGACGCGGACCTTGTTAACCCGGGCGACGTCCGAGCCGGTATGACTCTGTCTGTATTGTGTTCACTCATTGTTGAGGTAGGCTGGTGTAGCATTAAGGGTCTTGCCCAAGGACCCTCACTGGATAGTGTCCGCCATGTCTGGGGTTCGAAACCACGCCCTCCTGCCTTCCAGGCCACGCCCCTCCTGGTTTGTGTAAGTTGACTGGATAGTGTTTGTCCCGACTGGGATTCGAACCCACAACCTCCTGCATTCAAGTCAGTTGACTTAACCACTGTTCTATCCAGCTGCAAAATATATATATATATACATATATATATGCAGGGAGGTGCATATATATATATATATATATATATATATATATATATATTTAGCAGCTGGATAGTACAGTGGTATAGTACAGGATATATGCTCCACCTTCAACAGCTCTGGATGGACTCAGTAAATCCACTCTGCCCCCACCCTGGTGCAGCAGTGACTGTGTGTGTGTGTGTGTGACAGTGTGTGTTGTGTGTGTGAGGGAGAGAGAGAGATGACTAAGTACACAGCGCCTCCTATGGTTCATCAGTGTCTTCTCCCGTTTGTCCTGTGGAACTCAACAGCGCCACCTGCTGCTTGTTGTTCAGGAGTACACCTTCATCTCAGGTTGACCTAAAAGTCAGATCTGATGAGATGACTTTTTCTTTTCTCCTTATTTTATACACTCTAGCTTTTGGAAATTACAGAATCTTTTCAACTAATATTTCTTTCCAAGATATGTACATGCAGAATATTTTTTTGTATTTAAACTTGACCATTATCATACTTAATACTTGTCATTGAGTTACAGAAAGACCTCCTTCTACTTGGGCTGATGATTGTTTGTTTCACAGCTTTGTCACAGGATGTGTCCCCAGTTAGTCCAGTCAGGGAGGTGCATCCTCGTGAGATGTGATGTCACAATGAATTAAAGTCCCCTTTAATTCAATCCAGCTGCATTCTCAAACTTAAACCTAGGGTTTAAGGGTGTGTATCAGAAAAATATCCACATCTGATATGGATACAAAACTTCGATTTAATCAAGAACAATTTAATCTTCCCTCGAGATGAAAGAAAATTTCAAAGCATCCAGTCCATTCTTCCTCTGACCACGTCTAATATAATCTGTTCTGTACTTTTACATGAACCAACGAACTGGGTGAGAACAAACCCTACTGTTGCTAATATGTATACCGTTTCATTCAACACAGAGATGGCGGCGCTGTGGCGCAGTGGGTAGCACTGTCATGCGCTTCAGGTTGATTGGCCGGTCCCAAATTGCCTGTAGGTGTGAGTGTGTGCGTTTGTCTGTGTACATGTGTGGCTCTGCGGTGCACTGGCGTCGCACCCGGAGTGTTCCCTCTGTAACCCTGTTAAAATGTTTTTATTTCAATCAACTTGAATAATAAGTTCAGTCAATAAATAGAATTTAAGGTTAAAAATGTTAATGCTTTTTGTGAAAGAAATGTTGTTAATGTGTTAGTTATACTAATTATGTTAAAATATTTGTGGATATTCTGACCCCATCACATCCTGGGTCAAAGGACACAGGAGCGAGTGAGAAAGAGAGAGAGAGACGATTTAACGAGAGGAGAGACGGGTGACCGATGTGGTTAGTGATTAGCGGGTAGCGGTTAGTGGTAGTAAGAAGGAGGGTTTGACACTCGCAGCTCCACACAGACACAAATACAGCCCCTACACCAGCCACCATCACTTCCCCTACACCTGCCACCATTGTGTCCCCAACACCAGCCACCATCACTTCCCCTACACCAGCCACCATCGCGTCCCCAACACCAGCCACCATCACTTCCCCTACACCTGCCACCATCTCGTCCCCTACACCAGCCACCATCGCGTCCCCTACACCAGCCACCATCGTGTCCCCTACACCAGCCACCATCGAGTCCCCTACACCAGCCACCATCACTTCCCCTACACCAGCCACCATCGCGTCCCCTACACCAGCCACCATCGTGTCCCCTACACCAGCCACCATCGCGTACCCAACACCAGCCACCATCACTTCCCCTACACCAGCCACCATCGTGTCCCCTACACCAGCCACCATCGCGTCCCCTACACCAGCCACCATCGCGTCCCCTACACCAGCCACCATCGCGTCCCCTACACCAGCTACCATCGTGTCCCCTACACCAGCCACCATCGCGTCCCCTACACCAGCCACCATCGCTTTCCCTACACCAGCCACCATCACGTCCCCTACACCAGCCACCATCGTGTCCCCTACACCAGCCACCATCGCTTCCCCTACACCAGCTACCATCGTGTCCCCTACACCAGCCACCATCACGTCCCCTACACCAGCCACCATCGCTTCCCCTACACCAGCCACCATCACGTCCCCTACACCAGCCACCATCGTGTCCCCTACACCAGCCACCATTGCATCCCCTACACCAGCCACCATTGCATCCCCTACACCAGCCACCATCGCTTCCCCTACACCAGCCACCATCGCGTCCCCTACACCAGCCACCATCGCGTCCCCTACACCAGCCACCATCGCTTCCCCTACACCAGCCACCATCGTGTCCCCTACACCAGCCACCATCGCTTCCCCTACACCTGCCACCATCGCTTCCCCTACACCAGCCACCATCGCGTCCCCTACACCAGCCACCATCGCTTCCCCTACACCAGCCACCATCGCGTCCCCTACACCTGCCACCATCGCTTCCCCTACACCAGCCACCATCGCGTCCCCTACACCAGCCACCATCGCGTCCCCTACACAAGCCACCATCACGTCCCCTACACCAGCCACCATCGCGTCCCCTACACCAGCCACCATCGCGTCCCCTACACCAGCCACCATCGCGTCCCCTACACCAGCCACCATCGCGTCCCCTACACCAGCCACCATCGCGTCCCCTACACCAGCCACCATCGCGTCGCCTACACCTGCCATTTCTATACTGAATATTGAACTGTGAATTTTTGTTGTTTATGATTTCTACCTTATTTTTATAAAACAGTAGTGTTCATTGAATGAGATACCCAGATAAGATTAAGTTTAACTTAAAGTTAAGATAGAGAGAAGCGAACAAAAAGTGTTACTATAGAAACCCATACTAAATATCAAAGAACACAGGTTAGCCACCTCTCAGTAATAGAATAAACACTCTGCTTCACGCCCCCAGTTGGCTGGGATAGGCTCCCCGCAACCCACGGATGTATGTATGCATGTATGTATGTATGTATGTATGTATGGATGGATGGATGGATGGATGGATGGGTGGGTAGGTGGTTAGGTAGCAACAGACAAAAGTGAAATTTTGAATATTGTTGAAAAAAATGCAGCACTAAACTTAACTTATAGCAATTAATCATTGATAAAAAGATACTTGAGGGCATTCCTAAACCATTAAACAGATCTGTAATTCATCATTTCAAACCAGGTCATTTCAAGGTTGGAAACAAGCCTCATTTGACAAACTATAGACCTGTCTCCCACAATCCACAAAAATACTGGAAAAACTCTTCAACAACACTTTGGACACATTTTTAGAAAAACATTGAATTCTTTCAGAGAAATATTTTGGGTTTAGGTCAAACAGATCAACATCATTAGCAATGACGGACATAATAAAATAAATCACAAACATCATTGATAACAAGTGTCATGCTATTGGAGTTGAGTGATTTAAAAAAGCTTTTGATGCAATCAACTCTGGAATATTAATCAACAGAACAAAAAAGTATGGTATCAGGGGAATAGTGCTGGACTGGGTGAAAAGCTATTTAAATGGAAAACAGCAGTTTGTGAAATTGGTTCATGTTTGGTCATTACGTGTGGTGTCCTCCAGGGGTCAATGTTGGGCACTATTGATTTTTATTTTGTACATTAATCATTCAAACACATAATATCACGTTACTGTAACTTCAATAATGATAAAACCATGTAAACAAATAAAGTACGCACATATAATTCCAATATTTACCTTTAAGCGTCACTCATGATTCACATAATTGTTTGAATCTAGATTAGTTTATCATTAACTTTTGCTCCCATTAATTTAATCCTGGAGCAGAAAAAGAAGAAAACACTTTGTTACATTCCAACTATTAAAGTAGTTTTTTCTCCCCCCTTCCCATGCTCCCTAGGGACTTGAAGGAGGGAATGCGCTTCACCTTTGTGCTTCAGCTGGAAGCTGTCTGCAATCACCAGCTGCTAGTGGCTGGATGAGCTGCACACGACACAACCTCTCTCTGGTTACGACATCCTGGGAACCAGTCAGTGGTGCTTCTGGAGCAAACTGGTGTCTTTGTTCAGAGGTGGGAGTAGGTAGGGGTGGGCGCTTGGAGCCTCTTGAAGCGCTGAGAAGCTTTCCCAACAAATGTACCAAAAAAGAATGACAACCTCAAGATTTCAGTGACACCTGGTGGACAACTGAAGGCACAACAAGCTCTGAAGACATGACTGAAGCACAGGCACTTTTTTTTTTTTTTTTTAAATTAATTAATTTATTTATTTTTGTCTTGTCTGCATGTATTCTCATAGTTTAACCCCATAAAAGGGGGTTAACCTTTTATGAGATCAATGCTTATTTTAGTCTTGCAGCGAAATCTTTTATATATTTTAATGCGTGCATGTGACCGTCACCAATCCTCTCTGGGAACCAAATTGTCAGTCTTTATTAGAATTTCCTATTGTGAGCCAGAGAGGGGGGTGCTGGACCTCTGTGAGTTAAGGGGGAAGGAAAAAGGAGACAGGGAGAGAGAACATAAACAAGGTAGTAGATAGACAGGCAGTGCTGTTGGGGTGAAAAAGGTTTAGGCTGTTTTATTCTATCTTAGAACTGATATCTCAACACCAATGTTACAAAACATCAGATTAGTGGAGGTCCTGATAGTGTAGAATAGACCACCAGAGGAAACCAGTGTAGGAGGAAGATAGAGGGCATAAGATTGTGATGACTGAAGTGAGACTCATCACGTTCTGACGGGACCCAATGGTTCTCAATAGTTGGACTAGACAGGAGCTGGTAAGCCCTGACCCAACATGCATGTGTGATGAAACCAACACCCAGATAGGCTACCAGAACTCAACAGGGCCAGGCTAACCGAGCACTCCCAACCCCGGCAGCCAGGAGCATCAAGAAGCCACCACCCAAAGAGCCACCGGGGACACTGAGAACCACGTAGACCCGGGGACCCAGAGGAGGCAGCGGCCGCCACCGCCAGGGCGCATGGGCCAGGCCCAAGTGGCACGAGGCAAGGAGACCTGGCCTTTTTTAATCTTTTTTAATATCAAAAAAACATGGCTTTCAAATAGGATTTCAAATCAACTCTAGCTATATATATTTACACAGATTTCTCAGTCTCTCAGGTTAAGTCTCTGTGGCTTTATTATATCTTTGCCTGACCCTGTTCTTATGACACCATTCCTGTGTCTCCTGCAGAGTTTTTGCTGCAGCTGTCAAAGATCTGAGTGTCTGAGATCCAAACATGTTGTCCACATGACAGTTTTGCAAGATCCCTGTCTCCCTGTCTTCAATCAAAGCGTTTTGCATCTATCCATCTTTTCTCCCTCTCATGCTGATGGAGTTGTAGCAGGTCTGGAAGAGCCAGCTGTAACTTCTCTGGAAGGATAGGCACTGTAGTGCGGATGGAACGTTCAATGAGCAGCTGAGCAGGGTTATAGCCATTACTAGGAGGTGTTGCTGTGTACGCTAATATAGCATGGTAGGGATCTTTGGTCTTTTTAAACAGGTTTACACTGTTTGAACAGCGCACTCTGCCTCACCGTTACTCTGTGTGTATTTTGGGGCTGCTGATTATATGCTCAAAACCATAATCTACAGGAAACCTCTTTATCTGGTGTCCAGGTGAACTGTGGGCCATTGTCACTCACAAGAGTTGCTGGAATCCCATGTTGTGCCAACATTGACTTCAGATGGATAATCCCATCTGAAGATCTTGTTGGGCTGAGCAGAACTATTTCTATGAATCTAGATGAATAGTCCACTACAAGCAAATAGGTATGGCCTCTCAGTGTGAATAGACCTACACCTAGTTTTTGCCAGGGCCTGTCTGGGAGTTTGGTTGGCATCAGGGGTTCTATCAGATTTACTCTTTCCTTAAGATGCTCCCTACAATTATCACTTATCTGACTGCTAAGTCCAGGCCACCACACTGGTGAACCTCATGTATTTTCTCAAGAACATCATTCCACGTATAACTAACCTGGTGCCACGCAGAAGAAATCCATCATGCACACTTAGAACTGCTCTCTCTGGCCAATAGTTTTTAACTGGACCCTGCAACTGGTTCCTGTCTGGCTATCCTGACACAGTATTTAATTACCTGCGTGCAAACACTGTTGGCACACAACTGCTTGCAAAGCTCAGTCAGGTATCAGAAAATTGTGGGGAGGCTGTTGACCACAGACTCGACATAGATGTTTGTATCTTCCATCAGGTCACAATCTGCATGTGTAGCACAATCTTTGAGTGGGGCACTAGAGAGTGTGTCTGATGTTGTGAGGCTCTTTCCTGATGTACATGTGATGGAGTAAGAGTACCTCATCAAGCACATCCTAAATTGTTGTTTCCAGAGCCTGCCCCCCCCTAATAAACTCACGAAAGGCTTGTGGTCTGTTTCCAACTCAAAATGTGGTCCCAGGATGGTCCACACGACAGCAATTTCAAAAAATCTCCATTCACATGTAAACGCATCAGTCCATTGATCAACACGTGCATAATCAGAACAACTCCGAGAACGACAGGAGAGAGGACCAGGACGTGTGGAAATTCACTGTGTTCCTCCTGGAGGATGACCTCCATCACAGATTTCTCCCACCAGCAGTCTGAAGCAGAACTGGCGTCGACGTCTTTGGCGAGGAACGTGAATGAATGAATGAATGAATGAATAAATATATAAACTTTATGACACATAAATAGAGAAACAGACGAACAAATAGTTAAGTGCAAACCATGTTTATCAACGCATCTTCGACGTGGAGCTGTTACACATCCGAACATAGCCGGTTTTAGCTCCGTTTGTAGCTGTAGATACGGGTCACATGCATGACGTCACAGCGGTTTTGGTCTCAGGGACACGCCCCCCGGATAAAAAAGTTGCGGATACAGCATCTACATAACAACGCAGACCCAGCGTTTTCAAAAAATTCCACCTTGACCAGCGTTTTCAAAAAGTTGTGTTTTCTGCATTGTCGTGTGGACAGAAGGCGTAAACGCCTATATATATAATGCTGTCTATTTATTGTTTTATTTATCTCTAATGTTGCTCTTTTTAATTCAAATTTATTTACTCCCGCCTCATATTTTTACTTTGTAAAAGTGACTGTAACAAAAAGCAATTTCCTCATCTGATACTGTGGTCAGCTGCATCTGTGCTCCACAGGGGACTGTCTTGTCCCCAATCCTCTTCTCCCTGTACACGGCGGACTTCTGCTACAACTGTGTCACATCCAGAAGTTTGCAGATGACACAGCTATCGTGGGATGTATCAGGGACAATGCGGAGGTATAGGTATAGGAGGAGGTATAGACTATAGGTGCGTGGTGAAGGACTTTGTTGACTGGTGTCACAGCAACAGCCTGCAGCTCAACACCTCCAAAACTAAAGAGCTGGTCATTGACTTCAGGAGGAACAGACCCCAACCTAGACCAGTTCTGATGGGAACGGAGGAGGTGGAGGTTGTGCAGACCTATAAATATCTTGGGCTGTGGCTGGACAACAAGCTGGACTGGACCAGCAACACGAGGCAGCTGGACCAGAAAGCACAGAGCAGGATGTACTTTCTGAGGAGGCTGAGGGCATTCAACATCTGCAGGAAGCTCCTGTGGATGTTCTATCAATCTGTGGTCACCAGCGTCCTGTCATTTGCTGTGGTGTGTTGGGGAGGGAGCGTGACCAAGGCGGATCTCTCCAGGCTGGAAAAGCTGATCAGGCGGACCAGCTCGGTGGTCGGGATGAAGCTGGACCCTCTGGCAACGGTGGAAGAGAACTGCTGGACATCATGGACAATGTCAGCCACCCTCTGCACACCGTTACCAACAACCAGAGGAGCCTGAGAAGCCTGAGCAGCCAGAGGCTCAACTCCTCTCTGCGGGAGGTGAAGAAGAAGAGAGTCCACACGAGAGCTGAGGGATGACACAAACAATGCACCAAAAACAATGCAAACACTATAGACATTTCACTATACTCATGCCTAACTAGGCCTGTTTTTTTATGCTTTTTTTTAATTCTTGTGCCTATTTATGATTTTCTATCTGTATATTGTTGATGGGTACATTTATTACTCTTTCTCTTTCTATTTAGTGTTGGTACTACTTTCAATGTGCTGGTGCTTTCTGTGTGCTTTTTCTGTGTTTTTGTGTACTCAATATGCTGTGTGTAATGCGACGGAGAATTTATTTCCCTGATGGAACCTCTTTAAGGGATCAATAAAGTTATACTGTACTCTCTACTCCCCTCAGGGATTACTAAAGGATTCTGATACTTCTTGTGCTGACGGCAGTCTAGATCTAATGTCTGAGGAAGTGAATGCTGTATATGTGTGTTGTTAATTCCCGTTAATAGTTTTCGCACTGGCGTCGTGCCCGGAGTTTCCCCCACCTCACGCCCAATGCCAGCTGGGATAGGCTCCAGCTCCCCATGACCTGCTGTGCCGGATACAGTCAAAGACAATGAATGAATAAATATTCTGCCATTGCCAACTATGGCTTCTCTCGCTAGCCTCTCCTCCGTCTCTGAAATTTGCCAATGGAGGCTGATGACACGAGTTCCTGACACAACATCCAAGGAAGGAGATCAAAGCCGTAATGATTATGATCTCTGCTCTTTGATCTTTGGTCACCTGTGACCTTTGGTTACAGGCGTACTCAGTTACTAATTTACAGATAGCAACAGCCATTAGAATGACAGCTGAATTATTTTCCTAAAACTAGCCATTAATCTGTCCTACCTATCATTCTACTTTGATGTTTTGTGTCTTTTTTAGCTTTAATGTCTTTCATTTAATCTCCTCTTTGATCTCCACTCTCCATATATAAACCCAGTTTAAGCAAGCAGATGTTGGTGTTGTGATGGAAACAAGTTCAAAAATGCCAAAATTAAAACGAGTTGAGGATCCTTCATATGACGCGGTCATCTGTGCTGGGGGTGTTGGTTTTAATGTTCATAAGAACATCATGGTTAACTGCAGTCCATACTTTGAGTGAGTAACTTATTGATTGTCAATGTAAGCTCATGATCACACTCATGACAAGGTGGTGATAAAGACTAACAGGTGACACATTGACCTGTGACCCGGGGTTCTAGAGACACCCTAATGCTCAAACACGGTGTTAGTTATACACAAACTGTGACCAGCACAGAAGCAACACTAACAGCTATACATTTGGGTTCCGGTCAGGCTGGCTGTTTCTCCAAATCACACCCCTCCATGTTATGTTATTGCCCATGTGACACCCACATGCTTTAGTTTGTTTGTTTGTTCTCAGTTTGGTCATGTGATGTGGTATTACAGTTACTTAACTGCTTTTCTTTACTCACAGGGCCCTTTTCTGCCGACATGCAGGCGATAGAACATATTTTATCATACCAGGGGTGTCTGCGGAGGTGATGAAGATCATTATTAACTTTACATACTCAGGCTCTGTCTCTGTGACAGAGGACAACGTACAAGATCTGCTTATAGCAGCTGACTATTTGCTTATAGGTGACATTGTAGAGGCATGCAACAACTTCCTGGAAGAGAATGTCACTCCAGAGAACTGCATTGGTGTTTGTCGGCTCACCATCTCAGGTCTTCAAGTGCTGCACAAGGCTCACTTCCTGTTAATGAACAGGTTTGAGGAGGTTCTTTCCAGCCAGGAGTTCCTGGAGCTCAGTTTGCAGGAACTAACTGACATCCTTGATAGTGATGATCTCAATGTGAATGATGAGAAAACGGTGTATGAGGCCGCCGTTAGATGGATCAACCATGAACCTGAGCAAAGGACCTCAAATTTGCCTGCACTCTTGTCAAAGGTAAGACAACATTCTGTCATTATGCTTCACTTAAACGTTCAAGTTTAGCAACTGACTTATTGTGTCTTTTATGGGAAAAAATAACTAAATTATAAGGTTACCAGAGTGCTTTTACACCTACAACTAAATTTAATTTTATCACGAAAAAGTCACAAAATGTAATTTTGTTATTTAGTTTGTGATGAGTCCTATTATTTCAAAAACATATCTAAAGTTAAAAGTCCCTTCATATTGAAGCTACAGGTTTCTATCATGGTTGCTGTCTGTATGAAAAATATGACATCACAATTTCATCTGTTCCATTCAGACTTATATTCTGTTTCCTCTGTAGGCTCGGTTGGCCTTGAACAGCACACACGACATTAAGACCCTGATGTATGATCCATATTTGAGCAACAACACTCAGTGTGTGCAAATTCTAAATGATGTCTTGCAACTCAAACATCAGCTGTCCAATGTCCCACCACCCTTCAGATCTTGCTCTGACCTTGCTGCTCGTCCTCGTTTACCTAATGCCATCATTTTTGCCATTGGGGGCAGAACCGTCACCAATATAACTAACATCACAGAGGTTTACGATGTCCGTGCTGATTGCTGGTTGGACATTACAGACCATCAGGAAAAACCTTGTGGCTCTCATTGCACTGTCTTCCACGATGGGTTCATCTACTGCATTGGTGGCTTTGATGGGGCAAAGTCCTCCGACAGCGTACGTAAATTTGATGTGGAAAGATGCATTTGGCTTGACGCAGCACCCATGAACGAACCCCGTGGCAGTGTAAATGTTGCTGTTTTGGATGGATATATTTATGCATTGGGAGGTTGTAATAACTTTGGTTACCTGTCAAGTGAGGTACTTCAACAGAGGACTGTAGAGCGCTACAGACCTGAGACGAACCAATGGAGGCTCATTGAAGCTATGCATTTTGACAGAAGTGATGCTGGTTGTGCAGCATTCAATAAGAAGGTGAGCGAAGTTACAGAGATGTTGGAAATAGCTCTGAAGTTGTTCTCATGCTGACAGGAAACATTGTTAGCTGTTATTTTATATATCTGTGGACTAGACTATAGGCTGGAGGTTATTCAATATTTGTACAAATAAAAACACTTCCATTTTATTAAAAAAAAGCGTAGAAAATGGTAAATGAGAGAAAAATTATTTCACCAGGGGCCAAGAACAATGATATTTCTTGACTGCCTTTCTTTTTTTCCTCCTTGTCCGTCCAGATTTATGTTTGTGGTGGTTTTGATGGGTATCAATACCTTGATTTTTGTGAATGTTATTGTCCAAAGACTAACCAGTGGATATGCATCACCAGCATGATAACTAGACGCTGTGGATTGAGCGTCATTTTGTATGATAACCGGATCTTTGCGGTGAGTAAATTTATCTAGTAGAGCTAAGTCCTGACAAAATGTCCTCTGTTTGGTGTCTAGTTAGCGTTATGCATGCCGTGTTCGCAATGTTAAAGTTTCTTATCAGGCTTCATTATATGTTAAATTTGATTTGAACCCAGACACTCACATGACTATTTAATTTTGTTCTCATAGCTCGGTGGCTTCGATGGCACCTCATATTTGAGAAGCGTCGAGGCCTACAACCCAAAGACAGATCAGTGGCGTAAAATACCCCCCATGTTGACCGCCCGCTGTTACTTTGGCACTGCAGTGATTAACAACAAGCTGTTTGTCATGGGGGGCTTCAACGGCTCTCACCACATCAATTCTGTTGAGTACTATGATTCAAAAACGAAGAAGTGGACTACAGCCTGTCCAATGGGGACTGCTCGCAGTGGTCTCAGCTGCTGTGCCGTCTACAATGACCCCAGCTTGAAACAATACACCACAAGCCGTGACAACTTGCCAAGATTAGAAGACCTGAAGAAAAAAAACTTGGAGGACTCTAAACAAGATCAAATCAAACATTAATGAATTCCTCTTTCAGCACAGTCTCAACCATAAATGGTTGAGACTTGGGAACCAGTATAGAAGACAGGAAATCCAAAGGCCTGGAAATCCCGCCCCACCTCAGCAGATAGAACTCGACTGCAAGTTCTATCTCGCCTCTCTCTCTCTCTCCCTCTCTCTCTCACTCCCTTGCCCTCTCTCTATCCCATTGGATGTCGGGATAGAGACACAGATGGGTGGGAAAGGATGGACGGACGAACGGATGGATGGTTATTCAAACCCTACAGCAGACGAGTTGCTCAGGGTTTTGCCCTGCCACATTTAGTCCAGCTGTTCCTTTGATTCTCATTAATTCTTCTGTTTGTGCCCGGTCTTCCTGATATTATCTTTGATCAGGATGTCTTTTAACACCCATATTAAATCTGTGTCTTGGATAGCCTTCTTTCATACAAGAAACATTGCTAAAATTGGAAATTTGTCATCCTTTAAAGATGAAATGTCAGGATGCCAGGACAGGAGAGATGTGCTCTCGCCTGCCAGCTTGAGTTAGTAAGCGGGCAGCTGCATTCTGCATTGTATCTTTGTTGCTTTTGTTTTTCTTTTGTTACAAATGCACCTCGGATCTAGCCCTCATCTTGTCCATTGAACCCTGTTGCACAATGACAATAAAATTAATTAATTAATTAATTCATTCATTCATTCATTCATTCACATTATCCAAAGCTATTTAGATTAATCCGCTTGACTTTAAAAAGAAGTTTCTTGAAGACGTTTCACCTCATTCAGAGGCTTCAGTTCTGGTGGTGGTAGGTCTACTCCCAGTTTACTAACCCTGTGAGATGTGGTCAGTGTTAATTATGTTCAAACGACCACAGTCGAGACCCAACTGGCTCCTCAACAATGGTTGATGGGGGCTCCAGGGGGTGTCAAACAGGGTCGTTGAAATGTGAGTTTCACCGAACCTGTTTGCTAATGGGTTTCATTAGCATGATACACATGTGTGCGTGCGTGCGTGCGTGCGTGCGTTTGTGTGTGTGTGTGTGTGTGTGTGTGTGTGTGTGTGTGTGTGTGTTTGTGTGTGTGTGTGTGTGTGTGTCGGACAGCCCTCCTTCATTCAAGAAACATTGCTAAATTCTAAATTTCTAATACTTTACAGATGCAGAAAAAAATATTCATGTCTTTGTTACTTCTAGATTAGATTACTAATCTAATCTAGATTAAGTCAACTGACTTGAATGCAGGAGGTCGTGGGTTCGACTCCGGGTTGGGACAAACACTATCCAGTCAACTTACTCAAATGCAGGAAGGGCGTGGTCTGGAATGCAGGAGGGCGTGGTTTGAATCCCAGTCATGGCGTACACTATATCCAGTGAGGATCCTTAGGCAAGACCCTTAATGCTATACCAGCCTACCTCAGTCATGAGCGAACACAATAAAGACAGAGTCATACCGGCCCGGACGTCGCCTGGGTCAACAAGGTCTGCGTCAGTTGCTAGGGAACCAGAGCAATCTGATGAGAAATGGATTACTGGAACAAGACACACATGGACAAGGGCGGAGAATACGGAGTTGTTGAAATGCTACTACATGAGTAATCCCAGAGAGAGGAGATATATGGAGCGGATGTGGGACCAAAATTTGCCTTGAAACCCACAATCAAGGCTAACAAAGAAACAGTTTTCGGTTACAGTGTTCCAACATCCGTAACCGAAAACTGCTATCACAACTAGAGATCAATGAAATACTACAACAATGCTACGGCAAGGGGGAGCCAGGACGCCAGGTCAGCGGAGGGACCTCATCATCCCCCCCACAATCCGAGATTGGGTACCAAGCCCCAAGAGACATACTGCAGACAGCCTCAATACAAGAACTGCTGACCTGAGAAGGAAGATCGTGACCCAAATGGAAACCTGGAGCCTCCGACAAATACCGAAGCTAAGTTGTCAAGTACCTTCAGAAGATCTGCTAGAAGATGTGAATGCTGCAATAAGAACCATCCCCACAGGGAACATAACTCAGACCAACAAGCTGATTCACAGTACAGCAACAGTAATCCTCGAGATGCTGGGATATAAGATCAACACAGGGCATGACAAACAATACCCTCCATGGAAGAGACAGTTAGAGGCCAAGATAAAGGCGACATGGAGAGAAGTCAGCCAGCTAGCTGAGCTACAGAAGGGGAACATGGTGAATAAAGGGGTACCCAGGAAATACAGCAAGCTCTCCATACCTGAAGCACTCGAAACTGCCAAACAGAGACTCTGGCTACCCGACTGAAGAGATACACCAAGGAGATGGAGGCCAGGAGAATAAACAAGACCTTCTCCACTCAACCAGCAAAGGGCAGGGAAATAGCATCCGGTCCACCATCCGGTCCACCATCCGGTCAGACCCACCAAGAGCTGAGGTGGAGAAATACTGGAAGGGCATATGGGAAAGAGAAGCATCACACAACACCGATGCCCTGTGGCTAGTGGACCTGAGAACTGACCACAGCAGCCTCCCAGAACAAGAACCAGTAACCATCTCAATGGCAGACATCCAAGAAAGAGTGTTAAAGATGAAGAGTTGGTCAGCACCGGGCCCCGATATGATCCATACATACTGGTTAAAGAAGCTGCCAGCACTCCATGAGCATCTAGCAGTACAGATGAACCAGCTGCTAAGGGATGGGACGCACCCAGAATGGTTGACTGAAGGCAGGACAGTCCTGATCATGAAAGACCCACAGAAGGCATCCACCCCATCCAACTACCGGCCAACAACCTGTCTCTGTACAATATGGAAGCTCCTGTCAGGCATCATGGCGGCCAAGAGGAGTAGGCACATGGATCAATATATGAGTGGGGCACAGAAAGGAGTTGGTAGCAACACCAGAGGAGCCAAACACCAGCTACTGGTGGACAGAGCAGTACACAAAGACTGTAAGAACAGGCAGACCAACTTGTGCACCGCCTGGATAGACTACCAGAAAGCCTACGATTCAATGCCACACACGTGGATGCTGGAATGTCTGGAACTGTATAAGATCAACAGGACACTAAGAGCCTTCATCAAGAACTCAATGGGAATGTGGAAGACAACCCTGGAGACTAACTCCAAGCCAATTTCCCATGTTAACATTAAGTGCGGCATATACCAAGAGGATGCACTATCACCACTGCTGTTCTGCATAGGCCTGAACCACCTCAGTCACATCATCACAAAGAGTGGAAATGGATACCGACTCCGAAGTGGGACAACAATCAGCCATCTCCTCTACATGGATGACATCAAGCTGTATGCCAGGAATGAGCGAGAAATTGACTCACTGATCCACAACACCAGGATCTACAGCGACGACATAGGGATGTCACTCGGATTAGACAAATGTGGCCTGATGGCATCAAGAAGAGGCAAGATGATCAGAACTGAAGGGGTTGACCTACCGGGGGCAGGATAGAAGACATCAAGGACAGCTACAATTACCTTGGAATCCCACAGGTTAATGGCAATCGTGAGGAGGCCGCAAGGAAGTCATCCACAGCCAAATACCTTCAGAGAGTAGGGCATGTCCTAAAAAGGCAGCTGAATGGTAAGAACAAGGTCCAAGCCATCAACATGTATGCACTGCCGGTCATCAGATACCCCGCTGGGATCATAAGCTGGCCAAAGGAGGAGATAGAAGCCACACATATTAAGACTAGAAAGCTTCTCACCATACACGGAGGGTTTCACCCCAAGTCCAGCACGCTGAGGCTGTACACTAAGCGGAAAGAGGGAGGCCGAGGACTAGTGAGCATCAGGGCCACTGTCCAGGACGAGACATCGAAAATCCAAGAGTACATCAGGAAGATGGCCCCAACAGATGAACTGCTCAGCAGAAACCTGAGGAGGAAGAGGAGGAGGAGACAACATGGAGGGACAAGCCCCTACACGGCATGTACCACCGTCAGATAGAGGACGTGGCTGATATCAAGAAGATCTACCAATGGCTGGATAAAGCTGGACTGACAGACGGCACAGAGGCACTGATCATGGCAGCACAAGTACAGGAGCAGTACAGGCCAATATCTACCACAGTAGATCTGACCCAAGGTGCAGGCTATGTAAAGAAGACCCAGAGACAGTCCAGCATGTGGTAGCAGGGTGTAAGATGATAGCTGGCTCAGCATACATGGAGAAGCACAACCAACTAGCTGTGATAGTGTACAGGAACATCTGTACCCAGTATGGACTAGAAGTACCAAAATCCCAATGGGATATACCACCAAAGGTGGTTGAGAACGACAATGCTAATATCCTGTGGGACTTCAGCTTCCAGACTGACAAACAGCTGCTGGCTAACCAACCGGACATAGTGGTGGTGGACAAAGAGCAGAAGAGAGCAGTGGTGATAGATGTGGTGATTCCAGCTGACACCAACATCAGGAAGAAGGAACACGAAAAGATTGAGAAGTATCAAGGGTTGAAAGAACAGCTGGAACAGATGTGGAAGGTCAAGGCTAATGTGGTCCCCATGTTAGTAGGAGCACTTGGGGCAGTGACCCCCAAACTGGAAGAGTGGCTCCAGCAGATTCCTGGAACAACATCTGAAGCCTCAGTCCAGAGGAGCGCAGTCCTAGGAACAGCTAAGATACTGACAGAACCCTCAGACTCCCAGGCCTCTGGTAGAGGACCCGAGCTTGAGGATGACACAGATACCACCCTACAAGGGTGAGAGGGACATTTCTTTTTTTTAATATATATATGCATGTACAATCGGAGTGTAAAGACATTGTCCCAAAGACTTTGTGTGGACAATAAAGTGATTTAATCTGACTTTTAAGAGTGGAGGTAGGAGCACACAGGTAGACTACATCTTATGTAGATGGTGTAATTTGTAGATCAGTGACTGTAAAGTAATGGTAGATGAGAGTGTAGCCAAACAGCATAGGATGGTGGTGTGTTGGATGACTCTGGTGTTGAGAAAGATGAAGAGGGCAAAGGCAGAGCAGAGGACGAAATGGTGGAAGCTGAAAAAAGCAGAGTGTTGCATGACTTTAAGAAATGAGTTAAGACAGGCTCTGGGTGGTCAGGAGGTGCTTCCAGATGACTGGACAACTACAGCTAATGTAATCAGGAAGACAGGTAGGAGAGTACTTGTTGTATTATCTGGAAGGAAAGTAGATAAGGAGACTTGGTGGTGGAATGAGGAGGTACAGGAGTGTATACAGAGAAAGAGGTTAGCTAAGAAGAAGTGGGACACTGAGAGGACTGAGGAGAGTAGACAGGAGTACAGGGAGATGCAGCGTAAGGTGAAGGTAGAGGGAGCAAAGGCCAAACAAGGGGCTTATGATGACTTGCATGCTAGGTTGGACAGTAAGGAGGGAGAGACTGATCTATACAGGCTGGCAAGACAGAGAGACAGAGATGAGAAGGACGTGCAGCAGGTTAGGGTGATTAAGGATGGGGATGGAAGTCTATTGACAGGTGCCGATTGACGAGGACCCTACATAAACACCGATCTAGCTCCACACAGAGGTCCCTCTTAGCCAATGGAATGCCAAGATGCTAGGTAATAGCCAATGGCAGAGCAGCTATGAGAATGTTGCATTCAGGAACCTGTGGGAGCTGCAAGTATCAGCCCATATTGTGTTTTTACCTTTCGGAACTAGAGGTAATATTTTCCTGCTGAGAAGTTTCGTAAATAGAAAATTTTGTAAGTAGAGACATTTGTAAGTAGAGGAACCACTGTACTACAGATGCAGGATTTGCTTTGAGGATGTTGATAGAGAAGTACAGAGAAGGCCAGAGGGAGCTGCATTGCATTTTTGTAGATCAGGAGAAACCTTAAGACAGGGTGCCCAGAGAGGAACTGTGATATTGTATGAGGAAGTTTAGAGTGGCAGAGAAACATGGAAAAAATACATGCGACTGATGACATTTGAACAGCTCAAGCGGTTCATTCACCAAGTGAAACACTCAAGTGGTTCATTCAGCAGGCGAACCAGAGTAGTGGTGCAGTGAGGCGCTGTGTGGGGGAAGCGGGGTGGGAGAGTTGGTCGGGTACGGCAGCATGAAATGTAGCCATTGTTATATTCCTTCCTTCATTCCTCTGCTCAGCAAACTGAGACACAGTCTCCAAGGTGTTTGATTCCATCAGTGTGATGTACCTTTTGAACTGTCAGTGTATGCCGATGACCTCATTGTTTTAGTCAGCACAGAAAGACATTGACTGTTTAACTGACACTGTTAAAAATTTTTGTTTTATCTCCTCTGCAAAGGTGAACTGGGGGAGGCGCAAGGCTGTGATGATGGGGGAGGGGCTGGAGGATCGGCTCAGGGCCCAGGTGGTCTAGTCTGGAGAAGGGGAGGTCTGAAGTACCTGGGGGTGTTCCCTGGGGATGACACTCTCGTAAAGCCTGCCTGCCCTTAACACTAATATGTTTCTAGCCTCCCATGCTAATAGTTTAGTATATTCTAATTTATTTATGTTACAATGTGTTCTATCTTCAATTATAGTCATAATTATTTCAGTAAGTTACTCCACATGGCTCAACCTGAATACTTGAATGCTGCTAGGTCAGCTATAAATTACACGTATTTTCAGTTTAGCCCCTTTTTTTTTTTTACATTACATTTACAGTTCATTTGGGAAAGACACCCAGTAACTGATTTAATCATTTATTTAAATTAACAGCAAACAAATGCATGGATACTTACGTCCCTTTCTGGCCTCAACCTACTAAAAGATTGACACCTGGTTTCAATGATCATTTTATAGGGAGGCAAAAGGGACCAGAGGATACCACTGTGAAAGGGGTGGTTGATTTTTGTCAAAATGTATGTTTTTGTAATACATGGTGAGGTTGCTGAATTTAAGCAGAGTGATTACCTCGAGTGGTGGAATTGTGTCATGTGGTTTTAAAATGTTTTTCTGTTCATGTTGTCACCTCAAGTATGGGCGAGTTTGAGTTAGGTTCATTTGATAGGACAGTTGGTCATGACCAACAGTATAAAGGCCCTGGCCTAAAGCATTGTGGAGATTTTTGTCTGAATCAGCTCAAGGTGGAGGATGTGCTGCTGACAGCACATGGTTTTTTTGTTGAACTTGTGAGATAGAATAAAAAGAAGTTTCCCCTGCATTCTTTTGGTTTGCTCATTTCTGTACACCTGGCCCTCATCAAAGGAACTGCTGTACAGAGACCTACATAAGAAAAAATGTATGCTCCAACTGTAGGCACAGATGGAGTGACTTTTTAAAATAATTTAAATGCGGAAAGTAAGAAAATGCAGCAAGAGTACTTATTTTTTTTATGGGATTTACACAACGGAAAATCCTTTTTTTAAACAGGAACCACCAAGAACCTCAAATAAAAAAAATTAAACTTTTCATAGAAACAAATGATCTGACTTTTGGAGAAATTTTGATGGCACAAGTCGGCAGAATACATGGGTAGGCTGCAGGGAATACACCGTATCCATGTCAAGACTGGATAGATGTTATTGGTTTATCCACCACTTTAATGTTTTTAAGAAGTGTTCTATTTTGCCGACCGGTATTACAGATCATGCTTTAGTTCAATGTTGCATTTTTATTAATAACATTAAAGAAAGAAGTGCCTTTTGGCATTTTAATAATGCACTTTTATCTGCCAAATGCTTTAAAACTGCTTTTAATGTTTTTTGGAATGGTTTTAAAACACAAAAAGCTCTGCTGCAATAATGGGATTAGGAAAAAGTCAGATCAAAAATCTGTGTCTACTGTACACTCTGAATGTCTCCGTTGACTTCGTCAGGTCTATCAGAGATCTGGAGAGAAGAGTAGCAGAACTTAAGACTTTAGCAGAGTCCACAGGAGAAAGAGGGCCCTCAAAGAAAAAAGATGTGCTTGAGCTCAGCTGTGGGGAGTGCCTGTGAGGTGTGCAATGGCACGCAGTAGGTTTAATATTACTGTGATGGATGCTGCCTCACACTTTTACTTTGGGATGGAGAGTTAAAAACAGGCAGAGCAGGTAGATCCATTGTCTGCGATCCACTGATGGTACGGTGCTGAGGGACAGTGCAGAAATCTGTGAATATGCTGCAGGTTGCTATGAACAACTGTTTCACTCTGACAAACCTGAGAAATCTGACATCCTTTCTCTCCGGTCTGCCAAAGGTGTCAGCTGTGCTTTTTAAAACAGGGTTCCATGGCCAACAAAATGAGGGCTAGATCCGAGGTGCATTTGTAACAAAAGCAACAAAAATACAACGCTGACTGACCCAAACAGGGAGGAGAGAGCACATCTCTCCTGTCCTGGCATCCTTTCATTGTACCTTTAAAAGATAAGAAATTTCCAATTTTAGCAAAGTTTCTTGAATGAAAGAAGGCTATCCAAGACACAGACTTAATATCCATCCATCCATCCATTCATCCATCCATCCATCCATCCATCCATCCATCCATCCATCCATCCATCCATCCATCCATCCATCCATCCATCCACGGGTGAGACTGTGCTGAAAGAGGAATTCATTAATGTTTGATTTGATCTTGTTTAGAGTCCTCCAAGTTTCTTCAGGTCTTCTAATCGTGGCAAGTTGTCACGGCTTGTGGTGTATTGTTTAAAACTGGGGTAATTGTAGACGGCGCAGCAGCTGAGACCACTGCGAGCAGTCCCTATCGGACACGCTGTTGTCCACTCCTTAGTTTTTGAATCATAGTACTCAACAGAATTGATGTGGTGAGAGCCGTTGAAGCCCCCCATGACAAACAGCTTGTTGTTAATCACTGCAGTGCCAAAGTAACAGCGGGCGGTCAACATGGGGGGTATTTTACGCCACTGATCTGTCTTTGGGTTGTAGGCCTCGACGCTTCTCAAATATGAGGTGCCATCGAAGCCACCGAGCTATGAGAACAAAATTAAATAGTCATGTGAGTGTCTGGGTTCAAATCAAATTCAACATATAGTGAAGCATGATAAGAAACTTTAAGAGTGTGAACATGGCATGCATAACGCTAACTAGACACCAAACAGAGGACATTTTGTCAGGACTTAGCTCTACTTGATAAATTCAGGTGCTGACCTCAGTCTAGGTTAGTTCTTCATTTACTCACCGCAAAGATCTGGTTATCATACAACACGACACTCAATCCACAGCATCTGGTGCTCATGTCTGGGATGCGTTTCCACCGGTTGAACCTTGGACTATAAAATTCACAACTTTGAAGGTATTGATGCCCATCAAAACCACCACAAACATAAATCTGAACAGACAAGGAGGAACAAAGAAAGGGAGTCAACAAATATTACTGTTCTTGGCATAAGCCCCTGGTGAAATGATTTTCCCCTTATGTACCATTTTCTACTCTCTTTTCATTTATGTAATTTAAGAGTTCTTATTTGTACAAATATTGAATTACCTCAATTATATAGTGTAATACACATAGAAGATAGCTCTGGAGTTGTAGAACAACTCCAGAGCTATTTCCAACTTCTCTGGACCTTCACTCACCTTCTTATCGAATGCTGCACAACCAGCAGCACTTCTGATCTGACACATGGGTGGAATTAGACACCATTGGTTCGTCTTAGGTCTGTAGCGCTCTGCTCTCCTCAGGCGATGTGTCCCATTACGACCTCCTAATGCATAAATATATCCATCCAAAAAAGCAACACTTACACAGCGGCAGGGTTCGTCCATGGGTGCTACGTCAAGCCAAATCCGTCTTTCCACATCAAATTTGCGCACGCTGTTGAAACAATCATCTCCATCATAGCCACCAATGCTGTAGATGAACCCATCGTGATAGACAGTGCCATGATGGCAACGAGAGTTTTCCTGATTATCTGTAATGTCCAACCAGCGATCAGCACGGACATCATAAACCTCTGTGATGTTAGTTACATTGGTGACTGTTCTGCCCCCAATAGCAAAAATGATGGTATTAGGTAAGAGAGGATGAGTAGCAGGGTTAGACCAAAATCTCATGATCTGATGTTTCAGTCGCAAGATGTCATCTAGAATCTGCACACACTGAGTGTTGTTGCTAAAATATGGATCATACATCAGGGTCTTAATGTCGTCTATACTGCTCAAAGCCAAACGAGCCTACAGAGGAAACAGAATACAAATTTGAATGGAACAGATGAAATTGTGATATTCCATATTTTTGTTACAGACAGCAACTACGATAAAAACCAGTAGCTTCAATCTGATATGACTTTTAAACTTCAGTAATGTTTTTTATTAACAGGACTCATCACAAAACTAAATGACAAAAATATATTTGTTACTTTATCCTGATAAAATTTAATTTAGCTGCAGGTGTAAAGGCACTCTGGTAACCTCATAATTTAATTATTTTTTCTCATAATAAGCCAACTGCTGAACATTAAATGAGCATACTGACAGATTGTCATTACCGTTGACAAGAGTGCAGCTAATTTTGAGCTTCTCCGTTCAGGTGCATGGTTGATCCACCTAATGATGGCCTTATAAACGGTCTCCTCGTCATTCACATTGAGCTCATCACTATCAAGGATGTCAGTGAGTTCCTGCAAACTGAGCTCCAGGAACTCCTCGCTGGAAACAACCTCCTCAAATCTATTCATTAACAGGAAGTGAGCCTTATGTAGCACTTGAGGACTTGAGATGGTGAACCGGTGAACACCAATGCAGTTCTCTGGAGTGACATTCTCTTCCAGGAAGTTGTTGCATGCCTCTACAATGTCTGTTACAATCAAATAGTCAGCTGCTATAAGCAGATCTTGTACGTTGTCCTCTGTCACAGAGACAGAACCTGAGTATGCAAAGTTAATAATGATCTTCATTGCCTTTGCAGACACCCCTGGTATGATAAAATATGTTCTATCGCCTGCATGTCGGCAGAAAAGGGCCCTGTGAGTAAAGAAAATGAATTAAGTAGCTGTAGTACCACATCACATGACCAAACTGAAAACAAACAATAAAAAAACAATGCTAAATCATATGGTGTCAGAAGATCAGTTTACATTGATATTCAATAAGTTACTCACTCAAAGTATTGACTGCATTTCCGCATGATGTTCCTGTGAACATTAAAACCAACATCCTCAGCACAGATGACCGCGTCATATGAAGGGCACACAATTCGTCTTAATTTTGGCATTTTTGAATTTGTTTCCATCACAACACCAATAGCTGCTTGTTTAAACTGTCATCGGGTTTATATAGTGAGATACAGTGAGGAGATTAGAGATCAAACAGCTGATCAAATACAAGACATTAAAGCTAAAAAGAAACAATTAAGGCATCAAAGTGAGATGATAGCTATGACAGGTTTATGGATAGATTTAGAAAAATAACAAGTCAGTCAGAGACTGCAGCATTCCGCAACTTATCATGACCTACTTTAAGAGAAGGTCAGCTTCAGTGTAGGTAAAAGTTATGCACTATCTTTGACCATAGATCAAAGCTAGTGCATCGGTAGATCAAAGCAGTAGCTTTGATCTATGGTCTTACTCACACTGGCCTTCTCCCTCGTCTTTCTATCTTATCCACTTCCTGAGTGTACAAAAATTGAAATGTGATTAATTCATGGTGAGGCTCTCTGGCTGGTGCCTCATCGCAGGTCTCTAATCAGTATTTCAGCGGTAAATGTGAAAATTCAGTGATTTAGAGAAAAAATAATCTAAAATTAATGATGTTAAACGGAAAATAACCTGATGATACACATCACTGGATAAATATAACCATTTAATTATTTCTTCCATTTTTAATTTTTTTCTTTCATGATGGCAGGTGAGGCCGTGCCTCCCCCGCCTCTCCTGACCGCACGTCAATGGATATGTGATGCATCACATTTGCAGGGATTTCATTTGGATGATGATTTTAGCTAATGTGATGATGAATCCAAACAAACAATGATCCTTCCTGACAGTTGATGTCACCCAAGAGAACTGAATGTAGCTTTGGGTAGTGAACCACTTAATGACACAGTGGTTCAGAAAAGGTTCAGAGCTTCAGAAAACCTTGTTTTGCCATCACTAGAAATTACAGCACAACTTGGTCTGCGTATTCTATCTGGCCTATCTCTCTCTGTCTGTCTTTCTCTTGCTCTGTCCTCATCTCCGTTGTATTTCCCGCCCTACTAGTCAAGGCCGATGACCGCCCTCCAGAGCCTGGGTCCTACCCGGAGTTTCTTCCTCAATTAGGGAGTTTTTCCCCGCCACTGTCGCTTATGCTTGTTCTGGAGGGTTCAGTTGGGTTTCTCTGTCTGCTACTAAATGTCTGCTGATGTGATAAAGCACTATATAAGTATATGTTGATTTATTGATTGACTGCCTATCATTTCAAAAACACAGGACATGATGTTAGTAGATCCAAAGTGCCTGGGGACTCTGCATGGCAGGGGCGTCCTACTCCCTGAGCCAGGCTTGCACCTGACCGCATACCTACAAACTTGAAGACTTGAGCACTGTGATGTTGAGACAGCTAGACAGACACTTCACAGGGGTTATCAAGTGGGTTCCTACTTTCACCAACGTTTCGCTGATTTAACCCCACGACGTTTCCAGTAGGATCAGCAGTGTATTCTGGCGTCCCAGAAACACCCCCCTCTGCGTCTGCCCAACTGGATTATTTGGGAGACCAGCTAGGGTCTTTCCTTTTCAGCCAAAGCCACTGGCTACACCGCTCTGCCACTCTGGATAGGTCCTAGATGGCCTGACGTAGGACTTGTCCATTGATTCCCAGGTCCTTCATCAGCCTCACAGTTGACGTTGCCACAAAGCCTCGACATCCAACTTCTGCTGGACAGACCTTTGCTCTTCAGCCCCACTGTTCTGCCTCTACTGCGAGATCTGAATAGCGCAGTTTCTTTCATTCAAAGGCTTCCTCTACCACATCCTGAGCTCCACAAAGTACACTCTGCGCTGTGAGTTGGACCACAGGACTACGTCAGGCCTTAGGTTGGTGATGACTATCTCTGTTGGAACTATGAGCTGATCTCCTACGTCCACCAGCATCTGCCAGTCTCTGGCTGTCTCCAGATCACTCAGTCTGGCCTTCCGGTGGAAACTTCTGCTGTCCTTGTTTCCCTTCTTGAACGAATGCAATCGAGTTGGTTACTCTGGGCGGCAAGGCATTGATGGTGATTCTCCTGCTTTCCAGCATTGCGGCCAGGCACTTAAGAACTTGGTTGTGTCTCCAAGTGTACCGTCCTTGGGAAAGGCTCACCTTACACCCAATAAGGTTGTGTCTGAGTGTAGTTCGTATTGAACACAGGGGGCATGATGGGTCTTCACCCACCCATTGGTTGAGATTTGTAAGGGTAGGAAGGACATCATAGGTGGATCGGATGAGGAAACTTATCCTACTTGCCTCCATCTCCCACATGTCCTTCCAGCTGATGGTTCGTTTTTCCACACTCTCCCATCTCATCCACTGGCCCTGTTTTATCTGCGACACAGCCTTGGCACACCTTCTTGACTCCTCCTGTCGGCGGACTTCGGCCACATCCATCTTAAGGGCGCTCCCGAGAGGCTGCCTGGCTCCAGCAAGGTCGCTTTTCACCCAGTCCCAAGCCACCTCTTCCGTGTTGGACTTGGCCCACGATGTCACTGTGGTGGAGAACAGATTTTGCCACCTGTACTGCGTTCTTAGCCGTCCACTTCCTTCCTGATGCCAAGGTCAGAGCAGCAGCTTGGATTGCAGTGTCCTTTGATTCTGTCAGGGTCATCTCCAGCCTCACTTTCGTGCATTTGAATTCCTCTGTGAGGCTAGAGAGGGGCAGCTGGAGTAGCCCCTGACCATACAGGGCTACACTACTCAGGCAACGAGGGACCCCTAACCACTTTCTCACATGAGAGCTTATCATCCTCTCCATCTTCTCAACTCTTGTGAGTGTTAGGTCGTACATGGTTAGCGGCCACATGAGGCGAGGCAGTAATCCGAACTGTAGGCACCAGATTTTCAACTTGCCGGGCAACATGGATTTGTCGATGACCTCCAGACCTTTGATGAGTTACACCCCCCCCCCCCCCTCAGGTTTTTGCTGTCTGAGGTATTCACTGAGCAGTTCATCTGTTGACTTCTTTGCGGCCTCCTCATAATTGCCATTAACCTGTGGGATTCCAAGGTATTTGTAGCTGTCCTTGATGTCTTCTATTGATCATGACCCATTGCTCATGACCATAGGTGAGGGTAGGAACAAAGGTTGAATGGTAGATGGAGAACTTTGCCTCTCGTGAAACGGGTGTTGTTTGGACCCAAATGCAGTACACAGGCGCACAGGAACAGTTGGTAATGACTTTTATTCTTAGCAGGAAGATGAGCAGGATGCTCTGCGTTCTGGAGAGCCGGCTGCACGTGCTGTGAGGCCGACGAGGAGTAAGCTGAAGAGAGGTCGTAGACAGGCGGGGGGGGTCGTAGCCAGGTGAGCAGTCAGAGAAGACAGAGGCACCGTTGGGGAGCGGGCAGGAGAGGAGACGAGGCCAGGCGGAGGAGTCAAAACCAGACGAGCAGACAGATACCAGAGATGCTGAGGCATAGCACGAGGTCAGGGACAGAAAGCAGGTGAGTTTACCGGGAGACAGACGAGGATGGCAGGTCAGGGACAGGCAGAGTCGACACCGGGAGATCAGACAGGAAATGAACGCTGGAAAGTCTCGCATGACGCTGAAGAACAATCTGGCAAGGAGTGAAGGTGCTGGAGAGACTATTTGCAGGCCTGATTGCAGTGATCTGCAGCAGGTGAGCAGAGTGGGCTGGTGCAGTAGGCGTGGCCGGCAGGTAGAGTGGAGCAGAGGGAGGGAGAGTGGAAATATACTGCAGCAGTGTGACAGGAGGGGGAGTGAGAAGCAGGAACTGTGACATCTTGGCTTAGTTCCCTAAGCAGTGCGGTAAAGCGACTGCAATACCGCTTCTGCTGCCCCAATTCTCTGTCCAATCTCACGCTCCATTGTTCTCTCACTCGTGAACAGGACCCCATGATACTAAAACTCCTTCACTTGTGGAAGGACCTCATTCCCCACTCGGCGAAGGCAGTCCACCGGTTTTCTGCTGAGGACCATGGCCTCATGGATGTAGTGAAAGAGGACATGAAGGTAGTTGGTGTGAGAGAAGAGGATGCAAAGGACAGGGTTAGATGGAGGCAATTGATTCGCTGTGGCGACCCCTGAAGGGAAAAGCCGAAAGGAAAAGAAGAAGAAGAACCATGGCCTCAGATTTGGAGGTGCTGATACAAAATACAGGATTGATAGATGACATTATTGTCTGTGTCAAATAAAAACAAATGGATCTTTTGTCATCAGCAGTAGACAAAGTTTAAAACCGCACTCATGCAGTAATAAGCCCCTAACTCCCAAAAGACATAGAAAATAGGTAGACATAAAATAACTATAAACACAATGGTTTATTTTGTGTTATATAATGCTATTTGTACCTACTTTGTGCACTGCTGGAAGAAGTGATCTGGTAATAAGTCCACTTGCGCCTGAATGGGAAGGGAAGAATGCAAAAATGTAAAGACACTTTTTAAAACACAAAGTATTTATACTTAAACAGAAATGCAATCTCAAACATGACCACATATCTGTCATGGTTGGGCGTGGCAGTGCTGGCGTGTGGCAGGGAGATGGGCCAGGCTAGTGGGTGGAGCCACGGCTCCACACCTGATACTCATCCACACACCAGTGACTGAGTTTCACACCTGAACATCGTTGGTGTTATCATGATGAGGCTTTTTAAGCCAGTTGGAATGATAGTTAGTTGCTGGTTTGTTTTTCAGAAGATTGGTTCCTGTAAGTCTGTTCTGTTTTTCTGCCTTGTTCTGCCTGAGTCATGTTTGCATCTTGCCCGTGTAGTTTTTTTTTTTAAATTAAAGCTATGGACAAAAGTGGTGTCTTCGGTGTTCTGCATTTGGGTCCAAACCCCTACCTCCGTGACAATATCACCTCATCTCACATGTTTTGGCAAGTGAAACAGAAACAATATGACACAGTCAAGTTCCTTTTCTATTGTAGTCATTCACTTGACATGAGTGACATAAGGAATAACATAGGAGACTGAATATACCAATGTCGATAAGACTATGGTTAGCCAGAGCACTTAACAGACTCATCCTCCTCCAGCACAACCAAAACTGCACTGAGGAAGAGAAGCGCGGCCCGTGAAGATGATTATGAAGTTGAATATATAATATTCATATACATTCGCAGTCAGTGGCTATTAACCTGACTGAGTTGGACAGTCAGTCTCAGGGGTTATCCCGCTGAGGTCAAAACACACTCCAGACACGTATCATTCGTGATGACGCGTCCTAGTTGCCCTCATTGGCTGCAGCTGATCACGTGACACAGTCCACTCATGACTAATCCCTTCATTAAAACATGTTTAGAAAAAGGTGGTCGGACCAACACTACAATATGGATTTACACGTATTACACACATGCAAGCGCACGCACACACACACACACACACAATCAAAAGTTACTGCACAAAACATAATGGCGGAATACAAGCGATTAGCCCAATGCTAACATACAATGGAAAATCCCTATTGCATTAGCATCAGTCGCGCTATTAACATTTACACACAAACGATGATGATAACAGTGTTATTCTTCCTGTGGGTACAGCAGAAAGAACAGAATCATGCGTGGTGAAACAGCGTGAAACAACGGAGCAGCCTAAACGATCCCGAAGTCTTAAAGGAAAAGCGCAGACTTTACGGCGCCGAACGATCCACAGTATAACCGCAACATTTACCACATAAAACAAGAAATCCTTTAGACAGACTAATGTGAATAAGGTCATTTTCTTCATTCCTTTCAGCTGCAAACTTCTGGCTTTACCACAAAAAATAATTGAGATGATTAATTTTCCTCTAATTCACACAAGTTTTTACGTCGGATGCCTTGCTGACACAACCCTCCACATTTACTGTTATAAGCTAGCTAAACGCCTGACTAAAAACTAATAAACTTCACACTCAGCGATGAAAAAATAAACATTCATACGAGTATATGAAAGGGTAAAAAAAACAAACTCACCAAATAGGTGTTGATAGCATTAAAAAATCCAAATTACACCGTCTCAAAGATGTCCTCCTGCTTGATCGTCTTTGCCCGGGAAAAATTCTGGAGAGTTCAGAGCTGAACTGCCCATGTCTGACTCGTTTCACGAAAGGCTCCTCCCTCAGCTTTTGCATTTTGTGCTAGCTTCGCTTAAAAATCTTGAGTGAGCTGAATCTTTTCGATTTTTAAATGCATGTCACTTATGTAACTTGAGTGTTGTTAAAAACTAAGCTGAGATAACTCAAAATTTTTAAGAAAAACGTGTGTTAGAATTTACAGTAGTCAGTCTGACCTGAGGCCTGTACCATAAAGCTGGATTACGGCTTAGCGGGGCTTAACCATGGCTTTTCGGTACCATAAAAGTGGCTTACTCTCTATCGGGCTACGTTGTCGTGGTAACCTACGCTGAACACCTAACCTGCTCCGGAGCAGGATAAGTTCAGGATAAGAGCTCAGCAGGTATAACAGCCCCACCTACTGACCAATCAGTTCTCTTAGAAAATGTTCTGTCCGTTTCATGAGAACCTGGTGGATCTTGGTGCACAGCTTGTGCGAAGAGCGCTCAGGCAGAGAGAATATTTAGAGATGGCTGTAATCCGTTGGGATTACATGAACAATCAGTGTAGAAAGGTCCAGGTTTTGGGGAGGGGGTTCCATTACATCTGTCAGCTGCTGGAGCCTTAAGTCAGGAATGGAACCCAACCACGCGCTGACAGTCCCACACACAGTGTGCATTGCACTGAGGGGTTTTACCACCGTTAATGTATTTCTTAGTGATGTTTAATTATTATGATGTCCTTAAATCCCTCGTTGGATGTGTTACAAGCAAGACACAGATAAAATACCATTAATCAGTTATTTGTTTAAGTAAATCATTGATTGATTCATTCATAGGTACTTTTATGTTTTCTGTTGGCGATGCTGAAAACCTGGGGGAGAACACAGTATGTCGAGCTATTCATAAAGTCGCGGGGGCCCTGACTGAGCTTGTCGATGCATTCGTGGTGTTTCCTGGACACCTGCCCACGCAATGCATCAAAGAGGGCTTTTATGACATCGCAGGTAATCAAGGTTGATGTGTAATTTGCATAATGTAGACTAAGCCCTGGGATGTTTGCCGTTGTTTATACAGTAACTTTGACTGCCAGCCATGTTCAGAGCGGAGAGCTCTGTTTTGGAGTTTTGGAGCATTTTTGCTGAACTTTGAAGACCCACCAAATATTGACTTTTCAGATTACATAAACATTGAACATATGTACCAAAACTTTACACTCTTCTTTTATCAGAAAAAGAAAGTCTGTTTCTAGCCTCTTTGAGTGTTTAGAAATCGACCGTAGAACATAGGGTAGTTTCAGCAAAAACACCTAATTCTGACCAAAAAACAGAAAACAAGCTTTTGTCTGCAGAGAAGCAAATTCAAGCAAAACAGTGACGTCCAAATATTTTACCTTCAGTGATGCCTCAAACATCTGAAAAGTTGTTTACTTCTATGAAACAATAAAAACACAGGAAAAAAGCTTTTGATGACAAAATAACTTCATTTATTCACAGATTTAGAACATTTAGAACATAATATAAAACATAACAAAATAATCTATTTACATGGGTGTGAACTATTTACAGGTGTGTGTGTGTGTGTGTGTGTGTGTGTGTGTGTGTGTCTCTATGAACGCAATTAGTATTTGGACTTTGTGTGGTAGGCTGTGTAGCACTCTCCTGCGTGCGGGGGTACACGGCAGGACCTGCACCACCATCTGGTCTCACTCCTTTTGCCCCTTTGTATGCAGACCCTACATTTTCTCGCTGGCTGTGTCTTCTTGCTGGTGGGCCTTAAGTGTTCCAACTGATGCCGGGCCACCGGGCCATCCAGCCTGCTGTCTGGGTCTTGGTTTTTGGCTGCCCTGGTTTGTCGGACCGCCACCACCACCTCCTCCTCCTGCTCCTCCTCCTGCTCCTCCACCACATAAGTTCTTTCAGTCCACGACCTCGCCACCCTCCTCATGAAGTCCAAGTGTGTTTTGCACTTCCCTGGGTTCCTGGCCTTGTACAGCACATATGCATTGAACACACAAAGCTGAAATAAGTATGCCATAAACTTCTTTGACCAGTTGAGTGTTTTCCGTATGAATGGGTAATAGCAAATGTTCTGGTCGAGTTTGTCCACGCCATTCATGCAGGCATTGTATGCCACAACACACTCCGGTTTGAGCTGACCCACCTTCTCCTTCTTCCCCTTCTGCCACACCTCCATCCTCTGCATGCTGTCATGGGGGCAGGTAGTCAACATCCTCACCAGACGCTTGTCCTGCCAGGCCACAACCAGCACCTTGCCATTGTGCACCACCAGTTTCCCCTCCACACCCAAGTTAGTCTTTGTCAGCTCCCTTATGATCTGCGGTTCCCCCGTTTTTTCGCAGTGTTCCACAGACATAAGTGTTGGCTTTCATCAGCTGCTCACACAATTTAACAGAGTTATAAAAGTTGTCCATAAAAAGTGTGTATCCATGTCCTGGGAGACGGTCAAGGAGGGAGAACACTGTGTCTGGGAGTGTGCTTGACTGGCCAACATAAGGCTTCATGTTAAAGCAATACCCAGTACTGAAGTCACACAATATGTAGGATTTAATCCCATACTTCACCGGCTTCTGAGGGTTATACACCTTGAAGGATAGGCGGCCACGCCACTGCATCGTGCCATCATCAATGCAGATATTTTCTTAGGGCTGATACAGCTCTTTGAATTTGGCTACAACATAATCTAAAACAGGACACACTTTATACATTTTGTCTGTGGCATCTTGTGATGCATTATTGTTGTAGTGGAGGAACTTCCAGATGAGCTGGAACCTGTTCCTCGGCATGGTTTTATTGAAGTGTGGAGTGGCGTCCTGTGGATCCACACTCCAATACATTTCCAGATTTGGCTTTTTGATGTATTTGTGTGATTGTGGCAGCGGGGGTGTGTGTCATACATAAATACTTAAATAATATACATACATATTAACATTTGCAACATGTGAAATTTACATATTCACATATTGTAGAGATACTAACATATATCATATTATCAGGAATTTACAGTTATATTTACACATCAAAATATACACTGCAGACTGAAGATTACATTGTTCATCCAGAATTACAATGTTTTGTTCTTTGAGTTCTGTGAGTTCTGTGAGTTCTGTGAGTTCTTTGAGTTCTCTGAGTTCTCTGAGTGGTCTGCTGGGAGGTTTGCTGGTTGTGGACTCTGACGGCCGTGGGCAGGATGGACCTGCGATAGGTTGCTTTATCCAAGATGCGTGAAGGAACGCTATCGCTGAAGGAGCTCTCTAGTGATCTTAGTGTGCCCTGTAGAGGGTGGGAGTTGTTCTTCATCATCGATGACAGTTTGGCTGTCATCCTCCTCTCCACCACCACCTCCACTGAGTCCAGAGAGCATCCTAGGACAGAACCTGCCCTCCTAATCAGCCTATCCAGTCTCTTCCTGTCGGCCGCAGTAATGCTGCTGCCCCAACAGACCACCCCATGAAAAATAGCTGAGGCTACTATATAGAAAGTCTTTAGGAGTGGCCCCCGCACTCCAAAAGACCTCAGCCTCCTGAGCAGATGGAGTCTGCTCTGACCTTTTTTGTAGAGGGAGTGAGTGTTTGTACTCCAGTCCAGTTTATTGTTCAGGTGAACATCCAGGTATTTGTACGAGGACACCACCTCGATGTCCGTACCCTGGATATTCACCGGTGTAACCGGGCAGAGTGATCGCCTGCGGAAATCCACCACCAGCTCCTTTGTTTTACCCGCGTTGATCTGGAGGCGGTTCTGCTGGCACCAGTCCACCAAGTCCTGGGTCAGTTCTCTGTACTCTCTGTCGTCGCCATTGGTGATGAGGCCGACGATTGCAGAATCATCAGAGAACTTCTGCAGGTGACATGTGGGGGAGTTGTAGGAGAAGTCTGCAGTGTAGAGGGTGAACAGGAACGGAGCCAGAACCGTTCCCTGTGGTGCTCCCATGCTGCAGACAACCGTGTTCGACACACAGTCCCGGGTCCTCACGAACTGCAGGTGATTGGTCAAATAGTCCAATATCCAGTCCTTGAGGTGGTGGTCCAACCCGGTGATCTCCAGTTTGTCCCTCAAAAGTGCTGGTTGTATAGTATTGAAAGCACTGGAGAAAAAAAAAAAACATGATCCTCACAGTGCTCCCCGGCTTCTCCAGGTGAGACAGTGCTCGATCTTGGAGGAAAATGACGGCCTAATGCAGCCTAATGTATGTACAGTAGCATAGTGTAGTACAGTTGTATGTATATATGCCATTTTATACAAAATATATATACAAAAGGCATGTTTTATTGCTTTGTAATGATTGAATGATTGAATACTTTATTAGCAAGAAACAAGCAAGCACATGTCATAATACAGTTTTCACAGTACAGAACAAGATGTAGAGAAATATTTTTTACCGTCTCTCGTCACACTCTCTGTGGCCTCCTGGATTGCGGATCCCCGCTGATCTGGAGAGGACTCCCTGCTGCTCGCCGATCCGGACGGCAACCACTCGTCTGATGAGTCCGGGTCGGGTTCTACGTCCGAATCGGAACTATCTGAGGAGTCGGAGTGACGTGGCGGAAACTCCGAAGGTTGATGGTGAGCGCCAGAGCAACAAGCAATGCTACACTTTGCTCGTTGCTCTGGCGCTCACCAACCGCAATATTTGGAGCATCTCCTGAGCCTCCTCCTTCATCCTCCCTGATTGGCAACACAGTCCTTGCCGATACACTGCCAGAAAAGCTCTGTTCCAGTGTCGACTGCTTGAATCGATCATCTCCATGCTTCCGTTTCGCTAACTGCTTCACTCTTTTCCAACCCACGATTAATCGGCGTGTTTCGTCTTCATATGACCGATCTGAGATAAATCTAACTGCTTCCCCCCTCTGGCGGCAGATCCATTACAACCGGAGTCTGAAATTCACAGCTCAGGCGAGCTCAGATAAGACTTCAATCTGCCCCCTCCCGCAAAAAAAGGTAAAGATGCCATATGGCGTCTTTGGCAGTCAATGAAAGGAATGCAGCACATTCCTTTCACAGGGTTCCCCAAGGTGCTGGGTGCCACTGACTGCACCCGCATCCCCATCCCCAGTATGAGTCTCACTATCAACTGTTGAGAAAACACTTGTTACACCCCCACAGTAAACATATTGGATAATTGTGTTCTATAAACAACCCAGTGTTTTAACATCGAGTCACTGAAACGTGCCCTGAACAAATAACGTGCTGCGGGAGCTGCCACTTCCACCAGGGTCTGATGTCACCCCCCCTCTATACCCTCCAACAAGGGTCGACCCTCATTGTTGGAGAGGGCCAGTTCCTCTGCAGGTGTGTGCCGCTGAGTGGGCTCCCCCTTGCCGTAGCATTGTTGTAGTATTTCATCGATCTGTAGTTGTGACAGCAGTTTTCGGTTACGGATGTTGGAACACTGGGCTAACAGCTGTTTCTTTGTTAGCCTTGATTGTGGGTTTCGAAGCATCCATTGGTCCCACATCCGCCCCATATATCCCCTCTCTCTGGGATTACTCGTGTAGTAGCATTGCAACAACTCCGTATTCTCCGCCCTTGTCCATGTGTGTCAGTAACCCATTTCTCATCAGATTGCCCTGGTTCCCGAGCAACTGACACAGACCTTGTTAACCCGGGCGATGTCCGAGCCGGTATGACTCTATCTTTATTGTGTTCGTTCATTACTGAGGTAGGCTGGTATAGCATTAAGCAGACCACGCCCTTCCAGCATTTGAGTAAGATGACTGGATAGTGTTTGTCCTGACCAGGATTTGAACCCAGGACCTCCTGCATTCAAGTCAGTTGACTTAACCACCGTAAATTTTGTATGTAGAGACATTCGTAAGTAGAGGTACTACTGTGTGTAATATATATATATATATATATATATATACACACACACAAACACACACAATATGGGGGTGGTCTGCGACATCAACTTTCACCTATTTATTATCAGGTCTTTTCAAAACTTCCTAAAAGAACGACTCCACACATTAAACCGGGTGATGTGTGTCATGCTAATGACCGTCATTAGTATACAAAAGCGACGTGAAACTTGCAATGACCACCTTTGACACCCCATGGTACCCCTGTCAACCATTGTTGAGGAGCCAGACAGGTTTCAACTATGGTCGTTGGAATGTGAATAGCACTGACCACACCCCACAGGGTTAATAAGCTGGGACCAGACCAGCCACCACCAGGACTGAGGAAGCCTCTTGGATGAGAGGTGAAACGTCTTCAAGGACTTTCATAAAATCCAGTGGATTGACTTAAACAGCTTTGGAGAACCATGACCTGGATTACTGAGAACCTACACAAACATGCTGCTCGCTTAGCAAAAGACTTAAGCTACTGTCATGCACTGGGTAGACTTCTAGCTAAATTCTCAGCCGACCAAGTTTAACAGTATGTTGTATCAACTAGCTATGGCCACTAGGGGTCCCTGTTTCCCACTGCAGGTACAGGATTCATACACTGGACTGTAGAATACATGGGCAATATGGTGTGATGATCTCCATTCTCATTAACCAGAGATGTACAGTTTGAATAGAATGTGTCACACATCCACACATTAATCGTTTAATGTTTATTTATGTTATCTGTGGTACTTGTCTTAATCTATATCGTACAATATCCTCCTGAGTAACTGAAGAAGATGAGGACGAGTTTGAAAGTGCAAAAACATCTGAGGAAAGTGGACAGGCGTGATGTGGAGTTCTCTGTCTCTCAGTTCTAGAGCTGCAGCGAGGATTCCATCTGAACAAGGTGCAAGTGAGATCATGTTACATGTATTTGGAATTTTTAGGCTTCTGGAGATTTGAAAGTCTCCTTCAGCTTCAGCTGTTAAGGAGTAAACAGCAACATTGAACCGTGAAGCTCCACAAAGGTTCAATCCGTAAAGAAACATGAAGCTGTGCATTGCATTGCAGTGGTGGTTGGTGTTTCATTGAAAGGGATAATGGTGTTTATTATTTATTCTAACATTATTTAACCTGATCATTTATATTTTCATGTCATACTTATGCGTCATTCCGCTCAAACGTCACTTTTCAAAATAAAACATCTTTAGACCAGTAATCAATAAAAAAAAGGAAAGTCAAACTTTCTGTGCGGCCCCGTACCAAAAGACCCACGAACCGGTACCGGTCCCCAGCCTGGGGGTTGGGGATCACCGCTTTAACAGACAGAAAACCCAACAGAACCCTCCGGAGCAAACATAAGCGACAGCGGCGGGGAAGAAACTCCAGACAGGACCCAGACTCTTTTGGGCGGTTGGGTGGAAAAGAAATAAAATGAAGATAGGGAAAGGGTTCGCCTTTCATTGGATGTCAATGCTAGCCCTCAGTGGGCAGTATGGGAGGCGTGTTGAGTGCTGCTCCGTCCCTGATGGACAAAGTACCGCATGCTGGCTCTGCTGAGGGGATACTTGTGGACAGGCCCTGGGATTAACCACAAAATGATCACCTGCGGCCCGGAAACATTTTGACTTCAGCAGCAGTTGAAGGTGAGTCTGATAGAATTAGAAAGTTTCCACCTCTGATGTGTCCAAGAAGCTCTCAAAGGAAGCTGCATAGAGGTTTAAGGGGGTAAATACTGAGTAGGTGCAGTGTTGGTCTACACTATAAAACCTGACTGTAAATGTACAGTGGAATCTGGATAATGTATTCTACTTTCAGACAGTGACATGCTGTACACTGCAGACTGGGAAAAATAATAGATGTTGTCAGCATGAATGCATCAGTACTGGGATACATCATTTAGGAGTGTTGTACTTTAAACCCTGCTGTAAACAACAGAGCATTATGGGAAAGTGAAAGGAAAGCATCAACTATAGTTTGAAAAGGAAACAGAGGCTAAAACCGACTTAGAGACACAGACGTCCAGAGCTGCATGGATCAGGTACCCTCTGCTGGGGAACGGAGCATACAGTTAACCCCATCTGTCCATCTGCATTTAAACTACAAAAACAAACCAGTTCTGTCTATTCTCACATTTTCCCATAATTGTGTTATGGTCTTTCATTAAGTACCGGTATAGTGGGGCGTCAGTGGGGCTCAAACTTCTAATTCTGCCTTGAAGGGTGAAAGTAATGGGAACAGGATGCCAGTGTCTTTATCAGAGCTTAGTAGTACTTTTAAATCTTATTAATATTTTCTTAGTATTTTTTATGAGCTGTATTACAGTTATTGGAAGTCCACATATCGTATAGCAGGGGTGTCTGGGGCAGCAGTCGCCTCCAGCACCTGAAGTCTAAATGTTCCATCGCTGGGGGGTGGGGGTGGGGGGTTCCAGCTTCTAATGAGCAGCTGGTTCGAGGTTTTTGCTCTGAATGGAGAATTTGTTTGTGTTTCACCACAGATTTACACGCTGTGACTTCCATTCCACTCATGGTACCTCACAGGGGGGAGCCATGAAGTCTGGTGTGGTCCGTTAAGAGCAGCTGCCCCGGCTGCCCCCCCATTAGCACTCATTCTAGCACACAGTAAAATGAGGCTGATGCAAGTTGAGTCCTATCCTATTCATCGTCTGGTTCGTTTGTCTCTCATTCTGTTTCTCTTTACAACACCTGCTCCAATGGTCAACCATTATGTGTCTCCATCATCCCAGCAGCTACCATTAAGCTGGATTGTAGGTGTAGTAACACCTGCTGGCAGCGGGGTGAAGGGGGGTCTGTGGGTCTGTTGGTCATCACTGTAAATGATGAGACTGAAGATTGCTGTTCTAAATAACCATACTGCTCCATGTAATAAAGATATTCGCTCATTACATGACATTACAGGACATTACATGACATTCGCATATTAATCGCTTATTATTACACCACGGCTAGTTGGTGGATGGATACAACATCACTGAGACCGGATCTCGTTCTTTACCACGTGTTGGCGGATGGATACGACATCAGTGAGACCGGATCTCGTTCTTTACCACGTGTTGGCGGATGGATACGACATCAGTGAGACCGGATCTCGTTCTTTACCTCGTGTTGGCGGATGGATACGACATCAGTGAGACCGCATCTCGTTCTTTACCACGTGTTGGCGGATGGATACGACATCAGTGAGACCGGATCTCGTTCTTTACCACGTGTTGGCGGATGGATACGACATCAGTGAGACCGCATCTCGTTCTTTACCACGTGTTGGCGGATGGATACGACATCAGTGAGACCGCATCTCGTTCTTTACCACGTGTTGACGGATGGATACGACATCAGTGAGACCGCATCTCGTTCTTTACCACGTGTTGACGGATGGATACGACATCAGTGAGACCGGATCTCGTTCTTTACCACGTGTTGGCGGATGGATACGACATCAGTGAGACCGCATCTCGTTCTTTACCACGTGTTGGCGGATGGATACGACATCAGTGAGACCGGATCTCGTTCTTTACCACGTGTTGACGGATGGATACGACATAAGTGAGACCGGATCTCGTTCTTTACCACGTGTTGGCGGATGGATACGACATCAGTGAGACCGGATCTCGTTCTTTACCACGTGTTGGCGGATGGATACGACATCAGTGAGACCGCATCTCGTTCTTTACCACGTGTTGGCGGATGGATACGACATCAATGAGACCGGATCTCGTTCTTTACCACGTGTTGGCGGATGGATACGACATCAGTGAGACCGCATCTCGTTCTTTACCACGTGTTGGTGGATGGATACGACATCAGTGAGACCGCATCTCGTTCTTTACCACGTGTTGACGGATGGATACGACATCAGTGAGACCGCATCTCGTTCTTTACCACGTGTTGACGGATGGATACGACATCAGTGAGACCGGATCTCGTTCTTTACCACGTGTTGGCGGATGGATACGACATCACTGAGACCGGATCTCGTTCTTTACCACGTGTTGGCGGATGGATACGAAATCAGTGAGACCGGATCTCGTTCTTTACCACGTGTTGGCGGATGGATACGACATCAGTGAGACCGGATCTCGTTCTTTACCACGTGTTGGCGGATGGATACGACATCAGTGAGACCGCATCTCGTTCTTTACCACGTGTTGGCGGATGGATACGACATCAGTGAGACCGCATCTCGTTCTTTACCACGTGTTGGCGGATGGATACGACATCAGTGAGACCGGATCTCGTTCTTTACCACGTGTTGGCGGATGGATACGACATCAGTGAGACCGGATCTCGTTCTTTACCACGTGTTGGCGGATGGATACGACATCAGTGAGACCGGATCTCGTTCTTTACCACGTGTTGGCGGATGGATACGACATCAGTGAGACCGGATCTCGTTCTTTACCGCGTGTTGGTGGATGGATACGACATCAGTGAGACCGGATCTCGTTCTTTACCACGTGTTGGCGGATGGATACGACATCAGTGAGACCGGATCTCGTTCTTTACCGCGTGTTGGCGGATGGATACGACATCAGTGAGACCGGATCTCGTTCTTTACCGCGTGTTGGCGGATGGATACGACATCAGTGAGACCGGATCTCGTTCTTTACCACGTGTTGGCGGATGGATACAACATCAGTGAGACCGTATCTCGTTCTCGTTGGTGGAGTAAAGACGTAGCTCCTGTGTTCTCGTGACTTTTGCATTTCTTTCATCCTTTATCATTGTTTATGTAACTTATATATAATTAATTATTCACAGGTAAAGTCTGCGTGTCTATTGGTTGATAAAATATGTATTTTTCATAACTTAGGGGGTTAGGGGATATTACAAGCTAATTAAACCCGTCTCTCGAGGTACTGCTGCAGTTTGGTGGTAACATAATGAACTTTTCTACTAATAAACTGTCGCCACTTCTTCTTTCACAAAGAAAGCATTTTTACAGTAAAAAACGTTTTACAGTGAGTTAACTTTCCTCATTTTACTATTTCATCCTACAGACTCCATTAACGCTCTGACCCTGAACCACAGAACAGTGGATCCAGTCAGGTGGATCCAGACGACTGCACACTGCACACAGTGAAACACATTCCATTTAAATGACCTTCCAGAAACAGACCAATGACATCACTGCAGAGACACACCATGGCAGGCGTGTGTGTGTGTGTGTGTGTGTGTGTGTGTGTGTGTGTGTCCAGCCACAGAGAATAGCAGCACCTGTGCTGACGCCACCTGACGGTCACACCCTTCAGGAAAGCTGTGGTCTGCATGAAGGGCTCAGTTTACAAACTGCTTGAATGATTCCAGTGTGTGTGTGTGTGTGTGTGTGCGTGTGTGTGTGTGAGAATGTGTAAAATGGTGTGGAATGTGGCGGTGCTGATTGTTAAGGATGCACTGGGGGGCAGAATGTGGGCAGTGTGTGCAGCCGTAGGATGTCGGGACACATCGGAGACATTCCTCAGCTGCAGAACAGTGTGTCCATGACCTCTTCACCAGCTGTCAGCTCTGTGTGTTTGTGTTCAGTGTAACAACACATGTGTATCATACGTGTACAGTAGCATTCTTTGCAGAGCAAGGCTTTACTGTTTAAAGTCTATGTTCAACCAAAATGACCACAGACGTACTGTTACCATTATAGATGGCTGTTACATTACAGTTTGCATTAATCATCAGGGATGAGCATGTACATGATTACATACATACTGTATATGGATGTAAATGGAAAGGAAGGAGCTTTAATTTAAAATGAGTGAGGAAAAAACAAAGTTGTGTATTTGAGCAGTTTTTTGTAGCAAGGTAAATATTAAAATATCTGTATTACAGGAAAGTATTAATTGTTAATCACAAGGAGAATTCATTTATGTATCCACTGGGGTATTTATCGCATCACGAGTTATATAAATGTTGTGTGTACTTGACTCAGTCTGGCACACACAGTAATAACTACTGCTGTGACCAGAGCCTATCACATGATTGTTATGGACAAACTGTATCACACAGTTTTCCTACTCGCACATCTCACGCCACAGATATTTCATCTTAATCTACGCAGCTGTCTGCATCAGTTCTCTGCAGGCTCACATGACAGCTGTCATCCAGCCACGGCAGTCCAAAGCTTTATTTAATCTCCAACTTTATATTCTGACAGTAGCTAATACATAAACACACGTAAACATAGAATCAACACACAATAGAAAGGTGCTGGTTAAGTGTATTTGTCTGCAATATACAACTTATGTCGAGCCCTTCAACAGGACTGAGAGGTGCTCAGTATGAATTAGAGCTAAACGTCATCCTAAACACGCCCAAAGACGTCAACTCCTCATGCAAACATATTAGCATAGCTGGCTATCTGAGCTATCTCTAAAATTACCTACACTCTGTACGTCGCGTCTCGTCCAGTGGCTTCCAAAACTTCTGAACTTTACCAACTTATTTATTTTGATTACTTTACACAAGAAGAAAAAAAAATACAAAAGCAGATGTGCAGTCTCTACTCCTGAGAAAAACACTAGTTAGATGCTCAGTTACCTTCTCCAGCTAGTTGCTAACCCCTACTACCGAGGGCCAATGAGTTAACTGGCAGCCAGCTCAGAGGTTCAGTGTTTGGACTAAATGTCTTCTCCAAACACGTTTCCTCTGCTCATAACGTGACTTCAGAGTGACGACCCCACAACAGACATTTCCTTCATTGTGTTTAGGATTATTTTGCAGCTCCTATCTGTGGTGTAGTTTCACACAAGTCTTAAAGGTGAAGAGGACTCACACTTTAGTGTTGTGGAAACATTCGTGTCATCATGTTCACATCTGCCCTCTCTGTCAACCCACTGGACCTCCCTCCCCCCACACCCACAGTGACACTGTGGTGGAGACCTGACACCCCAAAGCCTGTCTCACCTCGGCCACAAACACCCGCGGGTTCTTATTTGGATCATGACTCCAGATGGTGATGATGATGATGATGATGATGATGATGATGTTTATTGACTGATTCATGCTCTCCTCTTTAGGTTTTGACCATTGGTTGTCTGCTATGTAGAATCCAGATGGAAATGTTGTCTTGTTCGTTGTTAAGGGAGACCTACTGTTGACAGCAATTCTGTCACAACTGCTTTTGATATGAAGTGAAGGTAAATGTTTGAATTAAAGGAAAACGGGTGAACATGACAGGATATGTAAAATAGCAGGTAAAATGTGAGGAGAACGCTGCAGGCTGAGTTGTGACGGTTGATGGCCGGTGACCATCTAATCTGATAGAATTCACTAAAAGTTATGTGGACATTTAATATGTTTTAATCCCACAGAGGCTGAGTTGGGTGGTCCAGCTTGGTTGGTTGGTTGGTTGGTTGGTTGGTTGGTAGGACAGACAGACACAAGAGGAGGCAACAGGAGATGGTTCTGGAGTAGAGTTGGCAAACAGGTTTTAATATGGCTGTGTTTGTGTCCAGCTACCTTAGGTAATTTGTAACTGTCTTCACAGCCGTCACAGATCCCCAAACACCAGCAGCAAACTACACATGATTGGTCCAGACTTTTGTTTTTAACTCAGCAGACACAAAAGATCAGCATTTCATAACACTTAAACTTTGAAATGTATCTACAATAACACCGTCATTAGCCAAGCATTGCTACAAATATATGGAGTGAGCACATCAGCGGGGCAACATCCAGAAGATCACCTGTCATTCATGGAAATGATTTGTCCATTGGGTATATTCACTGAAATCAGTTGTAATTAGATCTAGTGATAGAAATTGTGACAATATGTTGCCTTCATCTGCTAATGGACTCACAAAGGCTGTGATTAGAACAGCACTCATTTTAAATTGAGTCGTAATGGTATGAAATAATTAATCACTCATCCGTTGTCTGTGTGAAGAACTGGTGTTTTGTTCACTTGGGTAATGTTAAGATAACCCTTGTAAACTGTTACGGTGACAGTTGCTGTAAATGTCTGTAGTTCTCTGGCTGCATTACCCAACATTCTACTGACCATGGAGATCATATTTTTCTAATGAGTCACCACACAAAGGAAAACATAAATGCTATGTATTCTCTGTGGGTCTGTGTGGGTCCCTGTGGGTGCCCCATCCTGCTCCCACAGCCTACAAACACACTACATCCTTGTTTTTACTTTAGCTTTACCAGGTTTCCTCAGCTATAAGTTCTTGGGTTGCTTCTACTCAAAACTAATATTTTCATTATTATATGAATTAATACACTTAAAACATTGAAGGTTATTAGAGTTGAAATAACGGCAGGTTTTACAGTGAAGAAGCAGATATCGCCTGAGTCGCCCAGCAGGGGGCCCACCCCTCCTGTTGCTACCACTGTTATGGCCCAGCCGTGGTCGTGTGTGAAGTGATGAGGACCTCTGCTGTTTCACCAACAACCAGCCTTCTGATGTTTGGAACGCTGGTTCAACCAGCTCACATAGACCTTCACACCATTCTGTTATCTGACGGGGCCCCCACCAATGATTTCATGTCACCACAAATCAGTTGTTTCCCTTTGCTGTCCCAATCAGAAAATGACCATCCTTCATCAGCTCAGTCCACTAGCTCTACACACAAGGACGAGCCCATTGGATGAGGCTACTGGAATTTCAAGGAGACAGACCTGGATGTTTTAGCGCTTACATGTCTGTGTGATTGTTAACAACTTCACAGTATGGAACTTCCAAGGTGAAGGGGTGTCAGTCTGAGTCTGAGCGTCTCACTGATATGACTGTATGTCTGCAAACAATGAAGAGTTTTCAATCAAAGTCCTTGAAGTAATTTAAAGAGCATTTCACCAGCACACACACACACACACACACACACACACACACACACACACACACACACGGTCCAGCCATCCGGGTGGACGCCGGCTTCATGAGTTGGGTCCTGGTGAATAAAGCATCGGGGTTTCCCACACGACAAAGTGAGGTCCGTCACAATCAAAGAATATAAACCGCTATGTTTGACGAAGACAAAACGGCTCCGTAAGTGAGAAACATGGACAAATGTGGAGACCGGAGCTAACTCGGCTAGCGGCCCCAACTTCAGGGTAGACACCAGTAGGTGACAGCGTGAGGTTTTCAAGTGGGTTTATTCAAATATACAGGTGGGGAGATATTCCTTTACATTTATACAGAGTGTAAGTCTTTGCTTTCTGCAGTAGAAAAGCAAACTGTTGGTACAGTAGAAAGGTTTTAACGCTTTTTTATGTAGGATTGTTTGAAATGCTGCAAACATTTTCTTAATATAGTTCAAAATGCATCAGTAGGTTTACGTATAAAAATTTCATTTCTAAATAAGTACTACAGTAATTGTTCATGTTACCTCCACAAACCAAAGAGTTCTTATCTGACATTCTTGCCTTACAGTGATAAAAACTTTAACAAAGTACAAGAGTGGACATTATAAAAAGTTTGTTCGATTCCAGTTTGACCTTCATGACATGAGCTTTCATGAGACGTCAAGGTTTCCATTTGCAGACCGTGTCTTAAACTGTTTAGGAATGGCAGTAATGTGTTTCAGAAAGTGTGTCACTGCATTTCCTCCATATGTGACAAAGATAACTGTCTTTAGACAAATATACACTCCAGGACACGTGCAGTCAACACCCAGACAAGAGACAGAACCACACGTTAGGTTCTGTGTTTTTCCATTCTTACAGGAAGACATGCATGAAGACTGATATCATGTGACAGATTGTTGCTCCTGTCATGAAATAGCCTTTAGCTTTTGGACCCAGCTAGCACAAAAAAACTTCCTGCCTCCTTTCTATCACAACTCCACTGTGACCTCCAGCCTTTCAGGAGTTTCTCACTTTAAGTTCCAGTGGGTAGTTGGCTGGTTCCAACGAGGTCAACATTAGGGTTTCACAATCATACATAACTTCTACTTCACCTTTGCTGTTGTCCCGTTAGGTGTCTCCACAGCGTGTCGTCCTTCTCCATGTCAGCCTGCATCCTCCTCTCTAACACCAACTGTCCTCATGTATTCCTCACTACAGCCATCCAGCTTCTGTCTGGTCTTCCTCTTTCCTGGTAGCTCCATCTTCATCTCTTTCACCAACATCCTCACCATCTCTCCTCTGGACGTGTCCAAACCATCAGAGTCTGTTCTCTCTGACTTTGTCTCCAGAACATCTCATCTTGTCTGTTCCTCTGAGGAACTCATTTCTGATCCAACCTGGTCCCTCCTAGAGAACCTCAACATCTTCATTTCCTCCAGCTCCACTTCTTGTCTTCTGTTCAGCACCACTGTCTCTAATCCATCACCACTGTCTCTAATCCATCATGGCTGTCCTCACCACTGTCTCTAATCCATCATGGCTGTCCTCACCACTGTCTCTAATCCATCATGGCTGTCCTCACCACTGTCTCTAATCCATCACCACTGTCTCTAATCCATCACCACTGTCTCTAATCCATCATGGCTGTCCTCACCACTGTCTCTAATCCATCATGGCTGTCCTCACCACTGTCTCTAATCCATCATGGCTGTCCTCACCACTGTCTCTAATCCATCATGGCTGTCCTCACCACTGTCTCAAAAACTTTATCCTTCATTCTAGCAGAGACTCTCTCTCTCTCTCTCTCCCTCTCTCTCTCTCTGTGTGTGTGTGTGTGTGTGTGTGTGTGTGTGTGTGTGTGTCCATCCACATAACAGGCATATAAACAAACATTCTTTGATGTGCTCATAGTGAATGCATTGATGGCCACAGTGATGACATGTGGTGCAAGCAGAACACACATTCATGCTATAGAGGACATGCGTGTAATCTGATTGATGTCATATGGACATAGATCAACTATGTATTGGGTATACTGCTGATGCAATCACCTCATCTGAAAAAAATAATTAAATTGAGACACTTAGGGTTAGGGTTAGGGTTAGGGTTAGTTATCATAGTGTGAGATGACTACCGGATGGACCTTTCTCCTATAAATGTCTTGAAACTAATATACAAGAACAAACATGTGTGACAGTTTCAGATATAGATTAAGACACTGATCTTTTTCAAACCAGAGGACACGAGCACTCATTTTACGAACAGTAGGAATAAATGAAGTTTGCATCTGCACTGACGTTCCTCTTCTTTAGAAGCTACATGTGGTGCCAGTGCAGGCAGATGAGTTAATCTTATTAATTCATTTGCTACAAATGAATTAATAAAATGAACGTAGTAATGCCACTCATGCTGCCTCCTCATGTGTCACGTCCCCTGCTTTGCTCATTGGACAGTTTACAGTTGTGCCTAGAAGACTGACTGACTGGATTTCAGTCGGAGCTCTTCCACCTCGGGTTGATCTCCTGTCCAGGTCAGCCCATCAACATCTCTGTAAAAACTCGTCTTCCAGTCTAGACACCATTCACACCCATCCTCTGTGTTTTAGTCTGTGTAGACTTTCATACATCTTATGTCAATTAATATTTTTTAATGATCAGTGTTTATTTGATCTAAGTTGCTTTTATGTCTTTACTATTCATTTGTTTGTATCTGTTTAATCTGTCTGGTTTTATGTTTCTGTGTTCTCTACTTTTTTCTTTTTTTTTTTGACTTTTTTTAAAGAATAATTGACATGACTTCCTGACTAGCTCAAGGTTGGTTGTTTATGGTGAATGACCAAACATGAACTTGGAAGACATCTTAACTTAGGTGATGAAATGATGGTGGATCACAGGTGATTGATTCTGTGTTATTCCTGTGACATAGGCAAGCAGCAGATTTACTGGATCTTATTTCCTCAACTGAAGACAACCAGAACTATCCTGTTCCTAACGGTTAAACCAGTGCATGCATGGAGCAGATTCAGGATCATGGTTTGAGGCATCAAAACAGAATGTTTAGTTCTCAGCATCCCTCCGCTGAAGGAGTTCCTTCACTGCTGACTTCACATAGAGCTTGGAAGTAGATGCTCCTTACACCTTCTGCTAGATGTGTTTCTCTGTCCCCAACACAGAGAGCAGAACTCTCAGAATGACTGATTACAGAGACCTGTGAAGCCATGGTTGTAAATAAGAGTGATGCATGCTGGGTCATCCCAGTGATGACATACAGACATGCATCTTGACAAGCAGCTGTGGTTGCTTTCACCTTGTAGCTGTTTTCTACTTTGTCCACCGTCTTGTACCAGGGTGGCCTTCAGAGGACAGAACTGTAAATTAAACAGGGGTCGACCAACTTTGACCCCTCGGCTCAAACAAACACAGTCTGTGCTGCAGTACAACCTGCTAAGTCTAAAAATGATAAGTCTGTGAAAAAATAAAGAGTGAAAAGAGAATTTCCACATCTTATAAAGTTTGGCAAATACAACCAAAAACTTTCCCATCCATCCAAGCATCCATCCGTCCAACATCAGTGGAGAACATTCTTCCAAACAGTAGGCAATGTTTGATAGGACAACAGACAAAAGATGGTCTGTTCTCTCATAGGATGAAGCCTTCCATCTCCAGGGTAAATGGTGGTGATCCTAAAATAATGTACACAACGGGGTCTTTGTCTTTAAATTACACGTTGCAAGCTCTAAAGCTACTCTTGATCACCATTGGCAAACAGATCTTTTTGTTTAAAGTTGCTTGCTCTTGAGGGTTCAGTTGGGTTTCTCTGTCTGTTAAAGCGCTTTGAAATGTCTGCTGCCATGATTAAGCGTTATATAAATAAAACTTGATTGATTGATTGATTGATTGATTGATTGATTGATTGATCTACTGCAGCATCTGAACCATAGTCCTTTTGATTATTGGCCAACTTCTCCTGACCCGTCAGACATTAGACCGTTTAACATTTGTTGTGTTTTTGATTGACAGTCCCATGTGCTCTACAGGTGTGGAAACCCCTCTGGTGACAGCAGTGGACCTAAGAGCTCTCATTCCTCACAATGTTCCTGTGGGCAAGAGGTAAAGCAACAGATGGCAGAAGTGACCGCAGGTAAGGAAACCTTCAAGTGTTAGCGCTACAAAACTCTGCAGGGATAAGTGTTTAAAAATGAGATGGATGGATGGACGGACAGACAGACGGATGAATCTTGTATCATCTTTGTCAGATCCATCTACCAGAAGATTCGTGAATATGAGGTCCTGGACAGGAGGAAGACGGTGACAGCTCTGAGGGCAGGGGAGGACAGAGCCATACTGCTGGGGCTCAGCATGGTCCTCCTCTCTGTCATGATGTATTTTGTCCTAGGAATCACCATAGTGCGCTCTTACTCTGACAGGTAATAGTCAGACACTGTTTCAGACACTGATAGTTGCAGTTATTGATTTAAACCCATGCACATCTGCATATGAACACAGTTACTGCCTATTGAAATGATGCCCGTGTGCTCGCAACAGGATATAACTGCTCTTTCTCTACAGTGCATGGACAGAGGAGGCTAACTGCACTATCATAAACTCCAGCATTGTGTGGCACGTAAACTGTTCTTACAGCTGTGGGGCAGAGTGTTGGAAGAGTTCCCGTTATCCCTGTCTGCAGGTCTACGTCAGCCTCAACTCTTCAGGAAAGGTCACACGTCTTGTGCACAATGAGGAGACCCAGGACAACAATCCTGAGGTACGCCTGTCCTCTCAAACTGGTGTTTATGGGCAATACTGGCTTAACTGCACCGGGTACACAGTTATATTCAACGTACACTGTACAATTAAGTACAGTTTTAGCAACACTTTTGACTGTCACGACTCCGTCACAATTGGCCTGATTTCAGGCCGGTGTGAGTAAGACCATAGATCAAAGCTAGTGCTTTGATGCACGTATGTTTTGATTTACCCTGACCTATGAAAGCAGGTCAGGGTAAAATTTTGAATTCAGAGGTGTCGCGGGATGTTGCAGTCTCTGACTGCCTTGGTTCTAGTCTCTTGTTTATACCTGTGCTTTCCTGACTGTAACATGTCTCAGGTTTGCTGCAGGCACCGTCTGCATCACCTTCACTCTTGCTCCACATATAACATGCCGGATGTTCAACCTGTATAATTTTCCTCTTTATTAATATATAGGGTGACTTCACATAATGCTACATTATGCTACTTCTAGTGTCACGCAACTGTGAACTGAGCAGGTTAGAAAAAGATTTCCAGATGCAAAATACAGTCCACAAAACAGTACACACATTAGTTTTAGATGGGTGCACTTTATAAAGTGGTAAAAATGAGGAAAACTCATGTTTATTTAGTATTTAGTACTGAAATATTTCATAGCGCTTTATGGAGGTGTCTCGTCCATGTTTATCATCTCATCTAAAAGCTGTAGTTTAACTCATGAGTAATCACATTAAATCTTCTGTCTCTGGTCATCCTTGCCATCAATTTTGCTTTTCAACTACATTGACGACCAGTACAGAATTTACCTCCACCGAGGAAGAATAAACATGTGTTTTCTGCTTGTCTGGCCCCACAAAATTTCATGGAGTACTTTTTGTACCATCTTTGAATGATATTTCTTTTAATAGAGGAATCTGATTCATGAAATCACTACTATGAAACTAGCTAGTAGTTCTTCACAAATGCAGAGATGAGATGATGCAGTGCTGTCCTGGATTCTGAATGGTCCAAACAGAGAACCGTATCAATTAAAACTGTAAGACCACAACCGGCTGTACATGAATGAGACAACTCTCTTTTTCTCTTCTTCTTTTCTTTCCTGCAGTGCTTCTACGTCCCTAAATGCCGTAAGGACTACACAACCACACACGCAATAGTTCAGAACATATCTGAGCGCCTCAGTTCACAGCACACCATTCAGTGCTTTGTGGACCCGACCAACAGAATGGACACCGCCATCCTGACACAGATATACGGCCAAGTTGCCGTCTTCCACTCTTTGTTTTGGCCAACCTGTTGCTTGATTGGAGGAACCGTCATCATCGCCATGGTGAAGCTCACCCAATACCTGTCAATCATGAGTGAACAACTAAGAAGCGTAAGGAAGTGAAGTGGAGGGTGTTCCTTCTGACAGTACACAAAGACAATGCTGACCAAGACTGAAAAGTCAAAGAAGAGGAAACACAGACGTGTTGTGTATGACCTCTAGATGTCTCTGTGACGTCCAAAGCAGCTGTAAAGACAATGTGTTCAGGTATCTTTGGAGTCTGGCTTCAAGTCCAGATTTAAAGACCGTGTGTGGTGGCTAGGCAGGAGTTATGCCAGCTGGTGAGATCAGCAATAACTGATAATCAACTAATATGAGGACATGTAAAACTGTGACATGATGTTTTCTAAGTATCAATCATGTATTCTCTGCAAATCAAACTGAATGTATGTAAATCACACCACACGTATATTTTTCATGGAACTACATCGTAGCAGTGACCACCGGCTGGTGTGGTGAGTTCAATGAAATAGACCAACTACAGAAGTTACACTCAAATGTTGAACGGTGTATTTTAGCAGTGCTTATTACAGATAATTAAAGAAACAAATGGCACACTGGCTGTCCATGCCCCCCATTCTATCTGTGATTGTCTTCACTTCTGTGCTTCTGAAGGTACCTTGTCCTGTTGGTGGAACTTCCACACAGAATCTTTTAGATTTTTTATTAGAAATTTCACACAATCACACAATAGCAAACAAGGCTGTCAGACTGCAACATCCCGCAACACCCCTGAATTAAAAATTTTACCCTGACCTACTTGCATAGGCCAAAGATCAAAGCTAGTGCTCTGACCTACTTTCATAAGCACCAGCTTTGATCTATGGTCGTACTCACACTGGCCTTCTCCCTTGTCTTTCTATCTTATCCGGTTCCTGAGTGTACAAAAGTTGAAATTTGACCTTGACCTAGTTTACTCAAGGTCAAGGTCATCATCTCATTTTCATCCCCTTTGCTGCCTGAGTCATGTGCTTTTTATTTCATCTTTCTATCTGAACGGTTGTGAAGATATTTGGTGGACTAACGGACGGATGAACACAGGAACACTGACAGTTACAATACATCACCACTGTGACGCGGGATGGAACCAGACAGATTTTACCCCCTGGGGTTGGTGAATTCTACTTGTGCCATTCTGTGTAGGTAGCAACCACTTAGCTTAACATTGTAGAAAGAAAAAGAATTAGACGGATGAAAGACAGCCCACTGGCTTCATGTAATTAAATATGGTCAGCAACTAGAAAACATGTTGGGCTTTTAATACAAGCAACCATCTTCTGTCGGCCATTGGTTTTAATGCTAAACTGAGCTAAAAGAAGTCTGGTTATAACTTTCTATATAGCGTGCAGCTCTTAGAGCGACATCAGTTTGCTCACCTAACGTTTGACAAGTAAGAACACCACTGTATTTTGCAGGTAATTGAACGATGTCTGCATCCAGTCATTGTGTTGGTTTCCTTTTGTCACACAGAAGCTAAACAGAATAGACTGGTTGGTGGGACCTCTCAGTCAATGAGCACACAGTTCATCACTTACAGCATGCAAACCTCAGGTGGATTCAAACGTATGTGAAGCAAAGGAGCCACCCACTACTCCAGTCTTTACACTACCAAATAACTACCGTGTGCCCTCTACTGATTACTTTTCATTGTACTTCTTTTTTAAAATGTTCAGGTTTGATGTCTATTCATATGATCTGTTTGCCAGAGCAAGCATAAGAGACAGCAGCGTGGTAAAACTCCCTCATTGAGGAAGAAACTCTGGGCAGGACCAAGACTGTGGAGGGTGGTCATCCGCCTCGTTGGGTGGGAAAGGAAATACAATGAAGAAAAGGACAGCAAAGAGATGTGGCAGGATGATGTGCCCCATCGGTAGTTAATTGGGAGCTGCTGCGTAGTCACTGGCGGCCAATGACTACGTGGTGGCACTCTTTTAAAGGGAGTGTTGGCAACCTCCCCTCCCTCCTGCTCTGGCCGTCCTCGTTACTTCCGGGTCCCGTCGTTCCCTTCTTGCGTCTCCGGTACAGGTATGGTAGTAGTGGCTGCTAATAATACTCTGTGAATATTGTTGCGCTGATTTTCCTGGTTGGGCTTGCTCCTAGATACCGTTAGTCTGCGGCTCCCGGGATCACTGTCGTACGGGACCTTATACGATGCGCTTGTCTTTCTCCTCTCCCTCTCCCTCGTGGCGATCCCTCACGAGGGCTTGACAGGTATGTGTGACTGTGACAAGTCGGTGCGTTTACTCTGCTCTCCCGCTCTTCCTCCAGACCTCGCCAAACTTAATTCTTTATTTGTGACAGGGGCTGTGAGGACCGGGTGGTTGCTGGGGAGTTTCAGCGGCGTTAAGTTGCACCTCCAGCAGTGGTACAGCTCCAGCAACGCCAAGTACCGTAGGGACACCGTAGCTTGTCACTTTGTGGATGCCGCTTTGCCCTGCTTCGCTACTGCTCTGCTCGGCCAGGTTTCGCTGTCCTGACTGTGTCCCTTTGCTTGGTTGCGGGCTTCGCGTCGCTGCTGCTTTGTTTCCTGGTTTTATTTGTCTGCGACACCTATCCGGACTCGGGGGTCGGCAGCTCCTTTTCGCCTCAGCCTGCAGCTGCGACAAGACTCTTGGTGCTCCATGCGGTTGAGGCTACGGCTGCTGCGGCTGCTAGTCCCGCTAATCCGGCACGGTCGCGGGCGGAGCCGTAAGGATAGACCTTTAAAACCAAGGATAAGACCTCCGAGGCACAGCGGACTGGACCAAATATTTGGTAGCTTTTAAAACTTGATTTTAATAACTGAGTGAGATCAGTGGGGTTATTTTGGGTTCTAAATACTTCGTTTGTTTCTCTTTTTGTTTTTTTCATTTCATTTCTGGTCGAATTTGTTTCTACGAGTTGGTTAAATCATTTCTCCATTGATTTCTTCCTTTTATTTTTCTAAGTACTCAATTATTTTCCCCTTGTGTTTGCGACATTTGTCGTTTGGACGTCATTCAGTCATTCTGCTGTTTTCACACTTATCATGGACTCTAAAACATTGTGTAGGAATTTCCAACTCTGTCAAATGTGTTTTGGGCATCTAGGCTGAACAGTTTTTGTTACTGTCTGTGATATGCGGCTATTATATGCAGTATTCTTCTAGTATTTGTCTCTGCTTTATAAAGCCAGTCTCGTCCAAATAGATAATGTCTGCAGCAGTTCTATAGCCTGTTTGCAAGTATAGATGTAAGTATTCAATTGTCCACATTCAGTACACTTATAAGTCATAAACTGTCACATAGAAATGAGTCTTTATCCTTTGAAATGAGAGAAATGATTGCTTCTCTCCATCAAGGGGCCTTTCCAACATTGCAGGTCTTTAGTAGTGAGGGCTCTACTGCTCCCCTCAAACCCTTGTACCACTTTGATTCTTGCAATAGCAAAAAAATTATTTATTTAATTATTCAAATCACACTTTATTAATGGATTGGCTCGCACGCCTCTTTAACATTGTGTGGAAGTCTGGGACAGTGCCGAAAGAGTGACAGACTGGGGTGGTGGTTCCTCTTTTTAAAAAGGGGGACCAGAGGGTGTGTGCCAACTACAGGGGCATCACACTCCTCAGCCTCCCTGGGAAAGTTTACTCCAAGGTGCTGGAAAGGAGGGTCCGGCCGATGGTCGAGCCTCAGATTGAGGAGGAACAATGTGGGTTCCGTCCTGGTCGTGGAACAACAGACCAGCTTTTTACTCTCACAGGGATCCTAGAGGGGGCTTGGGAGTATGCCCATCCAGTCTACATGTGTTTTGTAGACTTGGAGAAGACATACAATCAAGTCCCCAGGGAAATACTGTGGGAGGTACTGCGGGAAGAGGTAGCAGCAAGGCGCAGCAAGCTGTGACGCAGGCAAATCAAGGGCAGTGGATGGCATGAGAAGGAATGGAGAAGAGAAAGATCTTCTAGAAAGATCTGTGGGAGATGGAGACATTCAGGGAGAGCTTTACCATCGGGCTGCCTGCGATGTGTTGCCCTCTCCCGCAAACCTAAGCCAGTGGTATAGGGAAGACCCCATGTGCCATGTCCAAGTCCGGCAACACTGAGGCACATCTTGGTGGGATGCAGGACCAGCCTCACCTAGGGTTGATACACTTGGCGGCACAACCAGGTGCTCAGGTGTCTTGAAGCGGTGCTGGAGGGTCAACACACAGCCGTGTGCCCCATCGTCCCATTGGCAGCCATTTGAGGGACAGGTCAGTAACGCCACCGTAAGAACTGATGCTGGACAGCTGGGCGGAGCACGAGACTGGAAGCTGCTGGCAGACCTGTAGAAGAAACTCTGCATCCCACCTGAGATCGAATCCACCAACCTGCATCCTGACCTTGTTCTGTGGTCACCCTTGCTCAAGCTCATCTACATCATAGAGCTCACGGTCTCTGGGAGGGTGCAGTGGTAGAGGCCTACGAGTGTAAGAAGCTGAGGTATGCTGACCTCACTGCAGATCTCCAATAACAGGGCTGCAAAGCAACGGTACGTCCAGTGGAAGTGGGCTGCAGAGGGTTTGTAGCCACCTCAACATCCAGGCTACTCAGGGAGACGGGAGTGAAAGGGAAGGTCCACTGGCAGGTGGTCAGGGGCCTCTCTAGGGCTGCTTAGGGGGGGTGTCAGTGGCTGTGGATCAAAAGAAAAGATCTGACTCTGCCCTTCATGTGAGCTGATGGCATCCAGGGAGTGAACCTGTGACGCTGGGACTCACTTCTGAACCCTCTGGAGGTGTTGTGGGTCAGTCAGCGAAACCAGAACTCCAGTCTCATCACACTGTATCTACTGAGGGATATCAACATCTAGTCCTTTACAACAGAGCTGCCAACCTCCAAGAGGATGTTGCAGGCACGAGAATTTTCTCCATGGCGTCTCCAGACTCTGACGTCTGTCACTCGTTGTCAGCCTGCGTTCATCTGTGAAGAGAACAGGGCACCAGTGGAAAATTTGCCAATCTTGGTGTTCTCTGGGAAATGCCTAACGTCCTGCAGGGTGATGGGCTGTCAGCACAACCCCCACCTGTGGACGTCGTGCCTTTACTCTTCCTTGTTTTTGACCGGCTTGCTGGAGGTCATTTTGCAGGGTTCTGTCCCAGAGGTGCTGAATTTCACCGTAACTGTCTTGTTCCCAATTTAATGACGGTTGTGCCCCAAAATGAATACAGACAATTTAAACTGAGGCGAATGTCTTTACTGAAGCAAACAAATGCATTTTACAGGTTGAAAGATAAACAAAGTTTCTTTCTCTCGTCAGGCAAGAAAAGAGCGCACATCTCCATCTACAAGCAACATTAAAAAAATAAGTAAAATAAGGTTAACACACTCTACGGGTTCTGGTGAAAATACATGTGGAACACCAAAGCACCCATTTTCAACGAGATGACTGTAATCGTCTCGTCGATGGCTGCTTCTTCAGTTTTGTGCGTCATGGGGGGTCACTGGAGCCCATCCCAGCTGACTACGGATGAGAGACAGTGGTACGCTCCAGACGCATCACCAAAGCACCGTGGAGCCACATGAAAAAAACAACCACTCACACCTACAGACCAGTTTGAAGTGATTGATTCACCTCAATGAGGTTGTTCTTGAACCTCAAAAGAACCCGCACACACACGGGGAGCACATTCAGACTCCACACAGAAAGGACTCCAACCTGGAACAGCGCTCCCCACCGCACCACAGTATCGCTCTCATGTAGTACATGTTCTACAAAAGAATAAAAGTCACCCTCTGTACCACGCTACGATTATGATCTAAAAATTTGCAAACGTAAACTCGCAAACTCACCTGCCTCAGTTTTAGGCTTTTTTGCCACAAGAGATATTTGAGTGCAACCATGTTCCAGTGACAAGGCCTGGTTGATGGTCAATGCAAGGTCAAAAAAAGAGGGGGGCCACAATTCACGGGGTGTGCTATAAATGTACACTAAACATTCTAAACAGATTTAAAACAATAGCAACTAGCGGTAGCAGTACTCGTAAAAACTATCAACTCAAGCCAAGAGAAAAGGTAAACAGCATACACCTTTAAGATAGTAAAATAAGATTATTTTAGAAAACAGTACTAAGAACAGTTTCTGAAGTCATAAATACCGTGCTAAAAAAACAAAAAATGATTCTTGTAATTCTGTAATTTCCATTTTGGAAAAAAAAAGTACAAAATCTGATTGTTAAACCTCCCAGGCACTGATTTCCATCTCAGACTACATACTGGACATATTTGGTGCAGAGAAACGTGTCCACAGCACACACTGGAAATTTTGCTCTACTTCCTTTTGATCAGATACTTCCTTATTAAAATAGAATTTTCAAACATTCATAAAAAATACAATAAAACTATTTTGTTTGCACTGACCGATGCACACCGTTAAGCCAATACATGAATGGGCATTGAGATGTTGGTCGACAGGACACACTGCCCGTACAAAATCAGCTAAATTCATTCAAATTTTAAAAATCTAAATTAAGCAAATATTAGAAACTATGTTATGCAAATCCACAGGCCCTAAAGACACCGGAGACATTAACTGTATCTGTCGAGCAGTTTTTGAAGATACGAGTGGATTATATCCTGAACGCATGAAGGATAATCCATTATGGCCCCTTTGTACTGTAAAAGTTTATTTAGGTGTGTTTGTTACATTTCTTCTTCAAGTTATGTCTTAATTTTAAAAAACGGCCATGACTCACAAGTACAAATAAATGGTACAAATGGCCTGTTAGTTTCTCCATACTGTATTGTGAAAATCATGATTCTTCCTCTGAGGTTGGAAAGGATGCAAGGGAGGAAACATTATGGGGTAGACCCAGACGGAAGACTTTTTTTTTGTTTCAAACAACACCATTGCCAATTCCATCATTTTCCAGAAGTGTATTTTATCCAGTATCCATAAAAACCTTGTCAAGGGGAGGGGAATGGTCGGATACGTAAGATACCTTCAGTTGTTTGGCTTTCCGGTCTGTGTTCTGGTGACCACACTCTAGATTTGACTTGGAATGTGAGAAATAATAGAGGACAAATAATTTAATTATGCTGAAATATTGTATGCCATAAAATACATTGTCATCATCATCATCATCATCATCATCATCATCATCATCATCAATGTTGTGTCTAATTTTAATGCCTTTTTATTTTAGTTTTCTGTAACGTTCACATATTTCATTTTAGTAAAAACAGCTGTTTCTGCATGAACTATAACAGAACATCTACAACCTCACCTTTGCCTCCTCAACACAGACAATACAAAATAAATCCATTTAATGCAGGGAAATTGTGATTCATATTTTTTGTTCTAATTTCTTGTATCAAAGATAAAATCTTTTGGCAGTTGATTTAGAATATTTCCTTGCAGATTAACTGATACTAAAAAATTTCCTCAGGTGTGACAGTAACCATAGTAGATGACACCAGGAGATAATTAAGAAAATAACACTCTAAACTTTACAGGATGGTTCCTCAAAAACTATTAACTTAAATGTTAGTCGGTGTAGAGAAAAACAAAAATCTGTCATTTAAAGATAGAAATAAATAAAATGCAAATTCCATATGTGTTGTAAAAATGAAGCCAGTATTTTTTCTTTTGATTTTTCCAGGCTCTGTATTGGAGGTACATACAGCAACATTTTCTTTAAACACAAACACTTAAACATGACATGTTCAATAAAAACAGTTAATTTAACGTCACTGTGGTGTAAGATGGACTTGTATTTTCATAAGGTGCAATACTATAAGAATGCTACAACAAATGCCATTGATATATTGCCTACTTCCTGTTTCGTACTGCCAGGGGTCGGTACCAACGCTGGGTGTGAAGTCCTGTGAAAAAACATCAAAATATGGAAACATTCTGTCTTTTCAAATAAAACTAACTGACCTTAAAAAATCTGGATGAATGAGCAGTAACCAAAAAAAAAAAAAAGTCCAACTTCAGTCTAAAGTGGGTCCTGAAGACAGAGATTGTGGAGCTCAGTGGTTAGCTGCTAAGTTAAGGTGCAGCGGACTGCACCTCAGTCTGTCAGTGCTGGTGGGGTTTGGAGAGCTGGCACTGGGTGAGGTTTACTCCATGATGGCTCTGTAAATCACAGGCTCTATGTAGTCCCCTCGGTAACGCGAGTTGATCACTCTCTGTCTCTTTGACTCCTGGATGATCTCCTTCTCTTCAAATATTCCATCAAATCTCATATCTGATGCTTTAGACTGTGGAGACAAACACAAGACTCAAACACGAGTGACAGCAGCTACACGTATATAACGTCGTTCTACGTTCTTTGTTAAAAGGAGATTCTCCGGACACGTATGTAGTTTGGGTTTCACTTGCCAGTCTAGATTTTACTCTCTTGGGGAGTTCCTCATCCAGACTGTAGACATCATCTCTTTTGGCTGTTAGCTGTGATCCGTCCTCAAACTCCACCTGCACTCCAGAAACACAGTGAAAATAATTCAAAAACATACCCTCTTTTCTTTTTACAAACTAATACTCACCTGAAAATGAGCATAAAATTTAACAATTGAGATGTACAGTAGTTGTAAAGGAGAAATATAGGTTGATTAAGCTCGTAGATAATAATAATTAAAAGAAGACTAAGAGACTTTAAGGGTGCACAAGCGGCACACGTTGTCGTGTAACACACACCAGACAAACCAACAACAGATCTTACCAGGTACATGTGGATGGCATGAGCTGCCACAAACTTTGCTCCGTACACCAGCCCGTCTGTCCATCGCACCTGGACCACTTCCCCCTGAGGTGGGGGGCCAAGCTGGGTGCAGTCTCGGTTCTAACAGCAAAAAAAAAAAACATGAGTGGAAACAAAACGTCTCTGACACCCACCATGATTATTATATTTAGTTTAACGCATTCACAAACATCATCTACTCTTATTGCTGAAGTTCAAAGTTCAAAGTCGGGTGCTGTAGAGGCTACTATTTATTTCATCTTGGACCATCATATAGCATCTAAAAACAGATTTTTAACAGTGCAGGTTAAAACAGAAGATTAAGACTGAGGCTACGGAGTCTTACCACGATGTCTTCAGGGAAGAGATTGTCACTGAAGGAGCCGTCGTCAAAGTTGACCTCGTAGAACGTTTCCTTGGACAGTTGCACCACGTCACACTGGTAATAGCGGCCATTCTTGTGCTTGCAAATCACTTTCTGTCCCACAGTCAGCTCATGCATTTCTGCTTTGTTGCGCTGTCGAAGGAGCCACATGACATTATTACTGATGATGGAATTGAAGCAAAAACCATTTTTTTATCAAGATGTTACATAATATATAAAATTCTAACTTTCCAGCACGATCCCAAACACAATTTTTTTGCAGTTACCCAATGCAAGTTTGATAAAAATACAAATATAATGAAAATAATTCTTCTGGAGAACTTTTTTTTGCCTTGACAACTTCAGCATTTTTCACCAAGCTGAAATTACGGTGGTAGGAACATATCTATACCACTATAGCCTGACCACACCTAACTTTTAAACCATCACTTCGATGGGTACATGGATTTGTATATTTGCTGCATAAATAATATGGCCACTGGAAAATACATATAGAAAATAGGTAGACAGATGATAGAGCCCTATTCATAGTAGATGTGAAAGAGGGGTGGGAACACGTGACACACCCATTGTTAACGACTGTATGTGCTTACTTTAGCAGCGGAGTTCCAAAAGCCTCTTTTGAGGCTTAAATTTCAGTAGATTGTTACACAGTTAAATACATTTAGCATACATACATAACATAATACACAAAGAAAACACCAAAAAAAGCCCTCAAAGTATCCGCACTGGACCCTGTCCAGTAGGAGAACTGGACCCTGTCCAGTAGGAGAACTGGACCCTGTCCAGTAGGAGAACTGGACCCTGTCCAGTAGGAGAACTGGACCCTGTCCAGTAGAAGAACTGGACAGGGTCCATTGCACATCGGAGACGCATGAGCTCCAGGACCTGCTGCTCTAGGTATTCATTAGAATTCACTGAGGTCGTTATTAAAATGTCCTTTTAGTAAAAGGTTCGAACCCAAGTCCAGTTTGTGTCTTATAGCCGGCCACTATATCCACATTATCATTTACTATCAATTTTTACTGCGGGATATTATTTAACTGAGTGCACAGCTAGTAGCTCTTTTACCATAAATAAAAGTAGACGCAGGCAAAAACATATAAAGCCTTTATTTAAGACTGAAGAACACACGAACCTCAGACTTTAAAATAAAGTGTAAACAGAGATGAAGAACTCTTTTTTCTTGTAAATTTAAGACATCCCAGCATTAAGAACTGAAGGCCTACACTTCAAGTCAAACCAGAACCAATGCAGTCACAGACTGCAACATCCTGCGACAACCCTGAATTCAAAATGTTACCCTGACGTACTTGCATAGGTCAAAGATCAAAGCCAGTGCTCTGAACTACTTTCATAGATCAAAACACTAGCTTTGATCTATGGTTTTACTCACACTCGCCACTCCCTCCTCTTTCTATCTTATCCAGTTCCTGAGTGTACAAAAGTTAAAATTTGACCTTGGCTTAGTTTTCTCAAGGTCAAGGTCATCATCTCATTTTCATCCCCTTTGCTGCCTGAGTCATGTGCTTTTTGTTTCATCTTTCTACCTGCAACGGTTGCGAAGATATACGGTGAACTAACTAACGGACGGACAAACGCTGACGATTACAATACATCACGGCTTTGAAGGGGATGTAAAAACATTAACATCTTCAGAAAGCATCAGTAAAAACAGAGCTTTCTTCATGAGGGAGAAGGGCATGAGAATGACCTGTCAGTCATTTAAATCTTGGTTCTAATGGCCTCAGTTCCATTCTCATGCAGACAACTAGCTGTTCATTAGTGAGCCTAAAACAGTACAGTGGTACCTCAACTTACGAACGTCTCTACTTACGAAATTTTCTACTTACGAAACACCTCAACAGGAAAATATTGCCTCTATTTACGAAAGAAATTTAGTTACGAAAGGTAAAAATACAGTATGGGCTGATACTCGCAGCTCCCACAGGTTCCTGAACGCAACATTCTCATAGCTGCTCTGCCATTGGCTATTACCTAGCATCCCATTGGCTAAGAGGGACCTCCTCTTAGCCAATGAGAAGGTCCCTCATTGGCTAAGGACGCTGCATCGTCATTTGGCCCTCGACCCATGAGGTGTTCTGATAGTTTTACGTAAATATATTAACTTTTAGGGTATTCACTATGGACCCCAAGAAAGTGACGGAGAAAAGAGGAAAAGAAAAGACGAAGAAAAGAGTTTTTTTGTCCGGACAAACAAAACAAGAGATGATAGAAAAGCATGAAAAAGGGATGCGTTTGGTTGATCTCTCCAAAGAATATGGCCGTAATGCATCTACAATCACCACGTTATTAAAACTAAAGGAAGTTTAAGGAGTTTAAGGCATGGCGTGGGTGGTTGGAGAAGTTCAGAAGGAGGACTGGAATTCACTCTGTTGTTCATGGTGAGGCAGGAGCGCATGAACCAAAGAGGGTAAAAAACAATGAGGACAGCAGTTAAAAGGTTAATGACCAGCATTTTTATTCTTTATTCTTTGTTTTTTACGTTATACACAACTCTCATTTATTGTGTAATAATCTAATTGTAACATGTATTTGTTACATGTTTTGATGCATTTTTATGCTTTATAAAACATTTATGTCTGAATTTTGGGGGCTTGGAACGGATTAGGGCATCTGCATGGAAAACACGTCTCTACTTAAGAAATTTTCTACTTACAAAATTTTCTTCCAGAACCAATTAATTTCGTGAGTAGAGGTACCACTGTACTTGGATTCTGGATTAGCAGAAGGAGCTGCTGCCCTAGGCCGAAGCTGTTGAAACCGGACAGAATGTGTCCCCTACTCTAGGGTCTTCAATATGTGTGAGGTGAGAGCAAATAGTCAGTAGTCATTGATTTCTGTGGGGCGTCTCCATCTAGGCCCAGGAACAATGCAGGATGCCCTCCTACATGAGGGGACATGTAGGTGGTGGTCAGCAGGGCCGGAGGGCCTCTGGGGACAGGAGCATGGAGTGGCAGGGGACCTAGACTGATTAAAAAAGCTGTTAAGTTCATCAGCTCGCTCCACGTTCCCCTCCACTGTCCTGCACCCCTCGCTGTGGCCGGTGATGGCCCTCATGCCACCCCAAGCCTCACGCACCAGGTTGCGCCCCAGCTGGTTCTCCAGTGTCCTCCTGTAGGTCTCTTTAGCCTCCCTCAAGCAGAGTCTCACTGCCTGCTGGGCCTTCCTCTTCTCCTCCCCATTCCCACTCCTGAACGCCCGCTTCTTCCTGTTTCAGACAGCCTTCACCTCCTTGGTTACCCAGGGTGTATTGTTGGGGTAACACTTGAATGTCCTGACAGGGACCACATAGGCTTCATGCCTGAAATCCAAGACTTACAACACTTCCAGCAGCTGAGAACCATCTACACAAGTCCCAGATTATTGTTATAGAGCTCCGTTACTATGGAACTGTCTAGTCTTACAGTACGGCAGGCAGACACCATTAGATTATTGAAGGCTAGATTAAAAACTTCGTTTCATAAAACTTGTAGTCAGGAACAATCCACTACAGTCACGCTACAATAGGCCCAGAGTGCTGAGGTGCAGTCTGGATCTTCTACTTCCTTTACCTTCCTCTGTACTTCACCTACATTACCCCTTGCTATAGAACCAATGAGAAATCACACTGCTGCACTCTCTTGTGTCTCTTTGGATGGTGCTGATCAAGACTTTGGATGACAGATACTGGTAAACTCAGCCCCGACATTCCTGGAAGTCTTCACCTCTTCAGCTAAAGCCATGAATCAGGACTCAGGACCCAGACAAGGTGTTGAGTCCCAGGGGTGCACTTTGTAAATAAGTTGTGGGGAATCATCATGTTGATGGATGAATTGAAGTCTATGAGCAGCAACTTTTAATGTGAATTCTATTTTAACTCATTATCAAGCTGTACTAACAAGTCTATGAAATCATCGTTGATCCAAAATGCTGCTGTTCATGTAGACAGAAACACATAAATGAGAACACACTCCAGTTTTAACTGCTCTACATTGGCCTTCAGCAAAATCCAGAATAGCGTTGAAGGTTCTCCTCCTACCCTACAAAGCACTAAAAGGTCATATTTGGAGGACATTTAATGCCTTATTTTTCTCCATCCAAAATAAATACCTAATGGCTTCCCGAGAACTCTGGGACGCAGAGCTTTCAGCTATCAGTTCCCTCACCTCTGGAACAGCCTCTCAGATCAAGTTATGGGGCAGCCACCCTCTCTTTTCTAACAAAGGTTACACTTAGGCCTGCCTCTTGATGGCCTATTGTTGTGCTGCTCTAGATGAGACTGCTGGGCCCTGCTCATGACACATTGAGCCCCTATTCTCAACTTCATTCTCCCTCCATCATCTCCAACTTTTTGCGTCAATAATATTCTTTGGGGAGTTCCCATCAAGTTTCTGATGTCGTAGGTGTGACAGTTGTGCTGGTGACCTGTAATCCACTGGAGATGTAACCATGTGCTTTGGATACAGACCTGGGTTATCATTTGGATCCTGGACTGTACTTACTGTTTCCTTCTTCATACTATACTCCTGGACTCAGTTCAACTACTGTGGACTTTGATCATTGTTGATGCAAGTCCATGGTTATTGTGCTGTATAATTGTAACATCTATTGGATGTGGGAGAACGACCCTTCACCTGCGATTCTCCACCCCCGGATGTAAATTGTCATTTGTGAATTTGGGCTTCTTAAAAGTGACTAACTGATATCCACTGGAGTCCCACTGTGTAGTCTGTGAGGACACTACCAGGTGCACTCCCCTCCAAAACTATTGTAACAATGATGCAAATGTCTATTTTTCCCATCAAAACAAGAAAACAAGGAAATCAGCAGTTCAGTTTTAATTTCCAGGTATTTAACAACTTAAAAGATAGTATTTTTACTTTGAACCCACCCATTTTCCATGTGAGCAAAATTAGAACATGTAACAGGTGTGTTTTGTTGGCAACCGTTTAATGCTGCTAGTAGCCTACAGGTAGCAACGTTTTTCATCTCTGACTTTGCAGAGATGAGCATAATAGTCAAATGTAGTGCAGCATCCTCTTCTCCTTTCGGCGTTTCCCTTCAGGGGTCTCCACAGTGAATCAATTGCCTCCATCTAACCCTGTCTTCTGCATCCTCTTCTCTCACACCAACTACCTTCATGTCCTCTTTCACTACATCCATAAACCTCCTCTTTGGTCTTCCTCTAGGCCTCCTGCCTGGCAGTTCAAAACTCAGCATCCTTCTACCAATATATTCACTATCTCTCCTCTGGACATGTCCAAACCATCTCAGTCTGGCCTCTCTGACTTTATCTCCAAAACCTCTAACATGTGCTGTCCCTCTGATGTACTCATTCCTGATCCTATCCTTCCTGGTCACTCCCAGAGAGAACCTCAGCATCTTCATCTCTGCTACCTCCAGCTCTGTCTCCTGTCTTTTCCTCAGTGACACTGTCTCTAGACCAAACAACATCGCTGGTCTCACCACAGTTTTGTACACCTTTCCTTTCATTTTAGCTGAAACTCTTCTATCACACATCACACCTGACACTTTCCTCCACCCGTTCCATCCTGCCTGGACACGCTTCTTCACCTCTTTTCCCCACTCTCCATTGCTCTGGACTGTTGACCCTAAGTACTTCAAATCCTCCACCTTCTTGATCTCTTCTCCCTGTAGCCTCACTCTTCCACTTGGGTCCCTCTCATTCACACACATGTACTCTGTCTTACTGCGGCTAACCTTCATCCCTCTCCTTTCCAGGACAAACCTCCACCTCTCTAACTTCTCCTCCACCTCTTCCCTACTCTCACTGCAGATCACAATGTCATCTGCAAACATCATAGTCCATGGAGATTCCTGTCTAACCTCATCTGTCAGCCTGTCCATCACCATAGTGAACAAGAAGGGGCTCAGAGCTGATCCCTGATGCAGTCCCACTGTAACCAAATATCAATTTGTCCCTCCTTCAATAGCAAACAAATGAAGATGAGATCAGATTCAAAGGTACTCAACAGGAATTTATTTAGTGTCTGGCAGTAGTATGCTGCCCAAGTCCAAAAAAAAAAAAAAAATTAAACTTTTCTGAACTGGAACGCATCCTCCCTTTAAATCAAAGTCTGTTATATAAAAAATAAAATTTGAATAAACTTAAAACATAAAATAAAATTAAAAAAAATTCTCTTCACAAATTGTGGCGATCCACAATTTGGTAAATCTTACTCCTGGAGATTAGAGATCGTAGTTAAGGAAAACAAAAATTTGGGCACCCCACAAAAATACTATAGAGCTCTCGAGAAAAAATATTTATGTTCTGGTACTCAAATGTCCCCGAGCAGAGCTGGGTAATATGCTGGCAGCAGGTCCCAGTACACAGTAAGTCTATCTGGCTCCGGTCCACCCACGCTAGCAGGAAGAAGTATAATTGGTGACTTGAACTGAAAGAGGACACAGCTCAGCCATGTGTCCTCTCCTCTCTCAGTGACCGCTAAGAATTAGAGGTTAGCTTGCGATTAGTGTCTGGCCTCAAGTTTTTATTTATAAAGTGCTTAATCATGGCAACAGATATTTCAAAGCGCTTTAACAAACAGAAAAACCCAACTGAACCCTCCAGAGCAAGCATAACCAACAGCGGCGGGGAAAAACTCCCTCATTGAGGAAGAAACTGGGCAGCAACCAGATTCTTTTGGGTGGCCATCTGCCTTGACCGGTTGAGACAGAGAGAGTGTGTGGCAGGTAGGCCAGACAGAGTCAGTGTCTTTATGTTTATAGTTTCGGTAGTTAGTTATGAGCCTCTGCATGGTGTTGAGTGGCATTATTCATCCTGTTGCATAGGACACTGTTCACAATGAAGCAGTCATTGCTGTAGGATGTGGCCACTCAGTAACTCTGTTGCAGCCTGCTGATGACACTGATGCTCTAGGCTCAGTAGCCATTCATGTCAAAGAACATCCTATTTGGAGCCTTGCAGTGGTGAGGTACTGCTGATCAATTGTTAGGTGTCGTCTTGGTCTCAAAATGTGAAGAGCATGATGGGAAGGATTGTTTACATACCAACTCTGATTAACCAGGAAATCTATTACAACCCCTGGAAAAACTGATGGAATCACCAGTTTCAGAGGACGTTCACTCCGTTGTTTGATTTTGTAGATAAGTTCTGAGCCATGCCTGCTTTCCAAGTCATTTCAAATGCCAACTTTCTAACTGAACTGCTACAGGTCTATCTCAGTTTTGCCCTGTCTGTCTAACATGTTGGAGAGAGATCAACAAACAACTCCTGTAACTCCAGTGTAATCTGGCTTTAGAGCAGGACACAGCTGTGTCTCTGCTACACTGAAACTCCTTAATGACATCATCTCTGCCATAGACGAGAAAGAATGTTGTGTTGCTGTTTTTGTTGATTTAGCAAAGGCCTTTAACTCTGTAGACCATCACATTCTGCTGGACAGACTTGTAGATGTAAGTCTGTCTGAGAGGCGTTTGTCTTGTTTCAGAAACTACTGCTTTGGTCGCTCTCAATCTGTGAGGGAAGGAAGTCATCTGTCCTCCCCTCTACCCCTATCTAAAGGAGTCGCACAAGGATCAATTTTGGGCCCAACATTATTCCGTATTTATGTCAATGATATTATTCATACTGCAGGAAATGCTGGTATCCACCTGAATGCAGACAACATAACTGTCTACATGTCTAATACCTGTCTAAACACTGCATTGTCCTCACTCCAAATCAGTTTTGATAGCATTGAGCACACCCTCTCCAATCTGGATTTACTACCAATACAATAATATAACATGCATTCTCTTCAATAGAACCCTACCCCCAAACCACTGCCCTCTATCCGTCACTTCTCTCATTAACTGTTTATTCATGTTAATATCTGGGCATCTGTTTAGACATCTCACTCACATTTGAAACACACAAAACTATACTTACTTAAGTTAAACCACAAAGTCTTTCTGTTTCGCAATAAATCTCACTCATTCTGCCAAACACCTCCTGGTCAAAATGACAGTTATTCCAAATTTAAATTATGCAGACACCATTTACAGATCTCTAAAACTCTTCTTCACAAACTTGATGTTATCTACCACTTTTCCGTCCGTTTTGTCACCAGAACTCCATTTCACACACACTACTCTAACCTGTACTCACTAGTCTAATGGCCCTTCACTCCCACAGACCGATCCACTGGTGCCTGCTCATTTGCAAAACTCTCATCGGCAAAACACAACTAGATCTTTGCTCACTTCTTCAGTTTAACCGTTCTATCTGTACTTTCCATACGAGTAGTTTAATTAAACCTGGTCATCCCTAATGCCCGTACTTCCTTTGATAGTCCCTCGTTCCAGTTTTCCACTGCAAGTGACTGGAATCAGTTGCAGCATTTACGTGAACTCAGTTTGTTTATTCCAATCAGTTCCTTTAAGAATTCACTACATGTAGTGGTGAAGATCAGTGCACCTGCTTTTAGTTACGGTTACATGTAGCATATTACTACTGTACATGTTGCATTGTGTGCTCTGTATGAATGTACCGTATTGGCCCGAATATAAGACGGTGTTTTTTGCATTGAAATAAGACTGAAAAAGTGGGAGTCATCTTACATTCGGGATCTAGACATTATACCCATTCACAACGCTAGATGGTGCCAGATATCTTTAAAGTGAATGCTGAACTTAACTCCCCAGGCCAAAGCGAACCCCTGTCACAAAGACGAAAAATAACAATAGCGGTAAGAAAGAAATCAGAAGAAAATGAGAGATAAATAGAAAATGGAGAAACGTAGCAACAATCTGGAGAAAAGTGGGTTGAAGATCGTCCAGGTTAACCGGCAGCTGAGAAGTTATGATGCAAACTTCAAGATGATGGTGAGAAATGAGGCAGAGTCTTCAAACAATTGCAAAGCGGCTGTAAAACATGGTGTCACAGAGTGTAATGTACGGAGATGTACTGTAATTATTTTCTGTATAAAAATTAAATTTTGTGTTCAAAAAGTCTTTTTCAAACTTGAGTCTTGAAAAAGAGGGGGTCGTCTTATAATCAAGGTCGTCTTCTATTCGGACCAATACGGTATTTGTTTTTTGTGCTGCTTTTTTAATGCAGCCTCTTGACCTGATTGTTGTGAATGAGAATTGTTTCTAAATTGACTTACCTGACTAAATAGGTAAGTCGACTAAAGTCGATTAAATAAAGGTTAATGGAGTCCTGTTATGAAATTTTTTTTTCAGGTTTCTACATATACATAGTGCTCCTCCCTAACTCTACCAACTCCTGTTGGCCTCATCAAACCTGGACCTTCAGCGTGCTCTGGGACGGTTTGCAGCCGAGTGTGACGTGAGTGGGGTGAGGATCAGCACCTCTAATCCAAGGCCATGGTTCTCGACTGGAAAAGGGTGGTGTGCCCTCTTCAGGTCGGTGGAGAGTCTTTGCCCCAAGTGGAGGAGTTTTAGTATCTTGGGGTCTTGTTCACGAGTGAGGGAAGGATGGAACGTGAGACTGACTGACGGATCAGTGCAGCTTCTGCAGTGATGCAGTCGCTGTATAGGTCTGTGGTGGTGAAGAAGGAGCTGAGTCACAAGATGAAGCTCTTGATCTACCGGTCAATCTACGTTCCTCTTCTCACCTATGGTCATGAGCTTTGGGTCATGACTGAAAGGACAAGATCCCGGATACAAGTGGCTGAAATGAGTCTCCTCCGTAGAGTGGGGGGTGCACCCTTAGAGATAGGGTGAGGAGCTCAGTCACCAGGGAGGAGCTCGGAGTAGAGCTGCTGCTCCTCCGCCTCGAGCGGAGCCAGTTGAGGTGGCTCGGGCATCTGTTATGGATGCCTCCTGGACGCCTCCCTGGGGAGGTGTTCCGGGCATGTCCTACAGAGAGGAGACCTCCAGGAAGACCTAGGACACGCTGGAGGGACTATGTCTCTCAGCTGGCCTGGGAACGCCTTGGGCTCCCCCCAGAGGAGCTGGAGGAGGTGTCAGGGGAGAGGGAAGTATGGGCATCCTCCCTGAGACCACTTGCACTTCCTAAATGAACAGGTCAATGCCCTTGCCGTTCTACTGACTTGTTATACAATGCAATACTCTGACCGAGAAGAAAATATGTCAACACGTAATCAACAGTGCAGTTTATTTTACCAATATGCAGTGACTGCAAAAGACTGAACGTCCTGCAACACAGTGGTGATAGGATTCTCTCGGTCTTGTTCTTTTCCTCATGACTGATGTTTCATCAATGTTCGGTACCCAAGTATGGCAATGAGTCTTGGCTACCAGTAGTTGCAATGCTAAATGCTAATGCTCTGTAACCTTAAAGTCATAAATTTGTTGGTTAATCACAGTGTAAACAATCATTTTGCTGCTGTACAAGCAAGAAATGTCTGTGTTAGTATTGACTCCTTACCTCAATATGAGACGGACCTTTGTGTCGACAGCAGGTGACATGGACCACAAATGGCCATTCATCCGGCTGCATGAGGACTCCAGCAGCCTGGGCACAGGTGGGGTGGTAAGCAGTTGGACAGCGGCCGTGAGAACATTGCACACAACAGCCAGATGTCTTCTTCATCCGCTTCTTACAATAGTAACATTTCTATCAGAGATTCAAACAGAAGAACTGGAGATCAGGAAACTGAGGTAAACTGCAGTGCTTGTGGGGGTGGGGGGGTTCAGGGTTAGTTTACATTATACACAGACTCTGCCCTTTTTAGTTTTCTCTTTAATGCTACAACAATGTTTTGTGCTTTATATCTTTAACACTGACTACTCTGCTGAACATCCCATGCTTTGAACGGTTTCTAATGCTCAGCATGAGGGACAACACACACGTATTTTGATGTTCTGTTAAAGTTTTGGTTCTGTACTTCATTACGTTTCATCCACCATGGCTTACTAGCGTAGCAGTCCAGTACAAGCTTCTATTGCAGGTGCATTTGAGGTGCAGTAACACATGACTATCCTTAAAAAATATATTATTTACAACTCCATTTCCAAAAACTATTTACTCAGTTACCTCGTAAAATGTAAATAAAAGCAGCAATTTAAATCACTGAAACCCCGTGTGAAACAAAAAGCAGAACAGAAGCCATGTAACTTGCTATGATCCAAGGTTTTGAACAAGTGTGATACTTTTTTGTGGCCACAGCGTGAACATCTGATGTTGCTCACAGTGGTCCTCAGTGCACTCAGGAAGCTTGTGTGTTCGTCCAGACACATGAAAAATTAGAGGGAACAGTGGGTACAGGGCATAAGAAACAACACGTTCCATGGAAGGAACAGTTGTCAGCCAGCTGGCACAGCTGCAAAGAGGGAACATAGTGAATAAAGGAAATACTACAAACAGTCCATAACTGAAGCACATGAAACCACCAGAGACTAACAGGTCTGGCCCCCCTGACTGAAGAGATACACCAAGAAGGTGGAGAAGCAGCTTCCCTGAACAAAAACCAGTAACTTTATCAACGGCAGATTTCCAAAAACAAGTGTCAAAGAGGACGAACTGGACAGCACCGGCCTTGATATGATCCCTACATACTTCTTAACCCAGCTTCTGGGTCAAGAAGCCAATGGCTCTCCATGAATGCTTGGCTGCACAGATGAACCAGCTGCTGAGAGATGAGACTCACCCAGATTAGCTAACCGAAGGTAGGACAGTCCTCATCATGAAGTTATCTGGGTTTCAGACAACACGTATGCCCTGATGTGTTCCTTTGAATGCTTACATCCAGCAACTTCATTGTTTGCGTTTGCGTGCAGCATGGAGACGTTCTCCAGTTTGTTTCTACTCTCATGTAGGTGAATGGAACTTAATGATCTGTTGGCTAGCAGTGCTATTCAGTGATGTGGCTCATGTAGGCCATTTCAAAGGGACCACGGTGTCCACGTTACTTGGACATTATTTGTGCAATCCCAGCAGTGCTGCTCCACTGGTTCAGCTAGCACTCACTATAAGTCGAAGGAACTGAGCTAACCTGCAATCTAGCTTCAAAACCTTTCGTTGGCTGAATGATTAACATGAAAAGTGCTCACAAAATTATGATGCTCACTAGTCCTCTGCCTCCCTATTTCCGTTTAGTGTACAGCCTCAGGGTGCTGGACTTGGGGTGAAACCCTCCATGCATGGCGAGGAGCTTTCTGGTCTTGACATCTGTGGCTTTTATCTCCTCCTTTAGAATTAAGAATTAACGGTCTTGCCTAAGGACCCTCACTGGACACGGCCTCCTGCAGTCATGTCAGTTGACTTAATCACTGTACTACCCAGCTGCTATATTGCTATATTGTGTGTATGTATACACACAGAGACGCACACGCACACTCATTATAGTTTGTATACATATATACAGTATATATAGTAGCAGTGTGTGTGTGTGTGTGTATGTTCAGTAGTCCCTCGCGTATTCGCACTTCCAGATACCCGACTTCAACGTTCTCCGCGGCTTCTCCAGAGCCTTTCACGTCTTCTGCAGGTGCTCAGGGTGGACCTGCTCTGGTTGGTGAGGAGCACAGGGCCCACTACAGGACGTCGGGCCACGTAAACTGATGGAGTGAGGTCAGCAGATGCTGAGGCACATAGAGGGAAGAGGTCAACAACTTTCAATCGCTACAGACCTCCAAACTCCACGTGGCCAGATCAGCTCAGCTGTCTACCAGCTTCATGGAATGGGTCTTCGTGGCTGAGCAGCTGCATCCATCCATAAATCACCAAATGCAGTGCAAAGCATCGGATGCAGTGGTGTAGAGCATGCCGCCACTGGACTCTAGAGCAGTGGAGACTCGTTCTCTGGAGCGCCGAATCGCACTTCTCCATCTGGCAACCTGATGGACGAGTCTGGGTCTGGCAGTTGTCAGGAGAACGATGCTTGTCGGACTGCATTGTGAGTGTTTGGTAGAGGAGGGGTTACAGTGTGGGGCTGTTTTCAGACCCCATAGTTCCAGTGAAACAAACTGAGTGCTTCAGCATACCCAGACATTTTGGACAGTTCCATGATCCCACCTTTGTGGGAACAGTCTGGAGCTGGCCCCCCCTCTTCTAGTATGACTGGTCACCTGTGCACAAAACAAGGTCCATGAGGTCATGGATGACAGAGTCTGGTGTGGATGAACTGCACAGACTCCTGACCTCAACCCGATACAACATCTTTAGGATGAACTAGAGCAGGGACTGAGAACCTTCTCATCCTTCAGTGTGTGACCAAATCACAAATGTGCTTGTGGAAGAATTGTCAAAAATTCCCATGAACACACTCCTAAACCTTTGGGACAGTCTTCTCAGAGAAGACCAACGTCATATTGAACTGTCTGAATTAGGAATGGGATGAAACAATTTCCTATGAGAGTCAGGGCAGGTGAGCGAATACTTGTGGCTATTTAGTACATATACAGAGTGTCCTCGCTGCTGGGGGTTAATGCGTTTCAGGAACCACATGCGAATAACGAATTCTGCGGTAGAGCAACGAACTACGCATCTTATTATTTAAATGTTTTGACCCTCCCCATGCTGATATTAAACCTTCTATCTGTATTACCTTTTCCCACACTCTGATAGCAATTTAGAGTCTCACAGAAGTCAAGACTGACTGAACGAGCGCACTTGGATGCCAACAGCCAATAGAATGCGCGTACGATATCACGTGACTGCCTACCAAAAATCCGCAGTTAGGTGAAGTCACAAGTGTTGATGCGCGAATGCCCACTGTAATTCAAATCTACACACTGTATTTCAGTCACTAGTAATATTAATTTCACTTTGTGCTATATTCACTATTGCAGAGCCTGGGAGATATGCCTTTGACGTAAAAAGGGTAGATCAGATGATTGGGAACATCCGTCATCTTGCAATTTGACTTTTAAAAAGTAGGTCAAAGGTGAGTCTGACTTTGGGAACAAATATGAATCACCTGTTTTTAATTAGCAGCCTGTCTCTCCAATGGTGCAGCTGATGGTAGCATTATCCCATCTCACTTATGACCAAGAAAAATGTTACCTGAACAACAGTGTTCACCTCTGTAAAGTTACTATGGTTCAGAACTACAGCGGTGACGGTGGAATGAAGACAAAGAGGGGACGGCCAGGTCTCCATCGTTTGATCACAACAACGGCTCACATAAAAACTGTAATGTGGACCCACCAGTTTAAATCTCTGTAAAGGGATTCCACTTAGATCCACAGGACTTCTTTCAGTGATGTTGACAAATCGTGCCTCTAGCACAGCCACTGCACACAGAACATGAACCCACCTGCAACAAGAAAAAAGTCACTCAAGAAAAATAGGCAACCTAAAAAGTATAAATAATTATCTTTGAGATATCCTGGTTAAAAGCAACAAGACAGGAGAGACTGGGGTGGTGGTTTTCCTTGTGAAGAAGGGGAACCAGAGTGTTCCAACTACAGGGGATCACACTGCTCAGCCTCTTGGGGGAAGTCTAGTCCATGGTGCTGGAGAGGAGTGTCCAGCTGTTGTGAACACATTGCCAGCAGTCAGTCAGTCTCGTTTCCAGTTGCAGTTGGACTCCGTCAGGGCTGCCTGCCCTCCCTGGTTCTATTACAAACCTTCACGGACAAAATCTCTTGGATAGCCGAGTGAGTAGAGAGTAGAGTAGAACTGTATTGATCCCTTAAGGAGGTTCTGTCAGGGAGATTAACTTCTGTGTCGCACTACACACAACACAGTGAGTAGACAAAAACACAGGAAGTAGCACACAGGAAGTAGCACCGGCACATAGAAAGTAGTCCAACACCAAGTGGCTGAGGGTGTTTGGTTTGGTGGGCTTAAGGTTATGTTTTTTTGCAGATGACATGGTCCTACTGGCCATGTCAAACAGACCACCAGCAGCCCAGGGTAGGTGGTGGGGAAAAGGCTCAGCAGCCCTAAAGAGTGGAGTGGTTGAAAGTCCCGGGGGAGAGGAGTGTCCCCAGCTAAAACTGCTGCTCCTTTGACTCGGATACAGATATAGTGTGTAGCTGAAAACAACATTGGGACAACTTACTTGTTATTGTTGGCTTTCTGCAAAGCTCCACCTCGAAGTGAACACAAACAGCAATTCTGTAAAGAGTATTGGTACAAATGCATAACTGATAATTCATTTTTTTATGGCTGAAGTCGTGTTCAACTAAAACAATTGATGTTCCCCGTTTAAATATCAAGGTGGAGGACATCCAACAAAGAGTTAAAATTCTTTGGAGAGCGTTTTCACCTCGGTCATGGCGTTGGCCCTGCAGCGTGCACATTTCCACTCCTTGTTCACGCTGCCTGGATCCACACCATAACAGCCTGGGACACACAGATAACAGGGATGAACACACTGGTAGAATATACTTGTTCTGAAAATCTGTTACCATGTGCTGCAACACAAGTATATTACCTGCTTGAAACACAATATAATTGTAACTTTAAGTCCAATGGCACTTGTGTCACAGTTCATGACTTACATTAATAAGCTCAAGAATTAGTTGTGATTAAAAAAAAACATGAAATACAAATACACCATTGGATTATATCATTGCTGACAAATGATAAAATGACTTAGCCTGTCCCTGATCATTCTAATTCCCTTTTAATTAAAAAAATACAAAATAAAATAATTTTCTAAAATTCAATGAACACAGTATGTATTATATATCAAAGGGCACCTCTCCAGTCCATGAGAGAGGCTTATACAAAGTTTAAAATGTTAAATTGTTTTTGAGATCGGCCCTAGAAACACAACCCCACTGGTAAAAGCAGACCAACTGGTCAACTGTCAGGTTGTACACCAGGAGTGTGAGTTGACCTTTGCCCTTGCACCAGATATGTCAACGTATTGAATTAAAAAAACAAAGAAAAAATAAACATCAGGTGAATATAGGAGAGGCAGGGCAGGAAAATACTGATGATGTCAAAGGGCCTAAAGAGCTTCATAACATTCAGACTAAACTCCAAGGTGGCAGACGCCGCCTGGACATTCAGTGGAAAAGATCCGACATAATATTTTGCTCTCGGTTTCTAGACAAACAGTGCTTTGTATTTGAGAAGGATCTAACTGACATGTGAACACGTAAACTGACTTGTGTGAACCCGGACGCTGCACTGGGAGCAGCTGATGAGGAGGCTGGTTCCATCTTCCTCTAGATAAGGGGTGACAGGCTGTTCCTCACACTCAGAATCCTCGTCTGTGGTGGTGGTGAAACACGTCTCTGGGATCAGAGGTTTGGTCCGCATCTGGCCATCATTAATCATGACAGGGGGGTCCACAGTATTTGGATACTGACTCTAACAGCAAAACAAAATACAGAGAGCAATGAGTTACTATTTTATTATGAATACCGTATCATCCTTAAAGAGTGAGGTTACAGGGTGAAGAGTGAGGTTACAGGGAGAAGAGATCAAGAAGGTGGAGGATTTTAAGTACTTGGGGTCAACAGTCCAGAGCAATGGAGAGTGTGGAAAAGAGGTGAAGAAGCGTGTCCAGGCAGGATGGAACGGGTGGAGAAAAGTGTCAGGTGTGATGTGTGATAGAAGAGTTTCAGCTAAAATGAAAGGAAAGGTGTACAAAACTGTGGTGAGACCAGCGATGTTGTCTGGTCTAGAGACAGTGTCACTGAGGAAAAGACAGGAGGCAGAGCTGGAGGTAGCAGAGATGAAGATGCTGAGGTTCTCTCTGGGAGTGACCAGGAAGGATAGGATCAGGAATGAGTACATCAGAGGGACAGCACATGTTAGAGGTTTTGGAGATAAAGTCAGAGAGGCCAGACTGAGATGGTTTGGACATGTCCAGAGGAGAGATAGTGAATATATTGGTAGAAGGATGCTGAGTTTTGAACTGCCAGGCAGGAGGCCTAGAGGAAGACCAAAGAGGAGGTTTATGGATGTAGTGAAAGAGGACATGAAGGTAGTTGGTGTGAGAGAAGAGGATGCAGAAGACAGGGTTAGATGGAGGCGGTTGATTCGCTGTGGCGACCCCTGAAGGGAAACGCCAAAAGGAAAAGAAAAGAAGAAGACCGTATCATCCTTAAAATGATTTTCAATGATTTCAACGAGTGAATTACGTCTGTCATGTCAAAACACTGCATCACACCTTCACTTCGTGTCATACAGAGTTGACCTTATTTGCATTTCACCCATCTGTGATCCATTTTATTAACTTTGACAATACAAAATACTTCTACACACAGAGCATGAGAAAAACCCTGATGCACTTTTATATATAATAGGAATTAAACAAATTATTCACAGTGCAGGGTGGAAAATATATGTGAACCCCTGGGCCAGTGATTGTCAAGTAGTGGGGCGCCCCCACCCAGCAAGACGACCGCTTTCATATTGACGTAGCAGAATAAAGTGTAATTCCACATCCCCTCCAGTAGGTGGCAGTGGTGCTTTCTAATCTACACCTAATGTGACATTAACTGGAGACTCAACATCAACACTCACTGAGCCTCTCCCTCTCTCCTAGTCTCCAATCACACCTTTATTAACTTCTTCCCTGGAGTCTCTGTTGTGTGTCCTGCCCAGAGTTTCTTCCTCAATGAGGAAGTTCTTCTCCGACGCTGTCGCTCAAGCTTGCTCTGGAGGGTTCTGTTAAAGCATTTTGAAATGTCTGTTGCAATGATTAAACGCTATATAAATAAAACTTGACTGATCGATACACATTCCGGCCAAAAAACACAAAAAATAAACAGACTATGGAAATCTCTGCTTTGGCCAGATGAGTCCAAAGTTGAGCGCTTTGGCTCCACATGCTGTGTCTTCATAAAGATGGTCTCTTCATGACTCCAAGCGGGATATGTGACGACTGCGTGTGCTTTGCTGTTGGGCATTTATTCAAAATTGAAGACACCCTGAACTAGAATGGTACCACAACATTGGGCCATCCCTACTGGTCTTCCATTAGTTGGACCATCATTTACTTTTCAACAGGACCTCAAGCACACCTCCAGGCTGTGTGAGGGCTGTGTGACCAAGGAGGACACTGATGGAGAGCCGCGTCAGATGACCTGGCCTTCACCACACACACCTAACGTAAACCCAGCTGAGACAGTCTGGGCTGAGATGGACTGCAGAGCGAAGGAAGAAGGGTGAGCAAGTTCTCAGCACCTCTGGGAACTCCTTCAAGACTGTTTAAGAGAACGTCACGTGTGCAAAGCAGTAATCAAAAAAAAGGATGGTGTTTTGGAAGAATCGAAAATGTTCATTCACTGTTTTGATACCTTCAGGGAGAAACCAGGTCTGTAGTCCAGGAAAACCACTGAATGTGTCCAAAACTTGTGACTGGAAGTGTGTTTTGAACACTGTTACACATGTTTGGTCAGGCTCCAAAAACTTTCCAAGATATTTTTACTATGTTTGATATGATAATAACAATAATGGGGTACATGGTGTGTGGAATGTGTTCTGGTACTGATTACCTGCTGATACGTGTAAAACAGCATACAGATGGAACAGTACGGAGGTCTGGAAGAAATGCGTTGGTTGTACTCCCGCTCTTTCTTCAGGTTGGCTGGTCTGTTCTGCCACAGTTGAGCCAATGGTTTGGCCCAGCTCTCCACTTCAAGACCACCTTCTTCCAAATGAGAGGGCTCCTGGGAAGCCTCTGAGGCACACACACTTCTCTTGAGTTCATGCATGCAGGTTTAGTTTACATTTAGCAGAAATGTATGTAATGGTGTACAGATACTTGTAATCAATGCAACAGACCTTCGTCACTCATACCATCCTTTATGAGCGGATGGTAGCCAGGCAGCTGCCCTAAGTCACCCTTTGACTCTCCACCTCGAGCCTCCTGTTCAGCAACCTGCTGGAGAGAGTTCTTATCAGGATCCTGGATGGACTAAAGGTTTTCCAAAAGACAATAACAGGAATTGTTCATTTTTGTATGCTGACCCAAATAAAAATTGCACCACATTGCTAATATGGCAAACATAAGAAAAAGTTAATTTTTTGTGATGTCCTGACATTTATTATATATTTTTTAAAAATGAGAAAATGGACATTGTCCTTTGAGTTGGTTGGTAAGTTGTGTCCTTTGCAACAGTGAACATATTTGCAGTTACTGTTTTTATATGTTAGGTTACTTGTTTGCTTTGGATTTGAAAGCTCATCAATTAAATTCATCTGATATTTTGTAATGATCGTAATGAATCAATAATTACTGGAAGAGTATGATGAATTTTCTAAGTAATAACTCAGCGAAGACAGCAACCATGAAGACACAGCAAGAAACACAGTTGTATTCAATGACTTTACACACTGGTGAAGATAATTTCTCTGTGTTAAGTATATAGTTGCTCTAATTCAGCAACTTATACAACAGTGTCTCTGCTGTGTGCTGCCAGTGTAGCTTTGGCTGCATTCAGACTGCAGCAGATCGGATTCCAATTGGATTCCTTTTCATATCCTTTAGGACTGACTGTTCACACTGTTTGTGGCAAGTGTCTAAATGGGATCTTGCCGCATTCAGACTGGTTTCAATCCGTCCTGCAAAAATCAGATATCATGTGGTATGTGACTGTTCAGACTACAACGGATGGGTAACAAATCAGATTCTGGCTGCCAGTCTGAACGCAGCCGTGGACTGTTGGACAATTCACCTCAACAACAGCAGAACTATCTCTATCAATGGAAGATGGAAGTCTCTTTATGGTGCTAAGGTTCACCGTATCTTTTGGCTGAGTTTGCATCAGACTAGTCATTACTTAACAATGGAACAACCAACTCCACTTGGTTAGCGCCGAGGCGATACATTGATCACCAACAGCTTCATCTCTCAGGCCTTTACATGCTGGTCACACCTTATTCCAGTTACTGGTTCAGTACATTTTTGTGGCTCATGCACAAATCATAGTTCAGGGGGTTAAACATGCAAACAAAGCTGTTATGCTACATGTGGAGTAGCATATGAAGTGTGTGTAACATACAGTACGTGTCCACTCACTGCTTTGCTAACATGTCTGTAGTTTTTCTCCATCTCATTGTCACTGGCCTCACTATTCTTTTCCTCCTTGGACAGGGCTTCTTCCTCTCCATAGTCTCCTTTGGCGTAGCTATGAACATGCAGGACATCTGCAGGGCTCAGTGTCCTCTGAAATACCTGGTGTGCTGGGCTGCAGCTGCTGCCTAGCTGTGGCTCCTCATTGTTGTGTGCATCCTCAAGGGAGAGAACCACCACCTGGCTCTCAACGGGCTCAAAGGGACAAAGGTCTGCACACGGCAGGCCGTTTTTCTCTTTTTTTGAAGGGCTTTGTCTGTGTGGAGCTTTCTTAGCGTTAGCGCTGGACTGAGATTGAGGCTGCAGCTTGGCGTCTGTCTCTTTCTTAGGCTCCGTCTTCACGTTCTCTGTGTTCAAAGGAACAGCACAGAATACATTATTACATCTACTGGTTCATTAGATCACCCCAAACCATTACAAGGGACTGGAGTCTATGTCTGCATCGCAAGAAGAAGAAGAAGTAAGAAGTAAGAAGACGAAGATGAAAAGAAGATGAAGAAGAAATTACCTTTATTGATCACTTATGGAAAATTATTTGCCCACTCTACTTGTTAATCACACACACTCAGAAGTTTGGGGCCACTCAGAAATATCCTTATTTTTGAATGGGAAGCACTTTTTTGTCCAGTGAAGATAACTAATCAGAAACACACTCTATACGTAGCCAATGTGGTGAATGACTAGTCGAGCAGCAAACGTCTGTGTTGGTGTAATATCTACAGAAGTGTATAGAGGCCCATTTCCAGCAACTATCACTCCAGTGTTCTAAAGGCACAATGAGGTTGCTCATTGCATCAAGGCTAATGGATGGTCAGAAAACCCTCGTGCGATCATGTTAGCACAGCTGACAACAGTCTAGCTGGTTAGAGAAGCTACAAAACTGACCGTCCTTTGAGCATCAGCAGGCCAGAAAGAGAGAACTTTGATGTGAAACTCAAAAGTCTGTTCTTGTTCTTAGAAATGAAGACTATCCCATGAGAGAAATTGCCAAGAAACCAAAGTGTGTCCTAGTCCCTTTACAGAACGGTACAAACAGGCTCGAACCAGAGTAGAAAGAGAAGTAGGAGCCAAAGACAAATACATTAGAGCCTCTAGTCTGAGAAACAGACGCCTCACAGGTCCTCAACTGGAGAAACAATATTACCCACAAAATGTGGCAAAAAGCCATGTCTCAATAAAACTGACAAGGATTTGGGGTTTTGTTGACAGAAGTACACTTCTTCTCCTTTGGGCTTTTCCCTTCAGGGGTCTCCACAGCCAATCAGTGTCCTCCATCTAACCCTGTCTTCTGCATCCTCTTCTCTCACACCAACTACCTTCATGTTCTCTTTCACTACATCCATAAACCTCCTCTTTGGTCTTCCTCTAGGCCTCCTGCCTGGTAGTTCAAAACTCAGCATCCTTCTACCAATATATTCACTATCTCTCCTCTGGACATGTCCAAACCATCTCAGTCTGGCCTCTCTGACTTTATCTCCAAAACCTCTAACATGTGCTGTCCCTCTGATGTACTCATTCCTGATCCTATCCTTCCTGGTCACTCCCAGAGAGAACCTCAGCATCTTCATCTCTGCTACCTCCAGCTCTGCCTCCTGTCTTTTCCTCAGTGACACTGTCTCTAGACCAAACAACATCGCTGGTCTCACCACAGTTTTGTACACCTTTCCTTTCATTTTAGCTGAAACTCTTCTATCACACATCACACCTGACACTTTTCTCCACCCGTTCCATCCTGCCTGGACACGCTTCTTCACCTCTTTTCCACACTCTCCATTGCTCTGGACTGTTGACCCTAAGTACTTCAAATCCTCCACCTTCTTGATGGCAGAAGTACGGTATGATGAAAACATTCAGAGAATGACTTTGTACACAACTGTTCAGCACAAAAACAAAGGAGGGAAGAAGGCTGTTGTGTTCAGGCCGTTAGACATCACTACAGGGGCTCAGACATACTTCCAAACGCCATCCATACATCCACCTTCTGTTACCGCTTTATCCGCTGTCGCGGGGAGCTAAACTTAGAAGATAATAAATCCTGAGTCGCCTTAAAATCATATCTCCATGACAAAAACACAAGAACTAAGATTTTTAGGAATAAAGGACTTTATTGTATTGATTAGATTTGTGTAAAGGGTCCACACTATACTCTTTAATTAATTCACAAAGCTGTCAGACGTCTAACTACACTTTATTCAATATGTTTTGCCCCAAACTCTTCTGTGGTCCTGAATTTTAACTGTCTGAAAGTCCCTGAAATCAGTAAATTCCATAAACGTAAGAACTCCTACCATACGGCGTTTGTAAGTTGTGTTTGGGGCCACGAGTCACACCCAACTAGTTCCCTTCTGCTGGTCGGCTTCTGTCCGTACACACACCTCTAACACTCGTGTCCACTTCACCATACTCACAAGCAACTGTACACAAGATGAAAACATGGCTTGTGTGTGTGTGTGTGTGCGCTTGCTATGATGCCAGGGACACACTGGACTCAAACACACGCGGGTGTCCACACACACACACACACACACACACACACACACACACACACACACACACACACACACACACACACACACACACACACACACACACACACACACACACACACACACACACACACACACGCAGACAGAAGTGGAGCTAACTAGTTAGCTCAGCAGTTTTCCTGTCCAGCTGTCAGGCGGGACGCTGCCACACACACTTCACCTCTGACCCGGGGGGAGGGGGGTGTTCTCTTGACTATGTCAATCACTCCCGTCAGTTAGTCCTGTTGTGACATCGTGTTCAGGCCATTTATTATCGATGGAAATAAATGTCACAGTCTGAGAAAAAATGAAGGTTGTAATTAAATGATGGTGTTAAACGGGCCCTTGGAAACAACAGGGCCCTTGGAACAACAACGGGCCCTTGGAAACAACAGGGCCCTTGTTGGTGTCCGGGGCTTAACAACTACCGTTTACTACACGTGTAAAGGTTTGTGAGTCTAGAATGTATTGTTACCAAATTACAGGTGGACGACAGCTAATGATATCACTGCTGTGAATGCGGGGGTTGTGTTTGATAGAGAATAGAAACACCTAATAACACACTTGTCACCCTGATGACACTCTGTACCAGAGATGGTATCTCTGTTAGCCGCTCTGCACCAGCTCCAGGACCCAGTGAACATGTGGGGTCCTTCTGACCCACAAAGACCTTAAAGGCACCAACATCTCCTCAACAGCTCATGGAACCCTACTACCCCTCTAGCAGTTGATTTAAAAATGTTCCCATGATCTAGGGCTGCTCGCGATCTCTGGAATCTACAAAAGTAAAATGGGAGCCAGACTATTATCAGGTTTTCCTCCTGCAGAACCATTTTCCAACCGGAGTCCGAAGCACAAACACCCTCTTTACATTCAAGAGTCTAAAAACATTCCAAACAACATGAAATGTTATTTTTTTCAGCAGAAAAGCAGAGGGACCTGACATAACTACCCCTGATACCCCTGTAAACCATACTGATGTTCTGATGTACGGACGATGTGACAGACGGCATCCCGTTTCCTAAATCAGGATTCCAGCTTGGTTCACTTCACTGGGATGTTCTTCTCATTCCCAATCAGGAGATTAACCTCTAACCAGTTAAACGAATCCATGTTCATTTGAAGGATCTGATTTGTTGGTGTTGCAACTTTTAAAGTCTTGTTGCCGCCCCTTTTTTTGAAATGTGTTGCTGGAATGAAATGAGAATAAATGTTCTTCTCACTCATGAATGTCTCATTTTAGGTGTCTGATTGGTGTTATTTTCTGTTACATGTGGGGTTACCGCAATTAATTCTGTTTAAATTTCACCAAGTAGACCAGCTTTGTGGAAATGGAGCTGTTAATGTATGACATACAGTAGCAGGAGGACATGAGGGGCATTCAGGGGGTGTGGGGGGTTACACTCACTCTGCAAACAAATAGTCCACAATATCCATCAACTTGCATTCAATAACAGATCATTTTTACGGTTAATTGATCTCCTGTGCTGAACATGCACCCGCTGCTGTCCTGTCTTCTCTTCAGGGCCAGTTGTAACTCCTCCACAGCTGATGGCTGATCTCCCCAGAGGGAAAAAAACCAGCTGTCACTGCGGAGTGAAACGGATTTCATCCTCATCAACTCAGCCCCCACACACGGTGCGGTACCTTTGTCTGGACTGACAGGAACTGGGTTTGGAGAGCGTTTCCTGGACGCAGCCCTGTGTGACAGTCTGGCCCACTTTGGATCCGTCTCCCCAGTGTGTTCGGTGGGGGGGTCGGGTCCCGTGTCCCCAGCAGCTTCAGTAACCTCAAACTGACGCTTCGCCCCCGGCTGAGTCTTCACTCTGACAAACAGGAGACATCAGTGAACACTGCAGGTCTCATATCCGAGAATCATTAAAACCTGTGTTTATATCGGTATCATTCGTGTTCATCATCACTAGGATACGTGAAGGTCAAGCTTTGATGATGGGAATTCAACTGGAGTGATTCTAAGTATTGACCTAAATAAAACAAACTGATACTGAGCCAGTTTAACCAGACAGGTACTAACGTGTCAGCAGGTGTGAACGGAGACCTTTTGTTCTCACGAACAGCAGATGACTCCCCCGATCCCGCCTCAGTGGGGGGGTCTGTTGGGGGCTCGGTCCTGTCCTCCTTCAGAAAGCCAGCAGCTTCTGGTGTGGGTGTGGAGTGGTCGATGGGAACGTTGTCCTTTCCTGCTTTCCATAGTTTGTAACGATCAGGCTGGAATTTACGTACAAATACATCCATGGAGATTTTCACCATGTCCTGACGGCAAGAACACTGAGGAGAACACATCACAATGTTAATATCAGCGTGTAATATGGCCAGAAATCTGGAGTGGAGATCATGGACGGTTCTAGAATAAACAGAGGAAAAGTCCCCCAACTTGAGGACTGCAGGATTCAGCTCCGTTATTTACGCGAGTCAGCTTTTCCCCCATGAAGACCCAAAGGTTTACTGTTATCAGATATGGGGCCAGGATTCCAGTTTAGTGTCGGTCTTTTATTAACACAAGGTCATTCTTTGGAACTTTGATAGTCTTTTCCAAAAACACCTCGCTGAAACATTTATTCTAAAATTCCAGCTGAATCTCCAGCAAAAATATTTCCGGTATATGTTCATGAAACCAACACACTTCTAACAATTATGCAACGACTCAGAGTGTGACTGTACATTGTCTATTGTGAGAACCATTCATCTGATGTACATCAAACTTGGTAAGAAAAAAAACTAACTACTGATTATCCTTTGAGGATGTTGAATATTTGTGGATTGAAATTCATATATAAGACTAAAGGGCTGATTTTTTTATTTGTTTATATCTTTATGAAAATTAGACATTATCATTTCTATATTTGAGATCATTTCTAAACTCAGAAGGCTGAACCGTTACCAACTAACTGAAAAGCAGGAGATGATTCTTCACAATGGACACATGCATGATGGGGGATACGTGACCTGGTTTAACCCGTTTCTGACTGGTTCTAAATTAAAATGTAGGATTTAGTTATTGATCTCATTGATCTCTTCAGGACAGTGTTTAATACACGTTAAGGTTTGCCTTCAGGTGTTCATCAGACTGATCTCAGTGAAGAAACGTACCAGCGTCGCCTGTTTGCCATAATTAATCCATCTCTGTGTGGCAAAGTTGGTGGACTCGGCACAGTTGAACCCGTGGTTGAAACCAGCATGATAGGCGTATGGGAAGGTTATGATGAACTGCCCCGCCTCCTGGGTCACCTGAACATGACATCACAACCAAATAAAAAGTAAAGTTCTGATGTAAAGTTTTATTTTTAAAACCAGAGCAGAGACATGATCATTCTGATGTACTCTGAATAAAAACTGAAATGCGTGGTCACCTTCTCAAACGGTATCCCATATTTTTTCAGGATTGAGGGGGAGATTAGAGTCATCTTGTGGCGCAGGAACGCCTCACAGCTCTGAGCATTCCCTGGGAAAAAACCTGGACACAGACACCACGCATCAGGGAGGGGAAGCGTCTCAGGGCTTCAAACCGCTAAAGGCGGCACGAGAATGACCTCTGTTACAGCCTGTGGAGCAGCTCAGGGTCCGTCTTTACCCCTGAGACCACAGACTGCTGACACACGATGGTGGACATCCAGTCCAAAAGGGGAAACTTTGTCTACAGGGATTAGACTGATCCCAGAATCATCACGTACCTTTAGCCAGCCTCTCCAGTCTCTTCCCATGCTCTGGAGGGACGGCGTACCTGACGACCAACAAACGTACAAATATATCAAGTTATTTCCTTTGAAAGACCAGCAAAGTGAGGTTTGTAAAGACTTTAAATGGGATTGTTTGGTTTTTTGATGTTTTTGGGAATGAACACAACGAAATAGACTGGGAACAAACTCCAAAACTTAGGTTATAATATTTGACGGTGTCACAAACACAAAAAAATGATGGTCTTAAATAAAAGTTGGGTTGGTTTTTAGGAGCCTTTTAATAAAGTCACAAACTGTGACCTTTTACTGAACAGGAAAACAAATGTTGGCAGTTTAACGCCGTGTGGGGGCGTGTGGGGGCGTGTGAGGGCGTGTGGGGGCGTGTGAGGGCGTGTGGGGGCGTGTGGGGGCGTGTGGGGGCGTGTGGGGGCGTGTGGGGGCGTGTGAGGGCGTGTGAGGGCGTGTGAGGGCGTGTGGGGGCGTGTGGGGGCGTGTGGGGGCGTGTGGGGGCGTGTGGGGGCGTGTGGGGGCGTGTCGGGGTGTGTGGGGGCGTGTGGGGGCGTGTCGGGGCGTGTCGGGGCATGTGGGGGCGTGTCGGGGCGTGTGGGGGCGTGTCGGGGCGTGTCGGGGCGTGTGGGGGCGTGTCGGGGCGTGTCGGGGCGTGTGGGGGCGTGTCGGGGCGTGTGGGGGCGTGTCGGGGCGTGTGGGGGCGTGTGGGGGCGTGTGGGGGCGTGTGGGGGCGTGTCAGGGCGTGTGGGGGCGTGTGGGGGCGTGTCGGGGCGTGTGGGGGCGTGTGGGGGCGTGTGGGGGCGTGTGAGGGCGTGTGGGGGCGTGGGGGGGCGTGTCGGGGCGTGTCGGGGCGTGTGGGGGCGTGTGGGGGCGTGTCGGGGCGTGTGGGGGCGTGTGGGGGCGTGTCGGGGCGTGTCGGGGCGTGGCTGACCGCACCAGGACTTGGGCGCTCCAAAGTGCAGGTAGTTGAGGCTGTACAGATCCATGTCCTCCGTGTGCCAGGCAAAGGCGCTCTTCCACATGCCGAAGTAGAGGTAGGGGGTGTTCACCCCCCTGATCCTGATGCCACTCTCATTCTCCACGGTGTCCAGAATCGTGTTGAGTCGACCAATGTTCCACTCAGTGACGTCCTACAAAGGAATGACTCCGTTAGAAATGTAAATTAGCACCTAATAACACTCACATAGGCATTTAGTACATATTTTTGTCATGTAATATTATTTAGAAACAGAAAAGGCAGAATGGTGCTTCATCATTGTCATAATGTAAATGATACAACACAATTTCAAGGTTATAATGAGGACAGACCTGATTGGTCTTCTCTGATGTGCTGACACAGTGAGAGCAGGAAATCTCCATTCATTCCATTTAAAAAGTGAAACTTGCAGATTATATTCATCCATTCCACAGACTGATGTATCTCAAATGTTTACTTCTCTTAATTTTGATGATTATACCTGAACAATAATGAAAATCCCAAATTAAGAATCTCAGAAAATTAGAATATTACTTAAGATCAACCAAACAAGGATTTCCAGAAATGTTTGCCAACTGAAAAGTATGAATATGAAATGTATGACTATACAGCGTCCAAATATTAATAACAATAGATTTTCATTAGTATTCAGGTATAATTATCCATTTTAGTTATGATGATGCTCTTCTCCCCTGTAGTATTTCTCTACATCAGCTACACCTATTTAATTGTATGTATTGTAGCCTTTGGACGGCTTCTTATGTTCAGGTCCATGCTGCCAAAGAATTCTTGAATCCCAGGTTTAGTTTTATCAAATTTCATGTTGCCTGAGCTTTGTTTCAAGTGGCCACTTTTAATTTCCAATTTCCACACCGTACATCATAAAAAACATTCTATTAGGTTGACTTATGTGGAAAAAGGTCCATTTTGAGTATGTTCAGGGCTTTGAAAAGGAACTTCATTCATTTACGATGTTAATTCAGTGATGACCACTCACTGGATCGTACAGCGTTCCACTGACATCGGCTCCATACAGGGGAGGGTTGAAGGTCAGGTTCTTCCAGAACTTCCTCTCCAGCTCATCAAAATCCTTGGATCGAGGACTGCAGAACCTGCAGCGAAAAATAACATGTTCAATATTCCAATGAACCAACTATTTGTACGATTTTTTGCAACAAAGGAAGACGACAGTTTACCTCTGCAGCAGAAACCAGTCAGAACATCTCCCAAAAACCTAGAATGTATCACAGAATTCAAGCAGCAGACGCCTCTCAAACCTCAGTTATTCAGAGGACCCTGCATGAAGCAGGAAGTCAGTGGACATTTGCCCCCAGGAAACCCTTAGTGAACAAGGGTGGTAAGAGGAAGATGCCTGCTTGCACCAAGAAACAAGGACGGTTCACACAGTCCTGTGCAGAAGAACTGATGAAACGCTTTTAAAATATAAAACTTAAGAGTTGATTTGTATTGATTTACATAAACACAAAAATACAGTAGTTTTCTGCTTTTTGCTCACTATCTTATTATTTATGGTAATTTAAACGTTTCTGACCCCTCCCCATATTGATATTAAACCACCTTCTATCTGCATTACCCTTAAAACACTTTTGTGTCTCACAGAAGTCCGAGACTCACGGAACGTAGCGCACTTCAGGATGCTGTCAGCCAATACGATGCGTGTACGGTATCATGTGACTGCCTAACAAAAATCCACGATGAGGTGGAGACGAATGCGTACTGGAGGTCAAAAGTGTGTTTTGAGCAAAACCTACATTTCCCACAATGCAGTAATTCAGCCCATTTTAATTTTGACACAAATGTTTTGAACGAAGTTAATGTCCTAACTTGAGTTTGATGTTGTTTGACTTCATTTGATCCTTGATTGATGGAGTTCTGTGGGTTTAATAACCTATTATAACAGAACAACAACCAAACATGTTTTTTCTGTCTAACTGTAATATTTGTAACTTGAATAAGTCATAAATTCAGTTATTTAACATTGAGGAGTAGTTATATTTAGTTACATTTATTAGTTACATTAAGGAGTAGTTACATTTAGTTACATTACACTGAGTTACATTTAGTTACATTTATTAGTTACATTAAGGAGTAGTTACATTTAGTTACATTACATTGAGTTACATTTAGTTACATTTATTAGTTACATTAAGGAGTAGTTACATTTAGTTACATTACACTGAGTTACATTTAGTTACATTTATTAGTTACATTAAGGAGTAGTTACATTTAGTTACATTACATTGAGTTACATTTAGTTACATTTATTAGTTACATTAAGGAGTAGTTATATTTAGTTACATTACATTGAGTTACATTTAGTTACATTTATTAGTTACATTAAGGAGTAGTTATATTTAGTTACATTACATTGAGTTACATTTAGTTACATTTATTAGTTACATTAAGGAGTAGTTACATTTAGTTACAATACATTGAGTTACATTTAGTTACATTTATTAGTTACATTAAGGAGTAGTTACATTTAGTTACATTACATTGAGTTACATTTAGTTACATTTATTAGTTACATTAAGGAGTAGTTACATTTAGTTACATTACATTGAGTTACATTTAGTTACATTTATTAGTTACATTAAGGAGTAGTTACATTTAGTTACATTACATTGAGTTACATTTAGTTACATTTATTAGTTACATTAAGGAGTAGTTACATTTAGTTACAATACATTGAGTTACATTTAGTTACATTTATTAGTTACATTAAGGAGTAGTTACATTTAGTTACATTACATTGAGTTACATTTAGTTACATTTATTAGTTACATTAAGGAGTAGTTACATTTAGTTACATTACATTGAGTTACATTTAGTTACATTTATTAGTTACATTAAGGAGTAGTTACATTTAGTTACATTACATTGAGTTACATTTAGTTACATTTATTAGTTACATTAAGGAGTAGTTACATTTAGTTACATTACATTGAGTTACATTTAGTTACATTTATTAGTTACATTAAGGAGTAGTTACATTTAGTTACAATACATTGAGTTACATTTAGTTACATTTATTAGTTACATTAAGGAGTAGTTACATTTAGTTACATTACATTGAGTTACATTTAGTTACATTTATTAGTTACATCTGGCCCTTTGGGGACAGACGTTATGCTGATGAGGCCCTCAGTGAAGACGAGTTTGACCCCCCTGTTATAACAAACACATTTCAGTAGAACATCTTTGTAACTAAGTGTATGTTTATAGGGACTCACTGAATAGTGAAACCACATGTTTTTGGTTTGTTTGTGTGTGTATTTGTCTGCTACATCCCATAGTGTGGTCCATTTCTGTGAACCCCTTCAAAACAGCTAAATATCATATTATGGAACTGCTTTCAAATAAAGCCCCTTCGTGGTGGTCAATGGGGGGGCAAAGTGACTGTCGTCATGGTCTGTACACAATATGTATAAGCATGTCTAACACATATATATGTATCTATATGTACCGTATGGTCTCAGTGAAAAAATGAATATGATTTTACATTTATTATTTTGACACCTCTAGGCTGGTGTTCCAGTTATCTGTCTACTCTTATTACTCCTGCACCACTGACAATTTAAAATTTAAATCACTTTCTAAGACAGCTGAGAAAGACGGAAATTGAATGCCCCCCAAAACAAAATGATATTTTGCACATTACAAGCTGCAAATAATGAACTTTGCAGCTGGAAACAGTAAATGAGCAAGAGAAAGAAAGTTTGAAGTGAGAGAGAAACTTCTGAGGGACTGAAGACACATATTTTGAGGGGGAATTGTGTGTACAATGACACCCCCACCCCCAAAATGCAACTTATATATGTCTTTTTCTTCTGTGTTATGCATTATTGGCTGGTAAGACTTTCACTGCGGAAAATATGATAATTAAATTTCACATTTTTGAAAGCATTCTTTACAGTTTCCTCACACTCGTCTATGACTTTTGCAGTCTACTGTAAATAGTGGATAGCGTATGCATATTGTAATCACAAAACTAAATTATTCACACTAAAATTAGTTAATTTAACCACAAAGTTGTGAAATCAAACTTATTTTCATCCTTGTTTACTAATAAAATTAAAAAGAAGACAGAACAATATCAAATTAATGACAAGAAATTCTAGCATGCACCAACATCTCAGACTCAGGCAAACTAACTTGTCTATGGAAGAGGTCTTGCGGAACTCGTGAACGGTCATGGGCTTCTTCTGGATGTTGTACTGTGTGAACAGTCCTGACTGGCCAGTCACCACCTGCTGGATGGGGGCAGGAATCACCAGGTCATCAATATCATCATATGTCTCTCTAGGTTTCCAGCCTTCAGGTGGAATAACCTACAAGAAACCCAATGAGAAGGTCAGAGGACGGCCATTGGAAGATAGTAGTATGGTCCATCAGAATACACAATTTTTAAAGACTATTATCAATAATGATTGGTCATAATTTTATGAACAATGGGATACAACAGACCCAACATTAGATTATGTCTCAGAACAGGGTCACGGTAGATCTGTGTGTTGAACAAAGTCAACTGGACTTGTTGCCAGCTTCTGTAGCCGGGATTGGATCGCCAAGGTCCCCGCCTTCGGCCACCGCCCAGCTCACAATGCACCCGACCCCTATGGCCCCTCCCACAGGTGGTGAGCCCGTGGGAAGGGGGACCCACGTTGTCCTTTCGGGCTGCGCCCGACCGGGCCCCATGGGTGCAGGCCCGGCCACCAGGCGCTCGCCTTCGAGCCCCACCTCCAGGCCTGGCTCCAGAGGGGGGCCCCGGTGGCCCGCGTCCGGGCAAGTGAAAACGTGCTCCACTGTTTTTATTCATCATTAGGGGTCTGTGAGCCGTCCTTTGTCTGGTCCCTCACCTAGGACCTGTTTGTCATGGGTGACCCTGCCAGGGGCACAAAGCCCCAAACAACTTAGCTCCTGGGATCATTGGGACACACAAACCCTTCCACCACGATAAGGTGAGGTGTTGCAAAACCTTGAATACTCCTGGTCATTTCAGGACTAAAGAGGCTCTTTCTACCCCTTTGGGCCCTTTACAGTGCAACACGTCAGATCAGCGTCTTCCAATACCTGTTGTCTCCTATATCCTTTCCTCACACCAAACATCGACACGCCTCCTCTCAACACACACATGGACCACCTCACTGGTCTTCCTGGCAGCTCCATCCTCTGCATCCATTTGCTGTTTTGCCATCGTCTTTCCAAAAAAACTTGTCCACACTCCTTCAACATCTGCTCTGAGCTCCTTCAGACGTCCTACCAGTCTGTCGTGCGCAGTGTGCTGACTGGTGCCCAACAAACTGCTGGTTCTGTGGTGGGTCAGGACCTGGACTCTGGACACCACCTTCTCCCAGCAGGTGAGTTCCTTCAGTGGCAGACTGAAGGAGCTGCCACTCACTTTGACGCAACCCCTCCCCAAGGGAGGGGAGCTGCCACTCACCTTGACGCAACCCCTCCCTCCCCAAGGGAGGGGTTGCGTCAAGGTGAGCAAGGTCATCAATCAGCGCATGAGTAGGGGGAGGTGATGGACTTGAGATCTACTGTGTTGGAACCAGGGTGTCATTGGGCTGATGGTGGAACCAGGGTGTCATTGGGCCAAGGACGTCTTATGTCAGGATGCATGTGCTCGCATTTTGCTCGGTTGGTGTAGTATCTGTGCGTCTAGTCATGTATGATGCTCTTCCTTGGTGTGTATCACACACTGAACTCATGCTTATGCTTACGTGTGGTTTTATGTACTTGGCTCCCTCCCACCTCCAAAAACATGCACTTCCTGTTAATTGGCCAATCCCAAATTGACCGTAGGTGCTCTGTGTGGCTCCGCGGTGCACTGGTGTCGCGCCTGGAGTTTCGCCCACCTCACGCCCCAGTCAGCTGGGGCGTAAGGTGGGGGGCTCCAGCGACCCACAATAGCAGAACAAGCGGTCAAAGACAAGCTCAAGCTCCTGATCCCACAAACCTGCATCTGAGTAAAGAACTGAAACTGTAGCCAGATCTTTAATTATAAAGGTGAATTATGACAAGGACCTCAGCTGTATACAAGTTTTCACTAGATAACAATCAATCTCCAGCGACAACACATTCAACCAGTTGATCAGGAGGCTGGCTCCTGATTGGCTGCAGACCGGGCACTGGAGGCTGTGGTGGAGAGGAGGACTCTGAACAAACTGGTATCCATCATGGAGAGCCCCCATCACCCCATGTACCACACGCTCCAATTTCCCAGTGTGGAATCCATTAAGTTTATCTGTCTATCATCTCTCTATCCATCTATCCCCCTACCTCTCTCTACCCAACTACCTCTCCATCTCTCCATCCATCCATCTATCTATTCATCTATCTAATCACTGTTGTCTTTGACAAAGTTAAACTCAAGGAATTTAACTTATTTTGGATGAGACGTGAAATGTCTTCAAACTTTTCACAACAGTCCAGTTGACTATGTTCAACACAGACTTTTGTTTTCAATTCGATTCTGGTGGCTAATCGCTGGATACTGTCAGTCAGCACCTGTTCATGCAGCCATTGAATAGCCAGGAGATAAAATTCAGTCTTTGCTACCACCAATTTTGACATAGTTGTAACAGTGCCTTCAAAGCAAACTGGGGTAGCTTAGTCAAACACTGGAGGTTTCCAATGGAAACAACAACAACAAAAGGCACTGCTTCATGTTATAACTGACATTTTGGACCAGGGACACTATGAAATACATGGGGGGGTGGCAGTGGCTCAGCGGTAGAGCGGGCGGTAGAGCGGTTCATCCAATGTTCCTAAGATCAGCGGTTTGATTCCCGCTCCTGCCCCCCCAAAGAAACACCTGGAGTGCGAGCTGACAGGTGTCAGCTCACCTTCGGAGTCGGAGTCCCCCTTTACTAGCTGGGGCTGCTCGCCGCTCTGCCACCCCTGCATGCGTACATGCCCCCCTTGTGTGTGTGTGTGTGTGTGTGTGTGTGTGTGTGTGTGTGTGTGTGTGTGTGTGTGTGTGTGTGTGTGTGTGTGTGTGTGTGTGTGTGTGTGTGTGTGTGTGTGTAACTCTTAAATTTCCCTTCGGGAATCAGATTAGTACATGAAAAAATTCATTAAATGCAGGCAAACCAATCACTTTCTGGCAAAATCTAATAAAATATTCACTATTTCTAATCAGTCAATGCATCATTTCATAATAATATGAAGAAAAAAAAACACAACAAGACGACTTGCCTTTGATATTCCAGCTCTGTGTGCTCCTTGAGACTCCATATAGGCAATATACTGACTAAAGTCCTTGAACTCCTCTCTGGAGGGGGTGAAAGTCATTATCTTGAAGCCCATGCTTTGTGGTGGTGTGTCTGTGGTCATCTTTGAATATATTGACCTAAACAGAAAGGAGGAAACAGGAATATTACATGTCTCAGCGTTATATAATAGCCAATGTCTGGCTCACTCCAAGAGCATCTTAAAATCCTTTCTACTCCTGCTGTAGCAGACAGTTGTGTGAGTCTGTGCTGTAGCATCAGGTAACTAGAACCAGGGCAGTCACAGACTGCAACATCCCGCGACACACCTGAATTCAAAATTTTACAATTACCCTTTTGAACAAAAGTTAAAATTTGACCTTGAACTAGTTTTCTCAAGGTCAAGGTCATCTCATTTTCATCCCCTTTGCTGACCGAGTAATGTGCCTTTTGTCTCATCTTTCTATCTGCAACGGTTGTGGAGATATTTGGTGGACTAACTAATGGACGAACAGACGGAGGAACACACAAACACTGACAGTTACATCACCGCTTTGAAACAGGATGTAACTACATCAGCTCAAACATACCATCTAAAACTTTCTGCTCCACTAGAACTTTAAAAATGTTTGGGGAATGTAGTGCGTGTAGATTCTACTGGTAAACGACTTCATTCAGGGTTTCTTCTTGAAGCAGAAACTGACTCCAAACTACGGATGGACATATAACATGAATCACACTCCGCCTCCACTTCCATCCCTCCCCTCTCGCCCTCCCCCCGTGGTGGGCAGTCCTGGGCAACACCTTTCCTGATCATCCTCTCCACCTCACACTGGACAGACAGCAGAGCTCCTTCTCCACCAGACTGCAGCACCGCTGTCCAGGGGACAGTTACAGGAAGTCATTCCCCAGTTACAGGAAGTCATTCCTGCCACAAGCCATCGCTCTGGACAACAGTTCTAACTTATCAGACAGTCCCACCACAGTCTGATGTCTGTGTGTTTTGTATATTTCACATTTATTTGTAACCTCTGTCACTGTACACACTTCTTGTATATCTCTCCTGTAAATAATAAAGCAGGGGTCCCCAACCCCCCGGTCCGTGGTGCATTTGATACCAGTCCTCAAAAAGAATCTTTCATGGTACAAATTATTTTTTTCTATTATTGCTTCCGGATCCAATTTTTAAAACCGCCTGTTTCCGTCTTCGCCTTACTGCTGTCTCTAACATCATTTCTCACATCAGCTAACCGTGACTATTAATTTTTATTTAACCACAGTCTGGCCCATGAAAAAAGCCAAAAACAAAACTCACTGGAGAGATTTTTTGGGAGGAAACGAGAAAAATGATGAGACCACAAAAGAGTCGCAGACTGCCAACAAAAATAAAACTTCATTTAAAAGGAGATATCAAGATCCCTACCTAAGTTAAGGGGTTCAGCAACAGGTGATAGACAAGAGCCATTATGTGTTGTAATGATGCAAGGACATCATTACTTCATCATCATTACTAAAAACTACTTCACCACATTCAGACAGAACACTCCAAGTTAAAAGAAAACCCTTTGCAATGTTTTGAAACAAAACTTGTCAAGTTGAAGGGCAACAGCAGTTATTAAGGGTCATCACTTCAACACACGTGTCTGCCCTGAAAGCATCGTTCTTATATGCAGAGCACATAAAGCTAAAGCTAAGAAGACCTTTACTAATGGGGAAGAGATAATTCCCACTGGCTCTACATCGTCAGTTGAATTTATTGTATAACATTGTTTTAATAGCCTCATATAAAGTGCAATAGTTGAATTTAAAATAATTACTATTAACCGACAACGGTTTCTATCATTTTAACACCTGCACCTCTAACCGGAAACATAATACATAAAAATGGTCCCTGTGACAAAAAAGGTTGGAGACCGCTGTACTAGAGTGTATCTTCATCCTATCTAATTTAAACCTATCCCTCTTACTTCTGTTCTATCCACATTCATGGATCATGTTTAAACACTGATATTAAACCACCTTATATCTGTATTATCGTTTCCCACACTCTTATAGACTGTTAAAAAGCAGTTTTGTAATAAAGAAAAGTCGTAGACAGAACCCTGAGTCAGAATGCAGTGCACACACAGATGCCATCAGCCAATAGCGTGCGTGTACGGTATCATGTGACTACCTACTAAAATTCAGCGATGAAGAGAAGCCGTGCATCTTCCAGCGCAAATACGCGAGGGATTACTGTATGTATATTTATCTGTATCTCTCTCTCTATATATATATATAATTTATATTATACTGTATATATACAGTGCGCAGTTGCGCATCAATGCTCGCAACTTCACCTCATCGCGGATTTTTGGTAGGGAGTCACATGATACCATATGCACATTCTATTGGCTGACGGCATCTGGAAGTGCGCTACGTTCCGTGAGATATGATTTTCAGAATCAAATAAAATTTAAAGAATTAGACTCATTATTTCAGCCATAATAATTGGTCCATGTTTAAGGAGAAAAAGAATTTAAGTATAATATTTCACCACTATCACATTTATTTTGCCATGAATTGACATGCTTTCTCTGTAATAAGACCACCTGTCTGGTGCTTTGACTATTTACGCAGCTTTGACTATTTATTAACTTTACAAAACAAGACACAAAAACTTTGAATAGCTTAACACAACAGAGTTTTCTATTTGGGAGACATTTGTACTAACTGCTAACTTTAATGAATTCTCCAATCCCAAAATTCATTCACCTGCTTGAAGATGACAAAACTTTTTGTCATCTTCAGCCGCATACCATTGGACCATACCATTAGACCATACTGTCAGACGGTCTAATGGTATGGTCCAATAGTGTGGCCTAATGGTATGGTCTAATTAGGACCACGCCCATTGGACCATATAGTGGGACCATACCATTGAAGCCTCCTATTGGACCATACCATTGCACCACACCATTGGACCACATTACTCGACTACACCATAGGACCATACCACTGCACCACACCGTTGGGAGAAGAAGAAGAAGAATAAGAAATTATTGATGTACATCAATACATGTACATTATGTGTTAGTTTATTCAGTCAGAATGTACAGGCCCCTGAAACAACCACAGCACACAAGGGGGCCTGTAAGCATGCAGTTAATACACACAACAAACTACACACATTGGGAGGCAGAGTGACGGGCAGCAGCTTCCGAATGCGCCCCAAATTGAGCAGCTTGTGGGGGGGATGGCGCCTTGCTCAGGGGCGCCTCGGCAGTGGCTGGGCGGTGAGCTGACACCTCCCACCATCAGCTCACACTCCGGAGATGTTCTGGCGGGAACAGGAATCGATCCACTGATGGCTGGGCGATCTGTCTTCAAGGCATCTGCTCTACCGCTGAGCCACTGCCGCCCCAAGGACCACACCATTGGACCATATTATACGACTACACCATGGGACTATACCATTGGACCACACCGTTGGACACCATTGGACAATATTATTCGACTACACCATGGGACTATACCATTGGACACCATTGGACAATATTATTCGACTACACCATGGGACTATACCATTGGACCACACCATTGGACCACACCGTTGGACCACACCGTTGGACCACACCATTGGACCATACAGTCGGACCACACCGTTGGACACCATTGGACAATATTATTCGACCACACCGTTGGACCACACCGTTGGACCATACCGTTGGACAATATTATTGGACCACACCGTTGGACCACACCGTTGGGACCACACCGTTGGACCATACCATTGGACCATACCATTGGACCACACCGTTGGACCATACCATTGGACCATACCATTGGACCATACCGTTGGACCATACCATTGGACCACACCGTTGGACCACACCGTTGGACACCATTGGACAATATTATTGGACCATACCATTGGACCATACCATTGGACCACACCGTTGGACCACACCGTTGGACCACACCGTTGGACACCATTGGACAATATTATTGGACCATACCATTGGACCATACCATTGGACCACACCGTTGGACCACACCGTTGGACCATACCGTTGGACCATACCGTTGGACCACACCGTTGGACCACTCCGTTGGACCACTCCGTTGGACCACTCCGTTGGACCACTCCGTTGGACCACACCGTTTGACCATACCGTTGGACCACACCGTTTGACCATACCGTTTGACCACACCGTTGGACCACTCCGTTGGACCACACTGTTTGACCATACCGTTGGACACCATTGGACAATATTATTCGACTACACCATGGGACTATACCATTGGACCACACCATTGGACCATACCATTGGACCATACCGTTGGACCATACCATTGGACCACACCGTTGGACCACACCGTTGGACACCATTGGACAATATTATTCGACTACACCATGGGACTATACCATTGGACCACACCATTGGACCATACAGTCGGACCACACCGTTGGACACCATTGGACAATATTATTGGACCATACCATTGGACCATACCATTGGACCACACCGTTGGACCACTCCGTTGGACCACACCGTTGGACCACACCGTTGGACCACACCGTTGGACCATACCATTGGACCATACCATTGGACCATACCATTGGACCACACCATTGGACCACACCATTGGACCATACCACTGGACCACACCGTTGGACCATACCGTTGGACCACACCATTGGACCACACCATTGGACCATACCGTTGGACCATACCATTGGACCACACCGTTGGACCACACCGTTGGACACCATTGGACAATATTATTCGACTACACCATGGGAATATACCATTGGACCACACCATTGGACCATACAGTCGGACCACACCGTTGGACACCATTGGACAATATTATTGGACCATACCATTGGACCACACCGTTGGACCATACCATTGGACCACACCATTGGACCACACCGTTGGACCACTCCGTTGGACCATACCATTCCACTGCTGGAACTTGCCTGGACTTCATAAACCCCGATGATCATTGACTCTCCTCACTGACTACATCAGTTGAATACAACCACTGGTAAACTTTAATAAACACGTTAAATGTGTGAGTAAACGGTAACGTATCCTTCCTGGGAGCTGGACTGGCTTCACGTCTGACTGACTGGACGCCTTCTGCTAACGGTGGCCCGCTGACAACACTGGGCTAATAGGTTAGCTAAGATGCTAACGGTAAGATAACGTGCTCCTCGACTTCGGGTTCAAAAGTGTAGTAAACACACTAAAACACGTTGATACCCCAGAGTCAACACAACTGACCACATGTACAACTAAATACCTGTCAGACGGGATGGTGGTTAAGCAGAAAACAGTAGAAATCGCCGCGGCTTTCACCACACTAACACCGACCAGCTGTCTCTGAGGCTAATGGAGTAGCAGCGGGCTGCAGCTGCGCGTCCGTTCACACTTTAGAGTACTTTGAGAACACTTTCCGTCCAATAAACTAACAACAAAGTAATAAAAACTAACTTACCGAACTGTTGACGAGTAATTCTGATCACAGATCACAGGCCGTACAGTAGAAACACTGGCATGATCGTCCCCAATAGGAAATACATTCCTCCATTATCTCAGCCACGCATGCGTAGTGCGTCTTTGTTTACATGGGCAGTGGGCGGGACTTGTACGATTTTGCGACCAATCACAACACGACATTCGACGGCAACCTTTACAGCTGCAAACAGCTAAATAGATCCTTGACTTTGTTAAGTCTGACAAACAATATACAGTATGTGGAGTGTGGTTCTGATATATTCATGAAGAATACAGTAAAAGAACAAAGACAAGGTGATATTGAGACACAATTGGCTTCAGGACACCATGCTAAATAAATTGCAATATATATATATATATATATATATATATATATATATATATATATATATATATATATATATATATATATATATATATATATATATATATATATATATATATATATATATATATATATATATATATATATAAATGTCACAGTAAATAACGATATGAAGCCCAGGACATCCACATCCACACTGCAATCACTTTCATTTGTGGGATAGAGAGAGCAGTGTGATCACACACACACACACACACACACACACACACACACACACACACACACACACACACACACACACACACACACACACACACACACACACACACACTCTGACTTTCTGAAAGACAGACAATGCATGTGAATAAACTTCTCCAAAAAAGCACTTTAGTTATTTGTTTTATTTTGAAGATGTTGTGTTTGTTTGGATTGAAAAGATTTTTATTTTATTTGTCTAATGAACTTTTTAATGGATAATATATTTGAGCACAGTAGACACTGCTTGAGTTTATTTTTACTTTGAAAGGTTTAAGTCAATTTCTCTTCTTAAATTCAATACAAAGAGACAATTCATGTGATTTGGGATACATCATGTCCTTTCACCCCCCCCCACGATGCACTGGCAATGTGTCCAGAAGGTAACCCACCTCTCCTGAACCAAACTTCATTAACACCTGTGACACACAAGGAGGAAAAGTGGCTAAAGACTCGGTGATAAAGATCGCCTTGTCTTCAAGAAAGTGGATGGATGGATGGATGGATGGATGGATGGATGGATGGATGGATGGATGGATGCGTCTCCTTTCATTGTTTAAACTTCAAAGGAGAACTAAGCTGTCTTTTGAGAGTGTCATGATTTCATAAAATTATTTAAAATGGAAAAATGCAATCGTGTCAATGATCTATTGCACATGCACTAGCAGGCTGCAGCCTTCCTCTGCTCTGTGGGAGTTTGTGTGTTTTTTAATTTTTTTGTGTGTGTTTTTTGCATTTTTCATTTCTTCTACTTTTAAAATGGATAGCACAGGTGGGGGACTGCTTCCAGACCACCAACTGTTGGAGGTTGTTGGGGGCTCACATGGGGAGGATGTGGAGGGGGCGGCTCAGTTTCTAATGGATTATATGAACTTCTGTGTGGACACTGTGGTCCCTGTCAGGACAGTCAAGTCTTACCCCAACAATAACCTCTGGGTAACCAAGGAGGCTGTCCTGAACAGGAAGAAGCGTTCAGGAGCGGGAACAAGGAGGAAATGAGGAAAGCCTAGCAGGAAGTGAGATTCTGTTTGAGGGAGGCCAAGGAGGCATACAGGAGGAAGCTGGAGAACCAGTTAGGGTGTAATCAGGTGCAGGAGGTCAGGAGTGGTATGAGAACTATTACTGGGAAAATGTGCAGTACTGTGGAGGGGAACACGAGCTGATGAACTGAGCAGCTTTCCAATCGGTTCAGCTCCCCCTCCACTCCTTACTCTTCATCCCAGACCTCCTCCGGCCCTGCGGATCGTCTTGTCAATGCATCCTCCCCCTGTGCTTCCTGTCCTTCCACCCCTGCCACTCCTCCTGAGCCCACTCCAGGAGCCAGTGCCCCTTAACACATTTCACCCACTCCACACGCTGGACTGCCTACTTCACTGGGTCCACCAGGACCACCTATTACCACCTCAACCAGCACCATCATCACTGCAGACCAGGTGACATAAACTCTGCAGAGGTTCCGTCCTAGGAAGGTGGCTGGATCAGGTCTCCCCATGTCCCTTTCAGACCTTTGCTTCAGTGGCTCAACGGTAGAGCAGATGTTCTGCAGACAGATCACCCCAGCCATCGGTGGATCGAATCCCGCTCCCGCCATGATGCCACCAGGAGTGTGAGCTGACAGTGGGAGGTGTCAGCTTACCTCCCAGCCACCGCCCTTGAGCAAGGCGCCATCCCCCCCTACAAGCTGCTCAATTTGGGGCGCATTCGGAAGCTGCTGCCCGTTACTCTGCCTCCCAATGTGTGTAGTTTGTTGTGTGTATTAACTGCATGCTTACAGGCCCCCTTGTGTGCAGTGTTCAGGGGGCCGGTATATACTGTTGAGACTAACACAGATTGTATATACTACCTGAGTGACATTGTAATTTCCCCTTGTGGGATTAATAAAGTGTACTTCTTCTTCTTCTTCTGGACTGGGTGACCCTCTTCAGCAAATATACAACCTTTATCTACGCCTGGGGAGGGTCCCCTCACTGTGGAAGACCTGTATCATCCCTGTGGCACAGGGATGATACCACTGAGCCCCACTGAGTTCAACTACTTCCGACCGGTTGCTCTTACCTCTCACGTGATGGATGATGTCCCTGGAGTGACTGGTCCTGGAGCTCATGTGTCCAGGTCCAGGTTAGGATTGATGACACCGTCCTGTACCTCCTTCACCATGCGCTCTCCTACCTGGACTTCGGGGGCTGCACTGTCAGGGTGCTGTTCTTTGACTTCTCAAGCGCCTTTCACATCATCCAGCCCCGGCTCCTGCTGGAGAAACTGGCTTCCATGGATGTGGACCCCCTACCTCATGAGCTGGATCATGACAGACAGACCCCAGTATGATCATATGGGGGACTGTTCATCATCAATGATGACCAACAACATAGGGGCTCCACAAGGAACTGTGCTCTCCCCCCTTCTCTTCACCCTCTACACCCCGGACTCTCAGTAGAACTCGGATACATGCCACATGCAGAAGTTCTCCAATGACACCACGATTGTGGCATGAATCAAGGAGGGTGAGGAGGGGGACTACAGGACATTGGTGGAATTTTTGAATGGTCATTAAACATGGACTGTGTGTACAGGAAGGGGCAGAGTAGGATATACTTCCTGACAAGACAGGCCTCCTTCAACATCTGTCCTTAGCTCCTTTTATATGTTCTTTTTGTGTCTGTATCAGTCTGTGTCCAGTGGCCAGCGTGCTGTCGTATGGCATTGTGTGTTGGGGTGGTGGGGCCAGGAAAAGAGACATGGGATCCCTTAACAGACTCATCCTCAGAGTGGGTGTAGTGGTTGGTCACAACCAGGGCTCTGGTGACACACGTCTGGAAAGTAGGACCATAGGACCATGTGCAAAGCCAGGGATATCATGAGTAACACCAGCCACCTCCGTAGTCCACCTTCTCCCAGCAGAGGAGTTCCTTCAATGGCAAGTAACATACACCCTATCTCTAAGGGGGTATCTCCCTTAGAGATAGGGTGAGGTGCTCAGTCACCAGGGAGGAGCTCGGAGTAGAGCCGCTACTCCTCCGCCTTGAGTGGTGCCATCTGAGGTGGCTCAGGCATCTGTTCCGGATGCCTCCTGGAAACCTCCCTGGGGAGTTGTTCCGGGCATGTCCTACCGTGAGGAGACCATGAGGAAGACCTGGAGGGACTATGTCTCTGGGCTGGCCTGGGAATGCCTCGGGATCCCCCGGAGGAGCTGGAGGAGGTGTCTGGGGAGAGTAGTCCATGGGCCATAGCCCAAAATTTCCCTTGTCGGTACTAGTCAAGGTGGCAAAACTTGCTTATATTTTTTGAAAAGATACATGTCTGTAGATGATATTTTGGTATGATAACCATTCCTAAGTGGCAGCTTTGTCACAGTAATCTGAAGTTAACCACCCCCTACAAAAAGTTGCACATTAGACGCTGGTACATGTCCTGGTTTAGGCTCATAGTCAGGACCTTTGTCGGTGTTTCATAATATTGTATTTGGTATAATTTTAAAGAGGACCCTCTAAGTTTTCATTCAAGGCCAGTTGTGCATGTGTCTGACTTACACAGAGGTCGCTAAAGCTCATTCAAATTGTCCATGACACATTTTTTGCCGTTTTTCGCCTAAACTATATACTTTGTTTTAACCGTGTGGCATCTAGGAACATCACAGACACAAAACTCAAAAACTGAAATACTCACAGGGATCTAAGGATTCAGGAAATGTATAATATGCCCATACTATTCCATTGTGAGAGATGACTGTGGGCCTTTAATTAGAAGTTTGGCAGAAATCTCTTGCATAAGGTCTTCATATAGTCTAGTTGAATATCCCCAAAAGGCCAAATTCGTTTACTTTGTGATATAAGCATAAAAATTTCCATACTTGCACCAAACACAGTACTAGAGTAAGGTAAGGAAGTACTTTAATATTATAAACAACATTTACATATACTTATTCAATAATACATGTAATCCCATACATATCAACAGTGATGGGTCTATGTAAAGAAGGTTATATTATTGTGTACTATTATGAACAAGTGTAACCAATTCCAGAATCACCACATACATATCACAATAATACCACACTGTGTCACTGATCAAACTGCTCATCTCTCTCATCATCTGACTCCCCAAGTTCAAAGTGAGGTTCTTGATCTTCCTGTCATTTTTGGTTACTGCAGGTCTGTAACCTGCACATATCTGTGCATGTCAGTCCATTTGACAGGCACATGCAGCTTGGCATTTTGCATGAACGCACACACTTGCATATTAGCAGTTCCAAGACCGCATCTGGTGCAGGCGGGCAGCGCATCCAGTAAATGGTCAGCTTGCCATCATCGTCTGTCCAAGCATTTTCAGTAGGGCTTGGCACCACAGGGTTAGCCTGCAGACAGCACTTCCATATTGATGCCTGATAGTTGGCTCGTTGAACATGCATGAAGAGACAGTCTCTACATGGTGGCAGCTGGCTGGACTCAATCTCTCCCCTTTTGGTGCAGAAGAGCCGGTAGCGCAGTTCATTCACCTCAAGAGTGCTGCTATTAGCAACATACATGTGGCAGGTGAACTGTTCAATTTTCTGGAACAGCTCATCGCTCACATTCCATGACTGCCCTAGTTGACTAAAAGTCTCTTGGAAGGAAGTGTCCTTTCTCACCATCTTCAGGGCATTCAGCTTCCCTCGACCTGCGAATGCACTGACAGTTTCACAGCCTGTGAAGGCATGTAAGCCAATTAGACTGTCACAGATACTGTACCCAAGTGAGCTGGCCAGTTTGCTTATGTCGACAAACCGTGTGCAGTTCTGTGTCCCACACTTCTGGTAGATGGGACAGCTGATGTCCCTCTGGAAGCCAAGACAACGCACCATCATATCAGTGTCTTCAGCTGTGATGATAACTGCCTTTGAGCCTGAATTTGCTGCATGCAAGGCATGCAGGAGCAGACGCGTGTCAGCTTCTTCTGCGTGGAGTGTAGCTCTGCTACTTTCTCACACTCATTTTCTGTCAACTTGTAGCAGGTTTCCTCACAGTTCATATATAACACCTTGCCATGCAGCATCTTTTTGTATTGTGGGAGTTTCCACTCTTCAGCCAAAAACTCGATGAGACTGGTCTTGCTGGACTGGCTACATAGGAGTTTTCTCCACTGCTTAACATTCTGTCCCCCTGCAAGGTTCTTGAACTGAAGAGAGGTGTCTGCACCCTGGTTCAGTTGTTCAGCACCTTTGATCGAAATCTGGTGATAAACATCAAAAACGACATCAATCCTTTCACTCTGTGCCGCCTCGTGAAGGACCTGGGTCAAGGTTGACTCTACCACCTGTGCAAAGGTTTTGTTGTTGCCATTAATTTTTTGGACCAAGCTCATCCCATCAACGATAGAAGCAGATGGGGTTGGAATGTGTTCTGCAGGAGATACATTCTTCTCAAGCTCTCTGGCAAGTGCAGCCTTATTTGTTTTTCGTAGGGACCCATCAGCATTTGCCAGTGGCCATGGCAGAGGGCCCAGTGGGTGGGAAGGGACATCCTTCATGTTCACCTTCCTGCTTTCAGCCACCAGGATTATGTGGCTGAACAGGTTTCTGTCTGCCTTCAGAACCACATCTTGTGTGGAATTTCACAGATGGTGGGTCCTCATCTAACCTTGTTTGTTTGAATATGTGGTAGGCCTTTTCTCCTATCTCAGGTGCTCTCAAGAGATCCCTGGTCACATCAGGTGGGGCCATGGTGCCAGTGGAGAGGCTAACCAGATCGGTATCATCAGGGCACATAGGATTGAGCCAGTTATTCTCCATCAGATCGATGAGAGACTGGACATCAGCTTCATCTCTCTTGATCCTTGGACCCTGTAGATCTGGATGGGACAGTTTGGACCTGCCGTGACCTATCAGGTCTCTCAGCTGTCGGAGGTACATGCTTCTGTACTAAGCTGTTAGGTAATATTTGGTCACAGCTCCTGGCTTCAAGCTGAATCCCTTTGTACCTCCGGCTGTCTGAGTGTTTTTGTTCACTGTTTCTTCTATAGCTTGGTCCATAGGGATTCGGCCAAAGGAATTGGTGGAGCCCAGTTGAACTGAGAAGCCTCCCTCCATGAATTCTTTGTACACATCTGGGTGTGTAATTGGGAGCTGAGACATCTGTGCATAGTAATAGGGGAGGTAGCGTGTATAATTCATCCTGTCATAAGCGAAGCACCTGATGATAATATTATGGAACTTGTCAAAGCGTTTCCATGTGAGCTTGACAGCCTTTGAATATAGGGCTTGGTCAAAGACGCAGACAATCTTTGTCAGGCCCAGGTACTGCATGATGTTCAGTGACTGGTTAAGCACCTCGTAGACAGTTGACATTTGTGTTGCTGGGGCATTGATGGTAGGTAGATAGCCTACATTGTCAGGGATGACCATCATCTCACCTCGCGTCAGGATCTTGAAGCCTGTCCAGCTGCTGACTGACTGGTTTTCTTGTTGTGATATGCGTGCCAGGACCCAAAGAAGATTCTTCTCTTTAGCAAGCTGAGTACAGGCTGCAGTATTGGCATCTGCACTTTTGCTTTGTGGTGGCCCCACCCGTTGTCCAGCATTATAAGATGGCAAAATTGGTGGGGGTGAATTAATGCTTCTCTTCTTTGTTTTAGCAACAGTGGCCATGGTTTGGACAGGTACTGGATTGACTGGCTTTGCTTGCACAGCAATCCCATTGACTCCATGAGATGTTCCCTCACCACTGACAGTTTCTTCAAGACGATCGATATTGTCCCAGGCTAAAGTTGTGAATATACCAGGATGGATGTTAGCTGGTAGGGCAAGGTCACACCCTGATGAAGAGAGTTTCCGGAGACACAGGGCAGTGTCGATCTCTTCCATCTGTGAGTAGGACACACTGTGACCAAGTCGGTTGAGGATATTTATCAGCTCTACATTCCCTGTCAATGACTTGACACTGAATGGCAGGAGGATGTGCTTGGAAGGCTTGGTCTTTCCACATGTTACTGCATATACTATGTCATGGCCAAATGAGTGCAGAAGCCGTTGAACTCTCTGGGATGCACTATCAGGATCACTAGAGCCTGTAAGTAGATAGCACAGGAAGACAACAAGCGACTCTGAAATGGTAAGGCATTCCTCTTCTGATCTGACTTCAGGCGGCCAGACTTGAGGAACATCTTGACTCTTTATGTCTGCTCCCAATGGCTGCTTTGGCTACAACATCTTGAGCACTGACACTTTTCAGGGTCTGCAGCTCCTTTTTGAGAGACTGATTTTCTTTGCCAAGTTCCCTTGTGGACAGGTTATCTGGATAGAGGAGTTTTCCTTTCTCATCAGAGAAGAAGTGCAAGGCTCCAGCAAACTCCCTCTCCAGCCTCCGCCTTATGTGCTCCTTGTTTGATTCCTTGACTTGGACAATGCCTTGGGAGTTCATTAAAGCAACCAGTCTAGTATTCAGATCAGTCATTTTCATTACTTGAGGATTACTAAAAAGCTCCATCCTGATGTAGAGGAACAGCTCATTGTATGAATGATTCTCAGCGGCTTCATACTGGGCTGCGGCATCATCATTTTCATTGGTTGCAACCTCTTCTTTGGAAACCTCATCCTTTGTGTAAAGTTTATAGCATGACCTGTGGTAGTGCCCTTCAGCTGCTACAAGGTCCCTACTCATAATAGTAAGGACTCTGGTGTCCATTTTTTTGGTGGCTGCACTCCTTATCTTTGCATCAGCTCGTAGTTCTCGACACTGTACCAGTACTCTCTACTTTATAAGTCCTAGATGTACCCAGGGCATGTCGAGCTGCTCGTTTAGATTCTTTCTCTTCAGCAGAGCTGCTGGGACTTTGTTTTTCTTTGGCAAGGATGCCTTCAAGAACTTTTTTCATAGTGAAGATACTGCGACACTTTCTGTGGTAGTAGATTGCTGGAATCTGTCCCTCAGGAATGTCTCTTGCCAGTTCCAAAAGTGGTACATGATTACGTATCTGAGCTGCCCTGAGCAGAGTTTTCCAGGAGCCAACATTCTGTGGTGAAACCAACTTATCTGTATCATCTGAGCATTGGATGATGCACTCCAGCTGTGGGTGCTTTGGTAGTGGGTTGTTACTCACTTGTTCACCGGTGGCCATATACAGTTAGCTTTCAACTGCAACATACCATCAAAAATCATCATCAGTTAGAACCTAAAAGCAAATTGTATTGTAAACTCTGAACTCTGCTCTGATCTCGGTATCCTACATGACTGGTTGAATGCTAACCATTTAACTATTAATGTCAAGAAAACAAATTGCATGTACTTCCACTCACCTAAGAAATCCATACTCATCTCAGACCCAATTCACTTTGCTAGTCATAAGCTATCCATTACAGAAACCTATAAATATCTAGGAGTAGTTCTTGATTCACATCTCACTTACTGAAATCATGTTCATTATTTAACAAAGAAGCTCAACCAGAAACTGTACGTATATACCAGGATCAGACCATATCTTACCATTGCTGTCTCTAACACATATCTTCATGCAGTAATTCTCTCAACACTATCTTACTGCCTCCCAATCTGGTCCCTCACCACAAAGGAAACTACTGAGCCAATAGCAAGACTGTACAATAGAGTTTATACGATTCATGGTAAATTTCCACTCTGGACTCACCACTGTACTGCACTTTCTCATTCTAATGCCTTGACCTTCCAGAACTATACATATAATCAGGCTATGAAATTTTACCATTGGATTCAAAACATTAACACGTCTTCAACACTCACTGATCTGGTTCCAAGACCCAACATAAGACAAGAACCTGTCACTAGATCAGTCTCCCAAGCACTTATCCCAGTATCAGCTTACAAAAGTAGCTATGGTCAGAGATCATTTTTTCACACATATACCCAACTCTGGAATGAGATATATTATATTAGAACAATAAGCTCTGTTACACGTTTTAAACAGACATATAAACACTACCTGATGGAAGGTTACACTTGCAACCGCTAACCTAACCCATAACGTGTGCATACTTCATTCAAGTCCCTGCCTCTTTAAATGTTTTGTGTTGCTGTCTGTTTTGTTGACTGTTTTGTGATGTGTTTCTTTCTTACATGTGCTATAGACCAGGAACCTGCTGTAAACCGGTTTTAACTGAGTCAGGCCCGATTAATTGTAACTGATTGTTTATTGTGTTACTTTTAATCCTTTCCTGTGTAATAAACAAATAAATAAATAAAAACTAGCATTGATAAAAGTTCAAAATCACCTAAACGGCACTTTAGAGCCAGAGTAAAATCTATAATTTTTTAAAAATATATATATATGGTATTTTGATATCTAAAAGTATTATAACATCTATGTTTAGTTTAAACACAGTTTAAAGATAAACCATGTATTTTAATGATATAATTAATTGATTAAAATATGCCATACACTTCATGCTTGCCTCACAGTCCACCATGCTGCTGATAAGAGTGTGGCTCTACTGCAGTCCACTTTAGGTGATGTGGAACACTTGATTGGCTTAAAGACATCCAATCACATAAGCCTGTGCATTTGGGTGGAGTCAGATGACAGTAATCAAAGATCTAGACATGTTAGAAAATTTATGTCTGTTGGAGTGGATGGGGAATGTAAACAGGTTTAATTAATCTTAACTAAATTAACTAATCATCTTCACAGGTACATTAACAATATATTGAGGGTAAAGTTAGCAGTTTAGATATCTTTGCTAACCAGAAATAATCCAGAAATAATCCAAACCTGTACTTTTCTCACCTGCCAGTAAATTATCATGAGCAAACTAGCAGCTGGAATCAAAAGGAAAACAGATAGTGCCAATCTATTCCAGACTAACTTAGTCACTAAAATTGAAGAACAAGCATGAATAAATGCAAGAATATGTATGAACTATATGTCTAGGGGACAAACATCTATTCTGTAAACTATTCATTGTCTTAATTAACAGCAGAAGTGTTGGAATGTCACATTTGTAACGTCCAGGTGAATTTGGCTGATTGCGATAGGTGCAAAAACAGATTTCCTGCAAAAAAATGACACAGCTGCTCATTTGGAAAGGTTATCATGTTTTATTTTACTTCTGTTGGTGTAACAAATAAAATGGCACCACTGAAGTTTTGCCACCTTGAGTGGTACCAATATCTGGTCTGGCCAATGGACTAGAGAGAAGTATGGGCATCCTTCCTGAGACTGTTGCCCCCGCGACCCGGCCCCAGATAAGCGGTAGATGATGGATGGATGGATGGATGGATTTAATGTGATTGAAGTGTTATCTACCCATTTTTTTAGGGCAAGCTGTGGGTGACGAGGAATGAATGCTAAATTTGATAAATTTGCAAAACCAGTTGAGTTCTTTGTTTTTCAATAGGTTGTTGTTCTTCTGTTACCTGTCAAGACAGTAAATTGGCCAGCCATCAGCAAGCTTGGCCCTGGCTTACCTGGGACGAGATATGAGTGTCATTGGCGATGCAGCATACAACCAGCACAATATCAGTTAGGGAGGAGGGGGAGGGTGGTTTTGTATTCCAGGCCTCTGCTGAGTTTTGTTATGTCTTCTTCTGGTTTTAATCTCTCTTGTCGCTTGACAATGGCAGAGAGATTGGTGATATAGGAAGTAAAATCAGTTGGAGACAAACAATTTAACTCCTGACTTGTTGAGGAAAAGTCTGTCTGCTTAAAAAGACTCATGCGGTCACAGAAAAAAATTGAAATTGTCCAGTTTCAAGCTATGTGTTCAGTGCCAACAATCTGCTGAATCTCTCAACTCCTTTTCTGACTGGCGGCAAAGGTCCACGAATCAATGATCAATGACAGACATGAAAGCATGAAAGAAATTGAAGACATTAACAAGATCAAATCTCCCCACATTGGACAACCAGCTCTACCACGGAGCCACTGCCGCCCCTTTTCTTGCCACCAATCGGTACCCTTGAACTCCCCGATGACGCGATTTGTTAGCACGAGATTATTCCAAACATCTCTTCCTTCCTGTTCTATGTTCCTGGGTCGAGCTCTGTTAGGAGTACAGTTACTGAAGTGTTACTGAATGCTCTGTTAAATCAATTTGAAAAGTTTTCTTGGATTTGGGTCACGGCTTGTCATTGAGGGGTGATGGTGGGTCCTGAAGCCAGACCAGTGAAGAACCACAGCTTTAGATCAATCAGTTTTAACTTGAAGATGTGAGCGTTTTATCTGTCGATCCATGCTAGGAGGGGGTTACAGTATTTGCTTCTGCAGACACCTCCCAAGGGCGCTTGAGGTACTGTGGTGAGACTGTTCATAAAGGTTAAGACATAAAGGAAAGATGCGTTCATAAAGGTTTGATTTGATCTCCTGAAGACTCCTCCAACTTTTAGACTTCCTCTAAATGTGGGAAGGCGTCACGACTTGTGGTGTATTGTTTCACGCTGGGGTGATTGGAGACGACGCAGCAGCTGAGACCCCAGCGATTAGTTCTCATCTGACCGGCTCTAGTCCAGGCTTTAGTTTTAGCATCATAGCACTCAACACTTTCGTTGATGTTAAAGTTGTTGTTGCCCCCCATGACAAACAGCTTGTTGTTAATCACTGCAGTGCCACAGTTACCGCGTGGGGTCAACATGGGGGGTATTTTACGCCACTTATTGGTCTGTGGGTCGTAGGCCTCAACGCTTTTTAAACGTGTCCTGCCATCGAAGCCACCGAGCTATGAGAACAAAATAAAACAGTGATGTGAGTGTCTGGGTTTAAATCAGATTTAACATATAGTGAAGCATGATAAGAAACTTTAAGAGTGTGAACACGGCATGTGTCATGCCAACTAGACACCAAACAGAGGACATTGTCATTCTGTCAGCTCTACTTGATAAATTCAGGTGCTGGCCTCAGTCTAGGTTAGTTCTTCATTTACTCACCACAAAGATCCGGTTATCATACAAAATGACGCCTAATTTACCGCGTCTGGTACTCATGTCAGAGAAACGTGTCCACTGGTCGAACTCTGGACTATAAAATTCACAACTTCTAAGGTACCTATGCCCATCATGACCACCACAAACGTAAATCTGTCGAGAAAACAGAAAAGGAGGAAACAGGAAGGCAGTAAGTATCACTGATCTTAGTATGAGTCCCAGGAAACATAATTTTTCTGTCATTTCTCATTTTCGTCTCACTTTTCTTTTATGTACCGTATTGGTCCAAATATAAGACGGCCCTGATTATAAGACGACCCCCTCTTTTTCAAGGCTCAAGTTTGAAAAAAGACATACAAAAAATTTAATTTTTATAAAGAAAATAACTACAGTACATCTGAAACAAATGATTATAACAATATATTCGAGAAAAAAACATGTTATTTTGCCTCATTCAAATCATGAAAAAGTTGTCTATCACATCTGGAGCTCTTGGAAGCGGCCGCTCTGAGGACCACGGAAAGCTTTTCTGTGAGCATGTTACATTACACTCTGTGACACCATATTTTACAGCCGCTTTGCAATTGCTTGAAGTTTGCATCATAACTTCTCAGCTGCCGGTTGACCTGGCTGATCTTCAACCCACTTTTCTCCAGATTGTCTCTACGTTTCTCCATTTTCTGTTATCTCTTCTCTTATTTTCTTCTCTTTCCTTTCTTACAGCTATTTTTAGTTTTCTTCTTCGTGACAGGGGTTCGCTTTGGCCTGGGGAGATTAGTTCAGCATTCACTTTAAAGATATCTGGCGCCATCTAGCGTTGTGAATGTGTACAATGTCTAGACCCCGAATATAAGACGACCCCCACTTTTTCAGTCTTGTTTCAATGCAAAAAACACCGTCTTATATTCTGGCCAATACGGCAATTGTTTTTTTATTTGTACAAATATTGAATAACTTCCAGCATATAGTCTAGTCCACAATTGTTAAATTAACAACTTCATTCATTCATTCATTCATCTTCATTCATCTCCATTCATTTATTGATCGTCTTATCCCCGTCTTCTGCCTTCACGCGTCACAAGGGTTGCTGGAGCCTATCCCAGAGGGCTTATGGGCGAGAGAAAGGGGACACTCTGGGCATGATACCGGTGCATCACGGAGATGAACAACGTCATGCACCGAAAATCACGTTCTTCATATTGTTTGCTAAAACATTTAGTGGAGCTCTGAACTCCAAAGTGTTCCAAATCAATCAACAAGGTAAAGAAACAGGTTACTCAATGTACCCATGTTTCCGGTCAACATCAGAACAACTCCAGAGCTATTTCCAACTGCTCTGTACCTTCACTCACCTTCTTATTGAACGCTGCACAACTGACATGACTTCTGACATCATTCATGGGTGAAATTAGACTCCATTGCTCCGTCTCAGGTCTATAGCGCTCTGCAGTCCTCTGGTAATGTGCCCTATCGATACCTCCTATCGCATAAATATATCCATCCAAAACAGCAACGCTCACGTAGCAGCGACGGTGCTTCATGGGTGCTGCTTCAAGCCAAATGCATCTTTTCACATCAAATTTGTGCATGCTGTTTAAAAACTCCATTGCATCAAAGCCACCAATGCAGTAGATGAACCCATCGTGGTAGACAGTGCCATGATACCGACAAGGCTTTTCCTGATGGTCTGTAATGTCCAACCAGCAATCAGCACGGTCATCGTAAACCTCGGTGATGTTACTTTCACCGGGGTTCCAGCCCCCAATAGCAAAAATGATGGCATTAGGTAAACGAGGACGAGCAGCAAGGTCAGAGCAGAATCTCCTGGGCGGTGTGGCAGTGGACAGCTGATGTTTGAGTCGCAAGACGTCATCTAGAATCTGCAGACACTGAGTGTTGTTGCTCAAGTATGGGTCAGACATTAGAGTCTTTATGTCATCTGTATGGTTCAAGGCCAGCCGAGCCTACAGAGGAAACGGAACAGAATTTGAATGGAACAGATGAAATTGTGATATTCCATATTTTTGTTACAGGCAGCAATTACGGTAAAAAACCAACAGTTTCTGTCTGATATGACTTTTAACTTTAGAAATGTTTAGTATCAACAGTACTTATCACAAAACTAAATGAAAATATTTTTGTTACTTTATCCTGATAAAATTTAATTAAGCTGCAGGTCTAAAAGCATACTAGAATGAAAAGGAGATTTAGGGTGAGTGAAGCTCTAGATCACAGTTTTGGAGAAAATGATGGAGACACAGATCAGCATAGCGATGCAGAGGAACAAGGTTCTGGGGAAGAGGACAATGTGGGGTACCAGCCACAAGCCACAGACACATCTGAGTCTGATGAGGATGTCACTGCTGCTGAGGCTGCTCCTGTTGAAGCATTCAAGTCAATAAATGGTCGGATCTTTTGGAGTTTAGTACCTCAACACACACATGGTGGGCAGCTGCTGAACACGTCATCAAAATGACCCATGGTATCACAAGGTTTGCTGTGACCAGAGTCACTGACATAAAAACATCTTTTGTTCAAGTTCTATTGCTGACAATTTTTTTTTTTCATTTTCTTGAAGAAAATATGTATGGGTCCAAACTGACCCAGAACACCATAGATGTTACTATAGTTAATAATTTTAAAATTCAAAAAGTAAATTCAGCAAATTCATTTCAGAAATGTGTTCTACACCTCTTAGTGTAGTATTCAGGTCACAGTTTTTTTTATTGAAATCGAGAGATATACTAATTTAAGAGACCCACAACAAAAATATTAAACCGAACATTTTCATGGATAAGGACACCTAACACGGTAACCAAGAGATGAGAAAAAAAATGGATAATGAGTTTTTGTTTTTAGTGTATTTTAAAGCTGATTGAAGGCATGGGTCGAAACCAACCCACTAACACCAGGGATGGTAACAGAAACTAACACAGGAGGAAGGTTAAATGAAGCATAATGACAAAACGTTGTCTTACCTTTGACAAGAGTACAGGTAAATGTGAGGTTCTTTGCTCAGGTGCATGGTTGATCCATCTAACGGCGGCCTCGTATACGGTTTTCTCATCATTGACATTGAGCTCATCACTATCAAGGATGTCAGAGAGTTCCTGCAAACTGAGCTCCAGGAACTCCTGGCTGGAAACAACCTCCTCAAACCTGTTCATTAACAGGAAGTGAGCCTTGTGCTGAACTTGAAGACCTGAGATGGTGAGCCGATGAACACCAATACAGTTCTTTGGAATGACATTCTCTTCCAGGAAGTTTTTGCATGCCTCTACAATGTCTGTTACAATCAAATAGTCAGCTGCAATAAGCAGCTCTTGTACGTTGTCCTCTGTCACAAAGACAGAACCTGAGTATGCAAAGTCAATGATGACCCTCATCACCTCTGCAGACACGTCTGGAATGGTAAAATGTGTTCTATCACCTGCGTGTCGGAGGAAAAGGGCCCTGTAAATAAAGAAAAGAAATTGAGTAGCTGTAATACCACATCACATGACCAAACTGAAAACAAACAAACAACGAACAACCAGCTGTGACTGTGTTTCCAAGAGTCATCAACCCGTCCAAACACAGAGAACCTGTTTCCAAAAAGTGAGGACTGTCGTATTTCTGTTTCTACTTCAGTTGAGTCCAGTATCTCAGAGTATCTCTGAGTCCATTACGAGCATGTGAAGGCAGCACTGGACAATCAGTGGACTCTGTCTCCATAGCAACAATAAACAACAAACACACAAACAAACGGTTCTGTAGTCAAGTCAGTCAATCCAATTTATTTATAAAGCGCTGAATGACGCGGTAGAGCAGACGTCTTGAAGACCAGATATCGCCCAGCCGTCGGTGGTTTGATTCCCGCTCCTGCTAAGACATTGTCCTGAGTGTGAGCTGACGGTGGGAGATGTCAGCTCACACTCCCAGCAACTGATGAGGCACCTTTGAACAAGGCACCTTCCCCCCTACAAGCTGCTCATTCGGGGCGCGATCCCTCATGCGACCCTTCACTCTGCCTTCCCCTATATACTGTGTACTGTTGATGTTTACCAATTGCATGCCTACAGGCCCCTAGTGTGTTGTGTTTCAGGGGCCTGTACACAACGATGTATGTATGTATGAATGGTTGATCTCATAGTGTGTAGAGTGAAAAGACAATTTCCCTCTAGGGGATTAATAAAGCAGACTTTCTTCTTCTTCTTAAAGCGCTTTAACAGACAGGGAAAACCAACAGAACCCTCCAGAACAAGCGTAAGAGACAGCAGCGGAGAAAAAACCCTCATTGGGGAAGAAACTCCGGGCAGGACCCAGACTACTGCGGAGGGTGGAGTTTAGAGTTTGGAATTATGATCTAGGTGCTGAAGTGGGGACAGGTATGTAAGGCTGCGTTCACCGACTCCTGGGTTGTTGTCTTCTATACTTGTTCCCCATCATCTAGTTATTTCTAAAACACTATCACAGCTGCGCGGATGAATGCATGATGACGACGGACGAAGGGAGGAAGCAGGACCCCAGCTGATGGACAGATGAGTCCCGCTCTGTGCGGAGTTTGCATGTTCTCCCCGTGTCTATGTGGGTTCTCTCCGGGTTCTCCAACGTCCTCCCACCTGCAGAAACATGCACTTCAGGTGCATTGGTTGGTCTGAAATTGTCCATAGGTGTGAGTGTGTGTGTGTGTGTGTGTGTGTGTGTGTGTGTCTTTCATGTGGCTCAGCGGTGCGCCGCCATCCTGCCTGTAATGTACCCTATCTTGTGCTCTAAGAGAATTTCACACGGCTTCTCAATACCGCAACTCATATAAAGTTTGCTAAAATATTTCAACACAGAGCACGGCTCTGTCAGTGTTGGAATTGTTTAGTTTGAGCAGCCATGTGACGATCTTAATGTCATTTACACAAGGTTGCGACTACCCTAATGAACCCTATGTGTGCACATAGACATAAGTTAGCGGCTAGCGTAGGTGCTAGAGCAGTGAGTCAAGGTTTAAAGTGCTTCGAAATGTCTGTTGATGTGATCAAATGCTTTACAATTTATTGGTAACTTCTTAACACTTGGGTAACGAGAGGAGCTGAGATGTTAACTGATCACCGCCTGGTGTGAGTATGATCAGGGCGTGTTTGCAGATGACAGACAGACCTGGGAGCTCCAAACTGTCCTCATTGAATAGTGACCTCCAGCCAGCATGAGCAACTGGGATGAGGATCACGACCTCTAAATCTGAGACCCTGGTTCTTGGTCAGAAAAGGGTGCAGTAACCACTCTGATTAGGAGGGGAGTCCTTCCCTCAAGTTGGGTTCAAGTATCTTGCGTTCGCTCCACCGGTCTGTGGTGATGAAGAGATAAATGAGATAGCCACAAGGCAAAGGTGTCCATCTACCACTCTGTCTATGTTCCAATCCTTAGCTTAGCTACAGTAGGATGAGATCACGACTACAAGTGGTTCAAATAAGTTTTCTCTGTAGGGAAACTTACAGAGAAAACTGTAAGTTTTCTCTGTAAGCCACAGAGATAGATGATGAGCTCAGACAACCAGGAGAAGCTTAAGGTAGAGCCGCTGCTCCTCCATGGTTCAGGCGTCTGGTCTGGATGCCCCCTGAACACTTTCTTGTTCTAGGCATGTCCACCAGGGAGACCCAGAGGCACACTCAAGAGGAGTTATGTGTCTCAGTTGACCTGGGTATGATGGTAAACTGTATCCAACCTGTAGAGGTATGGGCGCCTCCAGGTTCAACTACCCAAGACACGCCACATCATGACAACTGCAGGTTGTCTGTGGTGGCCCAATGACCCTCTGGGGTTATGGGATACGCGAGGCTAGGCTAGGCATCTTGAGATCCACCCAGAGGAGTTGGTGGAAGTGATGGAAGTGTCTGGTCTTCCCTGATCAAACTGCTACCCCCACAACCCGGATGCCGATAAGCAGTTAAATGCAAACAATTGTTAAATCACTAGTTTATGCATCATGGAAACATTATTATAAGTTCTCCAAAACAATGATAACAAAAACCCTCATTCACACTGATTGTTCTAAATCCACTTGGGGACATGAAGTCAGCACTACTTGAAAATGTAGCAAATCAGAAACGTCCTTTAAAGTGTTTATTCTCTGTGCAGTATCCTCCCTGCTGTGTCATATGATCTCTTTTTTATCATGAAAGGTGTCCAAATCCTTATAACTCTTACTTAATGTGACTGACTGATCCTCAACTTGTCATAATTGTGCTGTTTAATTGTCTTTTTGTGCCAAACTCAGTGATGAACGATATCATCTTACATTGATATTCAATAAGTTACTCACTGGAAGTATGGACCACAGTTACACATGGTGATCCTGTGAACATTAAAACTGACACCGCCAGTGCAGATGACTGCGTCTTGTGAACACTCCAAATCCTGTCTTGCTAATCCTGTCATTTTTGAAGTAGCTCGCCTCACACTGTTAACAGTGAAGTTTTGACTTGAGTCAACAGGTTTATCTAATGAGATTACCTCAATGACAGACATGAAAGCATTAAAGACATTGAAGACATTGAAGAGATCAAAAATCCATAATATTACTAGCAGGACAGGTAAATAACACAAGTAGATCAAAGCCAGAGGGTGACTGTTGATTAGTATAGATCAGTAGTATTTTCCGCACTATAAGGCGCACCTAAAAGCCTTTAATTTTCTCAAAAACCGACAGTGTGCCTTATAATCCAGAGGGCCTTATTTGTGAAAAAAGTTTTGAAATAGCCCATTCACTGAAGGTGCACCTTATAGTCAGATGCACCTTATAGTGCAGAAAATACTGTATAGATTCTATACTCTAGATCAGGGGTCTCCAAACGTCTTCCTGTAAGGGACACATAACTTTTCCCTTCTCTGATGGAGGGGTGTTACATATTTTTACTGAATATTATGGCCTTTTTAGTTGTAGTTAATCACAAAATAGAGGACTCCAAAGAAATTGTCATAGAAAATGGGACATAGGTCAGAACTTGGTGCTTGTAGAACCCATAGAGATAAGTTTAGTCAATACAGACTACGTGTGTGTGTGCTCTTGCATGTTTAAAATCATCACTGAGCAGTGACGTGCCGTGAGGTTCATGGCTGGCAAGGCACTGATTTCATTATAATTAGACTTACAAACACATGAACCTATTTAAACGTTATTTAAAATTTAATGAGCAACATGAGTGGGTTATGTTTCAAGTCTCATAGCAGAATTATTAACACATACAAACTGTAACACACAAATAAGCACATTTGATTTTAAAAAATGTTGTTACCTACATGTTTTTATATGTTATGTTTACTTATAAATGAAGTCCATGCGCCGCTCCTTCTGAACAAAAGCAGCGCAAAAAATGTGGGTTGAGATATGTAATCCTCCATTTTTATAGTAAGGCAATGCAAGTGGAAAACAAATGAATGGCTGTAGTTTGCTGTCACTTCTGTGGCCGACGAAGAAGAATCCTCGGCCGAACCCCTGGGATCACCAGCGCCCCCTACCATGAGGCAGGAGAACTGTGTGCCTCACTTTGTGCCTCTTTCCAGCGGTTTCAGGACCGCTAAACTCCAGAAAGACGTTAGGCACATACAGTTGGTGTCAAAAAACCTGTACATTATATAGATTATCTAAATTATGGAAATTTTGTTCATAGAGCAAACATTTTAACATTTTAATAGTGACATATAGAGAGATAGCATTACGGTCTCACTGTTTAGCTACCAGCACAGCTAGTGGAGTCATTGATCAATCCATGGTGATCAATGACTCACCACAGGTCTCTGATCAGTATTTCAGCAATTAATGTGAAAATTCAATGATTTTGAGTAAAAGTAACCTAAATTTGGTGACATTGAATAGAAAATAACTTTATAATACGCATCACTGGATAAATATAACAATTTAATTTATTTCTTCCATATTTCATTTTTTTCTCTCATGATGGCAGGTGAGGCTGTGCCCCCCCCCCCTCACCCCACCCCCCCACCCCCTCCGACTGCACGTCACTGTCACTGAACCATAACCCAGAAGTGTTCCACCTCCACACTGGTGTACGATCATGTAGGCTCAACTGAAAACCACCAGGGGGCAGTGTTTCTGCACATCGGCGCTGCACGACTCAGGAAACAGTCGTGCAGAGCTGAGTAGAATCAGGTGTGTGTGTGTGTGTGTGTGTGTGTGTGTGTGTGTGTGTGTGTGTGTGTGTGTGTGTGTGTGTGTGTGTGTCCCCGCGTGTCCCCGCGCGCGTTTCATTTTGGAACTGAAGTCGTGCCGTCATCGCTTGGCCAGTGACGTCATTCAAGATGGCGCCGCTGAAGTTCTGCGCTAACCTCTCCTGGCTGTTCACTGAACTCCCAGACTTCAGCCAGCGGATGTTCGCGGCTGCTGCGGCCGGGTTTGAGGCTGTGGAGGCGGCCTGGCTCTACGACTCCGACCTGCTGGAGCTCCAGAGGGCGAAAGAGGCTGCGGGGGTGGAGGTGGTCCTGATCAACACCCCCCCCGGTGAGCACCCCCCGGGGACCAGAGCCGCGGCTATGTGTGTGTAAGAACGCAGCGCTGATGCTGTGTGTGTGTGTGTGTGTGTGTGTGTGTGTGTGTGTGTGTGTGTGTGTGTGTGTGTGTGTGTGTGTGTGTGTGTGTGTGTGTGTTGCAGGTGACGTCCAGTCAGGTGAGGCGGGTCTGGCGGCGGTCCCTGGCAGACAGGTGGACTTCAGACGGGGTCTGGACCTGGCTGTGAAGTATGCAAACGGTTTGGGATGTAAACGGTAAAGTAAAGCAGAACAAAGAGCCGCTGATCAATGTTATTGATTACTGATAATCCTTCACCCTCCAGACCTACATGTAAACACTACCAGAAGTCTGGACACTGTCTCATTCAAAGGCTTTTCTTCATTTTTATGTAGCTGCATACTGAAGACATAAAAACTGTGAAGCAAGACATGTGGAATTATGTAGAAAACCAAAATATAATGAAAACTCTAATGTGTTTCCAGGGCTTTGAACCTGTTCATGGAACAAAAACGAAACCAAAAACTTTATATTTTTTAATGTTCCGGAACAGAATCGGAACAGAAAATAATTGTAAACCGGTTAATACTGATGTTTCACTTCCTGTCATTCTCTGGACGCGGGATGAGAGCAGAGAGAAGTAGCGTCTATCAGCAGCAGTTAGGAAAAGGGAAGTCTCCCAGTCAGTTTAATCATACCAGGTAAACACTGCAGTAAGTCAATCTGACAAATGTCTGATTTAGACATGAACTCATTGGCTGCAGTCATTTTCAGAGCAGTGTGTTCCTGTACTGCCAGCGCTTTGTAGCAATGTTGACCTATGGGAGAAGAACAATGAAGATCTGTTGTTCAGCAATAAATGACATGGTGGAAGTTATTCTTATGTCATGTAGTGTCTAAGTAGGAGACATAAGCCTTAACTACAGTGATATAACTGTCATAAAGCAGAGGTGTAGTGCTGTGGTACTGTTTACTGTAGGGTAGGGATATATCTATAATTATAGTCTATAGTATATAAACTAACTGCTTTAGTTGCCAATTTAAAAGTCCTTAAGTTACCGTATTTTGCGCTCCATTCGGCTCATTGTATAAAGAGGCTCAGTCTAAATAACGGAGTTTATTTCTGTACTTTAACAGGACACACGGCGCTCCTTATTGTTCGGTCCATGTTAGCTAACGGAAGCTAAAAGGTGACTGTGGTTGAACTGTGTTGTTCTACGTATTTAAATTTTAAAAAATACACTGACATTATTTTTTAAATATGTTTTTATTTCTTTATTTTTTGATAAATCTGTGCTAAATCCTTCCAAGTCCTCATCTTCGGTCTGCATTGAACAGCTCGGTGATTTCTCTATCGCTGACGTCACGTTTCCGGGTGTCTGTCCGGTAATGATTGGCAAAAAATTCTGGTTCAAAGCCCTGTGTGTTTTACACTTTAGCTTCCTCAAAGCAGCACGGCCACCAGAACCTGCTGTGTGGCGACAGCGCTACCCGCTGACCCACCGTACCGCCCTGGACAAAAACTCTAACCTAGAGACAGAACGCTGACCCAGTGTTGGCTCATGTCATATTATATCCTAGCGTTAGCTCCGGTCTTCTGTCCACGTCTCTCACCTACGGAGCCGTTTTGTCTTCGTCAAACATAGAGGTTTATATTCTATGATTGTGACGGACGTCACGTTGTCGTGTGGGGAACGCAAAAGAAGCCTTCGTCATCGCGTTCGTCCTTCCCACACACACGGAGCCGTTACGGCTTTGTCGGACACAGCGATTTGTTTTCTTGTGACGGTGAAGCCCATTGACGGGCTAGCGCGTTAGCATCGGTAGCGCGATTAACTTTTCCATACACACAGTAAACCCAAACGGGACACTGTAACTAGTAAACAATATTAGAAGTGATAGACAGGTCAACTGATTTGAATTGAGATAATGTCGTCGTCATCGGAAACTGAAGACGAGTTCCCAGTGAACCCAGCTGGGGGGTAATTATCCCATTTAATTACCACCCAATGTCAGCGGAGGATGAGAGTTTGGACATCTAGCGACTCATCCCAGGTGTGTTCACCTGAACCACATTCTGACAGAGATATCAACTAGTTCTAATATCCCGTTTGGTTTACTGTGTGTGTGGAAAGTTCATCTCTACCGATGCTAACGCGCTAGCCCGTCAATGGGATTTTCCCAATTTTGTTAGCATTGAGCTAGCCGCCATTTGTTACTGGTGACTGTGTGGAGTTAAAAACAACTCTAGTTTATATTAATATGTCTTGTATTTACTAATGTATCAGGATCAGGGCCTGACATGCTGTTTTTGTGTGTTTTATCTCAGTGTCACAGATCTACTCAGTAAAATCACCTGTCAATCACTTTTGTTTACTTTTCACGAGTGCCATAATCTCGTGATAATCTGGTCATAAAAACATTTACACAAGACCTCCAGTAGCTCCAGACATGAATTAATTATCCACTAAACCTTGGTAATTCAGAATAAATACTATGGGTTGTCTGAAAACGATCTTACCTTCAAATCTCTTTGAAATCCTCCGAGGTAAAGTGTTCATGATGGATCCTCAGATCCTGGGTCATATTGACCCGGTTTATCCGTGCTCTCCATCTCCTTCCTAGCTTCCCAGAAGGTGTTCTAAAGAACTACAGGTCCTTGTCTTTGTGTTTTCTTGATGTTCTGCTGACACAACCGTTCACCTCGCAGGTAACCAGGATATTTATGGAGTTAATGGCGTCGTGGATTGCATTGTTTCTTATGGCTGCTAAGCTCTGTGTGGCCCCAGTGACGTATGACCCCCACGTGACCACTGGATGCGGAACCTGCTGCGGCGCAGATTTTAAGCTTTTCTGACCAAAGGGATGATGCTACACATTTAAAAATTATTTTTTCTTCTAATTTTCATAATGATGAACAACATACAGTATATGTCACTTAACATTAACTTTACTGTCCCTTTAAGTTATGACAACAGTAAACACAGAAGTTCAGCATCTCAATTCAATCATCAAACAGAAATAATTTTTAAATTTGAAAGAAACAAACATGCAAACTATCATAGAAATTGGTAAAAGCAGTGCCGGTGATGACCGAAGCATTGGGGGCTGTGGCGCACAAATTAGGGCAATGACTCCAGCAGATTCTAGGTACATCTACGGTGTCAGTCTGAAGGAGTGCAATCCAGGGGGTGCATAACTCCTAGACTCCCAGAGGCCTGAGAGTTTTAAGGTCCCATGGGATTCCTGAGACTTTTCTGTTTAGTAATGGGGAAACATTATTTTTGAAAGACTCCATAGGTATGACGTTATACAAATCTGGTTTTCATTTTTAATCAATATATTTCTTGTTTATTCAGGCATAAATGTTATGCACAATTCATAAAAATGAAAAACATGCACTTTTATTTTTTAACTATTTATATTTTAACTACTTTCAATAATTTCATCAGAATCCACCTGATGGCTGGGAGAGTTCCTGTGGGCTCACACAGAGGGGACGTCGCTCAAGAGATGGAGGGTGTTTTTGTGCAGAATCTGAAATATGCTGCTGATATACTTTTAAAGGTGGGTGACTTTTACTGTCCATGATAATCCACCCCCCCGTGGTACAGAGGTGAGACAGAATTCCCACAGAAATACTGTAGGTTTACTGAACTCTTCCAACAGAAGTATTTGAAGCCTTATTTTGAGCCCATCCCAGCTGAGTTAGGGGAAAAGGGAGGTATGCTATGTTGATATGTTGAAAGTAAATTGGTTGATTTTTTATTTATTAGGTATTTAAGTCTTATTCTGAATGTTGTAAAATCATTTTTCTTCACAGAATGGAATCACTGGTTTCATTGAGCCAATCAACACAAGGGTTACAGATCCCATATATTTTCTGGACTCTCCTCATCAAGGTAAAACTGTGACACACTGACACAACGTAGTCTTCAACCAGTAACTTGTTTGTGTAATTGTTAAGACCTGAAGGATTTGGTAGTTAGTGCTACAGTGCCAAACGTCAGAGGACACTTCTAACCCTGCAAAAGGTCGTTAAAGTGGAAGAGTGGAAGCCTTCTCTTATCTTATTAATAAGTGACTTATTGTGATAAAGCCATCCCATCCTTACCACTAATATATTTCCAGCCTCCCAAGTTAATTATTATCAGTTTATACATTCTAATTTATTTTGACATTTTTCCCATTACTTAATCAATCAACCTTTATTTATATAGCGCATCATCAGACATTTCAAAGCGCTTTAACATATAGAGAACCGAACAGAACCTTCCAAAGCAAGCATAAGTGACAGCGGTGAGGAAAAACTCCCTCATTGAAGAAGAAACTCCAGGCAGGACCCAGACTCTGCAGGGCCGTCATCTGCCTTGACCGTTTGGGTGGGAAAGGAAATACAATGGAGGTAGAGACAGGGCAAGGAAAAATGAGAAAGACAGAGAGAGAGTGGCAGATAGGCCAGATTGAATTTGCGGTCCCAATTGTGCTGTAGTTGCTGAAGTAGGGGCAGGATTTCTTTCTTTGGATTTCCTGTCTTCCTTACTTGTTCCCAACCTGTCGAGCAGAAGCACAAAGACAGCGGCGGTATCTTGCAAGCACAGTAGGAAACGCAAAGAAAGAGAAGTAACAGAAGTCAATAAAGTAACTCTCTTTAACGGGAGAGACAGCGAAAATGCCCTCAGCAGTCTAGAACTATAGCAGCTTATCTAGTAGAATCTGTTATTTCTTTATCAGAGAGGAGGGTTTTGAGTCAGACACCCTTAAATAAGCTAAGGGTGTCAAGGAGCCAGATAGCCGAAGCTTCTGCCTCCTGTTCTACTCTTAAAGACCCGACGGGTTACTAGAAATCCTGCATCCTCTGATCGAAGAGCTCTGGGAGGGTGATACACTTCTCTGGGGGGGTGATACACTTCTCTGGGGGGGTGATACACTTCTCTGGGGGGGTGATACTCTTCTCTGGGAGGGTGATACACGTCAATGAGATCTTCAATGTAAGACGGAGCCTTACAGTGAAGAGCTTTATATGTGATCATGAGGATTTTGAATGTTATTCTAGATTTTATCGGGAGCCAGTGTAAGGATGCTAGGACAGGAGAGATGTGTTCTCTCCTCCCAGTCCAGTCAGTCAGCAGGCAGCTGATTCTGAACTAACTGTAGAGTCCTAATGGAGGAGTTAGAACAGCCCATAATAAGGAATTGTAATCCAATCTAGAAGTAACAAAGACATGAATGATTTTCTCTGCGTCTTTAAAGGATAAGAAATTTCTAAAAATTTCTAACTTTAGCAATATTTCGTAAATGAAAGGCTGTCCGAGATACAGACTTAATATGAGAATCAAAGGACAGATCTTGATCAACAATCACTCCCAAGTTCTTGACATCATTAGTAGAGGATAAAGCAATGTTATCTAAGTGAATTACAATCTCTGAAAAATCATTTCTTAGATGCTTTGGCCCAATAATAATAACTTTGGTTTTGTTACTGGTCAACATTAAGAAGTTGGGAAGCATCCAGGATTTAATATCCCTGAATATTAATATCCCTTTAATATCCCCTGCTCTGGATGTTGTAGGCTCTAATGGCTGACGTGTCTCTGCAACATTGTGTGTTCAACAGGTACAATATCTCTGGAATGACAGACTGGGGTGGTGATTCCCCTTTTTAAAAAAGGGGGACCAGGGAGTGGGTTCCAACTATAAGGGGATTCACATTTCTCAGCCTCCCTGGTAAAATCTGGTCCAGGGTACTGAAGAGGAGAGTCTGGGTGGTAGTTGAACCTCATATCCAGTAGGAACAATTCTGTTTTGCCTTAGTTGTGGAAAACTGGACCAGCTCTATGCTCTCGTGTGGGGGCTGGAGGGACTATGAGATTTTGTCAAACCAGTCCGTATGTGCTTTGTGGACCTGGAGAAGGTTTATGTCCCCTGAGGCATCCTTGTGGAGTGTTTGGGAGTATACGGCTCATTGCTACAGACTGTCCAGTCTCTTGTCAAATGAAGTAGCCCTACTGGACAATGTCTTCCAGCTTTCACTGGAATGTTTCTCAGCGTGAAGCGACTGGGTTAACGACCACCATGTCTAAGGCGAGGGCTATGGTTTTCAGACTTTGAAGGTTGTCCTGTCTTGGTAGGAGAGAGGTCCCTCCCCAAAGCAGAGGAGTTCAAGTATCTGCTAGTCTCATTCACAAGTGAGGGAAAAATGGAACGGGAAATAGAAAGGCAGATCGTTGCGGCATCCACAATGATGAAGTTACTCTACCAGTCCAAGGTGCTGAAGGGAGAAATGAGCCACTGGGAGTGTGTGTACCAATGGGAGGAGATCTAGAGGCAGACTTGAGAGATTATATCTCTCTGTTGGCCTGGGAATGCCTTGGGTGCCCCCTAGAGGAGTTAGTGGAGGTGGCTGGGGAGAGGGATGTCTGGACTTCCCTGCTGAAACTTCTGCCCCAGTGGCCTGAATCAGTTGTTGATAATGAACTGACAAATATAAGGAAAAGACTGCTATTATTACACACAAGTCTGTAATGTGGTGACCTTTCTGCCGTCTCAACAAAGAGGTCCAGTGTTTTCACTGCAAGTGCTCAAGCAGATCAGTTGATACATGTCCAGTTTAAATAGACTGCTGAGGGTATTTTCTCTGTCTCTCTCATTAAGGGGAGTTACTTTAAATTACTTTGGAGCTTCTGCTTCTTCTCTCTCCTTTCTTTTCCTACTGATATTAAATTGGACTTTTCACTTGCAAGATACTGCCGTCGTTTTTGTGCTTCTGCTCGACAGGTGGGGAACAATCACGGAAGACAGGAAATCCAAAGACAACTGCAGCACAATTTGGACTGGAAATTCTATCTGGCAGTTTTTCCCCGCCACCGCTTATGCTGGCTCTGGAGGGTTCTGTTGGGTTTCTGTCTGATGATGTGATTAAGCGCTTTATAAATAAAGGTTAATTGATTGATTGATAGCCTACAGAGAACCACACTGATCAATCTGTCCACTGATGTGCTGTTTCTGAACAGAAATGAGCCATTGTCTTGATCAGTGAAATCACTTTGAACCAAATTCACTGTTGAACTTCTATGAACCTGTAGAAACTATCATACCACAGTTGAAGCATGTGAGTTCTTGGAGACAGAACAATAGCAGACAAAGATTGATCAAATTTTAATTAGATTTGTCATCATTGATTGATTGTTTATTTTAGTTTTGTTTTTCATGTTTTTTGTAAATGCTTTGTGCCAAATAGGGTGAGGGGAGGCACAGAGGGTGATTGTCCTATTATCTGAAGAAACAAAAGCCCCATGCATCTGTAGCCATGTTGTGTCTGAGAGTACCTGATACCAGATTCAATGCACCCTTTAGTATTAGAAAATAACAACAAACACACTAAGTAACAAGATTCACAACTCTGGATTTGATATGATAAATTTTGACTTTTTGTCTTCTAAAGTAATCAATTTTGATTCAGAGACATGATTTAAGCACCAATAATTTTTCAGTTTTGTATGTTAAGCAGCAGAGGGAAGTTTACTATTAATGTTTCTATTTTAATTTTGATTTACAGATATTTGGGTTTTATGCAAACTTGCCATTTTTAATAATTAAAAAAATGTGTTGCTAGCCAACCGTATTTGAATATTCAACAATCAATGTACAGATCAAGTGAATATGCACACAAATTGCGATTATTAAATTATAATCTGAGCTTTTACTTTGGTTTGATCATATATTCTTTTTTATATATCGTGTTATTTTTAAGTGAAATAAACCTCTATGAGTTATGACTGGCTTGATCTACATGTGTTTGTAGCGGTGGCAATACTGGAGAAGGTTGGAAAACCAAACATCAGGCTACAAATGGTGGGTGGAAATTTTCTTTAATGTTAAATAATGTAAAAATGTGATGAAGCCCTTTGCCTAACAGATGTTTGAACTGCAGGATGTCTTTCATTGGCAAATAATGGATGGAAACCTGACACAAAACTTACACAAGTTTTTCCCACTGATTGGTGAGTAACATGATGAAAATAATCATGCAATTACTATGACCTATAAATGAATACAGTATGATACATAAGACTGTCCAGCAGCACCTCTGCATTATATGAAGAAGTACAGTCCAGTGAGCACAAGGCAGAGTTAGTAGATGTACTTCTTAAATACAACTAATGTGCTTTCATTTGTGGCAGCTGTCAACTCTAACTTGTTGAGGGTTGTACTTATAATTATATTTTCTCTCAAGACATCTGATCTGATGTGATACATCTGCACATTTCAGAGTGATCTACTGTTACCATCTCAATGCATACCATTAGAAGAAAAAAAAAAAAAAACAGCCAGAAAGACCCCCCCAAACCATCCATTAAAGGGGGAGCCTTTAACAGGATTGGGAATAGCAGGAGGAATGGTTCTCATTGTGTTTCTGTCCTATCTAGGTTGTGAAAATGGTATTTTTCAGTAAACAAATTCTCTAACAAAATCCTGGTATTTCTAAAGCGGTAAAATATGGACAAGTACTATGATAACTGCTACTCTGGACTATGTATGGGCTGTAACATGAAGTTGTTGTTGTATAGTGAACTGCAATTTAAGATAACTTGCATTAAAAAAAGATAATCACACTGTTTAATGTTTGAGCACAGCAGCAGAACAAGGTCTCAATGCAACATAGACACAACTTGTGTTTTGAAACATGAATCCATTTATACTCAGTAGACATGGAAGGACATGAATTTTGACTGATGACTGTTTGATTAATGTACATCTAGTAACCTGGAACCGGTCAAAAAGACAATTCCTTTAAACTCTTGCTTTGGAGAAATTATTTTATTCCGTTCATATACTGATTATATACATCCATATATATTGTGTGTACAGGCCCCTGAAACAGACACAACCACCAATTTAAATACAGTGGGAGGCAGAGAGGAGGGCAGCTCCAACCAGGTGTGCTCCAAATGAGCAGCTTGTACAGGAGAAGGTGCCTTGCTCAAGGGAGTCTCGACAGTGGAGGTGAGCTGACACCTCCCACTGTCAGCTCACACTCAGGGGTGTCTGGGCGGGAGCGGAAATCGAAACACCAACCCTGCGATCATTGGACGACCTGCTCTACCAACTGAGCCACTGCCACTTTGTTCATGGTGTCCCAACTTATAACGAGGATAGTGCCTTGCTCAAGGGCACCTCTTCAGTGCGCAGGAGATTAACTAGCACCTCCCACTGCCAGCTCACACTCCAAAATTTTTTTGGCCCACATGGCTCTTGAACCAGCGACCCTCCGGTCTCCACCCCATGATAGTGGACTGAGCTACTGCCGCCCCAAACTAAGGTATATAGAGGATATGCTGTATGTCTCCTTAGCTAGTCAATGGTCTACCATAGCGCATTTCAACCCCGCACTGCTGCTGCACATGATAGGAACTCATAAGCACTCAGTTGAGGTTGAGGTTGTAAAATAAAAATATCAGTTTTGTTGCCCTCTACAGGTCATATTCAGATTGCCCAGGTTCCAGGCAGAAACGAGCCCAACAGTGCTGGGGAGCTGAACTACAGCTACCTCTTCAGTACACTGGAAAAACTCGGCTACCAGGGATACATTGGGTGTGAATACAAGCCACTTGGTAAGTTTTTAATGGATTAACTGATAATGAAGAATATTTATAGAAAAAATAAAAAATGCTAATTGCCACTGTCCATTGTCTGTCAATTGTAGGCTCCACAGAGGACGGTTTGGGGTGGCTCAAAGATTATTGGACAATCAACAAGCAATGAGCTGAGTTCTCCAATCAATGTTATGAATTCCATATTCTGTAGATAGATACAGCGATAGAGTGAAATATAGATTAAGCTTCGAAATTTGTGAATCCGTTCGATCAGAACCTTGAGACACAACACCTCGTAGATGGTTTTCTCCATCGAGGTGAATGCTCACTCACATGGATTTAAACAAATGTGTGAAATCGGAGAGTCTGCCCTTTGTGTGCAAAGATAAATTTCACTTTAACTCATAACAGGACCAAATTAAAAATTTTGCATTTATATTTTTAGCAATCTTTGCTGATGAGCATGTAATCATTCAGACCTCCCCCACCCAAAAAAAAAAAAAAAAACCGTTAAAAAAAAAGAAGTTTGAGACAAGTCGAGTGCTATGACACAAAACCTGTCAGGTAAGAATGAATACTGTATATTTTTAAAACAAAAATTTATTTTAAATACACTATTTGAATCAAATTTCAATTTTAAGTGTGATTTTTTGTGTGAAGAGAATCCATGTTGTTCTGCTCTTGTTTAGTTATGAGACAACAGCTCTACATGAGTTAAGACAGGATGTCTATCATTAAAACTAAATCACAAATTTCTTTCCTGGTTCTTTGGACACTTTTCTTAGCATTGTTTAGAAAAAGACACTGACTCAGTTTGTTAATGACGTTTTTGATAAAAATGACACACAGTTTGTGGACAATTGGTGGACTTTTTGGGGAAAACCCGGTCTCATTAGGAGAGACGGCATACATCCCACTCGGAATGGTGCTGCTCTCCTGTCCAAAAATCTGACAAAGTTTATTTTTTACCCCAAACCCTGACCCAGAGTTGAGACGGGATGCAGTCGCAGTCTGACACACTTCTCTGCGCTCCTAGAACGGTCACCTTCTGTACACACTATAGAGACTGCGTCTGTCCCCCGACCATTTAAAGTTAATACATGGAAAGCTAATTCATTTCAGGTCCAGAGTTTAGCCACAGGACATCAAAACCTAATAAAAGCAACACCAAGACTCCAACAGCTCCAGAGTCCAAGAAAGTAAAATGTGGTCTCCTGAATATTAGATCTCTGTCTTCAAAAGCTGTTTTAATCAAATGACATTATATCAGATAATCATATAGATTTATTATGTTTAACAGAAACCTGGCTGAGTATTTTTCCCCAAACAAAACTACTCTCTCTAGTCACCTAAATTATCAAATCCCACGAGTCTCAGCTACAGGAGGAGGAGTTGCATCTATTTTTAATTCCTCGCTACAACTAGTCTAGTCCTAAGACTGATAGGGTCATCATCGTTGGTGATTTCAATATTCATATGGACGACAGTACTGATAGCCTCAGTATTACATCTATGTCGTTCCCAGACTCCGCAGGCTTTAGTCAGTGTGTACAAGAATCTATCCACCAGTTTAAGCACACTCTGGATTTAGTCCTGATTTATGGGATTGAAATTGAAGAACTACTCGTCTTTTCATAAAATCCTCTCCTCTTTGACCACTGCCTGGTAACTTTTGATATTCAGCTATTGTGTGTCTCATAGATGTCTAGTAAAATACATTTTTGTCAGGAAGGGAATCACACTCTGGACCAGCGGTCCCCAACCTCTTTATCTCCACGGACCGGTTTCATCTAAGACAATATTTTTACGGACTGGTCTTCATTTGCTCGATAATCGTTAATGACACCAGGACAGCTGTAGTCTAATAATAAATCATTGGTTTTATGTAAAATGCAGACATCAACAGACAATGAACAACCTTTTTTCATAAAGTGATAATCAACGTCTCTGTAAACAAAATAATTGTAAGAAATAATTATAATAAAAACTCGATTGAAGTGACGGCTCTGATGAGGTTTATTGAGAAATATAATGACTTACAATCAGTTCATTCAACATAGGAGAAATACTGATCATTTCCAATAAAAGGGTGAACAAGTCAATCAATTATAATAATTACAATAATGAATTTGTTGTGGGGGACCGCTGATCTAGGGGTAACGGAGACAATGACTCCTGAAGTGTGTTCTGGACGTCCGGTCTACTCCAGTTTGGTTTTCTTTACGGTCACTGCAGAAAATCCCACTTCACAGAGACAGGAGGTTGGAAATGGAAGCAGGGATTAAGGTACTTTTAGGGTGATCTCAGGATTAGCTGCCTTGACTTTAATCCAGAACACTTGAGCTGTTGTGGGCGCTTAATTTAGGGGTAACAACATTAAACCTGTCACGTGACCCAGACCTGTCAAGCGCATGCATTCGTCTGTGGGTCATTCAGCACAGACGTCCCTTTTCAAAATAAAACATCTTTAGACTGGTAATCAATAAAAAAAAGAAAGTCAAACTTTCTGTGTTGCCCGGTACCCAATGTCCCGCGACCAGGTACCGGGTCACGAACCGGTGGTTGGGGACCACTGACATACATGGATGTAATAGAGAATCGGGTAATTTTTCAAAATAAAACATCTTTCAGACTCTGAAATAAATAAAATGGAAGTAATGTAAATCATTTTTTCTCTCTTTGCGGCCCGGATCCAAATGACCCACGGACCGGTACCGGTCCGCGGCCCGGGGGTTGGGGACCACTGCTGTAGATGGTGTCCAACATTAGGGAAAAGAGGTGGGTTTTGCAGGCGAGTACGAGTGGCCAAGTAAACAAACCCATTTGAACGCGCTGAGGGAGGGCAGTGTTGATTGGTCGGCTCTGAGGGGGGAGGGAAATATGGAAAGCTCAGTGGGGGGAGGAGAGAGGGAGCTGAGAGCTACGCCCCATCAAAACAGACCTTCACAGAGAGGAAGAGGATTACAATATCCAATGAAAGATACTGAGGACCCCCGATCACTTTGAGGTCAGACATTTCAAAGTGTAGTTGGACATCTGGCAGCTGAATGACATCAATTAAAAAAAAGCACAATATGGGACCTTTAAGATTCAGGTCTTATGAATTTCTGCACCTTTCTGCAGACAACAGTTTTTAATACTGATATGGGGAAAATGAAGGAGTCACCAAGAGTTTGAGACATAAGAACCAAAGTCCTTAACCAGGATATACTTGTCCCAAACTTTAGTTAAAGGCTAGGCAGTCTCTTGAAGGCATTGTTAGCAAACTGCTGACATGTTCTCTGTGTAAGAAAGTTTATCCCAGCAGTCAGCTGTTGATTTCACATTTCAGAGGTGAACATGGTCATTATCCTGGACCCAAGTATAAGTTGTTTTGTCAGCCAAGCTGCAGGCTTCAGTTTCAAACTTATGCAGGCTTCAGGAAGCATCTCAATATTGTTCACAGCAATGTTGAGCAAATTGCTCAAACTTCAGCTGTTGCTTGTTCCTCTAGTGCCCCAGTTTCACGTGCTTTGGTGGACCAATTTGACTCCTCAGATCTTCCTCAAAGTTCATCCAGTGTTCTTCCAGTGTAGTTCTGTACGTGTTCCAGAGAGCAGTGTTTCAGGACTTACCAGGGATTTATCCAAAGAAATGTGTGCATCCATCGTGGACAAACTGCAGGGTGGTGGTGTTTCCAACAGTCTGGTGTCTTCGCTTGTAGGAGATTTGGAGGAATTAAGTGAGCTTCACTCAGATCAAAGCAGGTCATTATTTCTGCTTTACCCACAACCGACCCTGACATATCTGTGATAAATGAATGCTTTGAAAGATGTGAAAACCCTTCCACTAATCTGAATACAGAATGGAAACGGAATAAATAGTCCAACCTAAAATGGGGAGTTGTCGAGCCTAGAGAAATAAAACTTGAAGTGAGATATGACACCAGGCTTAATCAGAAACCGGTACTTATGATTAAGTATCTGTAAAGGACACTTTTGTCTATGTACCCATTTTGGAATCCTTGAAGTTCATGTGTAGAAATCCAGAGATTTGTGCTGAAGAGAGAGAGTAGCTCAGAGCCTGATGCTTATCATGACTTTTGTGATGGAAGTTACTTTAAAACTCACCCCTTGTTTTCAGCCAAAAGACATGCATTACAGCTATACTACCGATGATTTTGAAACGGCCAATCCGCTTGGCTCAAAACGTGGAATTCACAAAATTGGCTGCTTTTATTTCATTGTAAGAAACCTACCTCCAAAATGGAATTCAATTTTGATGAACATTCATTTAGCATCACTTTTCCACATGGCAGATCTGCAAACGTATGGTTTTGATGTTATACTGGAGCCGCTGATGAATGATGTGAAACAAAGGGCGAAGCCAAGGGCTAAGTCTTCCTCTTTCTGATGAGCAGGTATAGGGTCCAATCTCACAGATCAATGGAGATAATCTAGGGATGAACTCAATTCTTTAACGACGTTTAACGAGTCATTCAGTAGCCGTCATTTCCGTCGCCTTTGATTAAGAAAGATGATCGTCAAACGGTGTACACTGAAGATGATCCTAAAGGGATTCTTCGTGGAAAAGATATGTTTGACATGCATTACCAGTCTCTTAAGGAAAATCCTCACTTGAAGTCACTCTATGGTTTGAAAAGAAACTCTGTGCTGAATTCATTGCAGTATTTCCACGTTTGCAAAAACTACTCATTTGATATCATGCACAACCTTCCTGAAGGTGTGGGTCAATATGAGGTCAAATTGCTTTTTGGATATCTCATAAAACACTTCATATCAGAGGAAAACTTGCTTTCAAGGATTTATGGTTTTGACTATGGCTTTTCAGAATGAAAAAACCGCCCCACTAAAATCAGATTGAATGGTGCTGGCAATGCCATCCAGACATTATGTCTCGTGAAAAACCCACTTTTGTTTGGTGACATTATTCCTGGGAGGGACAGACACTGGGATTTCTTGTTACTTCAAATAATGAACATGGTTTTTTCCCCTTCTCTCCCTCTGGGTATGACTGTGTATTTAAAGCATTTGATTGCTGACCATCACAAACTATTTAAGCACTTGTGTCCGCACAGAAACTTAATACCCAAGCATCATTTTCTGGTTCATTATCCGTCTTCTATGAGGAAAACTGGTCTATTGTTGTATGTATGGTGTAGGAGGTTCAAGGCTAAACATAAGTTGTTTAAAGATTACTTCACAAATTTCAAAAACATAACCAAATCACTGGCTAAAAGGCATCAAATGGCCACTGCTTCACTGGGAAACTTTCACTCTCAAACAGAAGGAATATGGGTCAATTACATCATTTTCTCTAGAAGATGGAAATGTGGTCAACAGTGAAATGCTTGAGATGTTGCAAGATGTTTTGTCAACTAGTTGGGTTAAAGTTGATTGTGTAGAGTACAAAGCAGGACTCGTTGATTATAATTCAACAGAGGAAGACACGTCAGTCTTTTGGTTGAAGAGGACATTTTAAAATTGTCATTTTAATGATTGTATCAAAAGATATATTGAATTATTACATATTAGGGATAAAAAGTACCTAAAGAACTCTGACATAGTGTCAATGATAAATCCCTTAGTGTTAATTTAATCCAGTTTGGTGACTTAAAGAAGGAACTCTGACCCAGTGTTAAAGATTGAACTATCTTGAAAGTGTTAATTTAACACAGAGTGCAGCTACATCAACAGCTACATCAACCCTGAAAAAGTGTTAAAGTAAACTCTGTTGGAGTTGAATCAACACCCCAGTTTTTGATGTGCATGCTTCAATGCCACAAATAAAACAGTATATGTAAAAGCACAGTCAATTCAAGAAAAATCACAGTATTTATATCTGAATAATTTAAGTTTATTATTGCAGGTAAAACTTCTAGTGAGCAGAGATATTATAGGCTAACAGCAAAATTAGTTGCCACCTTAATCAAAATGCTCTACAGCCTCAGTTAATATCCACATCCTTCCTGACGGACAGACGGCAGTTTGTGAGGCTGGGGAAGCATGTCTCCGACACCCGGACTATCAGCACTGGATCCCCTCAAGGCTGCGTTCTTTCCCCTCTGCTCTTCTCCCTGTACACTAACTGCTGTACATCTGGTCACCAGTCTGTCAAACTCCTGAAGTTTGCTGATGACACCACCCTCATCGGCCTCATCTCTGATGGGGATGAGTCGGCCTACAGAAGTGAGTTGGACCAGCTGGTATCATGGTGCAGCAGGAACAACCTGGAGCTCAACGCCCTCAAAACAGTGGAGATGATAGTGGACTTCAGGAAAGACCCTCCTGCCCTCCCCCCCTTCATGATCTGTGACACTCCAGTGATCCCCGTGGAGTCCTTCCGCTTCCTGGGCACCACCATCACCCGGGAGCTCAAATGGGGGCAGAACATCAGCTCCCTCACCAGGAAGGCTCAGCAGAGGATGTATGTCTCGCGGCAGCTGAAGAAGTTTCACCTCCCTGCGAAGATGCTGGTCAACTTCTACACTGCCACCATTCAGTCCATCCTCACATCCTCCATGTCAGTGTGGTTTGCTGCAGCCACGGCCAGGGACAAGGTCAAGCTGCAGCGTGTCATCCGTTTTGCGGAGAAGGTGATCGGCTGCAGCCTCCCACATCTCCAGGAACTGTTCGACACAAGGACCCGCAGACGTGCAGCCAGGATTGCCACTGACCCCTCTCATCCTGGCCACAACCTCTTCCAGACCCTCCCCTCTGGCAAGAGGCTACGGTCCATCCGGACCAGGACTTCACGCCATGTGTGAATTGTAAATAGTCTTCTGTTCCTGTTCCTATTCCTCATTCTCTTTTATTCTCTTCCACCTTCAATGCACCGACACCGCGCCAAGTTCCTCGACAGTCATTTTTACTGTACTTGGCAATAAAACCTTTTCTGATTTCTGATTTCTGACATGGCAGTGAAGGAATGAATTTATGTAATGTAGCAATATCAATCAACAATTGCCTTCCCTCTAGCCAGATATTCTAGTTTATCTCTTACGGCCTGAAACAATATTTAATGTTGATTGCAAGAACAAGAAACAAGAGACAACTTTGTGTTTCCTAAAAAAGCGGTTATGCAAATTGAAGCAGAGAGGTCATCTCAGCTCAGGATTTTTTATTATCAATAGAGGAGAAACAGCACCCCCTAAAGTTCCTTCAGGGTCCCCTCCACTGGCGTAAGAGAGTTTTGGTAGAAAAATTTCATCAAGGTGTGTCTGCGGTTATGTCTAAGATGTAGTCTAAAGAGATGCAGAAAGACGGCAGCAAGATGTGAAAAACCAAGAAATGTAATTCACTAATGGACAGCTTGAAGCTGACTACACAAAAGTAAAATATTCTTTTGACTTTCTGTATCATCTTCTGGGTTTCAATGGGAGCAGACGCATTCCTTCTGTCTCCTGTTTTTCTGCTTTAACACTCTCTACAATGAAAAGGAAACGCAGTGGAGTTTGATTCTTAAATGCCAGAAGGGAAAGGGAAAGGGCAGAAGTTTGAATAGATAAAGGCTTCACTAGTTAAGATAACGGAGAAGAGAGTGCAGAGGGGCTGGCTGCTTCTGGTCGGCTTTACTCTGTGGGCGGCGGCGCGGGGGGGCTTGCGGCCCGCTGGGGATCTCTGCCGTATCTGGAGGGTTGGTGTGGGCCCTATCTCTGGTCTGCCCGCGCTTGCGGGAGGCATGACGGGCATGTGGGGTTGCAAGACCCCATGTCCGGTCTAGGGGGGCTATATAGCGGGGTGAGTTACATGTCACCCGGTCACTGCGACTGACCCCTGGGGCTGCGGGGGACATTACTGTCTCCTGGGGTTGAGGGGTTGGGCGGGATGTGGGCGTGGCGGATGGGGATGGGGGGTTGGGGGGTGTGGTGGGGCAGGGTGGGGGGTGATGGAGGGGCCTCCTTGCCTCGTGCCCCTTTGGCCTGTCCCGTGCGCCCTGGCGGTGGCGGCCGCTGCCTCCTCTGGGTCCGTGGGTCTACGTGGTTCTCGGTGTCCCCGGTGGCTCTTCGGGTGATGGCTTCTTGATGCTCCTGGCTGCCGGGGTTGGGAGTGCTCGGTTAGCGTGGCCCTGTTGAGTTCTGGTAGCCTATCTGGGTGTTGGTTTCATCACGCATGCATGTTGGGTTAGGGCTTACCAGCTCCTGTCGAGTCCAATTATTGAGAACCATTGGGTCCCGTCATAACGTGATGAGTCTCACTTCAGTCATCACAATCTTATGCCCTCTATCTTCCTCCTACACTGGTTTCCTCTGGTGGTCTATTCTATACTATCAGGACCTCCACTAATCTGATGTTTTGTAACATTGGTATTAAGGTGTCAGTTCTAAGACATGATAAAACAGCCTAAACCTTTTTCACCCCAACAGCACTGCCTGTCTGTCCACAACCTTGTTTATGTTCTTTCTCCCTGTCTCCTTGTGCTCCCCCCTTAACTCACAAAGGTGCAGCACCCCCCTCCCTGGCTCACAATAGGAAATTCTAATAAAGACTGACAATTTGGTTACCAGAGAGGATTGGTGACGGTCACATGCACGCATTAAAATATATAAAAGATTTTGCTGCAAGACTAAAATAAGCATTGATCTCATAAAAGGTTAACCCCCTTTTATGGGGTTAAACTATGAGAATACATGCAGACAAGACAAAAAAAAAAAAAGAAACAGAGTGGACTATTTGGAAGAGAACGCTCAGAAACATGGATTAATGAAAACAAAGACATGGATTCCTGACCGGACGGATCAAATTAAGTTTGAGACTTTAAAGAGCATGTCTAACTGTTGACAGTAATCAGTTGACGTCTGTAACAAACAGGTTAATTCTTGGGTAAACACTGTCTGTCTGCTGAAAGAGGTTAATATGATCATCATATTCTTGTTGAGAACACTGGCAAGATCAACTTCTTGTTTTACCCATCTATGATGTTAACAAACCTTATTCTAATGCTCCAGGTTATATCTGGGATGAAGGCTAATATCTGGAATTGCAGAAAATTGATGTAATGATGTTATGACTACACTGATAAGAGAATGAATAGTTGAAACAATAATGTTCCACAATTCATTGTATGAACTGGTTGAACACATTTAAGACTGAATTGCCTGACAACATATAATGAGAGAGATGTTTGTTGATTCTGGGCGACGGGAATTTCACAAGCCTATTGGCTTGTACCCGTCAGCCCTTTTTTTACGGATGTTGTTGATGTTGTAAATGTGATGTTGTGAAGTCTTTTTTAATAACATGTAAAAAAAAGCTGTTCAGTTGATCCACTGGACGTTAAGAAAGTTCTTGAAGACGTTTCGTCTCTCATCCAAGAGACTTCTTCAGTTCAGAGAGTGGCTGAGAAAGTCCCAGATTATTAACCCTGTGGGGTGTGGTCAGATTATTAACCCTGTGGGGTGTGGTCAGATTATTAACCCTGTGGGGTGTGGTCAGATTATTAACCCTGTGGGGTGTGGTCAGATTATTAACCCTGTGGGGTGTGGTCAGTGCTCTTCACATTCCAACGTACGTCGCCAAAACCCGTCTGGCTCCTCAACGATTGTTGATGGGGGTCCAAAGGGGGTCGTTGAGATGTGAGTTACACCTTTGTATGCTAATGAGGGTCATTAGCATGAGACACATCACCTGGGTCAATCTGCTGAGACAATCTTTTTGGGAGTTTTGAAAGGACATGATTATAAATGGGAGAAAGGTGATGTCACAGACCACCTCCTCTATTCAGAGATGTCTTCTCCACTTTGACGTGGATGGCCTCTTCCTCTCCTCTCTCAAACCATTTATCTTCCCTGTCCAAGATCTGAACATCGGTGTCCTGAAATGAGTGACCCTCTTCCTTGAGGTGAAGGAAGACTGCCGAGTCCTGTCCTGATGTGTTGGTTCTTCTGTGTTGAGCCATGCGTCTGTGTAGTGGTTGTTTGGTTTCCCCTATGTAGACATCTGAGCATTCCTCGCTGCATTTTACTGCATACACCAGATTGCTCTTCTGACTGTGTGGTGTGGGGTCTTTTGGGTGGACCAGTCTTTGTCGGAGGGTGTTGCCCGGCTTGAAATACACAGGGACCTTGTGTTTGTTAAAGATCCTCCTCAGCTTTTCAGATACTCCAGACACATACGGGATCACTGTACCATTGCGCTTGCTCTCTTCCGCCCCACTGGGTTGTTCTCCTTTCTGGATCTTGTGTGAGCTTTCACAAAGGTCCAGTCAGGATATCCACATGTTTTCAGTGCCCCTTTCAGGTGTTGGTGTTCTTTCACCTGTTCTTGGGCACTGGTTGGTAGCTTATCAGCCCTGTCTTGCAGGGTCCTGATGACGCCCAGCTTGTGCTCCAGTGGGTGGTGAGAATTTGACTCTCTGTGTCTGACTCTGTGAGAGTCGATTCAACAGCTTTTGGATAACCATGACCTGGATGACTGAGAACCTACACAGACATGTAAAAAAAAAGAACTAAATAAACTAAAATGTCCAAAAAATTTGATTGCTTCATTGTTGTAATAGTCAAAAAGATTTTTTGTTATGGCTACAAATGTGTTCTGCGAGGCATCAATGGTTTTTATCAAAATCTGATGAGATTATCTTTATGTATGTATGTATGTATGTATGTATGTATGTATGTATGTATGTATGTATGTATGTATGTATGTATGGATGGATGGATGGATGGATGGATGGATGGATGGATGGATGGATGGATGGATGGATGGATGGATGGATGGATGGGCTGGCCATACTCACCACATACACAGTGACTGTTGTGTCTCTTATAACATCTTCCACCTTGTCTTCACCAGGTGGGAGATGTTATAGTGTTTTTTAGGAAGTCTCTGTCTCTTTGTCCTACACGATAAAACAATAACATTAAAAATGATTAATTCTCAGGAGCAGATTACTGTCATTTGCAGTCTTGGATGTGGTGAGGTACTGTTCTTGGGAGAAAACATTTGCGTCCTTGGTTAGATACTGGATCACAAAATATGTTCATCACAATGTTTCATTGTGTGTTTCATTGAGTAAATACTATAGCAAATATATTGTCTCATATAACCATTAACATGAACAGACATTTCTAATTCATTTTATCTATTCTTTAGATGTTATTTCTCACTAAATTTGAGGAGTTCCTCATGTCCCCAGGTTAAACCCTCCCTAGCATCTTCATCTCTGCTACCTCCAGCTCTGCCTCCTGTCTTTTCCTCAGTGACACTGTCTCTAGACCAAACAACATCGCTGGTCTCACCACAGTTTTGTACACCTTTCCTTTCATTTTAGCTGAAACTCTTCTATTGGTCTTCCTCGAGGTCTCCTCCTGGTAGGACATGCCCGGAACACCTCCCCAGGGAGGCGTCCAGGAGGCATCCGGAACAGATAGGTGAGAGTAGGAACGTAGATTGACCGGTAAATCGAGAGCTTCATCTTGCGACTCCTTTGCGACCCCTTGCGACCCCTTTTTGAAAGGAGGGACCACCACCCTGGTCTGCTAATCTAGAGGTACTGTCCCCGACTGCCATACAATGTTACAGAGATGTGTGAACCATGACAGTCCCTGCACATCCAGAGACTTGAGAACCTCAAGTGTCTGGATCCACCAATGGTGTTTTTGCCACCAAAGAGATTGTCAGCCACCTCGGTGACTTCAGCTTGGGTGATGGACAAGTCTACTTCTGGGACCTCAATCTCTGCTTCCTCTGTGTAAGACATGTTAGCAAGATTGAGGAGATCCTCAAAGTATTCTTTCCACCGCCCCACAATATCCTGAGTCAAGGTCAGCAGCTCTCCACCTCTACTCTAAACAGTGTTGGCTGTGCACCGCTTTCCCCTCCTGAGGCGCCGAATGGTTGGCCACAATTTCTTTGAGGCTGACCAATAGTTCTCCATAGCCTCCCCGAACTCTTCCCAGACCCGAGTTTTTACGTCCGTGACTACTCGGACTACAGTACGCCTGACCTGCCTCTACCCCCAGAGGCCCGGCCAACAGGCACTCGCATACAAGTCCCAACCCCGGCCTGGCTCCAGGGTTTAGCCCTGGTTGCACCATACCGGGCGACGTCACGGTCCTTGATATTTTTCTCACCCTAGGGGTTTTGCTAATTAATTAAGTGTAGCAAAAATAATGTCTTTACCGTCCCAAATGCTGTCTTATAAGGTATGTATCAGTTAGCTTGTGTAGATTACATGTAGTTTAACATAGATATTTAGTTAGATTGAAGTGCCTGAATTGACTTGGTGTGCCAGCACAGGACAGCCAAACAAATGGTAACTGGCTTTTACTTTGCTTTGCACGTAGTTACCACAATGGTATACAGAATGCATGGGAATTAAATGACACTGGATGAGTTATTGGGCTACGTGTAGTTCATAGATTTTTTTTTATTGCCAAACCCCACACCTTATAGTGCATGATTGTGGTCAAGGTAGTAAAGGCTAACCAGGGGTAAGAAACCTTTTGACTGGTGGGCCACACTGAGTTTTGGGAGTTGAAACACTGATTACCATTCACAAGCTGGCAATAAGAGAACCAAGACTATCTAAATACCAGATCGACTGGAGTGGACCAGAGTGCTTGCTAGTAGTAGAAAAATAAAGTCATCAAGTCATCACATGCATGATAATCACAAGATTATGATTACTACATTATGGTTATGACTAATATTCTCCTCCTTCATGTTATTACTGAAATGCCTGATGTTCTTGATCCAGACAGACTTGACAAATGTGGTGGCACTGAAGAAACTCTGAGGAGGAAGGCACAGTATCACAAAAGTGGTCTCCTTAGGTTACAATATACAGATGAAGAGAGCCAGAATAATAAAATCAGAGAAAACAAAGCCGGTAGAATGCCAGATCAAGCTGTGGAGAACCAGCCTTGAAGGTCGAACATGTTTCTTATGTGTTATAGAAGCACCATTCCCTGAGCTCAGACACGTTATGACAATGAACCTCAACAACAGATGGAATGAATATGTCTTACCTTTAAAAGATGTGAAACGTCTTCCAAGACTCATTGGTGGAGATGCTGTTGCACATCAGAACCAATACAATTTTGCATGCTTGACAAGACCTGTCCAGTAGAGTGGATGTACCGAACACCAAATATAGTCATTCTGTCAAAGGGAAAAATTGCCGTCAGCAACCACACTACCAATGTGGTTGGAGCGGCACTGTGCAGTCAAGAAGAAACTGATACTCCATTTTGCATTCCAGGTATGCAATAAAATCATGAAAGAGTATTTTAAAATCTGTCCTAGCTTTTACAGGAAGCCAGTGCAGAGAAGCCAGCACAGAAGAAATATGGTCTTTGGTACTAGTTCTAGTGGGTACACAGGCAGCAGCGTTGTGGATTACGTGAAGGGTCTTGAATGACTTTTTGGGGCAGCCTGAGAAAAATGAGTTGCAATAGTCTAGTCTGAATGCGATAAAAGCATGGATTAATTTCCCTGCATCATTATGTGTTAAAATATGTCTGATTTTAGTTGTGTTTGCTGTCATGACTCTTTTATTTCAGTAAAGGTCTTGATTCAAATGATTAGGATCACGATTTTTGATTTAACACAGTAGAATCCTTATTCCATTGAAAATTTTTAAGGATTGTTAAAATTGTTATTAAGTGGAATGGATCAAGATGTACAGCAAAAGGTTCACAAACTGAGCTGCTTGACTGCATCATTATGGAAAACACAACTTCATTGTGCATAACCTCAGAGGGCGCTGGGGCCATTAACGGCTTCACAGGACACAAAACACACACACACACTGTTCCATTAATGTGTCTCCAGACACTGAGCCGTCCCCACTGGGTAGCCTGTTAGCCGCTGCTAATGGATGTTAGGCAGGGGAAGTTCTCACCCCTCTCCTCACGTGTGTCACATGATGACAAACTTCATCTTTCCATCAAAACATTATGCAATTGTCGTGTAAGAAACACGTTACTTTTAGGTTACATCATTTTCGCAAAACTTTTATGATGCAATTCAATGTATGTTGCAATAGTTGCTTAAAGTGGCAGCTCATCAAAATCACAGCCTCAAAAGTTGGAAAAAATGTAGTAAACATGATGTATTTATGATTATTGATGTTTGTTCATCTTAACTCCTTCTAATCATTTATTGATTTTTTTTTTTCCTTTGATGACTGTCAGGCTGGCGGCACGGTGGCGCAGTGGGTAGCGCTGTCGCCTCACAACACGGCGGACCCGAGTTCGAGTCCCGCTCTGTGCGGAGTTCGCATGCTCTCCCCGTGTCTCCGTGGGTTCTCTCCAGGTTCTCCGGCTTCCTCCCCCCTCCAAAAGCATGTTTAGGTTGATTGGCTGGTCCCAAATTGACCCTAGGAGTGAATGTGTGTGTGAGTGGTTGTTTGTCTCTGTGTGGCTCCGCGGTACACTGGCGTCGTGCCCGGAGTGTCCCCCGCCTCACGCCCTGAGACTGCCGAGATAGGCACCGGCTCCCCCGCGACCCGCGTCTGCGGATTAAGCGGGTTAAGATAATGACTGACTGACTGACTGTCAGGCTCCATCAAAAGTATACGCTGTGGCCCAAATAACCACATTTTGTTCCTGATTTCTGGCTGATACATGAAGGTCTACCTCTCCACCATCAATCTACATTCCATGTTGTGGTCTGTACAGACCTTCAACCAGTTGCCCTTCGGTCCCCAAATGCCTATAAACTTCAAATGTAAAGACAATATGTTTGACCTGTACTGGCCTGAGGGCTCTCAAAGTACAATGGTGGGGGAACACTGTTCATATTAACATTTATATTTATATATTTTCATCAATTTCTATATTTAATCAATCCTTCAGCCTGACTCCTGTTGTTCCTGTGTTCTGTAGAGATGTCTGAGGTTTATGTAGTAAAATGATCATCAGGAAGATCACAGCAAGAAGTTTCCTGGTTTCTTTCCTTTCTGTGTGTAGTTTGTATGTTCTCCTGTGTCTGCGGGGGTTCTCTCTGGGTTCTCCAGCTTCCTGAAGAAACATGCACCACAGATGAATTCATCTCTCCAAGTTAATCATCATAAGATTCAGGAAAGCAAGAAATAAGTAACATCCCAGACAGACACTGAGACTTCCAACATCCAGCTGCCACTGACCAAGATACAATCTGCACTTTCAACACGAGGTGACCACGTTGAGGAGATGAAGGGACAGATTTCTGCTGACGAGGACAACATGAATGAAACAAACCAAGCAGGTCAAGAAGATGGAAAAGACAAAGAGGACAACTTGGAGAACAGGGGGAGATGAAACAACATTCAAATTCAAAATCTTCCTGAAAAGGCAGAGGGCAGCAATTCAGCAGGATTCCTGGAACAGATTATCTCAGAGATTCTTTGCCCTGAAAACTTTTTCAGTTCAGAGAATCTCTGGGATAATCTTAAGATTGGTGATTCCGTTCAGTCACCTAAAACTGAACAGTTCAGGGGTTGTTGTCCTTGTTCCATCTAGATAAATGAATTGTCCCTCATTATTTGGTGGTCATATATCAGAAAAAGATCATTTCGAGATTCCCAGTCTGAAAGTGCATTGCTGTCACCATCTCCTGCGGAGCATCCCCTATAAGGGTGATGGCATTGGCAATGTAGACGTGTAGGGTTTGCAGATCCCAGGTACTACTCAGAAGATTGCTATGTGAAAACCATCAATGGTTGTAGTTTCAGAGAAGCCAATGACACATGGCTTGCATCAGGAATATCAGAGTGCACATAGTTGCCAAGTCCATGTTTCTCATGAGACGTATGGCACAGAAGGTTTAACTACTGATGGGATAGGGCTTTGACTTTTCTGTATCAATGTGCACCTCTTGGAGACAGAAAATATTAATAAAATATTGGGCAGTGGGAATTTCAATGAGACTTCACTTAGCTGCAGACAGGCTTTCAACATTAAGTTGTAATATTTTGAACATAAGTCCAATTACAAGTTGCTCTTGGGGCTGGTTTTTGTAACTGCTTTTGGATTTATGGCTGTAACAACAATTTTCTACGTTGACTGTTAGGTGTTGACTTTTGGTGTTTAGTCTGCTGGTAGGATCAATACTTTTTCTTGGTGGATCTGGGTACTCAGGCAAGAACAGCACTGACTCATTTCCCTCTAGGACTGATCGGAGTCTTTTAGAGACTGGTAGTGTGAGACACATCTTTTAAAAGATTAGTATTTCAGGTTCTGGAGCTATTGAACATTGCTTTTCCATATTGTGTTATTGTAAAAAACAAAGACTGCTACCTGATGACACTGCTGTCATTTTGGCTGCATTTTGTCTAACACGGCAAATTCACATTTAATTTCTGTTTATTAGCTGAAGAGTTCTCATGTTAAAATTACATCATCATCATCATCATATTACACAATAACCAACATGGTTGTATATCAAGAGGAGGAACTGGATCATAATGTCTTATAAGATTGCCATTGGTCAGAAAGTCGATAGCTCGTGAGCCTCTGATCATCTCTGATCATGACAGTCATTGAAAGAGCTGGACTGTGCTTTCCACAGCTGCTCAACACCTTGTGTAGCAAGCCTGTGCAGAATCATACTAAGAACATTTTACTTCATGTCCGGCTGTCTTGTATCTCTGCTCACAGTGACTCTCAACCTCAGTGTTCTCGTTTGCGTGCGTCCTTGCGTCTTTGACGCACAAATTTTGACGAGGACGCACGATCGTCAGACAGCGTGCTTCCCAGGGACGCATGCTTTAAATGCTTACGATAAAAAAATCGATGCTACCTTTTTCCGTGATATAATATTGGGAAAAAATGCACTTCCATTCAACAAAAAATATTCACAATTTATCCATTTCTCCACTTAAATTTCAAACCCGGGAATCGCCGTTATGTCTCGCGGGAGACTCACCTGCGGGATTCAGCCCTGTTACAATCGACTTGCATCGAGAGTAACGGCAACACGATGTCTGCTCATTTTGCACGCAGCAGTGAGAGAGCGACGAGTTAATCTTATATTATCACCATGCCTCCAAAAAAAAAAAAAAATGACAATCAGTGTTTTTTTGGGATAAAAATCAATCAAAAATGTATGATGACAAAGAGATATTTCTGTGGACAGTAAGAATGAAGAGGCAGAAGAAGACAAGCAAAAACCAGCAAAATCCGAGCATTTATGCACCAATGGACGCAACTGTTTCCATGGGTGACGCACGTTGATAACTATGGAGAAAGCTACATGTATTGCGAGGTATGTACACAGCACAATTCAGTCAATGTTATGCTCAAAACATATTAAAGGTTGTGAAATGGATGGCTGCTGAAGATATACCCTTCAACAAGTTTAAAACTATCATTGAACTTATGCATGACATTGGTGTACCTGATGTGGATCTCCTGAAACAACAAAACACACATTATGACTCGTACGTCACAGAAAGCCAACGTTTGGATATTTTGGCCGAAGTCGCAGAGAAAGAGTTAACAGAAAAAATGCAGGCATCTCTGGTATTAATCATCCTTGCAGACGAATCAACAGACGTAACAAATGTAAAGAGGTTAGTTCTCTATGCTCAGATAATTTACTCTGATACAATATTTCTAAAACTTTTTTCAAAGAATAACTACCAGGCTTTAACAGTTTGATAAAAAACATGCAATTTATTCTTTTTTTTTCTTTGTACTTAATAAACAGTTATGACGTTATTAATAATATCATTAAAATTAACAGTTTGTTTAGTTTTTATATTGTATTATTGGCTAAACTCAATCCTTGCATACGGCTTTTACCGTATATTCTGTTATTACTTTTGGTATGCATAAACGTCATGCTGAAATGCACAAATTTTTGTTGCAGCGCATCCCAGGGATGCACTACTCTCTTGAGGTAAAATGAATTCTGCTACCTGCTGGTCATCATCGCCATCTCCCACTTCAAGTATAACTTCAACAATAACTATCAGCATTGTTTCATTTATGATAAGCTGGTATTAATACAGGAATTGCTATATAGACAATAGTTATATACAAACGTTATTGGCCATTTTATGAAAATGAACTTGTTTTGATCAGTTCACATATACTACATAGTATTAACAATATCCTCTACAACCACTAATGACTAATCTGTGAATTATAACTGGACACATTTTGTACCTCAGGGTTAGATTTGAAAATGTATAATGTGATATCAAATGTACAGCGGTACCTCTACTTACGAATGTCTCTACTTACGAAATTTTCTACTTACAAAACGCCTCAACAGGAAAATATTACCTCTATTAATGAAAGAAATTTCGAGTTACAAAAGGTAAAATACAGTATGGGCTGATACTCTCAGCTCCCACAGGTTCCTGAACGCAACATTCTCATAGCTGCTCTGCCATTGGCTATTACCTAGCATCCTGGCATCCCATTGGCTCAGAGGGACCTCTGTGTGGAGCTAGATAGGTGTCTATGCAGCGTCCTCGTCATTCAGCTCTCGACCCATGAGGTGTTCTGATAGTTTTACGTAAATATATTAACTTTTAGAGTATTCACTATGGACCCCAAGAAAGTGACGGAGAAAAGAGGAAAAGAAAAGACGAAGAAAAGAGTTTTTTTGTCCGTACAAACAAAGCAAGAGATGATAGAAAAGCATGAAAAAGGGATGCGTTTGGTTGATCTCACCAAAGAATATGGCCGTAATGCATCTACAATCACCACGTTATTAAAACTAAAGGAAGTTTAAGGAGTTTAAGGCATGGCGTGGGTGGTTGGAGAAGTTCAGAAGGAGGACTGGAATTCACTCTGTTGTTCATGGTGAGGCAGGAGCGCATGAACCAAAGAGGGTAAAAAACAATGAGGACAGCAGTTAAAAGGTTAATGACCAGCATTTTATTCTTTATTCTTTGTTCTTTACGTTATTCACAACTCTCATTTATTGTGTAATAATCTAATTGTAACATGTATTTGTTACATGTTTTGATGCATTTTTATGCTTTATAAAACATTTATGTCTGAATTTTGGGGGCTTGGAACGGATTAGGGCATTAGCATGGAAAACACGTCTCTACTTATGTACTTTTCTACTTACGTGATTTCTTCCGGAACAATTAAGTTCGTAAGTAGAGGTACCACTGTACTGTCATTATGTTATTCTTTTTCTCCAGGCTGCTCCATATACGAACCAACCTCCTCCTCCTCTCACTGGTTGTCTCAGATTTCTCTGTTGGAGTCCTGATGATGCCATTTGACATCCTCCAGACTGGGGGCTGCTGGTCATTGGGGACAGTGATATGTGGAATATTTCACTATTGCTCTTTTATCCTTACCTCTGTCTCAGTAGGAAACATGGTGCTCATATCAGTTGACCGATATGTGGCCATTTGTGACCCTTTGTGTTACTCCATCAGGGTCACTGTAAGAAGAGTTGAACTCTGTTGGTCTGTGTTGGGCCTGGTCTGTGTTCTATAATGGTGTGATACTGATGGACTTCCTGAAACATCCAGGTAGATATAATTACTGCTATGGAGAGTGTCTTTTTGTATTTAACTTTATTAATGGAGCTGTTGATGTCGTGGTGACCTTTGTTGGCCCCATTGCTGTGATCATAGTTCTGTACATGAGAGTGTTTGTGGTGGCTGTGTCTCAGGCCCGAGCCATGAGGTCTCATGTTACCTCTGTTACACAACAGCGTTCAGTTTGTGTCACGAAGAAGTCTGAGAGGAAAGCAGCCAGAACTCTTGGTATAATTGTGCTTGTATTTCTGATGTGTTTTTGTCCATTTTATTATCTGTTTTTTGTGGGTCAAGACTTTTCATCCAGTGAAGAATTTTCCATCTTCACTCTCTGGCTACTTTATTGTAACTCTTGTTTAAATCCAGTGATTTATGCTTTTTTCTATCCCTGGTTCAGGAGATCTATGAAACTCATTGTTACACTTCAGATCCTGCAACCGAAATCCTGTGATATCCACATCCTGTAGAGATGTCTGTAGTAAATCTGTAGAGTCTGGACTAAAATGATAAACAGGAACCAAGGACAGGAAATAAAAGGGCACCAAATGTGTTCTTTATTTAACTGTGATTTGGTATATATGCAGTATACAGAATATCCTAGCTATAATAGGATGAATCATGTGTAGGATTGTGTCAGTTATAATTTAATGAAACCCCTCTCTCTCTCTCTCTCTACTCTCTGGCACTAGAACCTTTTTTAAACCAGCTGAGAACAAGTCTCTCTGGTGTTAATTTTCCTGGTTCTTCTTGTAGTTTCAAAATATCTGCATATGCTGATGATATTATTGTTGCAATCAAAGACCAGTATGATATAAGCTCTTTGGAATGCACTGTACAGCTTTTTAGTGAGATCTCCTCTGCTAAGGTCAACTGGGCAAAGAGTGGGGCTCTTATGGTGGGAGGTGGGCTGGACGAAGTTAGACTCCTGGATAGACTCCAATAGAAAACAAATGGGTTAAAATACCTTGGAGGGTATCTGGGGAACCAGGTTATTATGAAAAAAAAAGCTGAGATAACATTTTAGAGAAAGTGGAAGAAAAGCTAAAAAACTGGAAATGGGTTTTATCAGAACTGTGCTGCGTTCTGGCTGCAATTCATTCAGCGGTTCCTGGCTGGCCCTTGGGACCTGGTGTGGCGGCCCATGACACAGGCAATACTGGGCCAGTATTGGGGTCTGGGACTCAATTGATTGCTGTTCTTCTTTTTATCAGAGTGTTTTTGGAATCTAGGGACTTTTGTCCAAGAAGAAGCCACAGGATTTTAAATCACTCTATTGGTTTTTAAAGGAACCTGTTATCAAAGAAGGACTCTTCAATGTAAGAACTTTTGGAGGAACATCAGTGGAGTCCAAATTCCATCCATCCATCTTTCCCTTCTTATCCACAGTCGAGTCGCAGGGGCAGCAGCGAGGGAGCTCCAAACTTCCCTTTCCCCGGCCACATCCACCAGCTCTGACTGGGGGAACCCAAAGTCTTCCAGGCCAGTATTGAGATATAATCCCTCCACCTGGTCCTGGGTCTGCCCTGAGGTCTCCTCCCAGCATTACATGCCTGGAATACCTCCCGAGGGAGGCATCCGCACTAGATGCCCAAACCACCTCAGCTGACTCCTCTCCATGTGAAGAAGCAGTGGCTCTATTCTGAGCCCCTCACAAATAGCTGTACAAATTCATCATGGCTAAGCGATACATGTTCTCGGCAGGATGGACGTGTGGTGATTTGTGGACCCACACTGGTTGACGCTGCTGCTCTGTCCTCTACTGTGGGTGTGTAAGGTAGCTGTAAGTCGGCAAATCAGATCCGTAACTTCAGTCTCCAGCCGCCTGTACGCGGGCGCCCTTGCTGGTGTCTGTGGCAGGTGGGGTGTGCGTGGGGTGGGGTGGGGTTCCCAGCCCGCGTGGGGTGTGATGTCCAACGCTGTGCCGTAGATGGTGGGCCGGTCGGACGGGAACGGGTACAGCAGTCCTGGTGGCGGTGACTCTGGACGCAGATCTTGTGGATCTCCCCAGAGCAAACACGGTGTTGCTGTAAGTGAAGCATCTTGCGATCAATCAAGAACAGAAAGAAAACACAAATAAACGTCTGGAGTGTTGGAGAAAGTCTAGGAAATGAGATCAGTTGTTACAATGCGCTGGCAGAGAGTAAATTAATACCAGATCATTCACACATGCTGAATGACTTTTCCCCCTCCCTTTTCACAAATATTCTCTTCTTTTTTGTTTTCATAAACTTTAGGAGTCCCTGGAGGGAATTTCGAAGCACTCAGTAAGTCAGTCAATCACATGCACATGTATAGGGTGTACAGGCCCTGTATCACACACACACAAGGGACCTGTAAGCATGCAGTGGGGGGGAGGTAGAGTGGTAGCCAGCTCCGCCATGCTGTGCCCTAATGGGCAACTTATAAAAGGGGGACGACGCTTTGCTCAAGGGTGCCTCGGCAGTGCACAGGAGGTGAGCTGACACCTCCCACTGTCAGTTCACACTCCGAGGTGGTGGGAGTGGGAATCGAACCGCCAATCTTGTGATCACTGGACGACCCGCTCTACCAACACAGCCACTCCCGCCCCCAAGGAGCTACGTTAGACGGGAATCCAACCCTGCTTGGAAGACAGCTATGCTAAGCACTATACCACCAACGCCACATATGTTAATGAAAACATGGAGTAAACCAACTGACAAGAGCACATGCTCTGAGCTCCCCCCACCCACCAATGCAAAACAGCATCGATGAGACAGCACAAGCGACTTTACACGTTACGTGCGAGGTTGTAAGTTTAAAAAAAACATAATGGGTATGTAATCTCAAATGGCAATGATCCTCAGTTCCAAAGTAAGTGAAAGATGGCGTGTAGGTCAAGCAACTGTTCCAATTAGATCAAAACCTGACAATGTCCCCAATATCCCCTAACTCTACCCCTAAACCCTAACTCCTAACACTAACCCTAACGCTAACCCTAACACTAACCCCGAACACTAACCCCTAACACTAACCCCAACACTAACCCCTAACACTAACCCCTAACACTAACCCTAACACTAACCCTAACTCTAACCCTAACACTAACCCCTAACACTAACCCCTAACACTAACCCTAACGTTAACACCTAACACTAACCCCTAACACTAACCCTAACACTAACCCCTAACACTAACCCTAACACTAACCCTAACACTAACCCCTAACACTAACACCTAACACTAACCCTAACACTAACCCTAACACTAACCCTAACTCTAACCCTAACACTAACCCCTAACACTAACCCCTAACACTAACCCTAACGTTAACACCTAACACTAACCCTAACACTAACCCTAACTCTAACCCTAACACTAACCCTAACACTAACCCTAACGTTAACACCTAACACTAACCCCTAACACTAACCCTAACACTAACCCCTAACACTAACCCTAACACTAACCCTAACACTAACCCCTAACACTAACACCTAACACTAACCCTAACACTAACCCTAACACTAACCCTAACCCTAACGTTAACACCTAACACTAACCCCTAACACTAACCCTAACGTTAACACCTAACACTAACCCCTAACACTAACCCCTAACACTAACCCTAACACTAACCCTAACACTAACCCTAACACTAACCCTAACGTTAACACCTAACACTAACCCCTAACACTAACCCTAACACTAACCCCTAACACTAACCCTAACACTAACCCTAACACTAACCCTAACACTAACCCTAACACTAACCCTAACGTTAACACCTAACACTAACCCCTAACACTAACCCTAACGTTAACACCTAACCCTAACCCCTAACACTAACACCTAACACTAACCCTAACACTAACCCTAACGTTAACCCCTAACACTAACCCTAACACTAACCCCTAACACTAACCCCTAACACAAACCCTAACACTAACCCTAACACTAACCCTAACGTTAACACCTAACACTAACCCCTAACACAAACCCTAACACTAACCCTAACACTAACCCTAACGTTAACCCCTAACACTAACCCTAACACTAACCCCTAACACTAACCCTAACACTAACCCTAACACTAACCCTAACGTTAACACCTAACACTAACCCCTAACACTAACCCTAACACTAACCCCTAACACTAACCCTAACGTTAACACCTAACACTAACCCCTAACACTAACCCCTAACACTAACCCTAACACTAACCCCTAACACTAACCCTAACACTAACCCTAACACTAACCCTAACGTTAACACCTAACACTAACCCCTAACACTAACCCTAACACTAACCCCTAACACTAACCCCTAACACTAACCCTAACACTAACCCTAACACTAACCCCTAACACTAACCCCTAACACTAACCCCTAACACTAACCCTAACACTAACCCTAACACTAACCCCTAACACTAACCCCTAACACTAACCCTAACACTAACCCTAACACTAACCCCTAACACTAACCCCTAACACTAACCCTAACACTAACCCCTAACACTAACCCCTAACACTAACCCTAACACTAACCCTAACACTAACCCTAACACTAACCCTAACACTAACCCTAACACTAACCCCTAACATTAACCCCTAACACTAACCCTAACACTAACCCCTAACACTAACCCTAACACTAACCCTAACACTAACCCTAACACTAACCCCTAACACTAACCCCTAACATTAACCCCTAACACTAACCCTAACACTAACCCCTAACACTAACCCTAACACTAACCCTAACATTAACCCCTAACACTAACCCTAACACTAACCCTAACACTAACCCTAACACTAACCCCTAACACTAACCCTAACACTAACCCTAACACTAACCCCTAACACTAACCCTAACACTAACCCTAACACTAACCCCTAACACTAACCCCTAACACTAACCCTAACACTAACCCTAACACTAACCCTAACACTAACCCTAACACTAACCCTAACACTAACCCTAACACTAACCCCTAACACTAACCCCTAACACTAACCCTAACACTAACCCTAACACTAACCCTAACACTAACCCTAACACTAACCCTAACACTAACCCTAACACTAACCCTAACACTAACCCTAACACTAACCCTAACACTAACCCCTAACACTAACCCTAACACTAACCCCTAACACTAACCCTAACACTAACCCTAACACTAACCCTAACACTAACCCCTAACACTAACCCTAACACTAACCCTAACACTAACCCTAACACTAACCCTAACGTTAACACCTAACACTAACCCCTAACACTAACCCTAACACTAACCCTAACACTAACCCCTAACACTAACCCCTAACACTAACCCTAACACTAACCCTAACACTAACCCCTAACATTAACCCCTAACACTAACCCTAACACTAACCCTAACACTAACCCTAACACTAACCCCTAACACTAACCCCTAACACTAACCCTAACACTAACCCTAACACTAACCCCTAACACTAACCCTAACACTTAACACCTAACACTAACCCCTAACACTAACCCTAACACTAACCCCTAACACTAACCCCTAACACTAACCCCTAACACTAACCCCTAACACTAACCCTAACACTAACCCTAACATTAACACCTAACACTAACCCTAACACTAACTCCTAACACTAACCCTAACACTAACCCTAACACTAACCCTAACACTAACCCTAACACTAACCCCTAACACTAACCCCTAACACTAACCCCTAACACTAACCCTAACACTAACCCTAACACAAACCCTAACACTAACCCTAACACTAACCCTAACACTAACCCTAACACTAACCCTAACACTAACCCTAACACAAACCCCTAACACTAACCCCTAACACTAACCCCTAACACTAACCCCTAACACTAACCCTAACACTAACCCTAACACTAACCCCTAACACTAACCCTAACACTAACCCCTAACACTAACCCCTAACACTAACCCCTAACACTAACCCTAACACTAACCCTAACACAAACCCTAACACTAACCCTAACACTAACCCTAACACTAACCCTAACACTAAACCCTAACACTAACCCTAACACTAACCCTAACACAAACCCTAACACTAACCCTAACACTAACCCTAACACTAACCCCTAACATTAACCCCTAACACTAACCCCTAACACTAACCCTAACACTAACCCCTAACATTAACCCCTAACACTAACCCCTAACACTAACCCTAACACTAACCCCTAACATTAACCCCTAACACTAACCCCTAACACTAACCCTAACACTAACCCTAACACTAACCCCTAACATTAACCCCTAACACTAACCCCAAACACTAACCCCAGCAGCAACACTGGGGAAAGAGCTCTGAGATCTGTTGTTGGGATTGGCTCCAGTAACAGTGACCAAGTGAAGGAAGAGAAGTTCTACCACGTGGGTGGGATGAAGTAGAGGGTTATATTAGCTGTAGATACAGGTTTGGTCACAGGGCTCGTGGAGCTCTGCAATCTCCTCTTGTCTCATGGAGACAATGGAAGAAGTTGAAATCTGTTTTCCTGAACTCTTCAATGCCTCCTGTAGAAAGCCAAAACACTCATACACTGAAGCTGTGCTGATTTACCTTGTGATGCCCTTAACTTCTGTGGTCACTTCAACACTCAACCTGCTGGTCATCATCTCCATCTCTCACTTCAAGTAATCACTTTATAAAAATGATAGACTTGCAGAAATGGATTATTAACAGAGACAAATATACAGGTCTGTAGTTGTGTTAATACATGATTCTGTACTGTGTTTCTGTGTTGAGATTGGATGCCACAACAATAATGAATTAGACTCTTTTCCTCCATGCAGGCAGCTCCACACCCCCACCAACCTCCTCCTCCTCTCACTGGCTTCTGCAGATTTCTTAGTTGGTGCCATGATGGGCTTCCATATCCACATAACAGATGGATGCTGGGTTCTCGGTGACCTCATGTGTGATGTATTTAACATTCTCAACTTCACATGTACCTCTGCCTCAGTAGGAGCCATGGTGCTCATATCAGTTGACCGCTACATGGCTATTTGTGACCCTCTTTGTTACTCTATGAAAGTCACTGTGAGAAGAGTTACAGTCTGTAGTTCTCTTTGTTGGATATTTGCTTTTTTGTATAACATTATTCTAATCAACAATAACCTAAACCAACTGGACAGATATTTTTCCTGCTTTGGGGAGTGTGTAGTTGTTATTACCTACATTGCAGGAATTGCTGACATTATTTTGACATTCTTTGCTCCTGTCACTATTATCATAGTTCTGTATACGAGAGTTTTTGTGATTGCTGTGTCCCAAGCTCGTGCCATGCGGTCTCATGTTACATCTGTCACACGTTCACGAACCGTGTTTGCAAAGAAATCAGAGCTGAAAGCAGCCAGAACTCTTGGTGTTGTTATTGTTGTGTTCCTGACATGTTCTTCCCCGTATTTCATTTCCTCTCTTTTGGGTGAAAACAGTTCGTTCAATGCTGCATTTGTGCCATTACAGACCTGGATTTTCTTTTTGAACTCTTGTTTAAATCCAATAATCTATGCTTTCTGCTTTCCCTGGTATCAAAAATCTGTTGAGCTCATCGTAACTTTAAAGATTCTTGAGCGTGACTCTAGTGAGGCCAGTGTATTGTAGAGAATGTGAAGGAAATTATATGACTTTCTTTTAAGACTGGGCAAGTTTAAACAAATTATATTGAATTTACAGTTATAAATATTTGGACAAATAATTATTATAAAATTGTTTTGTTGCTTTTTCTTAGTCAGGTGAATAAATCTTCAGAAGATGTAGTTTGTGATCATTTTCAGTGTTTCATTTATAAATGAATGCCTGGTTTGTGAATACCTCATGTCTATTTTCTTCTGTTTTACACACCTCTGCATCATTTGGAATTATTGTGTTAATATTGTGTGAGCACTATGCAGTTATTTGATGAAAATCTAAAAGGGATTACACCTTTGGGTAATGTGTCTGTTAAGGAATGATGAGGTGAGATGATTGCAGCCAAGTCTCTTGTGTAGCTGTTATTGTAAGTAAAGGTCAACCTATTGACCTTCACTTAAGGAATCTAAAAGAAGGTTTTGACTGTTGTAATTAGAGTTAATGAGTAGTTTATCAATTGTCTGTGAATTTAATGCTGTTCATTGTCTTGAATTGCTCTTAAATACAAACCCTGATACTTTGTACGACCTTTGTACGACTGTTTTTCATTGATTCTTATATTAAAAACTGTATTCAAGTGACGGCACTGATGAGGTTTATTTTGAAATATAGCGACTTACAATCAGTTCATTCAACGTAGGAAAAATACTGATCATTTCTGATAAAAGGGTGAGCAAGTCAATCAAATAATAATAATTACAATATTGAGAATTAATGGTTGGGGACCGCTGATCAAGGGGTAATAGGAGACAATGACACCTGAAGTGTGTTCTGGACGTCCGGTCTACTCCAGTTTGGTTTTCTTTACTGTCACTGCAGAAAATCCCACTTCACAGAGACAGGAGGTTCGAAATGGAAACAGGGTTTAAGATACTTTTAGGGCAATCTCAGGATAATCTGCCTTGACTTGAATCCAGAACACTGGAGCAGTTGTGGGCGTTTAATTTGGGGTAACGGCCGTAACCTGTCACGTGACTGAGACCTGTCAAGAGGGACAGACACGCATTCGTCTGTGTGTCATTCAGCACAGACGTCACTTTTTAAAATAAAACATCTTCATTTATTGAAATATTTTTATTTATTTTATTTTATTTTTTTTTCAACTTCACACCTTCATCACATTTACAACATTAACAGCAACATCTGAAAAAAAAGGGCTGACGGGTAGGAGCCAATAGGCTTGGAAATTCTCGTCCCCCAGAATCAACATCTCTCTCATTACAATACGTCATCCATTGACTTTTGACAGACGTTCATATCCTTATCCACTTCCAGATATTAGCCTTTTACCCTGGAGCATAACCATGCTCACATTCTTCCTGGAACAACAAAGCTTGTTAACATCATGGATAATCAAAACTAGACGTTGACGTTGCCAGTGTTCAACAAGAATATAATGATGATATTAACCTCTTTCAGCAGACAGTGTTTATACAAGAATTAACCAGTTTGTTACAGACACTTTAAGTTATACGTGGTGTTATATTGTCAAAAGATATTAAAAGGTCTCAGACTTAATGTTATCCCATGTTATCAGAAATCTATGGGTTTTTTTTTGTTTGTTCATTAGTCCAGGTTTCTGACGTTGATGATGTTGGTTTTTTCAACTGTTCTATGTTGGTGTAGAGCTCCACGATTGAAGTGACTCTGCTGTGCTGATCTTTGGTGTAGTAACAATTCTTCTCCATCTTTATTGATCGTATTTCACCAACTCTTCTGCACTCCTGATTTGTTTTCATCTGGTCTGGAGAAAGCCCCTTTGTTCTGATGAAGATCCTGCAGTTGTTGGTCCAGGTGTTGGTCCAGGTGTTGGTCCAGGTGTTGGTCCAGGTGTTGTCCATCAGTCCATTCTTCTTTAGTTGTCAAGCTTTTTTAGCGATATCAGCATGCTTTATCAGGGCTCAAAACTGCGACCATTTTGGTCACATATGGGCCCAAATTTTTATCAGTGCAACTATTAAATATATTTGGGAGCACCGGTGCGACTCGGGAAAAAAATCTGGTGCGCCTTTTTTTTCCTCTTCTCTCTCGCTCGTTCTCTCTCTCCATAGATCAGGGGTCACCAAATGGCGGACCGTGGTCCGGATCCGGACTGCGTGATGGTTCTGTCCAACCCGTGACCACTCCATGATAAATTCACCAGAGTAGATTTTCTTGGCGCATTTTTACTTGCAGTTCGCGGCTACAGACGGCGGGCACTGCTCCTCCAGTTAATACGGTAATAGCTCCACTCAGTTCAGCCAATCAGATTGTTTGTCTACCCTGCTGTCAGCGTACCAGGAAGTGAGACAGCTCACTACCGCTGTGAGTTTACCGCTACAGGAGCACAGAAGAAGGGAGACAGCATAGCTCCAAACGAAGGGAGGTGAACGAGGAAAACCGCTGGTTAACAATGAGTGGAGCACATTATGTTTATTCCTCCGTCAGGCAGTTCAAACCATTTGACCTATGGTCTGAACACATAGCATCAATTAAAAGTGGTAACATGAAGCGCCACTATGAAACAAAGCACAGATCTTTAGCGTAGAATTATCCCCTGAAGTCCGAGCTGAGGGCAAAATGCAAACGAATGTTCACTAAAGGCATGGTGGAGTTTGTGGCAACAGAAAACATCTTTAAGTGATGTTTGAAAATACAAAACAATCCAATAATAACCAAAATGGTTCAGTCCAGGTACTGGCTGGTGAATATATTGGTAGAAGGATGCTGAGTTTTGAACTGCCAGGCAGGAGGCCTAGAGGAAGACCAAAGAGGAGGTTTATGGATGTAGTGAAAGAGGACATGAAGGTAGTTGGTGTGAGAGAAGAGGATGCAGAAGACAGGGTTAGATGGAGGACACTGATTCGCTGTGGACACCCCTGAAGGGAAAAGCTGAAAGGAAGAGAAGAAGAGTGAGAGTCAGTATGGTTATGAGTTAGAGAGATAGCGACAACAGGAGACAGAAGAAAAACCTTCGCTCCTGTTGAGAGCCGGAAAGGTTATCTTTAGATTGGTAATGAATAAGAAAAAAGAAAGTCACACTTTCGCCGGTACATAATGTTCCACAATCCAGTACCGGGTCACCACCCGGTGGTTGGGGACCACTGACGTAGACGAATGTAACAGAGAATCGACTAATTTTTCAAAATAAAACATCTTCCAAACTCCAAAATAAATAAAATGGAAGTAATGTCAATTATTTTTTCTTTCTGTGTGGCCCGGTACCAAATGACCCACGGACTGGTACCGGTCCACAGCCCGGGGGTTGGGGACCACTGCTGTAGACTAACTGTCATAGTTGTGTTTTCTGTTCTGATCATGTTTCCCTCCCTCTCTGCAGTGCTGGGGCGTGGCAGGGGGCGGGTCTGGGCTCGTGGGCGGAGTCTGGTCTCCACACCTGAGTTTCATCTGGCTGATTATCAGGGGCCTATTTAGTCACCTTTCCCCTGTTGTTCAGTGCTGGAAGATTTTCAATGTCATACACTCTGTGTCTCGCCATGTTATTGACCTCGTCTCCTGCCATTAGTGATGGGCAGATGAAGCCCCATGAAGCACTGAAGCTTTTCATCCCAATCGGTTCACGGTGGTTCGGAGCTTCATGAGGCTTCATTAGCTCTAGTACGACACCTACTGGATGGTAAAATATCAGGTGGCATGAGTTTGAAGTGTGTGGCATTTTGCAGAAAGCCTGTTAATAAAACTGTCAGCAGAATCAAGAAGTATGCAAAACATGTATAGTTCCGTGATTGTAATATATATATATATATATATATATATATATATATATATACACACACACACACACACGTATACATACATATATGTATATATATTATATATATCTACAGTATATAATATATACAGGTAAACCTCGGTTTCCGACCACAATTTGTTCCTGAAGGCTGTTCGAATAGCGATTTGTTCGAATTCCACATACAATTTTCCCATTACACATAATGTAAATGGTCTTAATCCGTTCCACGGCGCTGGAAAATTACCTTTCTTCAACATGTTATGTCATTTATATATCAAATTGTATAGTAATGAAACATGTCAAAGAAATGTAAAAGAAAAACAAACATCAGAAAGAAATCTGGTTAGTCCAAGATGCAAGTTATCGTCTTTGGGACAGAAGTTTACGGTACTGTAACTCGTATCATAGGCAATGGAACACAAATTAAGCGAAAAATTATTGAATACAGTAAACTAAAAGAAAAAGCACATTACCGTCACGTTTCCTCTAGACTTTTCGCACCCTTGGTGGCGAGAAAAAGGCGTTTGTTTCGCGTTCAACTTCCAAATTGTGTTGACCTTCTAAGACAAAAAAGTTCCAAATTCTTTGTCCGAATGCAAATTTGTTTGATGTCTACAGTTTTCCCAAACCAAGGTTTGCTTGTTTGTATTACGCACACACCAGCACTATGGAAAGTATTTTCTTTTTCCTCGATGGCTGTGGTGGTGACGAGGAAGAGGAGGTGGTGCTGGCCCCCATTAAAGACACACATTCTATTTTCAGTCGGGATTCTGCTTCACCTGCTCTTCCAGGGCTGAGAAACCCGATTTTCCGGAATCTTGGGTCCAGGAGTGTTGCGAGGCACATGATACTCATCGACTGTATTCTGTCCAGCCTCTCCCTCAAGAGAACCCTCAGCTTGTCGGCCAGAGAAGACCCAATGCATTGTGATCTCTGGATTGAGTCTGTGAGGCAATGATCCACCATGGTCAGCAGAGGTATGACCTTGGAGCCAGACACCCGTTTTTCCTGAGAGAGCTCAGTGGTTGCATCATTAAGTGGTTCCAAAACAGTCAGACAATCAGAAATGATTCTGTATTCCTCCGATGACAGAGGGGAGATGTCTGTTGATAGACTTGCTAACGCAGAACCCACTGGCTTTCTTTGTCTAAATAACCTCAGCAGCATATTCTACGTGCTGTTCCAGTGGGTTTCCACTTCCTGGATTAGCTTGAGCTGAGGCTTCCCCAATTGTTCCTGCACAACCGCCAGCCTCTCCTTAAAATATACAATTAAAGAAGAATTAATTAAATTGTCAAGACAGCAGGACTATAAACAACTATTAAAGGAACTATACTTAAGCCACAGACATACCTTTGCAGTGGTACTGCTTCTGAAATAACCCACTATTTTCCTGGACTTGCAACAGATGTCCTTGAGCTCAGGTGTCAGGTCAAGGGCCTTCTTCACCATCAAATCGAGGGTGTGCGCTACACATATAGCGTGTTTGAGCCGGAGCTCTCTTGCACAAGCCCCCATATTGGCGGCTCCATCCATTACAGTCATCAGTGACCTTTTAACTTGTGCAATATTGTCTGCGGTGTGCGCCTTGGGGAAATGTTGTACTCCCTTGGGGAAATGTTGTACTCCCAGAACAGCTGTATTCAGCAAGGTGGAGTCGTCAGTAAAATGGCAGGTGACAGCGAGATAGGTCCACATGTCTGCTGTCAGACTCACAGCTGCTGCCTTCTCAACGCTGGCCTTCGCCTTCTTCTACATTGATTCATATCTGGCCTCCACCATGGCTTTCAGGGCCTGAAGAAAAAAAAAAGCATGTATGTTCAGAGTACCACATGGCTGTGCAGCAGTGTGCCGTGTGGCTGTCCTGTGATGGTTTGAGCCTCAGTCCTGTCTGTCCATATAGTTCATGGATTTATTCAGTAAAAACACCATTTTTCATGATTTCAATACCTTTTTAGTGGAGAGAACATAGCTAGGATTGAAAGATTCAACAAATCTTTCAAATCCTTTGTCTTCCACAATTCTGAATGGCTGGGTGTCCTCAATCACCAAGCTGACCAGGTCTTCATCAATTTGAGATTTTCCCCCTGACCAATGATAATAAAAAACAATGCACAAATATTAATATCACACACTAACTCATTGGAGGTGTCCAATAAATTCTTGTTATATCTCTCTGTGTAGTCACAGTACCGCATGCTATATTGTCATGGCATTTTTGATGGCTCACCTGGTCTTGGTGCACATTCGGTGTTCTCGTTAGTCTCATGCATGGCTCTGTAGTAGGGTTTCATACGAGTATCCGGTACGGATAATGCATTTTGACAAGTACGAGTACTGAGTACGAATAAAGCCCGTTAATACTCGTGATTGGACTGAAGGAGAATCAGCCGGACTGTTTTCACGCTCTGTGATTGGCCAGTCACACATAGTTCCCGCCCCTCCCTACAGACTGCAGTTAGAGCGGAGTTTCCCTGTCCCACTCTCTGTCTCCGGTACACGCAGTTACTGATCTCTCTGTTCGTGGCTTCACTGTTGCTCACGTCCTTATTAGATTTTCTTCAGCTTGTCTCTATTTTGGTGTTTGGTTATGTGGTGAACTTTGTTTTTTTTTTGTTTTTTTGTTGCACGTACGTGTGCATTTAACCACCGCCTTGGTGTTAAAGTCTTTTTTTTTTACCTGTTCTAAACTCTGTTCAAATTAACAATGTCTATACTTAATACACACACACACACACACACACACACACACACACACACACACACACACACACACACACACACACACACACACACACCATAATCAATATTGTTTAACTTCATGTGAAAAAAAATGGCAATAGCATTAGGTACTAAAAATAAATTTAAAAAAAGTACTAGAAAAAAATTTAAATGAAAAAGAAGAAAAAAAATTAAAAAGTTTTGTTGAGTATGACAATTCATGTATACTTTGTAGTTAATTACTTTTTTATTGCATGTACTTCATCAATGCACTTTGTGTTTTTACTCGTTCTATATATAGTTCCTTTACTATTGTGATCAAAAGCATTGAATCTCAATTCTGAGGCTCTTCAGTAAATATTCATTCATAGACTTAAGAATATTTATGTTCTGACTCAGTTCCATAAAAACTTGTTCTGTAAATACTTCTCTTACTTTTGTGATCAAAAACTTTTATTTGAATTTCAATTTTGAGGCTGTTCTGTAAATAGTTTTAAAATAAGCAAAAATACAGCAACTTGTGATCAATCCATATCAATTTTAGACTTAAAACAATGTGGTGATTTAAGCCCCACCCATTTCCGGTCAAACCACACCCACTTCCGGTTTAAACCCCGCCCATTCCGAATACAGATACGGATACAGATAATCTAGTTGGTTGAACAGATACAGATACAGATAGTGGTGTACTCGCTCATCCCTACTCTGTAGTGCCTACGCATGGATGTAGTGTTGCTGTTACATCCCAGCTCCCTGGCACACAGCTTACACTTCACCTTGTACAAAAGCAAAGACAGCTGAATTGGAATTGCATTGTGCAACCAATATTAACCAATATTAATAATGAAACCAATATTAATAATGAAAGACAACTTCTGTAGAAATATTGACGTACCTTGTTGGGAGCAATGAGCTCAAAATGTGTCCACATAGGGGACAACTTCACCTTCTTCGCAGGTTCCATTTCCTGAATCTTCTAAACTGACTCTCTCCACACTATCTATACCTCGCTCCAGAATATATGTAATGCTATCTAAATTCCTGACTGTCTCCACGCTGACTAATCACAACTCTCCACCAAACAACCACATTCTGAACGGAGTGTGATCGCTTTAAATCGGTGTTGGAGCACATGTCGCGAGCCGAATCAGTCACGCGGTATCGGCCATGATGGAAGCGTCGATGTGAGACGACACGCCCGAAGCCTCGCTGTTCAGACATCGTCATTTACAGCTCCTCCCATCGATGAAGCAAGCCTCGATGCGCGCTTCGCAGGAACGCCCCTCTCCTGTCCGGCACACGCTCTGGAGCTTCGATCCTTAGCGTCACATCACTACCCGCTGCACGTTTTTGTTTCCTGCGATTCTCTTGTTTTTGGTCTTCACAAGTTTCTCCCTGAGTAAGGTGATTTTCCGTTGTTACTTTGTTGGCTATAGTTATTATTGTTTGTATACTTTGGTAATCCCCGAAGGGAAAATTAAGAGCACACTCTAGTTAGTCAAATCCAATCACATGCATATCAAAGTTATTTCTTAGAAGATGATTTTCTGTCGTTACTTTATTAGGTTAGCCGTCCTCTAGAAAGTCATTTTCTGTTGCTAGTTTATTAGTCAAGCGTCTTCTTCGAAAGTGATTTTCTGTTGTTACTTTGTGCTTGATAAACCGTTCACTCTGGGGTACTGGCCTTGCTTTTGCCTCGCGGCACACAACACTAAGGGGGTCATTGTCTCCCGGTACTCCTAGATGTTGCTTGTTGAAGAGAAACAAGCTCAGGGCTCCCAGTATTTCTCATTATTATTATTATTTGATTGACTTGTTCACTCTTTTATATAAAAATGATCAGTATTTCTACTACATTGAATGCAGTGATTGTAAATCGCAACAGGGTATTTCAAAATGAACCTCATCAGTGCAGTCACTTGAATGAAGTTTTCATTCATTCATCTCACAGCTTCATCCACTATAGCGGGGAGCCGGGACCTATCTCGGCTGACTAAGGGCGTGAGGCCAGTGCACCGCAGAGCCACACAGAGACAGACGCTTGTACTTTCAATGGGCTCATCAGTCACACAAATTCACATTCACACTGATCTTCCCACACACATACGGTTGGATCTTATCAAACACACTGACTTTGGGTGACTTTATTTCAGCTCGGTGGCATTCTGAGCAGTGCACCCCTATAGGATAAAGGGATGTATGCCCGACACTGAAAGACTCACCACAAAGTTTATGTCAATTGCTTACATAGTTTATACATTCATACTCCATTTTATGTCAGTGGGACATGTGCGCAGAGGCTTCAAGGATTACATTTAGATTCAATTTAGATTTAAGGAGGGCTTGAACGGGGGATTTGCAGCTTTTGCACCTAGATATATTTTTAGAGACTTCCAGTTTGTGTGTCCTTGGACTCAGGGATTTGGACCAATACATCCTAATGGTTGGGTATCGGATGCAGGACATCATAATACAGGCACCAAAAAAGTGGAAAACCTCGTTGACAGACATGTTGAGTGGATCCCCACTCTTAGACAGAGACACAGCATTAGTGCATTCTGAAATCTTTTTCATTAGATCTCTGTCTATGTACTGTTCAAAATAGTCTAGTGGGGTCCAGCCATGTCTGTCTAGATCACTTTCGTCCTTCTGCTGATACTCTGTGAGGTTTGGCATCAGTGGAGTAGTCTTCCAGCACATTCCACGTCCTGCACAAACAGAATCAGAATAAAATTAGCATTTTTTGCAATAAGTTACATTTTACCCATGTAAGCAATAGCATTGTGTGAAATTCTTGAATCTTAGTGGACATTTATATAAAATTTGAGGATTTACCCTCAAGGCATACCAAAATAATAACAATTACCTTGTTTGGACTCTCCCTTTCCTTTGGTTGGGCTTGGTCCTGGTGTTGGCTCATCAGAATGATCTTCTGAGCCATCAGTCTCAACTGTGTCAGTTTGACATTGATGTCTGGGAGTGCGGGATGAACCTGTACCTGAACTCTTTGTCCCTGTCAATGAACCTGTGAACAAGTGTTGTAATTAAGCATTTTGCTTACCAAAATCCCCGAGGCCCTAATTACACAAAATAAACAAATATCTATTGGGTCTTGGCTAACCATTATGTGCATTACAGAGGCGTTTACGTCCTCTGCTGTGCTCAGTGGGCTCAGGAATGGGGTCCTCATCATCACTACTGTCACCCTGATCCTCACTGCTGCTTTGCTCCTGTGGTGATGGTTGGTAATTTCAATCCAGGATGCCATCCTCGTTGTCAGACAAGTCCAAATCTGAGTTATCTCGGTCAAGTAGCTCCAAAAAGTTTTGCACAGAATAGAATATAACTTTATTTATCCCTTAAGGAGGTTCCATCAGGGACATTAATTTCTCCGTCGCACACAGCACAGAAAGTACACAAAATAACACTGAAAATAAAAACGTGGTAAAATCAACTACAAACAAATGTCTTTCATATAGTTATGCATTATTTATTTGTAGATTATTTCAATGCTACAATGTACAGATTTTAGTTGCACCAGAGATACATTTTTCTCATTATTTATACACGTGTTTTTACTAGCAAAATAGCATTTATATTTACTAGCATATTAGCTGTTTTGAGGGGCTTCCATCCATAAGATGGATGGATGGATGGATGGGGGCGGGGGGTGTCATACATAATATTATACATATTAACATATGTAGCATATGAAATATACATATTCACATATGGTATACATATTAACATATATTATCAATTTACAATGTACATCAGCACTACACACTACAAACTACAGATTACAGATTACTATGGTCATCATCCGGCTTTTGAATGTGGTGTTCTCTGAGTGGTCTGCTGGGAGGTTTGCTGGTTGTAGAGTGACGGCCGTGGGCACGAAGGACCTGCGATAGCGTTCCTTCAGGCATCCCGGGTTAAGCAGGAGGAAGATAGAGGGCATAAGATTGTGATGACTGAAGTGAGACTCATCACGTTCTGACGGGACCCAATGGTTCTCAATAATTGGACTCGACAGGAGCTGGTAAGCCCTGACCCAACATGCATGTGTGATGAAACCAACACCCAGAGAGGCTACCAGAACTTAACAGGGCCACGCTAACCGAGCACTCCCAACCCCGGAAGCCAGGAGCATCAAGAAGCCACCACCCGAAGAGCCACCGGGGACACCGAGAACCACGTAGACCCAGAGACCTAGAGGAGGCGGCGGCCGCCACCGCACGGGACAGGCCCAAGGGGCACAGGGCAAGGAGGCCCCATCCCCACAGCAGTGCCGCAGCGCCACACCCCCAGTCACCATCGCCACGCGGCGAATCAATGGCCACGACTGAACCAGCAATCCCATACCGGCAGCCACCAATAACCATCCACCACCATAAAACGTCCGCAACCAAGCCCAACTCCCCAGCAGCCCAAGCCCAAACCGAGCTGCAGGCCCAGGCCAAGTTTCCCAAAGTAAGGAAGGGGAGGAATCAGGGAATTCATTTTATTTTAAAAATTCTGCCCATTCTTGCATTATTATTTTATCAAATTCTGGATCTTTAAGCAGAGAAATGTTGAAGCGCCAAGTCTGTGGAGGTTTATGGTGGTTAACTGTTTGTAGCCTGAGGGATATCGGTGCATGGTCACTAATAATGATTGGATGAATTCTAATAGAAGTTTTATGTGCGATAGAATTATTTGTGAGGAAAAAGTCAATTCTTGAAAATGACTGGTGCACCGCAGAGAAGAAAGTGTATTCTTTTTTTGTTGGGTTTGTAATTCTCCAAATGTCGTCTAGTCCAGAGTCTTTCATATAATCCTGCAGAACTTTAACTGATTGTAGTTGTTTTACTTGTATTGTTGAAATTTTTGATGGATCCACTGATGGATCCAGAACTATGTTGAAGTCTCCACCAATAACAGTTGTTGAGTTAGCTGATAAATCAGCTAAATGAGAGAAGACTGTATGGAAAAAACCTGGATCATCATTATTGGGTGCGTATAGATTACTGATTATGTATAGTTTATCACAGATTGTTGCCTGAATAATAATGTATCTGCCCTCAGGGTCTGTAACTGTACTGTCTAAAGTGAAAGGAACTCTTATGGATTAGAATAGAGACTCTCTTTGTCTGTTGTTATAACAAGATATTATAGTTTGGATCAATGAGACATTTTTCTTCAGATTGTTGTAAATGTGTTTCTTGTAGGAGGAAAATATCTGCTTTTAGATTGGAGACCTAGTCCATGATTTTAACTCTTTTTGTCTGTGAGCGTGTGCCGTGTACATTCCAGGAAACTAAATTTTAATTAGACATAAGAATAGATGTTCTGTCTTCAGACTAATGATGATGTAACATAATTTAATTGCGTGTCTGTGTAATCTTTCTGACCTATACACATCATGATGTTGAGGTGTCAGGTGTTGGATCCAAGATATGTGTATGTTATAGATAAACATATACAGCATATTGAAATGTATGTATACATTGAAACGAAGCACAGCACTGCCTGATGAAACCATAGGAAATCAAAATACATAACACTGTAGGCTGGATACTGTCGTGGAGAAAATACTTCAATCTGATAGGGTGAGATAAAATACTGGTAATGATGATGCATGACTTCTCCAGGGTGTCCCACGAGAAAATGGACGGATGTAAGGACGTATAAGGGAGTTTTATCATTTGTACAGAGAGGTTCAGTCTCTCCTTTTTCTCTGATAATGGAGACTCTGGAAGAACCTGAACTCTGCTTCCCTGAACTCTTCAACATTTCTTGCACAAAGCCAAAGCACCCAAACTCTGAAGCTGTGGGGGTTTTCACTCTGATGTCCCTTACCTCTGTGGGCACTATGATCCTCAACCTGCTGGTCATCATCTCTATCTCCCACTTCAAGTAATCACTTCATGAAAATGGTTAACGCAGAAACGATTAGAGTCCACAGCAAGAAAATTAGTCATGGTTCATAATCTGTTTTATGTTCATGAATGCTGCTCACATTTTGATTTTATATTGTGTCTGCTGATACAATAGACATCTCAGTTGACTGTAATGCCGGTAATACAGTGTCTTGTCTCTCAATGCAGGCAGCTCCACACTCCCCCCAACCTCCTGCTCCTCTCCTTGGCTTTTTCAGATTTCTTTGTCGGGGTCCTAACATGCTTCCACATCGCCATAATAGATGGGTGCTGGTCTCTGGGTGACACCATGTGTGTTACATATGGTGTTTTAGACTTCACTACCGTCTCTGCCTCAGTAGGAACCATGGTGCTAATATCAATTGACCGCTACGTGGCTATTTGTGAGCCTCTACATTATTCCACTAAAATCACTGTCAGAAGAGTTAGAGTCTGCATTTGTCTTTGTTGGGTAAACTCCATCCTGTATATTATTTTCCTAATGCATGATAACCTAACCCAACCACAGAGACATGTTTCCTGCTCTGGAGAGTGTGTTGTGATGATCAACTACATTGCAGGAGTAGTTGACTTGATTTTGACCTTTGTTGCACCCGTCACTGTAATGGTGGTTCTGTACATGAGGGTGTTTGTGGTGGCTGTGTCTCAGGCTCGAGCCATGAGGTCTCATGTTAAATCTGTCACACATTCAAGTTCTGTGTCTGCTAAGAAATCCGAGCTGAAAGCAGCCAGGACTCTTGGTGTTGTTCTTGTTGTGTTTCTGACATGTTTTTGTCCATATTTCATTTCCTCTGTTCTTGGGGAAAGCAGTCTATTTATTATTACATCTGTGCCCTTACAGAACTGGCTATTCTATTTTAATTCATGTCTAAACCCAATAATCTATGCTTTTTTCTATCCCTGGTATCAAAGATGTGTTAAACTCATTGTAACATTAAAGATTCTGGAGCCTGACTCCTGTAAGGCCAAAGTCCTGTCGAGACCCTGAGGGTAAGGGCATGACATCGTTTTAGTTAAGATGAAGTAAAGTGTCATTTACATGTTTTTGATGTCACTAAATTGGAAATACAATCATCAGAACAAATGTAAATTATGTCATTTTGTTTTGTGGAGCAAGAGAAGCACAGAAATGGTGGCTGGCTGTCATCCTGTACTCACTTCTCACCACAGATGAATTCTGGGTGTTCAGTGACCTCGTGTGTCTCGTGTAATATTTTAGACTTCACAAGAACCATTGTGCTCATATCAGTTGACTAGTGTGTAACGATTTGTGACTCCACGTTATTCCTGAACAATGATATTCTGTATTCATGTTTGTTGGGCCTTTTCTATTTTAAATATGATTCTCCTAATGAACAATAACCTGAACTGACCCTGAACCTGAACTTAGTTAGTTTTTTGCTTTGGAGAGTGTATGATGGTTATCAACTATATTGTAGGAGTAGATCACATTATTTTGACTTATTTTTTTACTCTTGTCACTGTTATTCAAGTCGTATATGTGAGAGTTTTAGTGGTTGTGAGAGTTTTAGTGGTTCAGGTCCATTCTGTTGATGCTGTGTTTCTAAGAAAACATTTGAGCTACTACAAGAGGTTTTCCATTAATTTACCTCAGTCATGCTGTTGATACTAACATTTGTACAATAATGTTATACAGAATTATAATTTAAGTTGGAATTACTTGTACTGCACTGTTTGTTTCTATGTGTATATGAGAGTGTTTTGCTATTAAAGACTGATACTTGGAAGCTGTATCCTGACTTCTATATTCATTTTAAATAGTTTGGCTGAATAATACATTAAGTACATCTTCACACCGTAACAGTAGTGCACGTTATTCACTTAAAAACTGAAATGTTGAGGTTAGTGTAAAATATGTGACATTTCATGAAGTGTCACATGAATCTACAGAAAGTTTGATTTTGTCATGTAGACCTCAACACCCCACTGTCAAACCTAGAACTCCTACACTTTGTCCTTTCGTCCTATCGGTTGTTTCATTTTCTCTTCTTTGCTAGATTTGAGACAGAAAGGTACCCACTTCCAAGATTGAATGAATTCATATAAACCACATAAAATATCAGACAAGTCCATTTCTAATGTCCAGAAACACCAGTTACAACATTTGAAGTCTTTATCAAAGCAAAAACTCACAACAAATGTGATTCAGCTTTGAATACATTTTATTATGCAGTAAAAGCGGTAAAGGTAGACTGCTGTAATGTTAGCAGTTCAGAAATAAACTATTAACGTGGTTGGCATAGCTGGCACAGTGCATTGTGGGAAACGCTGTTGCCTCATAACAAGAAGTTCTGGGTTGGTGTCCTTTCTGTCCAGAGTGTGTCTGTTCTCCTACCCCCAAACACGTGCAGCTTAGTTGAATTGATGACTGTACATTGACAGTAGGTGTGTGTCTTTCATGTGACCCCGTACCCCACCCCCCAGCGAGCTGGGATAGGCTCCAGCAACACCCACGACCCGCAGTGCGGAAAAGCGTCTTATCTCATCAACGCAGCAAATGAAAGGAAGAAGCTGCAGGATGCTAACGTAGCTGCAGAGATGCTAACGTAGCTGCAGAGATGCTAACGTAGCTGCAGAGATGCTAACGTAGCTGCAGGATGCAAACGTAGCTGCAGAGATGCTAACGTAGCAGCTGATGCAGAGGGCCGGGGTTGAAATGTAAAGTTGCACACAGTTGACGTGGGCTGCAGGGCTTCATACTCAGCTCCACCACAAGGCTCCTGACCCCACCCCCAAAGAGATCGGCATCATGGGACACGCTCAACACAAGACCAGCTTGTCAGCTTTGTCTGAATTAGCTCACTGTGGTTGAAACAAAAGGAGCCTGGACCGCCAGGTGCACAGGTGGGGCCCCCAGTATGTCCCAGGACCAGGTCAGTCTGTGGTCAACAGCCTCAGACTGGGGTAAACAACTGGTCATGTGACATGTGGGGGGCTCCCATTCTCCCATTCTGACCCCACTCATTCATCTTTGTGTTTCTTCCTGTTTCTTGTCATCCTTTGGTGACCTGTGGTCAGAATGATCACAGGTGTGAGTCACACCTGTGATCATTAAATGGGTTTAATCACAAATACAAGTGGAGGAAGAACACACAGCTCCATAAAACAGCTTCAGTATGAACTGGATATGAATTAATGTCAATAAAATGTCTGGATAATTATAATTGTGAAGTATTTATCTCAAGTAGGAATATGAATGATATGAGCTGAAGGAGTAAGAACACACACTAGCACAGAGGGGCTGATAACACTGAAGTATACGTGTACAGAAACACACACACACTCACACACACGCCGCATGAACGTGTTTTTAGGAATAACATCATGGATCTTTGGACAGCTGTCTTCCTGGTGTCTCAGTGGGTCACATCTAGTGTTTCAGGCTTCACTACTGTCACGTCTGAGCAGGAGCCTTATTCAATAGACATGCAGGGTAATCAATACGTTATTAGCATTTTTTTATTCTGTTTCCTCCCGTCTTCCATTTGAATATGTGAGACATCAAACATTACAGGATCATATTCCTTGGCTGTGTGTCGTCTAATCAGATTCTGATCATGTACATGTAAAAAACCACAAGGTGCTTTTTTACATGTAAATACAACATTTATATCTTATCTATGTAAGATATAAATGTTTCAGCAATGGTCCTTTTGACTTGAAATGATAGATGAATTGATAAGGTACTTATCTCCTTGATAGGTTTTTATTCAAATATTCGCTGTCATGACTCTTTTATTTCAGTAAAGGTCTTGATTCAAATGATTAGGACCACTATTTTTGATTTGACACAGTAGAATCCTTATTCCACTGAAAATTTTTAAGGATTTTTTAAAATTGTTCTTGTGGACAGTGGAATGGACCAAGGTGTTCAGGAGAAGGTCCACAAACTGAGCTGCTTGACTGCATCATGTTGGAAAACAACCTCAGAGGCATTACGGCCGCTAACAGCTTCACAGGACACAAAACACACACACACACTGTTCCATTAATGTGTCTCCAGACACTGAGCCGTCCCCACTGGGTAGCCTGTTAGCCGCTGCTAATGGATGTTAGGCAGGGGAAGTTCTCACACCTCTCCTCACGTGTGTCACATGATGACAAACAAACCTAATCTTTCCATCAAAACATTCAGTAATTGTTGTGTAAGAAACACGTAACTGTTAGGTTACATCATGTTCTTCAACATGTTATGATGCAATTCAATCTATGTTGCAATAGTTGCTTAAAGTGGCAGCTCATCAAAATCACAGCCTCAAAAGTTGAACACAATGTAGAAAACATGATGTATTTATGATTATTGATGTTTGCTCATCTTAACTCCTTCCAATGCTTTTGTTTTTTCTTCAAGCTCCAGCAAAAGTATATCCTGTAGCCCAAATAACCACATTTTGGTTTTTGGTCCTGACTTCTGGCTGATACATGTAGTGTACCAGCCTGACTCCTGTTGTTCCTGTGTTCTGTAGAGATGTCTGACGTTTATGTAGTAAGTCGATCATCAGGAAGATCACAGCAAGAAGTTTCCTGGTTTCTTTCCTTTCTGTGTGTAGTTTGTATGTTCTCCTGTGTCTGCGGGGGTTCTCTCTGGGTTCTCCAGCTTCCTGAAGAAACATGCACCACAGATGAATTCATCTCTCCAAGTTAATCATCATAAGATTCAGGAAAGCAAGAAATAAGTAACATCCCAGACAGACACTGAGACTTCCAACATCCAGCTGCCACTGACCAAGATACAATCTATTTCATTGTATTGAAATTACAATTCCTAAACTACAACTAGTTTTGTCTTGAAAAATAAAATCCTGAGACAAACTTTGAACTTTGGAGACCCCGCATGCCAACAGTGGATTGAATCTTTGTGATTTGAGAAATTATCATATTGCAGCCCAGTTTCGATCAATATGGTTCTAGTTGCATGCAAGGACAGTGAGACAAAGTGGCTGCACATGGAACAACATATAATAAAAAAATGTGTAATTAGAGGTTCTTGCCACCTTCAGCCATCAATAAGAAACCCAAAATCCTTACCCAATACAAAAGGCCTTATATCCTCCATTTACACTATCCTGATCAATAATCTTACAGTTTATGATAAAATCAGTAAAAAAAAAAGCAAATGAGAATCAAATGTGAAATGTAATTATAATGATGTCATCTGGAGTCTTCTTCTTCTTCTTTTCCTTTCGGCTTTTCCCTTCAGGGGTCGCCACAGCGAATCAATTGCCTCCATCTAACCCTGTCCTTTGCATCCTCTTCTCTCACACCAACTACCTTCATGTCCTCTTTCACTACATCCATAAACCTCCTCTTTGGTCTTCCTCTAGGCCTCCTGCCTGGTAGTTCAAAACTCAGCATCCTTCTACCAATATATTCACTATCTCTCCTCTGGACATGTCCAAACCATCTCAGTCTGGCCTCTCTGACTTTATCTCCAAAACCTCTAACATGTGCTGTCCCTCTGATGTACTCATTCCTGATCCTATCCTTCCTGGTCACTCCCAGAGAGAACCTCAGCATCTTCATCTCTGCTACCTCCAGCTCTGTCTCCTGTCTTTTCCTCAGTGACACTGTCTCTAGACCAAACAACATCGCTGGTCTCACCACAGTTTTGTACACCTTTCCTTTCATTTTAGCTGAAACTCTTCTATCACACATCACACCTGACACTTTCCTCCACCCGTTCCATCCTGCCTGGACACACTATTTCACCTCTTTTCCACACTCTCCATTGCTCTGGACTGTTGACCCTAAGTACTTCAAATCCTCCACCTTCTTGATCTCTTCTCCCTATAACCTCACTCTTCCACTTGGGTCCCTCTCATTCACACACATGTACTCTGTCTTACTGCGGCTAACCTTCATCCCTCTCCTTTCCAGGACAAACCTCCACCTCTCTAGCTTCTCCTCCACCTCTTCCCTACTCTCACTGCAGATCACAATGTCATCTGCAAACATCATAGTCCATGGAGATTCCTGTCTAACCTCGTCTGTCAGCCTGTCCATCACCATAGCAACAAGAAGGGGCTCAGAGCTGATCCCTGATGCAGTCCCACCTCCACCTTGAACTCCTCTGTCACACCTACAGCACACCTCACCACTGTCTTACAGTCCTCATACATGTCCTGCACCGCTCTAACATACTTCTCTGACACTCCAGACTTCCTCATACAATACCACAGTTCCTCTCTGGGCACCCTGTCATAAGCTTTCTCCAGATCTACAAAAACACAATGCAGCTCCGTCTGGCCTTCTTTGTACTTCTCTATCAACATCCTCAAAGCAAATACTGCATCTGTGGTACTCTTTTTTGGCATGAAACCATACTGCTGCTCACAAATGCTCACTTCTGCTCTTAGTCTAGCTTCCACTACTCTTTCCCATAACTTCATTGTATGGCTCATCAGCTTTATTCCTCTGTAGTTGCCACAACTCTGCACATCTCCCTTGTTCTTAAAAATGGGCACCAGCACACTTCTCCTCCATTCCTCAGGCATCTTCTCACTATCTAAGATCCTGTTGAACAACCCAGTCAGAAACTCTACTGCCACCTCTCCTAGACACTTCCAAACCTCTACAGGTATATCATCAGGACCGACTGCCTTTCCACTCTTCATCCTCTTCAGTGCTCTCCTCACTTCATCCTGGCTAATCTTTGCTACATCCTGGTCCACAACAGTCACCTCTTCTAGTCTTTGTTCTCTCTCATTTTCCACGTTCATCAACTCTTCAAAGTACTCTTTCCATCTTCCCATCACACTGCTGGCACCTGTCAATAGACTTCCATCCCTATCCTTAATCACCCTAACCTGCTGCACGTCCTTCCCATCTCTATCTCTCTGTCTTGCCAGCCTGTATAGATCAGTCTCTCCCTCCTTACTGTCCAACCGAGCATACAAGTCATCATAAGCTTCTTGTTTGGCCTTTGCTACCTCTACCTTCACCTTACGCTGCATCTCCCTGTACTCCTGTCTACTCTCCTCAGTCCTCTCAGTGTCCCACTTCTTCTTAGCTAACCTCTTTCTCTGTATACACTCCTGTACCTCCTCATTCCACCACCAAGTTTCCTTATCTACTTTCCTTCCAGATGACACACCAAATACTCTCTTAGCTGTCTCCCTGATCACATTAGCTGTAGTTGTCCAGTCATCTGGAAGCACCTCCTGACAACCCAGAGCCTGTCTTAACTCCTTCCTAGAGGTCATGCAATACCCTTCCTTTTTTAGCTTCCACCATTTCGTCCTCTGCTCTGCCTTTGCCCTCTTCATCTTCCTCACCACCAGAGTCATCCTACACACCACCATCCTATGCTGTTTGGCTACACTCTCACCTACCACTACTTTACAGTCACTAATCTCCTTCAGGTTACATCGTCTACACAAGATGTAGTCTACCTGTGTGCTCCTACCACCACTCTTATAGGTCACCCTATGTTCCTGCCTCTTCTGGAAGAAAGCATTCACTACAGCCATTTCCATCCTTTTTGCAAAGTCAACTATCATCTGTCCTTCTGCATTCCTCTCCTGGATACCAAACCTGCCCATCACCTCCTCATCACCTCTGTTACCTGCACCAACATGTCCATTGAAGTCTGCACCGATGACAACTCTCTCACTTCTAGGTATGCTCTGCATCACTTCATCAAAGTCCAACCAGAATTTCTCCTTCTCCTCCAGCTCACATCCTACCTGTGGAGCATACCCACTAACAACATTGAACATCACACCTTCTATTTCTAGCTTCAGACTCATCACTCTATCTGACACTCTTTTTACCTCCAGGACATTCCTAACAAACTCCTTCTTCAAGATAACTCCTACTCCATTTCTCTTCCCATCTACACCATGATAGAACAACTTGAACCCTGCTCCTAAACTTCTAGCCTTGCTACCTTTCCACCTGGTCTCTTGGACACACAGTATGTCTACCTTCCTCCTCTGCATCATGTCGAGCAACTCTCTACCTTTTCCTGTCATAGTTCCAACATTCAACGTCCCTACTCTTAGTCCTATACTCTTGGCGCTCCTCTTCTCTTTCTTCATGCGAACGCACTTTCCTCCTCTCCTTCTTCGACCAACAGTAATTTCCACCGGCGCCCTGTAGGTCAACAGCGCCGATGGCGGTCGTTGTTAACCCGGGCCTCGACCGATCTGGTATGGAAGTCATAGGTTTGATTCGCATCTTTGATTTGGCAAAAGTTTTACGCCGGATGCCCTTTCTGACGCAACCCTCTGTATTTATCCGGGCTTGGGACCGGCACAATAAGACACTGGCTTGTGTCCTCTTGCGGCTACATTCTGGAGTACTCTCCTTAAATAATCACAGACAGTATTGAATCTAACCACAGGCAAGTCCAACTCAATATTTTTAAACACATCTTCCTTGCGCTTTGCTTTGGAACTGTTCACATTCTGAGGAATTCTGGAAATACATCACCAAAACATCTTCAGATATTCTAAAATACAAAATTCCTCTTACTCCCGGACTATGGATTTGTGGTGATATGCAGGCCCTTAATATGGGTTACATAAAAAATATTTTATATTAGCAAGTACAGCAGGGAAAACATGTATTTTGCAGAACTGGAATACAAAATTTCTCCTTCTCACAGGCAATGGTTGAACAAACTTGTATCGTATAGCACACCTGAATAGATTTTATAAAATCTGAGGAAGAAGCCAGCAACAAATCAAAAACAAGAACCACTGCAGTCAGAGACGACAACATCCCGCAACACCCCTGAATTCAAAATTTGATACTGACCCACTTGCATAGGTCAAAGATCAGAGCTAGTGCTCTGACCTACGTTCTGGTCTTACACTGGCAGATTCCCTCGTCTTGCTATCTTATCCAGTTCTTGAGTGCACAAAAGTGTGTGTGTGTGTGTGTGTGTGTGTGTGTGTGTGTGTGTGTGTGTGTGTGTGTGTGTGTGTGCACGCAGCTCTCCGATCACTTAGAAGAGCTAAAGCTGCTTTCATTCACCAAGGAACAGACAGTTGTTCGGAATTAGTAATTAACTAGTTAGCCTGTCACGCCAGCAGGGGTATGGAACCAAATGCAGAACACCGAAGACACCACTTTTGTCCACAGCTTTATTAAAAAAACGTAACTACACCGGCAAGATGCAAACAAGACTCAGGCAGAACAAGGCAGAAAAAAAGAACAGACCTACAGGAACCAATCTTCAGAAACGAACCAGCAACTAGCTCTCATCCCACCTGGCTTAAAAAGCCTGATGATGATTACACCAATGAAGTTCAGGTGTGAATGCCAGTAACTGGTATGGGGAAGCGCCTCAGATGTGGAGAGGACCAACAGATGTGGAACTGTGGCTCCACCCACGAGTTTGGCCTCTCTCCCTGCCACACACCAGCAGAGCCACACTGTACCGTGACAGTACCCCCCCCCCAAGGGACGGCCCCAGACGTCCCAAAAACGGTCCCAAGGAGGGTCAGGGTCGTGCCCCCGGACCAAATGGAGTCCAGGCCCAGGGTCAGGAACCATTTCTGGAACTTGGTGGTCTCCAAGTGCAGGAGCAGACTCGAGCTGGGGTGCAGGGTCGGGAGCAGACTGGGGTGCAGGGTCGGGAGCAGACTGGGGTGCAGGGTCGGGAGCAGACTGGTGTGCAGGGTCGGGAGCAGACTGGGTTGCAGGGTCGGGAGCAGACTGGGGTGCAGGAACAGGAGCGGACTCTGGCTCAGGTGCCTGAACAGGCAAAAAAGGAGGCGCTGGAATTCCAGCGTAAGCTGCCAGCCATGCCCAGGTGTCTCGCCCTCGCTGTTTCCACTTGGCAGCCTGTTCCGTATTCCAGGAATTGCTGCTGGTCAGGGCAGCAAGTAGGTTGGTGTCGTCTGAGTCTAGAGTTGGCTGGTTCGTTCTGTCATGGCAGGAGGGGTATGGACCCAAATGCAGAACACCGAAGACACCACTTTTGTCCATAGCTTTAATTTAAAAAAACTTAACTACACTGGCAAGATGCAAACAAGACTCAGGCAGAACAAGGCAGAAAAACAGAACAGACTCACAGGAACCAATCTTCAGAAACTAACCAGAAACTAGCTGTCATCCCACCTGGCTTAAAAAGTCTGATGATGCTTACACCAATGAAGTTCAGGTGTGAATGCCAGTAACTGGTGTGGGGAAGCGCCTCAGGTGTGGAGAGGACCAACAGGTGTGGAGCTGTGGCTCCACCCACGAGTTTGGCCTCTCTCCCTGCCACACACCAGCAGAGCCACACTGAACCGTGACATAGCCAAATGCTAGGTGAATGCAACAGCTTGTGAGAAACTTTCAGTGTGTAGCTCTGAGCCAGGTCATTATCACACCTCTACGAAGCCTGATTACGAACAACACACACAAGTGTGCGCACACACACACACACACACACACACACACACACACGCACATGACTGAAGTGGACCCAACTAGCTAGCTAAATGCTAGCTGACTTCAACAGTTTGTGAGAAACTTTAAGTGTGTAGCTCTGACCTAGGACATTACCGCACAATGCTACTGTAGCCTGAACGAACTCCCCCTCGGGAATGGCCACGCCCTTGGGCATGTCAACCAATCAATATGGTCAATCACTCTGTCCAATCACAGAACAGATTTATGACATCACAAATACCATTCTAGCAAAATCTAATTGTTTTGTTTCGGTCCGGGACATGAATTCCTAAAACTCCAAATATCTATTGAAGCAGGAAGCGTTTGTTTACCAGATTCTAGGAGTTGGTCAAGTTAGGGAGGACCACTATGTATCTGTAGAGACCTGAACGATTTTCATAATAGGAAGGTGAAAACTACTGTGCAGTAGTTTTCATCGTCCTATTTTCATCTGCTGCAGAGTATTACCTGTATCCCTTCTGACTTCTAATCATTACTGTCTTCAGTCAATGTGTTGATATGAATCTTCTTCTTCTTCTTTTCCTTTTGGCTTTTCCCTTCAGGGGTCGCCACAGCGAACCAACCGCCTCCATCTAACCCTGTCCTTTGCATCCTCTTCTCTCACACCAACTACCTTCATGTCCTCTTTCACTACATCCATAAACCTCCTCTTTGGTCTTCCTCTAGGCCTCCTGCCTGGCAGTTCAAAACTCAGCATCCTTCTACCAATATATTCACTATCTCTCCTCTGGACATGTCCAAACCATCTCAGTCTGGCCTCTCTGACTTTATCTCCAAAACCTCTAACATGTGCTGTCCCTCTGATGTACTCATTCCTGATCCTATCCTTCCTGGTCACTCCCAGAGAGAACCTCAGCATCTTCATCTCTGCTACCTCCAGCTCTGCCTCCTGTCTTTTCCTCAGTGACACTGTCTCTAGGCCAAACAACATTGCTGGTCTCACCACAGTTTTGTACACCTTTCCTTTCATTTTAGCTGAAACTCTTCTATCACACATCACACCTGACACTTTCCTCCACCCATTCCATCCTGCCTGTACACGCTTCTTCACCTCTTTTCCCCACTCTCCATTGCTCTGGACTGTTGACCCCAAGTACTTAAAATCCTCCACCTTCTTGATCTCTTCTCCCTGTAACCTCACTCTTCCACTTGGGTCCCTCTCATTCACACACATGTACTCTGTCTTACTGCGGCTAACCTTCATTCCTCTCCTTTCCAGGGCAAACCTCCACCTCTCTAGCTTCTCCTCCACCTCGTCCCTACTCTCACTGCAGATCACAATGTCATCTGCAAACATCATAGTCCATGGAGATTCCTGTCTAACCTCGTCTGTCAGCCTGTCCATCACCATAGCGAACAAGAAGGGGCTCAGAGCTGATCCCTGATGCAGTCCCACCTCCACCTTGAACTCCTCTGTCACACCTACAGCACACCTCACCACTGTCTTACAGTCCTCATACATGTCCTGCACCGCTCTAACATACTTCTCTGACACTCCAGACTTCCTCATACAATACCACAGTTCCTCTCTGGGCACCCTGTCATAAGCTTTCTCCAGATCTACAAAAACACAATGCAGCTCCCTCTGGCCTTCTCTGTACTTCTCTATCAACATCCTCAAAGCAAATACTGCATCTGTAGTACTCTTTTTTGGCATGAAACCATACTGCTGCTCACAAATGCTCACTTCTGCCCTTAGTCTAGCTTCCACTACTCTTTCCCATAACTTCATTGTATGGCTCATCAGCTTTATTCCTCTGTAGTTGCCACAACTCTGCACATCTCCCTTGTTCTTAAAAATGGGCACCAGCACACTTCTCCTCCACTCCTCAGGCATCTTCTCACTATCTAAGATCCTGTTGAACAACCCAGTCAGAAACTCTACTGCCACCTCTCCTAGACACTTCCAAACCTCTACAGGTATATCATCAGGACCGACTGCCTTTCCACTCTTCATCCTCTTCAGTGCTCTCCTCACTTCATCCTGGCTAATCTTTGCTACATCCTGGTCCACAACAGTCACCTCTTCTAGTCTTTGTTCTCTCTCATTTTCCACGTTCATCAACTCCTCAAAGTACTCTTTCCATCTTCCCATCACACTGCTGGCACCTGTCAATAGACTTCCATCCCTATCCTTAATCACCCTAACCTGCTGCACGTCCTTCCCATCTCTATCTCTCTGTCTTGCCAGCCTGTATAGATCAGTCTCTCCCTCCTTACTGTCCAACCTAGCATACAAGTCATCATAAGCTTCTTGTTTGGCCTTTGCTACCTCTACCTTCACCTTACGCTGTATCTCCCTGTACTCCTGTCTACTCTCCTCAGTCCTCTCAGTGTCCCACTTCTTCTTAGCTAACCTCTTTCTTTGTATACACTCCTGTACCTCCTCATTCCACCACCAAGTCTCCTTATCTACTTTCCTTCCAGATGACACACCAAATACTCTCCTACCTGTCTCCCTGATCACATTAGCTGTAGTTGTCCAGTCATCTGGAAGCACCTCCTGACCACCCAGAGCCTGTCTTAACTCCTTCCTAAAGGTCATGCAACACTTTTCCTTTTTTAGCTTCCACCATTTCGTCTTCTGCTCTGCCTTTGTCCTCTTCATCTTCCTCACCACCAGAGTCATCCTACACACCACCATCCTATGCTGTTTGGCTACACTCTCGCCTACCACTACTTTGCAGTCACTGATCTCCTTCAGGTTACATCGTCTACACAAGATGTAGTCTACCTGTGTGCTCCTACCACCACTCTTATAGGTCACCCTATGTTCCTGCCTCTTCTGGAAAAAAGTATTCACTACAGCCATTTCCATCCTTTTTGCAAAGTCAACTACCATCTGTCCTTCTGCGTTCCTCTCCTGGATACCAAACCTGCCCATCACTTCCTCATCACCTCTGTTACCTGCACCAACATGTCCATTGAAGTCTGCACCGATGACAACTCTCTCACTTCTAGGTATGCTCTGCATCACTTCATCAAAGTCCAACCAGAATTTCTCCTTCTCCTCCAGCTCACATCCTACCTGTGGAGCATACCCACTAACAACATTGAACATCACACCTTCTATTTCTAGCTTCAGACTCATCACTCTATCCGACACTCTTTTTACCTCCAGGACATTCCTAACAAACTCCTCCTTCAAGATAACTCCTACTCCATTTCTCTTCCTATCTACACCATGATAGAACAACTTGAACCCTGCTCCTAAACTTCTAGCCTTGCTACCTTTCCACCTGGTCTCCTGGACACACAGTATGTCTACCTTCCTCCTCTGCATCATGTCGACCAACTCTCTACCTTTTCCTGTCATAGTTCCAACATTCAACGTCCCTACTCTTAGTCCTATACTCTTGGCGCTCCTCTTCTCTTTCTTCGTGCGAACGCACTTTCCTCCTCTCCTTCTTCGACCAACAGTAATCCAATTTCCACCGGCGCCCTGTAGGTCAACAGCGCCGATGGCGGTCGTTGTTAACCCGGGCCTCGACCGATCCTGTATGGAAGTCATATGTTTGATTCGCATCTTTGATTTGGCAAAAGTTTTACGCCGGATGCCCTTCCTGACGCAACCCTCTGTATTTATCCGGGCTTGGGACCGGCACAATAAGACACTGGCTTGTGCCCTCTTGCGGCTACATTTGTTGATATGAATGTTGGACTTTATTTCTACCCTTCTCTTCTATGACAGACACCGAGGAATATTTTAACTAATATATATTATATTAGTGAAGAAAAGGCATATATGTCTGTGTACAGGCCCTGACCACACAAACACACACACAAGGGGCCTGTAGGCATGCAGGGGAGGTAGAGTGGCGGGCAGATCTTTCGTAGTGCGCCCAAAAGAGCAACTTGTAAGGGGGACAGCGCCTTGCTCAAGGGCACTGTCAGCTCACCTCCGGGTGTTTTTTGGGCGGGATATTGAACCACTGGACGACTCACTCTACTGCCCACTCTACCACTGAGCCAACACCACCCCACAGTTACAACTCCATTCTAGCTGATAACACAAAAGAATAGCTTTGGTTAATCATCTCTTCAAATTTCTGTTTTCCTTTGGGTAAATCTACAATTACTGTCGAGGAGTCCACAAGTTTAGTCTAAGTTTATCCCTGTTTTATCCCCCAATGGTCTGACTCTAGAACTGCCCTTGATGAGATCCTCACCAGGAGGCAGGCTCATTGAATCACACGATGAAGATATTGTTTTAGGAAGAGACTTGCATTGACAAAGTTGCCTGCTGGCTACATTACCAACATTATCTCTCCCATCTCATCTAATCTGCTTCTTTGTAATTTGTACTAGCTTTCTGTAAAATCTCCAGTGCTACACAAATGATGAGTGTGATGAAAAGTGAAATGTAGTGAAAAGACTAATTTTATGTGCCAGTGTTGTGTTGACACAATTCTCTTCTTTGTACGTTTTGAACCCATCGTGCACAGTCCAAACAACAAGAAAATTCCGCACAGACAAACATTTGACCTCCATCAGGAAGTTGAGCCCCCCAATGGTCTGTCCCTTGAACCAACGCTGATTGCGTCAACATTAGGAGACACATGACTAATTGAATCACATGACACAGATGTTTCGTGAGGAGAGGAGGATGTAGATAGCTCAGCTTTATGACAGTGGGCTTCAGTCTGAGCTCTTAGAGCTCATGTGCTCTAAGAGCTTCCTCTCTCTGATCATGACAGTCATTGAAGAATTTGAACTCTGCTTTCCACACCTGTTCAATGCCTCCTGTAGAAAAACGGTGCAGAATCGTGCTGAGACAATTTTTCTTCATGTCCTGTTGTCTTGTATCTCTGTGCTGACTGTGCTTCTCAACCTGCTGGTCATCATTGCTGTCTCCCACTTCAAGTATAACTAATCAGAACAATACTTTTTTTTTTTTAATACTTAGAGCTTTTCATTTTGCAGGGAAGATTTTTGGACGATAGGTTTATTGTTAATTGACTGATTTTTTTAAAATGCTTTCTGAACAGTACACATTAATTGCAAACTGTTTAATATATTTTCTAAGAAATGCTAGTTTTCCCAATTCTCAATGAATCTACTACACATCAAAACTCTGTGACTGTAGTTAGATGAATGTTGAAATCTAACTGGTTTCATTTCTCAAATCCCCTGATGAACACAGACTTGCTTTTGTGGTTCTGTGTCATTTCGTAGCTTTACATTCTGGATCTTACTGCTTTGAATGAGGAAATATGATCTGATTTCCACTAGTGTTATAATGATCATATCGTTTTTCTCCAGGCAGCTCCACACACCAACCAACCTCCTCCTCCTCTCTCTGGCTGTCTCAGATTTCTCTGTTGGATTTCTGCTGATGCCGATTCAAATCCTCAACACAGGAGGCTGCTTGTTTTCAGGGACCGTGTTATGTGGACTGTTTGGCTATACTTCCTTTATCCTTACCTCTGTCTCAGTAGGAAACATGGTGCTCATATCAGTTGACCGATATGTGGCCATTTGTGACCCTTTGTGTTATTCCATCAAAGTCACTGTAAGAAGAGTTGAACTCTGTGTTGGTCTGTGTTGGGCCTGTTCTGTGTTCTATAATGGTGTGATACTGATGGACTTCCTGAAACATCCAGGTAGATATAATTACTGCTATGGAGAGTGTCTTTTTGTATTTAACTTTATTAATGGAGCTGTTGATGTCGTGGTGACCTTTGTTGGCCCCATTGCTGTGATCATAGTTCTGTACATGAGAGTGTTTGTGGTGGCTGTGTCTCAGGCCCGAGCCATGAGGTCTCATGTTACCTCTGTTACACAACAGCGTTCAGTTTGTGTCACGAAGAAGTCTGAGAGGAAAGCAGCCAGAACTCTTGGTATTGTTGTGCTTGTATTTCTGATGTGTTTTTGTCCATTTTATTATCCGTCTTTTGCAGGCGAAGACATTTCTAACAGTGAAGACTTTTCAGTCTTTTGTCTCTGGCTACTTTATTGTAACTCCTGTTTAAATCCACTGATTTATGCTTTTTTCTATCCCTGGTTCAGGAGATCTATGAAACTCATTGTTACACTTCAGATCCTGCAAACGAACTCTTGCAATGTGAACATATTGTAGAGATGTCCGTCAACATGTATCTAGTATGACTGTGATAAACTGACGTCCAGGTAAAAAAAGACTGTGATCTTTATTAAACTGTACTGTATGTAGTGCATAACTTCTTTCAGACAATCAACAGTAACGTCGTGTAACTAATTCATTCCTTTGAGACACAATAGGTACAAACCTGTAGCACAATGACTCCTTTCAATTGATTTCCTATTTCATTTACATTTTAGACATTGTAGTAATCATTTTTGATGCAGGTTTCATTTTGAAAAATTTGTAGTGATAATAAGTGGTGTCATTTAGATATGGGCCATGTATAACATTGTAACCATTTACAGAGTCTCTACTAAAATGACACTTTAGTGGACGACATTTTGTTTGTATGTACTTTCAATTTCAATGTCACATTCATTAAACTAAACATACTTTTGAATCAAAGCTTTGCATGAAAAGGTTAACAGTCATCAGCTTGTAAACCTTAAAAAAACAAAAAAAGAATATATCTTATCTAGGTGTGTGTTTGCACATGTCGCTCCTGCTTAGTGATGTCCAAATGAATGGCATTTGAACCCTCTGGGAAAAATGTGCCAAAAACTGTTTTATTACTCGGCGCCCCATTCATTGAGAATTTGGATGCCCTCTTTGGCCGGGTGCCTGTACTGCAGCCACACAATGGTCGATGAGCCCAGAAAACAGCGCTTTGACGTTTACTGTATTGCATATATTTTCTGAATAAATTCAAATATAATTTCATTTCATGTGTTATTCCTTGTTTGCTATATTGTAGCCTTATAGGAAATTGATTTATGATTATTGATCCTTGGAGGGTTCAATAAAGCAATAAGAGATGTAGATTACATGTTCATGCATGTCTATGTAATGTAAATATATACATGTGTGTTTGTGTGTGTGAGCTAGATAGGATGATTAGTGTCACTGGAAAAAAATAAGGTCTATATTGTGAGATAAAAGTGGGGATTCCAAGACGTCACCACAGCAGCACCACCGGCTTCATCCTCACGTCTGGATCGGTAACGTGTCATCATTGGTGACGTGTTGTTACTGTATGTCAGGTGCTGGAACAAAGCAAACACTTCACCTGTAAATTAAAAATGACGTGTGTGTGGTTTATTATTTTCTACTGTGTGAGCAACAAAGCTCGAAAGTAAGTTTCGTAGAAATTAAAATGTACTTTTTTTGGCGGCACCAGTTCCAAATGTTCCCAGACTTGACAACTCTTTCTGGTTGGTTCCATTGCAAAGGAATTACGAAGCAAACTGTCAGCAATCCGAGCGCTAATCTGATCAATCCAGAAGGTATTGATCCGATAGGCAGCGCACCACGCTGTTTCATCCATTTGATCACATCTGGGATTGCTTCTCAGGAGTCAAAGGAGGTTCTTCAGCCACGTGGTTCTCAACTGCAACCCTCTCACCGCACCTGCCACCATCGCTTACCTGCAAGGTGGATGAGCCATTTGTTTGAGGCTACACCGCACATGGGTTGCATTTGGGCTTGCACTGGTTGAACAATTTAAAAGTGAACTGCATTAGGTTAATGCCGGCTATGTTATTTTATTAAATTGGGCAATTTTTTTTTGTTAATGTTTTTCTATATTGAACTGTAAAATTCTGTTGTTTATGATATTGAAATTAATGATTTCTACCCATATGAGTAAATATTTTTATAAAACGGTTGTTTTTATTGACTATGGTAATAGGATGTCAAAGTTAAAATTGAAAGAGAATAGTAGCAACATCAAATCTCTTCTTTTCCTTTTGGATTTTTTTTCCCTCCCTGCCCCGTCCCCCTTGGGCCTGTCCCGTGCGCCCTAGCGGTGGCGGCCGCTGCCTCCTCTGCATCTCTGGGTCTACGTAGTTCTCGGTGCCCACGGTGGCTCTACAGGTGATGGCTTTTGGGTGCTCCTGGCTGACAGGGTTGGGAGTGTTCGGTTAGCGTGGCCCTGTTGAGTTCTGGTAGCCTATCTGGGTGTTGGTTTCATCACACATGCATGTTGGGTCAGGGCTTACCAGCTCCTGTCGAGTCCAATTATTGAGAACCATTGGGTCCCGTCAGAATGTGAGGAGTCTCACTTCAGTCATCACAATCTTATGCCCTCTATCTTCCTCCTACACTGGTTTCCTCTGGTGGTCTATTCTATACTATCAGGACCTCCACTAATCTGGTGTTTTATAACATTGGTATTAAGGTGTCAGTTCTAAGACATGATAAAACAGGCTAAACCTTTTTCACTCCAACAACAATACCTGTCTATCCACTACCTTGTTTATGTTCTCTCTCCCTGTCTCCTTGTGCTCCCCCCTTAACTAACAGGGGTGCAGCACTTCCCTCTCTGGCTCACAATAGGAAATTCTAATAAAGACTGACAATTGAGTTCCCAGAGAGGACTGGTGACGGTCACATGCACGTATTAAAATATACAAATGATTTTGCTGCAAGACGAAAAAAAGCATTGATCTCATAAAAGGTTAACCCCCTTTTATGGGGTTAAACTATGAGAATACATGCAGACAAAAAAAAAAAGATCCTGCTCATCAGAGACAAAATTAATGGCATCCTGTTCTCCACCAACTCTAGTCCTTCTTTAGGTCCCTTAGATCCGTCTTGTGTCCTCTTGCGGCTACATTATGGGGACATGCGTTTAACTCATTTCATGTTTGTAATTATGCATTTTACCACTTTCACGATTGAACCTATTATTTATTGGACATAGTATCGTAATTGTTATCCTTCTTCACAGAACCACTAGCATTCGTCACTGGCACTCATCCAGAGTGTCACCAATAAAGGACTTGAACGCAACCTTTACTTTCTGTGTGGTCAGTGTGGCTGCCAGGTAGAACCAATTCCCAACAGCTACTATACAAGTAATCCCAGAGAGAGGGAATACATGGGGCGGATGTGGGACCAATAGATGCTTCGAAACCCACAATCAAGGCTAACAAAGAAACAGCTGTTAGTCCAGTGTTCCAACATCCATAACCGAAAACTGCTGTCACAACTAGAGATCAATGAAATACTACAACAATGCTACGGCAAGGGGGAGCCAGGACGCCAGGTCAGCGGGGGGATTTCACCATCCCCCCCACAATCTGAGATTGGGTACCAAGCCCCAAGAGACATAGACAGCCTCAATACAAGAGCTGCTGACCTGAGAAGGAAGATCCAAATGGAAACCTGGAGCCTCCGACAAATACCGAAGCTAAGTTGTCAAGTACCTTCAGAAGATCTGCTAGAAGATGTGAATGCTGCGATAAGAACCATCCCCACAGGGAACATAACTGAGACCAACAAGCTGATTCACAGTACAGCAACAGTAATCCTCAAGATGCTGGGATATAAGATCAACACAGGGCATGACAAACAATACCCTCCATGGAAGAGATGGTTAGAGGCCAAGATAAAGGTGACACAGAGAGAAGTCAGCCAGCTAGCTGAGCTACAGAAGGGGAACATGGTGAATAAAGGGGTACCCAGGAAATGCAGCAAGCTCTCCATACCTGAAGCACTCGAAACTGCCAAACAGACTAACGGCTCTGGCTACCCGACTGAAGAGATACACCAAGGAGATAGAGGAACAAACAAGACCTTCTCCACTCAAACAGCAAAGGTGTGCTCTCAGTGGCAGGGAAATAGCATCCGGTCAGACCCACCAAGAGCTGAGGTGGAGAAATACTGGAAGGGCATATGGGAAAGAGAAGCATCACACAACACCGATGCCCAGTGGCTAGTGGACCTGAGAACTGACCACAGCAGCCTCCAAGAACCATTAACCATCTCAATGGCAGACATCCAAGAAAGAGTGTCAAAGATGAAGAGTTGGTCAGCACCGGGCCCCGATATGATCCTTACATACTGGCTAAAGAAGCTGACAGCACTCCATGAGCGTCTAGCAGCACAGATGAATCAGCTGCTAAGGGATGGGACGCACCCAGAATGGTTGACTGAAGGCAGGACAGTCCTGATCATGAAAGACCCACAAAAGGGATCTACCCCATCCAACTACCGGCCAATAACCTGTCTCTGTACAACATGGAAGCTCCTGTCAGGCATCATGGATCAATATATGAGCGGGGCACAGAAAGGAGTTGGTAGTAACACCAGGGGAGCCAAGTACCAGCTACTGGTGGACAGAGCAGTACACAGAGACTGTAAGAATAGGCAGACCAACTTGTGCACCGCCTGGATAGATTACCAGAAAGCCTACGATTCAATGCCACACACGTGGATACTGGAATGTCTGGAACTGTATAAGATCAACAGGACACTAAGAGCCTTAATCAAGAACCCAATGGGAATGTGGAAGACAACCCCGGAGACTAACTCCAAGCCAATTGCCCAAGTTAACATCAAGTGCGGCATATACCAAGGAGATGCACTATCACCACTGCTGTTCTGTATAGGCCTGAACCCCCTCAGTCACATCATTACAAAGAGTGGCTACGGATACCAATTCCGAAGCGGGACAACAATCAGCTATCTCCTCTACATGGATGACATCAAGCTGTACGCCAGGACTGAGCGAGAAATTGACTCACTGATCCACACCACCAGGATCTACAGCGACGACATAGGGATGTCATTCGGATTAGACAAATGTGGCCTGATGGTATCAAGAAGAGGCAAGATGATCAGAACTGAAGGGGTTGACCTACCAGGGGGCAGGATAGAAGACATCAAGGACGGCTATAAATACCATGGAATCCCACAGGCTAATGTCAATCATGAGGAGGCCGGAAGGAAGTCATCCACAGCCAAATACCTCCAGAGAGTAAGGCAAGTCCTGAGAAGTCAGCTGAATGGCAAGAACAAGGTCCGAGCCATCAACATGTACGCACTGCTGGTCATCAGATACCCCGCTGGGATCATAAGCTGGCCAAAGGGGGAGATAGAAGCCACAGATATCAAGACTAGAAAGCTCCTCACCCTGCATGGAGGGTTTCACCCCAAGTCCAGCACCCTGAGGTTGTACACTAAGCGGAAAGAGGGAGGCCGAGGACTAGTGAGCATCAGCATTGATTGATCAGGGCCACTGTCCAGGATGAGACATCGAAAATCCAAGAGTACATTAGGAAGATGGCCCCAACAGATGAACTGCTTATTGAATGCCTGAGACAGCAGAAACCTGAGGAGGAAGAGGAGGAGGAGGAGACAACATGGAGGGACGACCCCCCCCCCCCCCCCCACGGCATGTACCACCGTCAGATAGAGGAAGTGGCTGATATCAACAAGACCTACCAATGGCTGGATAAAGCTGGACTGACAGACAGCACAGAGGCACTGATCATGGCAGCACAAGAACAGGCCCTAAGTACAAGAGCAATAGAGGCCAATATCTACCACAGTACATCTGACCCAAGGTGCAGGCTATGTAAAGAAGCCCTAGAGTCAGTCCAGCATGTGGTAGCAGGGTGTAAGATGCTCGCCAGCTCAGCATACATGGAAAGGCACAACCAAGTAGCAGTGATAGTGTACAGGAACATCTGTACCCAGTATGGACTAGAAGTACCAAAATCCCAATGGGACATACCACCAAAGGTGGTTGAGAACGACAATGCTAAGATCCTGTGGGACTTCAGCTTCCAGACTGACAAACAGCTGCTGGCTAACCAACCGGACATAGTGGTGGTGGACAAAGAGCAGAAGAGAGCAGTGGTGATAGATGTGGTGATTCGAGCTGACACCAACATCAGGAAGAAGGAACACAAAAAGATTGAGAAGTATCAAGGGTTGAAAGAACAGCTGGAACAGATGTGGAAGGTCAAGGTTAATGTGGTCCCCGTGGTAGTAGGAGCACTTGGGGCAGTGACACCCAAACTGGAAGAGTGGCTCCAGCAGATTCCTGGAACAACATCTGAAGCCTCAGTCCAGAAGAGCGCAGTCCTAGGAACAGCTAAGATACTGCGCAGAAGGGTGAGAGGGACATTTAAAAAAAAATAAAAAAAAAAAAATATATATATATATATATATATATATATATATATATATATATATATATATATATATATCTTCTTCTTTTCCTTCCAGCTTTTCCCTTCAGGGGTCGCCACAGCGAATCAATTGCCTCCATCTAACCCTGTCTTCTGCATCCTCTTCTCTCACACCAACTACCTTCATGTCCTCTTTCACTACATCCATAAACCTCCTCTTTGGTCTTCCTCTAGGCCTCCTGCCTGGCAGTTCAAAACTCAGCATCCTTCTACCAATATATTCACTATCTCTCCTCTGGACATGCCCAAACCATCTCAGTCTGGTCTCTCTGACTTTATCTCCAAAACCTCTAACATGTGCTGTCCCTCTGATGTACTCATTCCTGATCCTATCCTTCCTGGTCACTCCCAGAGAGAACCTCAGCATCTTCGTCTCTGCTACCTCCAGCTCTGTCTCCTGTCTTTTCCTCAGTGACACTGTCTCTAGACCAAACAACATCGCTGGTCTCACCACAGTTTTGTACACCTTTCCTTTCATTTTAGCTGAAACTCTTCTATCACACATCACACCTGACACTTTTCTCCACCCGTTCCATCCTGCCTGTACACGCTTCTTCACCTCTTTTCCACACTCTCCATTGCTCTGGACTGTTGACCCTAAGTACTTCTAATCCTCCACCTTCTTGATCTCTTCTCCCTGTAACCTCACTCTTTCACTTGGGTCCCTCTCATTCACACACATGTACTCTGTCTTACTGCGGCTAACCTTCATCCCTCTCCTTTCCAGGACAAACCTCCACCTCTCTAGCTTCTCCTCCACCTGTTCCCTGCTCTCACTGCAGATCACAATGTCATCTGCAAACATCATAGTCCATGGAGATTCCTGTCTAACCTCATCTGTCAGCCTGTCCATCACCATAGCGAACAAGAAGGGGCTCAGAGCTGATCCCTGATGCAGTCCCACCTCCACCTTGAACTCCTCTGTCACACCTACAGCACACCTCACCACTGTCTTACAGTCCTCATACATGTCCTGCACCGCTCTAACATACTTCTCTGCCACTCCAGACTTCCTCATACAATACCACAGTTCCTCTCTGGGCACCCTGTCATAAGCTTTCTCCAGATCTACAAAAACACAATGCAGCTCCGTCTGGCCTTCTCTGTACTTCTCTATCAACATCCTCAAAGCAAATACTGCATCTGTAGTGGTGTTTTTTGTCAAGGAACCATACTGCTGCTCACAAATGGTCATTTCTGCCCTTAGTCTAGCTTCCACTACTCTTTCCCATAACTTCATTGTATGGCTCATCAGCTTTATTCCTCTGTAGTTGCCACAACTCTGCACATCTCCCTTGTTCCTAAAAATGGGCACCAGCACACTTCTCCTCCTCCATCTTCTCACTATCTAAGATCCTGTTGAACAACCCAGTCAGAAACTCTCCTGCCACCTCTCCTAGACACTTCTATACCTCCACAGGTATATCATCAGGACCGACTGCCTTTCCGATCTCTTCAATGCCCTCCTCACTTCATCCTGACTAATCTTTGCTACTTCCTGGTCAACAACAGTCACCTCTTCTAGTCTTTGCTCTCCCTCATTTTCCACGTTCATCAACTCTTCAAAGTACTCTTTCCATCTTCCCATCACACTGCTGGCACCTGTCAATAGACTGCCATCCCTATCCTTAATCACCCTAACTTGCTGCAAGTCCTTCCCATCTCTGTCTCTCTGTCTTGCCAACCGGTATAGATCAGTCTCCCTCCTTACTGTCTAACCTAGCATACAAGTCATCATAAGCCCCTTGTTTGGCCTTTGCTACCTCTACCTTCACCTTACGCTGCATCTCCCTGTACTCCTGTCTACTCTTCTCAGTCCTCTCAGTGTCCCACTTCTTCTTAGCACTCTTCCATCTAGGCAGGCAGTTTTAGAACGTACAGAATAAGGATAAGGTTACAGTGTAAAGATTTAAATTCAGAATGCAGGCACACTGTTATGTTTGTGATATGAAGTTAATTTCATGGTCTATACACCCAAACTTAGACTCATTGCTCATAAACAGTTAAAGATGCAATATTTTCTGGAACAGCAAACTTAACCACTCGCCTGATGGAGACGTCATCATTGTGATGATCTGCATCTGCTATGTTCTGTTTTGTATTTTCCATATGCTCTTGACTTTGTCTTTTGTTTATTGGTTTTCAGTTCATGTACTTTTTGTTTTCTGTCACTGCCATGTTCGTTATTCTTTGCACCTGGTTTGTTCTCCCCTGATTGTTCTACTCTTTAGCCAATTCGGGTTTAGTTCCTTCCCAGTGTTCACACTTAGTTAATTAGTTAATTATCAGCTCCACCTGAACCTAGTTTCACACCCTGGTCTATTTAAGCTCCTTCATTTCTGTTTAGCGCTGTTGCAGTGTAGTTTGTGTTTGTTCAACGTTCCATGTTTGACTAATCACTAATTCTTGACCGTTTCCCTTACGAACTTCGAGTTTTGCCTTGCCTTAATTGTGATTTTCCAGATTTTGACTTTTGCCTGTTGTGACCACGATTTTGTCTTTTATGCCCTGTGAATGACCTGGACCTGTTTGATTGGATTATGTTTTTTGCCTGCCGTTTTTGTACCGTCTTTATCCTGATCTTCTGGTTTTGACCCCTGACCGTTCCTGACGTTGGATTAATTAAAAGTTTATTATTAATTGACACCTCGTCTCTCGCTCCTGGTTCCTTCGGAATCCGTAACAGTACACTGCGACCACAAAAGGGACCACAGCTCCAGGCTTCGGTGGAACAACAGAAGGTAATTCTGGATCAACAACAACAGCTGCTAGCAGTCATGCAACAACTGCAGATCGTTACGCACCAGTTGACCGACCTGACATCCACAGCGAGAGCTAGCCGACTCACTGCTCAGTCCCCGCAGCCTGCCACAGCAACTCCGCCTGCCTCCTCCCGAGAAATATGACGGTGAACCTGGTACCTGTCGAGCCTTTCTAACCCAGTGCAAATTAATCTTTAGCCTTCAGCCCAGAACCTTCCCCACAGAACAATCTCGCATAGCCTACATAATTAAGCAGCTAACCGGCAAAGCTAAGCAGTGGGCAACTGCAGCGTTGGAGGCTGGATTACCATGCACCCAAACATCTGCCCAGTTGGAAGAGGAGATGAAGAGGGTCTTCGACCGGTCTCGGCATGGTCATGAGGGGGGAAGGCAACTACTTCTAGTCAAGCAAGGTCATCGATCGGTCTCTGACTTTGCTATCGAGTTTCAGACCCTTGCCACGAACAGTGGTTGGGAGAGGAGAGCTCTTTATGATGTTTTCCTTGATGGCCTTTCGGAAAGGATTAAAGATGAACTGTTGACCCGGGACTTACCAGACAATATTGAGACTCTCATTGACCTCGCCATTCGCGTGGATTTGCGTTTGGATGAAAGAAGACGTGCAAACAGTTCCAGCAGGTTTCGAGCTCATCCCACGCCCCAATCATCTTCTGGACAGACCTCCCCGGATCAAGGGAACCCTACATGTTCAACTTCGGAGGGGGAACCCACACCGTTGAACAGGGGCCGCCTCACCAGGGAGGAGAGAGAGAGGAGGGTCATAAACTTTCTCCAGATCTACAAAAACACAATGCAGTTCCCTCTGGCCCTCTCTGTACTTCTCTATCAACATCCTCAAAGCATCTTTAGTGCTGTTTTTTGGCAAGGAATCATACTGCAGCTCACAAATGCTCACTTCTACCCTTAGTCTAGCTTCAACTACTCTTTCCCATAACTTCATTGTATAGCTCATCAGCTTTATTCCTCTTTATTTGCCTTAACTCTGCACATCTCCCTTGTTCCTAAAAATGGGCACCAGCATACTTCTCCTCCATTCCTCAGGCATCTTCTCACTATCTAAGGTCCTGTTTCTACAACGCAGTCAGAAACTCTACTGCCACCTCTCCTAGACACTTCCATACCTCCACAGGTATATCATCAGGACCGACTGCCTTCCGCTCTTCAACCTCTTCAATGCCCTCCTCACTTCATCCTGACTAATCTTTGCTACTTCCTGGTCAACAACAGCCACCTCTTCTAGTCTTTGTTCTCTCTCATTTTCCTCATTTATCAACTCTTCAAAGTACTCTTTCCATCTTCCCATCACACTACTGGCACCTGTCAATAGACTTCCATCCCTATCCTTAATCACCCTAACCTGCTGCACGTCCTTCCCATCTCTGTCTCTCTGTCTTGCCAGCCTGTATAGATCAGTCTCTCCCTCCTTACTGTCCAACCTAGCATACAAGTCATAATAAGCCTCTTGTTTGGTCTTTGCTACCTCTACTTTCACCTTACGCTGCATCTCCCTGTACTCCTGTCTACTCTCCTCAGTCCTCTCAGTGTTCCACTTCTTCTAAACACTCTTCCATCTAGGCAGGCAGTTTCAGAACGTACAGAATAAGGATAAGGTTGCAGTGTAAAGATTTAAATTTAGAATGCAGGCACACTGTTATGTTTGTGATATGAAATTAATTTCATGGTCATTCCATACACCCAAACTTAGACTCATTGCTCATAAACAGTTAAAGATGCAAATCATTCTTAATATTTTCTGGAACAGCAAACGTAACGACTGGCCTGATGGAGACGTCATCACAGCAACACCACCGGCTTCATTCTCATGTTTATTTTGGTAACGTCCCATCATTGACCACATGTTGTTACTGTACGCCAGGTTCTGGGAACAAACAAAATGCTTCACCCGCAATTAAAAATGATGTGTGCGGTTTCCTCTCTCCTACTGTGTGAACAATAGAGCTTGAAAGATAAGTTTCTTAGAAAATAAAATCTACTTTGTTTAGCGGCACCACTTCAAAATGCACCCAGACTTGTGATCTATTTCTGATTGGATACATGGTAAAACAAGTATGACACAAACTGTCAGCAATCAGAACACTAATCGGATCAATCCAAATGGTATTGACCTGATAGGCAGTGCACCACACTGTTTCATCCATTATAACACATCTGGGACCTGTCGGTGGTTCTACCCCCCCCCCCCCACTGATCTGGTTCAACTGGTGACTGAACCAGCTAACTGGTTCTAACGTCATTCGTCACATGTTTTTTTTCCATATTTGAAGCAAGCTCCAAAGCAATGGTTCAGAAGAAAAACCCTCCTGTAATTTCCATCCATCCATTCATCTTCCACCACCATTTATCTGGAATCAGGTCGTGGGGGCAGCAGCTTCAACAAGGACCCCCAAACTTCCCTTTCCCCCCACATCCACCAGCTCTGACTGGGGGCTCACAAGGCGTTCCCAGGCCAGTGTTGAGATATAATCCCTCCACCTGGTCCTGGGTCTGCCCCGAGTTCTCCTCTCAGCTGGACATGCCAGGAACACATCCCTAGGGAGGCGCCCTGGAGGCATCTGCGAAGGAGCAGCGGCTCTACTCTGAGCCCCTCGCGAACAGTGTTTCTCACCCTTTCTGTCCTATAGGAGGGACAGAAAGCAGAAACGAGGCTGCAGGTCCAGCGTTATGCTAAGGCTTCAAAAACAACCACACAAGACACCTCTACCAAGCCTGTACCTCTCGAACGCCAGATCACTGATGCATAAAACGGATGACCTGCAACTACTACTCGCTGGAAGTCGTTATGTCCACGACTGTTGTGTGATGATTTTCACCGAAACTTGGCTCCATTCGGACATACCCGATGTTAGCATGCAGCTAGCAGGCCGCACGTTGCTACGCGGGGACAGAACAAAGGACTCGGGTAAGAGCAGAGGAGGGGGGCTCTGTATGTACGTGCATAACGACTGATGCAACAATGGGACGGTGATAGACATGCACTGTTCCCCTGACTTGGAGTACATGTCTGTCAGGTGCCGGCCTTTCTTCCTACCTGGAGAGCTAACTGTTATCATCATCACGGCTGTGTACATCCCACCTCACGCCAATGTAAACACGGCGCTCTCCCTCCTGTCGGACACCATCAACACACACCAGCAGGCTCACCCAGATGGGGTCCACATTATTGCAGGAGACTTCAACAAGGTCAACCTGAAGACTGTACTCCCAAAATTCCATCAACACGTCAAATGTGCCACCAGAGGGGACAACACCCTGGATCGTGTTTATTCCAACATAAAACACGAATACAGAGCCACACCCCTCCCCCACGTGGGTCTATCAGACCATCTCTCCCTCCTGCTCTCCCCAGCCTACACCCCCCTCAGACGCAGTGCCAGGCCCACCACAAAGACCATCACAACCTGGCCTGACGATGCACTCTCCAGGCTGCAGGACTGTTTTTCAGAGACAGACTGGGACTTGTTTGAGAACCAGGACCTGGAGACATTCACCAGTGCGGTACTGGATGACATCAAGTTCTGCATCGGGAATGTGACCAAAGACAAAACCGTCCTTGTCCATCCAAACCAGAAACCCTGGATGACCAGCCAGGTACGTGCGCTCCTCAGAGCACGTGATGCTGCCTTCAGATCAGGCGACAGGGATCTCTACAGGTCTGCTCGATCGGATCTAAAGAGGGGCAAAAAGAAGGCCAAAGCAGACCATAAAGCAAAAATAGAGTGCCACCTGTCCAGCAACAACATTCGAGAGGTGTGGAAGGGCATCCAGGATATCAACAACTACAGAGGATGCTCGGTACCCAAGAAGACTCCAGCCACCACACTAAACGACTATCACCCTGTAGCCCTCACCCCGGTAATCACAAAGTGCTTCGAGAAATTTGTCCTCCAGCACATCAAGGACTTCCTCCCATCTGGATTCGACACACACCAATTTGCTTACCCGGCTAACAGAGGAGGACGCCTGAGGACGCCATCACCATAGCCCTCCATTCAGCGCTGTCACACCTGGAGCAGCAGCAGAGCTATGTTAGTGGATTATAGTTCTGCATTCAACACTATAATCCCAGACATTCTCAACAATAAACTCTTCACCCTCCGTCTCCCCCCTCTCACGTGTGCCTGGATAAAGGATTTCCTCACAAACCGACCCCAGACTGTGAGACTCGGCCCCCACCTCTCCACCACACGCACACTGAGCACCGGCTCCCCACAGGGCTGCTTGCTGAGCCCCCTCTTGTACTGTCTCTACATCCACAACTGCCGCCCGACCCACGACAACAACTTGCTGACGACACCACAGTGGTCGGTCTCATCTCCAGAGGTGATGAGACAGCCTACAGAGAGGAGGTCAGGAAGTTGGTAGCCTGGTGTTCAGAACATAACCTGGCTCTGAACACCAGTAAAACAAAAGAACTCATCATCGACTTCAGGAGGCTCAGCACTGACCCAGCCCCGCTTTACATCGACGGTGAGTGTGTAGAGAGGATCCAAACCTTCCGGTTCCTCGGCGTCCTCATCCTCCAATGTCTCCTGGTCGGACAACACCAATGCCATCATCAAGAAGGCACAGCAGCAGCTCCACCTCCTGAGGGTTCTAAAAAAATACAACCTGAACCCCTCCCCGCTGCTGGCCTTCTACAGCGCATCAGTCCAAAGCCTGCTGACCGACTGCATCACAGCATGGTACGGCAGCTGCAGCATGGCAGACAGGAAGAGGCTCCAGAGAGTCGTGAAGGCGGCTGAGAAGATCATTGGCTGCTCTCTGCCCTCCCTGTAGGAGATCCTCTCCTCCCGCTGCCTCAGCAGAGCGATGAACATTGTAAAGGACAAATTCCACTCCGGTTCAGGCCTGTTTGAACTTCTGCCCTCAGGCAAGACGATACAGGTCCATCAAATCAAGGACTAACAGGTTCCACAACAGCTTCTTTCCAAAAGCCATCACACATCTAAACTCAAACACCCACTGATACCCCCCCCAACACAAACACACACACACACACACACACACACACACAGACACACACACACACACACACACACACACACACATTGAAATTCCTCAATCGGGCACATGCAGTATGCCGTGCTGGGCATGGCGCCTCTTCTGAATTCGATGTAAGCACCTGTAAACAATCAGAAGCGTAACGACTGTATATACTTGTATTTGTATTTATTCTTACCCTTTTCTACTGTAAATTATTGCACTGCAAGGAATTGCTCAAATCTCATTATATCATGTATAGTGACAACAAAATGCTTTCTATTCTATTTCTATTTCTATCTCTACGGGAGATACCAGCTATCCGCCTCAGGAAGCCCATTTCCACCGTTTGTAACCGTGATCTCCGTGCAATCTCAGTCTCCATTGTTCCCTCACTCGTGAACAAGACCCGTAGATACTTAAATTCCTTCACTTGTGGAAGGACCTCATTCCCCACATGGAGAAGGCAGTCCTCCGGCTTCCTGCTGAGGACCATGGCCTCAGACTTGGAGGTGCTGATCCTCATCCCCGCTGCTTCACGCTCGGCTGCAAACCCAACCAGTGAGCGCTGCAGGTCACAGGCTGATGACGCAAACAGGACCACATCATCTGCAAAAAGCAGCGATGCAATCCTCAGCCCACCAAACTGTAATCCCTCCTCACCACGACTACGTCTCCATATCCTGTCCATGAAAATCACAAACAGAATTGGTGATAAAGCGCAGCCCTGGTGAAGGACAAGAGCTACTTGGAACAAGTCTGACTTACTGCCGAGAACCCAAACGCAGCTCTCACTTTGGGCGTACAGGGATTGGATGGCCCTGAGGAGGGGCCCCCTCACCCCATACTCCCTCAGTACCTCACACAGTGTATCCCTGGGGATCCGATCTTACGCTTTCTCCAAATCCACAAAACACATGTAGACTGGATGGGTATACTCCCAAGCCCCCTCTAGGATCCCTGCGTGGGTAAAAAGCTGGTTCGTTGTTCCACGACCAGGACGGAACCCACATTGTTCCTCCTCAAACTGAGGTTCGACAATCAGCCGGACCCTCCTCTCCTGCACCTTGGAGTAAACTCTCCCAGGGAGGCTGAAGAATGTGATGCCCCTGTAGTTGGCACACACCCTCTGGTCCCCCTTTTTAAAAGAGGAACCACCACCCCAGTCTGCCATTCTTTCGGCACTGTCCCAGCCTTCCAGAAAATGTTAAAAATGTGTGTCATCCATGACAGCCCCTCAACACCCAGAGCATACAACATTTCCAGGCGAATCTCATCAACACCCGGGGCTTTTCCACCGTGAAGTTGTTTAACTACCTCGGTGACTTCGCCCAGAGGGACTGACTCAAATCCCCCATCATCCTCCAGCTCTGCCCCTGCAACAGAGGATCAGTCAGTTGGGGTAGTTGGATTCAGGAGTTCCTCAAAGTGTTCCTTCCACCAACCGACAACCTCCTCAGTCGAGGTCAACAGTGTCCCATCCTTGCCGTATACAATTTGGATGGTCCCGCATTTCCCCCTCCTGAGGTGTTGGACAGTCCTCCAGAACAACGTTGGTGCCGTCCGATAGTCCTTCTCCATGGTTTCTCCAAACTCCTCCCACACCCTCTGTTTTGCCTCCATCACAGCCGAGGTTGCAGTGCTTTTGGCCTGTCTGTACCTTGCAAGTGCTTCAGGAGTCCCCAGGGATAACATGCCCCTGAAGGCCTCCTTCTTCAATTGGACGGCTTCCCTGACCACCGGGGTCCACGGTGTTCGAGGGTTACCACCCCTCAGCAATGGAAGCTTTTAACATCGACCATTCAGGTTCAATGCCCCCAGCCTCCACAGGGATGCACGAGAAGCTCCTTCGGAGGTGTGAGTTAAAGGCCTCACGGATATAGTCCTCCTCCAGACTTTCCCAGTTCAACCAGCACTAGTCGTTTGGGCTTACCAGGTCTATTCAAAGGTTTCCTCCGCCAACAAAACCCAACTCACCACCAGGTGAGAGAACTCTGCCCCTCTCTTCATCTGAGTGTCCAGAACACACGGTTGAAGGTCAGATGATAATATCACAAGATCGATCACTGACCTCCGACCAAGGGTGCTCTGGTACCAGGTACACTTATGAGCATCCTGTCGTCGAACATGGTGTTAGTTATGAACAATCCGTGACTAGCAAAGAAGTCCAACAACATAACACCGCTCGGGTTTAGATCAGGGAGGCCCTTCCTCCCAAACACGCCCCTCCAGGTGTCTCCATCATTCCCGACGTGTGCATTGAAGTCCCCCAGAACAATGGGGTCCCCTACAGGGATCCCGTCAAGGACCCCATTAAGGGACCCCAGGAAGGCTGAATAATCTGAACTGGTATTTGGTGCATAAGCACAAATAACAGTCAGAGTTTTCCCCCCCACAGCCGTAAGCCGTAGGGAGGCGACCCTCTCATCCAAAGGGATAAACTTCACCACAGCGGCGCTCAGCCGGGGGCTTTTGTTTCCCTTCTCGTTCTTTCATGAGGTCTTCTGAGCCATTCTTTGTTTGGCCCTTCACTTGAGACCTGTTTGGCTTGGGTGACCCTACCATGAGTACAAGATTACCAACAACATTGCTCCCAGGATCCTTAGGGCACACAAACCTCTCCACCACGATAAGGTGATGGTTCCGTGGAGAGGTCCTGTAATTTCATAGTTGTAATTTTTACAGTATAAGTTACAATTGCAATTTTATTATTCATCATAATAAACATGCAAATCCAAACAGGTTTTGTTACTGTGTGAAACCAAACACAATGTGGTGATTGCGGTTGACACACAATATTTAATGTTCGGTGAACCCTAACAGGACGAGCTGTAGGGAAGAGAAGAATTAAATCTGCTTTGTTACTTGACTGATATACTTCATCACGCTTTCAGTGACAATAGAGTTAGGGTGGAATGGAGTAATATTAACATGCCTAATAGAACTTGGGCTGACTTTTGAAAGAAATAGAATAATAGATATTCTGCAATTTTGCCAATAAAAACCAGGTCAAAATTATGCTAGCAGTGTTACCAGCTTGTTCCATCAACTACGAAAAGCCCATAATCCATTGTGTTAACATCGTCATCTTAAAATAAAAATAGATACTGAAGTTAAGCTTGTTGTCCAGATGTTTGTATAGCAGTGTGATTACGTACATTTAGAAACAGTAATGGTTTTTTACTGTACAGTATCTTTGATGACTCCTTGAATTCTCCAAACTAACAGAGAGAGGAGGTGTTTCCTAATGTTTCCTATTTAACATTAGGAAAAAATAAAAGAACATGAAGATGTGTCAATATTTATTCAGCCAATAGGTTTTTTCTTCATCCACCACTCTAAAACATCTGAAGCGCTGCACAAATGATGAGTGTGATGAAATAATGACATGACTAATGTGTTCTTTGTCAGTGTGTTATTGGCACAATTCCCTGTCGTGTATTTTTAGTCTAACTTGTATGATCATGGCAACAAAGAACTTCTGCATAAACAAACATTTAACCTCCATCGGGGGTGGAGCCCCCCAATGGTCAGACCCTAGAACCACCCTGATTACATCATTTAGAGGCAGGTTCATTTCATCACGTGACAAAGTTATTGTTTTACAAGCGAATCAGCTATATGGCACACAGCTTCAGTCTGAAGTCTCAGAGCTCAGGAGCTTCTCATCTCCTTTCCTCTCTGATCATGACAGACATTGAAGAATTTGAACTCTGCTTTCCACAACTGTTCAATACCTCCTGTAGAAAGCCAGTGCAGAATCATGTTAAGACCATCGTCCTTTACTTCCTGCTGTCTTGTATCTCTGTGCTGACTGTGATTCTCAACCTGCTGGTCATCATTGCTGTCTCCCACTTCAAGTATAATCAGATTTTTTTTTTTTTATTATTAACTGACAACTCTTCATTGTGCAGGGAAGATTTTTGGACAATAGGTATATTGCTAATTGACAGCAGTAAAAACATTTTTGAATAGTGTACATGAACTGTTTTCTAAATACTGCTAGTTTTTTCTAATTATCTATTTTGTTCAACCACTACTGATCATAACTCTATCAATGTAGTTGCATGAATGTTGAAATCCAAACAGGTTTCAATGTTTCAAACCCACGATGAACACAATCTTGCTTTTGTAATCATATTACATATTCTGACCCGTGTTGTAACTTCATACATTCTGGATTGTTTTCTATGATGATATATTGAGTGATTTCCACTTGTGTTATAATGATCACATCATTTTTCTCCAGGCAGCTCCACACACCAACCAACCTCCTCCTCCTCTCTCTGGCTGTCTCAGATTTCTCTGTTGGATTCCTGGTGATGCCGATTCAAATCCCCCACACGGGGGGCTGCTGGTTTTTGGGGAATCTGTTTTGTGGACTGTTTGTTTACGGTGCTTTGAGTCTTACCTCTGTCTCAGTCGGAAACATGGTGCTCATATCAGTTGACCGATATGTGGCCATTTGTGACCCTTTGTGTTATTCCATCAAAGTCACTGTAAGAAGAGTTGAACTCTGTGTTGGTCTGTGTTGGGCCTGTTCTGTGTTCTATAATGGTGTGATACTGATGGACTTCCTGAAACATCCAGGTAGATATAATTCCTGCTACGGAGAATGTGTTGTTGTGGTTAACTTCATTAGTGGAGCTGTTGATGTCGTGGTGACCTTTGTTGGCCCCATTGCTGTGATCATAGTTCTGTACATGAGAGTGTTTGTGGTGGCTGTGTCTCAGGCCCGAGCCATGAGGTCTCATGTTACCTCTGTTACACAACAGCGTTCAGTTTGTGTCACGAAGAAGTCTGAGAGGAAAGCAGCCAGAACTCTTGGTATAATTGTGCTTGTATTTCTGATGTGTTTTTGTCCATTTTATTGTTCATCTGTTGCAGGTGAAGATAATTCATCCACTGACGAGTTTTCCAACTTCTCTCTCTGGCTACTTTATTGTAACTCTTGTTTAAATCCAGTGATTTATGCTTTTTTCTATCCCTGGTTCAGGAGATCTATGAAACTCATTGTTACACTTCAGATCCTGCAACCGAACTCCTGTGATATCCACATCCTGTAGAGATGTCTGTAGTAAATCTGTAGAGTCTGGACTAAAATGATAAACAGGAACCAAAGACAAGTAATAAAAAAGGAGTAACACATGTTCTTTGTTGAACTGGGATTTACTATATCTTAGACAAATATAAAGCATTCTTTGTGCATTTATTTCATCATGTTTTCACAAACATTTTTCATGAATTGAATGTTTTCAAAAACCATGAATTATCTCCAAAATTTTAAAATAGTGTGCCAAATTGTGTATTGTGCACGCCATCACAGTGTGGCGCACCTCCTCGGGACTGTACAGCAGCATATCCCCAGTCCCGTCCAGCCAGTGGCACCGTTCCATTCCAACAGAGTGAATGTCCTCTCAACCACTGAAGAAGAGCGGAGGTCATCGTACCTCATTGTTTTTTATTCATGATAAGTTACCCAGCATCACCTCTAAGGATCAACAGCTGTAGAAACATGCGTACGCTGCCCATGATGTACATACATGATATGTTACATGTTTGTGCACAAGCACCGTTTCTACATACACACCTGTTGTTGACTCTTTGGTAGTGTCACTTAGACCAAGGACAGCCAACAGAACACACTCACATAAAGATTGTACCTCAGACATAACGTAATACAGTACAGCTACACTAGTACTGTATAATGACAATAAAGGATTTCCAATTTACATGAGAAATGTCATGTGTTTGAGGATCCTGGCAGTATTCATGTTCATGTTTTTTTCTTCTTTAATTTTATATACTGTAGTAATCCTCGAAGGGAAATTAATAGCCTACACTAGTTAACACTGTTAGTCACACATGTATATATACTGTATGTTTTTTACAGGTCCTGTAACAATGCTGACAGAGTAGTTCAAGGTGTAGGTGGGACAACATCAGGGATCAGCTCTGAGCCCCTTCTTGTTCGACCGTGGCGTGACCCTGGGTCAGTGGTCTCGCGGGTCGTCCAATGATTAAAGATTGGCGGTTCGATTCGAAGTCATTTGTCGTTGTGTCCTTGGGCAAGACACTTTACCCTCCGTGCCTCCAGTTGGGCACTCGCTGGTGTGTAAATGTGTGTGATTGTTCCGGTAGTGGTCAGAGGGGCCGTAGGCGCAGATTGGCAGCCACGCCTCCGTCAGTCTGCCCCAGGGCAGCTGTGGCTTCACATGTGGTCTACCATCATTAAGTATGAATGGGGAGTGAATGAGTAATGGATCCAATGTAAAGCGTCTTTGATTGTCCAGAAAAGCGCTATAGCAATCTAATCCATTATTATTATTATTATTATTACTATTATTATTATTATCGTTCGCTTTGGTGATGGACAGGCTGACAGACGAGGTTAGACAGGAATCTCCATGGACTATGATGTTTGCAGATGACATTGTGATCTGCAGTGAGAGCAGGGAACAGGTGGAGGAGAAGCTAGAGAGGTGGAGGTTTGTCCTGGAAAGGAGAGGGATGAAGGTTAGCCGCAGTAAGACAGAGTACATGTGCGTGAATGAGAGGGACCCAAGTGGAAGAGTGAGGTTACAGGGAGAAGAGATCAAGAAGGTGGAGGATTAGAAGTACTTAGGGTCAACAGTCCAGAGCAATGGAGAGTGGGGAAAAGAGGTGAAGAAACGTGTACAGGCAGGATGGAACGGGTGGAGGAAAGTGTCAGGTGTGATGTGTGATAGAAGAGTTTCAGCTAAAATGAAAGGAAAGGTGTACAAAACTGTGGTGAGACCAGCGATGTTGTTTGGTCTAGAGACAGTGTCACTGAGGAAAAGACAGGAGACAGAGCTGGAGGTAGCAGAGATGAAGATGCTGAGGTTCTCTCTGGGAGTGACCAGGAAGGATAGGATCAGGAATGAGTACATCAGAGGGACAGCACATGTTAGAGGTTTTGGAGATAAAGTCAGAGAGGCCAGACTGAGATGGTTTGGACATGTCCAGAGGAGAGATAGTGAATATATTGGTAGAAGGATGCTGAGTTTTGAACTGCCAGGCAGGAGGCCTAGAGGAAGACCAAAGAGGAGGTTTATGGATGTAGTGAAAGAGGACATGAAGGTAGTTGGTGTGAGAGAAGAGGATGCAGAAGACAGGGTTAGTCAAAGTCAAAGTCAGCTTTATTGTCAAATGTACCATATATGCACGACATACAGCACAGATGAAATTGCAGTCCTCTCTGACCCACGGTAGACAGTACAACAGGCAGTACAACACAGTAGTACAACACGGGACAACACAGGCAGTACAACACAGGCAGGACAACATAGGCAGTACAACACAGGCAGTACATCAGTCTGTGTTGGATGGAGGCAATTGGAGGCAATTGTCAGACGCTAACGTCGGAATAACTGGCTTCTTCTCCGTAGAAGCGGACCGGGACACGAACACCGCTGGTAAGACAAAAGGAGGTGGATTAATTATCTATACCAACGATAGATGCTGCCATCCGGGACATGTGACGGTGAAATCAACGCTGTGCAATCGCGATCTAGAGCTAACAGCTGTTAGCATCAGACCCTACTACCTAGCGCGTGAATTCTCACACGTTATTGTCCTCGCCGTCTACATCCCTCCACGTGCGGACCCTGAGACTGCACGAGAGACTATCTGTGGGACCACCTCTGCTCTTCGGCCCCGGCACCCGGACGCACTCGTCATTATCACCGGTGACTTTAACCACGTCACCCTGGACTCATCTCTCCCCACAATGGTCCAGTGTGTAGACTGCCCCACACGGAAGAACAGAACCATCGATCTGTTCTACACTAATGCTAAGGAGGCATACACCGCCACCCCTCTCCCTCCACTAGGTAAATCAGACCACAACCTAGTGTACCTTCAGCCCACCTACATTCCGCTGGTGAAACGGCTGCCAGCAACAACACGGCAGGTCAGGAAGTGGTCCCCGGAAGTGGAGGAGATGCTGAGGGACTGCTTCCAGACCACCAACTGGGATGTCATCGTGGGCTCACATGGGGAGGACATTGAGGGGGCAGCTCAGTGTTTTACAGATTACATGAACTTCTGTGTGGATACAGTGGCCCCTGTCAGGACAGTCAGGTGTTACCCCAACAACAAACCCTGGGTCACAAAGGAAGTCAAGGCTGTCCTGAACAGAAAGAAGTGGGCGTTCAGGAGCAAGAACGAGGAAGAGATGAAGAAGGCCCAGCAGGAAGTGAGACTCTGCCTGAGGAAGGCCAAGGAAGCGTATGGGAGGAAGCTGGAGAAGCAGCTGGGGCACAACCAGGTGCGGGAGGTCTGGAATGGGATGAGAACCATCACCGGACACGGGAAAGGGCGCAGCACTGTGGAGGGGAACAGTGAACGAGCAAATGAACTAAACAGCTTTTTCAATCGATTCAGCTCCTCCACCACTCCTGGCCCCTTGTCCCAGGCCTCTCCCGGCCCTGCAGACCGCTCCACTGATGCTCCCTCCTCCTGTGCTTCCTCTCCTTCCACCCCTGCCACTTCTCCTTCTATCCCTGTCCCGAGCCCACTCCAAGAGCTGCGAAGCTTCCAACCTCGCCACGACCTCCTGCTCCCACCACGACCGAGACTGTCATCACTGTAGACCTGGTGACGACAACGCTGCAGAGGCTCCGTCCCTATAAGGGGGCTGGACCGGATAAGATCTCCCCAAGACTCCTCCGAGCCTGTGCTTCGGAATTAGGGGACCCCCTGCAGTGATTGTTCAACCTCAGTCTGCGTCTGGGGAGGGTTCCGTCACTGTGGAAGACCTCCTGCATCGTCCCAGTGCCCAAGAAAAGACGCCCTACTGAGCTCAACGACCACCGACCAGTCGCTTTTACCTCCCATGTAATGAAGACCCTAGAGCGACTGGTCTTGGAGCTCATGCGTCCACAGGTGCAAGGTGCAATGGACCCTCTCCAGTTCGCCTATCAGGCCAAGGTTGGGGTTAACGACGCTGTCTTGTACCTACTCCACCATGTGCTCTCCTACCTGGACAACGGGGGCTGTGCCGTCAGGGTGCTCTTCTTTGACTTTTCGAGTGCCTTCAACACCATCCAGCCCCAGCTCCTGCAGGATAAACTGACCTCCATGGCTGTGGACCCCTACCTCGTGAGCTGGATCATGGACTACCTAATGGAGAGACCCCAGTACGTCTGTATGGGGGACTGTTTGTCTTCTATGGTGACCAGCAGCACGGGGGCGCCACAGGGGACGGTGCTCTCCCCCATTCTCTTCACCCTCTATACATCGGACTTCAAGCACAACTCAGATACATGCCGCATACAGAAGTACTCCGATGACACTGCGATTGTGGCATGTATCCGGGAGGGTGATGAGGTGGAGTACAGGGCATTGGTGGCTGACTGCGTGGAGTGGTGCCAGCAGAACCAGCTCCAGCTCAACGTCTCCAAGACGAAGGAGATGGTGCTGGATTTCCGGCGGGCACCCCCCTCTCCACAACCAGTGATCATGGAGGGAAGTGAGGTGGAGGTGGTAGGAAACTATAAGTACCTGGGACACCTCCCTCTCCACAGCCAGTGATCATCGAGGACAGTGAGGTGGAGGTGGTAGGAAACTATAAGTACCTGGGACTGCAGCTAGACAGCAGACTGGACTGGTCACTCAACTCAGACTGTGTGTACAAGAAAGGGCAGAGCAGGATGTACTTCCTGAGGAGGCTGGCCTCCTTCAACATCTGTCCTGAGCTCCTTCTCATGTTCTATCAGTCCATAGTGTCCAGTGTGCTGTCATACGCCATTGTGTGTTGGGATGGGGAGGCCAGGAAAAGAGATATGGACCGTCTGAACGGACTCATCCGCAGAGCGGGCTCAGTGGTCGGGCTGAGCCTGGACTCCGTGGAGACAGTTCTGGGGAGCAGGACCATGTCTAAATTCAGGGCCGTCATGAACAACACCAGCCACCCCCTGCACACCACCTTCTCCCAGCAGAGAAGCACCTTCAGCGGCAGACTGCTGTCACACAGTGCCTCCACAGAGAGGCTGAGGTCCTCCTTCGTGCCACGTGCCATCAGGGGGTACAATGACTCTCTCAGGAGGAGCGGGGGGGAGGTGGCGAGGTCAGCACGTGGTTAAATGGATTTCATTTAATTTCATACTGTTTATATTTTAATTTTGTTTGAATTTTATACTGGTTATATTTAACTTTTTTTGTTACCGTTTATATTTTAGTTATAGTTTAGTATATGTCCTGTTCATGCTACATGTGTCTGTTAGTGTAGTGTATGTCTTGTGGTCTATCTATCTATCTATCTATCTATCTATCTATCTATCTATCTATCTATCTATCTATCTATCTATCTATCTATCTAACTAACTAACTAACTAACTATTGATTCGCTATGGCGACCACTGAAGGGAAAAGCTGAACGTGAAGAAGAAGAGGCCCTGTAACAATGTACTGGCCAGCTAATTGTTTTCTTTTCTTTTCTTTTATATACTGTTTTGATCCCCAAACGGAAATTAATAGTACACTAGTAATTCAATCGAACGCATCCATGCAAATATTAGTGTGTACAGGCCCCTGGAATATAGGGTTGAGCCGGATACTCGTTTCATACGAGTATCCGGTACGGATAATGCATCTTGACGAGTACGAATACGAATAAAGCCCGTTAATACTCGTGATCGGACTGAAGGAAAATCAGCCGGACTGTTTTCACGCTCTGTGATTGGCCAGTCACACATAGTTCCCGCCCCTCCCTACAGACTGCAGTTGGAGTGGAGTTTCCCTGTCCCACTCTCTGTCTCCGGTACACGCAGTTACTGATCTCTCTGTTTGTGGCTTCACTGTTGCTCACGTCCTTATTAGATTTTCTTCAGCTTGTCTCTATTTTGGTGTTTGGTTATGTGGTGAACGTTGGGTTTTTTTGTTTTTTTGTTGCACGTACGTGTGCATTTAACTTTTTTTTTTACCTGTTCTAACCTCTGTTCAAATTAACAATGTCTATACTGAGACATAGCGCGCGCACACATACACACACACACACACACACACACACATACACACACACACACACACACACACACACACACACACATACACACACCATAATCAATATTTTTTAACTTTATGTGAAAAAAATGGCAATAGTATTTGGTACTAAAAATAAATAATTGAAAAAAAAGTACTAGAAAAAAATTTAAATGAAAAAGAAGACAAAAAATTAAAAAGTTTTGTTGAGTATGACAATTCTTGTTCATGCATACTTTGTAGTTAATTACTTTTTTTATTGCATGTACTTCATTAATGCACTTTTTGTTTACTCGTTCTATATATAGTTCCTTTACTATTGTGATCAAAAGTGTTGAATCTCAATTCTGAGGCTCTTCAGTAAATATTCATTCATAGACTTAAGAATATTCATGTTCTGACTCAGTTCCATAAAAACTTGTTCTGTAAATAGTTCTCTTACTTTTGTGATCAAAAACATTTATTTGAATTTCAATTTTGAGGCTGTTCTGTAAATAGTTTTAAAATAAGCAAAAAGACAACAACTTGTGATCAATCCATATCAATTTTAGACTTAAAACAATGTGGTGATTTAAGCCCCACCCATTTCCGACAAAACCACACCCACTTCCGGTTTAAGCCCCGCCCATTCCGAATACAGATACGGATACAGATAATCTAGTTAGTTGAACAGATACAGATACAGATAGTGGTGTACTCGCTCATCCCTACTGGAATACACATAATGTTTGTTATATTTTTCTCGAGATCTGCAAAGACACCACGGAGCCCTTTCTGTCCTTCTGTGTAGTTCATCAACATCTTCAAGGCAAATAATGTGTCTGTGGTCCTTTTCTTGGGAATTCAACCATAATCGCTTATAAATTCTCACATCTGTCGTAACTCTACCCTCTACCACTCATTCCCACAACTGCATTGTGGGACTCATCAGATTTATCCCTCCATGGTTTCCACAACTCTGCACGTCACCCTTGTTCCTAAAAATGGTAACCAGCACACTCTTCCTCCATTCCTCAGTCATCTTCTCAGCTGTTAGAATTGTGTGGAACAACCTGGTCGAAAACTCCACAGCCACCTCTCCGAGAAGCTTCCATACCTCCAGGAATGTCATCCACTCTACCTTCTCTCTGATTTTCCTCATTCATCATCTCCTCAGAGTATTCCTCCATCCCACTGTTTGGTTACCCTGTAGAAATCTTTCTCTCTTTCTGAAGTATCCAACCTGTCGTATATGTCATCATACGCCTCTTGTTTGGCCTTTGCCACCTCCACTTTGGTCTGCCATCTCCTCTCCTGGGTCCTCTCTGTCCCACCTCTTCTTCCCTAGCATGCTTTCTTCCATTGTTTCCTGTACTTTAAGGTTCCACCACCAGATATCCTGTCCTTTCCTACGAGAAGACGCCCCGAGTACTCTCCTGCCTGTTTGTCTGATTACCTGAGCAGCAATGGTCAAATCTTTTGGCACCCTCTCCTGTCCACTAATAGCTTGTATTATGTCTTGTCTAAATGTTGCATGACACTCTTCCTTTCTAGATTTTCACAACACTCTGCTGTTGCCCGGTATGGCGCAACCGGGGCCCCACCCTGGTGCCAGGCACGGGGTTGGGGTTTGTATGTGAGTGCCTGGTGGCCTGGCCTCTGCCCGAAAGGACGACGTGGGCCCAACCTCTGGTGGACTCACTACCCACCGAAGAAACCATAGGGGCAGTGTGGATTGGGTGGCAGTCGTCAGCATGGGGCTCGACGACCCAATCCCCGACAAAGAATCTAGCTCTAGGGACATGGAATGTCACCTCGCTGGGGGGAAAGGAGCCAGAGCTTGTGGGAGGTTGAGAGGTACCGACTAGATATAGTTGGGCTCACCTCCACCCACAGCTTGGGCTCTGGAACCCAATTCCTTGAGAGGGGCTGGACTCTCCACTTTCCTAATGTTGCCCAAGGTGAGAGGCGGTGGGCTGGTGTGGGCTTGCTTATAGCCCCAAAGCTCAGCCGTCACATGTTGGAGTTCACCCCGGTCAACAAGAGGGTCACGTCCCTGTTTCTTCGGTTTGGGGACAGGTGTCTCACTGGCGTTTCAGCCTACAGGCCAAATAGCAGTGTGGAATACCCATCCTTCTTGGAGTCCTTTGGAGGAGTACTGAATGGTGCTCCAACTGGGGATTCCATTGTTCTCCTTGGGGACTTCAATGGTCACGTGGGTATTGACAGTGAGACCTGGAAAGCGGTGATTGGGATGAACGGCCTCCCCGATCTGAACACGAGTGGTGTTCTGTTATTGGACTTCTGTGATAGTCACAGTTTGTCCATAACAAACACCTTGTTCAACCACAGGGACGTCCATAAGTGCACATGGCACCAGGACAGCCTAGTCCGGAGGTCGATGATCAACTTTGTTGTCTTATCATCAGACCTCTGACCGCATGTGTTGGACACTCGGGTGAAGAGAGGGGCAGAGCTGTCAACCGATCACCACCTGGTGGTGAGCATGATGCGTTGGCAGAGCAGGGGGCCGGACAGACTCGACAGGCCCAAACGTGTTTTGAGAGTCTGTTGGGAACGTCTGGGAGTCCCCTCTGTCGGTGAGGTCTTCAACTCCCACCTCCAGGAGAGCTTCTCCCAGATCCCGCAGGAGGCTGGGGACATTGAATCAGAGTGGACCATGTTCTCCACCTCCATTGTCAAAGCGGCTGCTCAGAGCTGTGGTCGCAAGGTCTCTGGCGCCTGTCACGGAGGTAACCCCCGAACCCGGTGGTGGACACCGGAGGTAAAGGATGCTGTCAAGTTGAAGAAGGAGTCCTATCAAATCTTGTTGAATTGTGGGACTCTGGAGGCAGCTGACAGGTACAGGCAGGCCAGGCGTACTGTGGCTTGAGAAGTTGCGGAGGCAAAAACGGGTCTGGGAATAGTTTGGAGAGGCCATGGAGGAAGGTTATCGGTCAGTCTCAAAGAAATTCGTTCAAACCATTCGGCGCCTCCAGATGGGAAAAGGGTGCACAGCCAACACTGTTTACAGTAGAGGCGGAGGGCTGCTGACCTCGACTGAGGATATTGTCGGGCGGTGGGAAGAATACTTCGAGGATCTCCTCATTCCCACCGCCATGTCTTACACAGAAGTAGCAGAGGCTGAGGTCTCAGAGGTGGACTTGTCCATCACCCAAGCTGAAGTCACCGAGGTGGTTGCCAAACTCCTTGATGGCAAAGCCCCGGGGGTGGATGAGATTCTCCCTGAGTAGCTCAAGTCTCTGGATGGGCAGGGACTGCCATGGTTGACACGTCTCTGTAACATCGCATGGCAGTCGGGGACAATACCTCTAGATGGGCAGACTGGGGTGGTGGTCCCTCTTTTCAAAAAACCAGAGGGTGTGTTCCAACTACAGGGGGATCACACTCCTCAGCCTCCAAGGGAAAGTATATTCCAGAGTACTGGGGAGGAGGATTAGACCTATAGTTGAACCGAGGTTTCAGGAGGAACAATGTGGTTTTTATCCTGGACCAGCTCTACACTCTCCATCAAGTGCCTGAGGGTTCATGGGAGTTTGCCCAACCAGTCCACATGTGTTTTGTGGATCTGCAGAAGGGATTCGACCATGTCCCATGTATCTTGTGGGGAGTGCTTCAGGAGTATGGGGTACGAGGCCCTTTGCTGAGGGCTGTCCAGTGCCTGTGTGAACATAGCCAGAGCTTGGTTTGCATTGCTGGCAGTAAGTCAGACCTGTTCCAGGTGCATATTGGACTTCAACAGGGCTGCCCTCTATCACCGATTTCTAGGCGTAGCCAAGATCCGGAGGGAGTCCGGTTTGGGGACCAAAGGATTTCATCACTGCTTTTTGCAGACAATGTTGTCCTGTTGGCCTCATCAAACCTGGACCTTCAGCGTGCACTGGGATGGTTTGCAGCTGAGTGTGACGCGAGTGGGATGAGGATCAGCACCTCTACATAAAGGCCGAGGCCATGGTTCTCGACCGGAAAAGGGCGGTGTGCCCTCTTCAGGTCGGTAGAGGGTCTTTGCCTCAAGTGGAGGAGTTTAAGTATCGGTCTGTCGTGGTGAAGAAGGAGCTGAGTCGCAAGACGAAGCTCTCGATTTACCGGTCAATCTACGTTCCTACTCTCACCTATGGTCATGAGCTTTAGGTTATGACCGAAAGGACAAGATCCCAGATAGAAGCAGCTGAAATGAGTTTCCTCCGTAGAGTGGCTGGGCACACCCTTAGAGATAGGGTGAGGAGCTCAGTCACCAGGGAGGAGCTCAGAGTAGAGCCGCTTCTCCTCCGCCTCGAGCGGAACCAGCTGAGGTGGGTCAGCCATCTGTTCCGGATGCCTCCTGGACGCCTCCTTGACCTAGGACACGCTGGAGGGACTATGTCTCTCGGATGGCCTGGGAACGCTTCGGACTCCCCTTGGAGGAGCTGGAGGAGGTGTCTGGGGAGGTGGAAGTATGGGCATCCCTCCTGAGACTGTTGCCCCCGCGACCCAGCCCTGGATAAGCATTTGAAGATGGATGGATGGTTCTCTACTCTGCCTTTGTCTTCATCATCTTCTTCCCCACAACCCGTTTCATATTACCACCATCCTATGCTGTCTAGCTACACTCTCCTCTACCACTACCGTACAGTCAGTGACCTCCTTCAGATAACGTCGTCTGCACCAATTGTAATCAACACGCGTGCTTCTACGTCAGCTACTGTAGGTCAACAAATATTCCTGCCTCTTCTGGAAGAAGGTGTTCACTACAGCCATGTCCTTTATGCAAAGTCTATGAGCATCTGCCCCTCCAAGTTTGTTTCCTGAATGCCAAACTGACTTATCACTTTTTTCACCTCTATTTCCTTCCCTAAAACAAACATTAAAATCTGCACCAACCATTCAGTCCCTCTCTGGAATGTGTGGGGGCAGAATAATGTTTGTGTTACGTCACACCTGGAATACAGTTAAAAAAGTTGTACAAATCCAGGGGACGTGTGGAAGCAAAATAATGCATGGTTAGGTCACACTTCAAATCAGGAGGAAACAGATTCTCAGTTTTGGCAGCGAAGAACCCAATTGTATAAAACCGGAAAGACAGGGAGGGGGTCAAGTGTTAGGGCTGCCTGGAGACAGTTGTGGACCCAAATTGCAGGAGACAGGCAGATAAAAGTACAGAGAGTTTAATACAAAAAGAAACGTGCAAGAACACAAAAACAGTTGCAGGTAGCCTGGTGGTGGCAGGAGGCTGGTGCTCCAAGAACAGAAGGCATTGAGGCACTGAACTACAATTAAGAAGAAAACAAGAATTAGTTCAGCTGCTCACTGAGAACAAAGAAAGGTACTCACAAGGATGCAAAGTCTCTGGATTGTGCTACCGAACTACATGAATTATCTGGCACGGTAGTGAGAGTCAGGACCAGCTTTATAGTATGGTTGATGAAGGTTGAGTGAAACCTGGTGTGCCTCATTGTCACGCCTCCTCCACACACAAGCCCTGCAGGTCCTGGAAGGAAAGGGAAAACAAAAGGGAAAACACAAAAGCAGCCACACAGCACGCCTACACAAACCCAAACCATAATATCATGGTGACTTTAGGGCGGTGACAAAGGTCTGGATGTTCGCCTGGAAAACCAACGCTTCCTGTTTTCCCAAGAAAAGACATGCACACCCACACACGTACACATGAACGTGAACCTGCAAGTACGAAAATGGGTCATGAGAGATGAGTCTAATGGCTGTTTCCCGATTGATCTGTATTGATGAGCTGAGAATCAATAAAAGAATTCCCGTTTTGGCTGGAAAACCAAGACGACGGTAAACTAAAATAAAAAGCACATTACAGTTAAAGTATAAGAACAATGTAGCCGCAAGAGGGCACAAGCCAGTGTCTTATTGTGCCGGTCCCAAGCCCGGATAAATACAGAGGGTTGCGTCAGGAAGGGCATCCGGCGTAAAACTTTTGCCAAATCAAAGATGCGAATCAAACATATGACTTCCATACAGGATCGGTCGAGGCCCGGGTTAACAACGACCGCCATCGGCGCTGTTGACCTACAGGGCGCCGGTGGAAATTGGATTACTGTTGGTCAAAGAAGGAGAGGAGGAAAGTGCGCTCGCACGAAGAAACAGAAGAGGAGCGCCAAGAGTATAGGACTAAGAGTAGGGACGTTGAATGTTGGAACTATGACAGGAAAAGGTAGAGAGTTGCTCGACATGATGCAGAGGAGGAAGGTAGACATACTGTGTGTCCAGGAGACCAGGTGGAAAGGTAGCAAGGCTAGAAGTTTAGGAGCAGGGTTCAAGTTGTTCTATCATGGTGTAGATAGAAAGAGAAATGGAGTAGGAGTTATCTTGAAGGAGGAGTTTGTTAGGAATGTCCTGGAGGTAAAAAGAGTGTCGGATAGAGTGATGAGTCTGAAGCTAGAAATAGAAGGTGTGATGTTCAATGTTGTTAGTGGGTATGCCCCACAGGTAGGATGTGAGCTGGAGGAGAAGGAGAAATTCTGGTTGGACTTTGATGAAGTGATGCAGAGCATACCTAGAAGTGAGAGAGTTGTCATCGGTGCAGACTTCAATGGACATGTTGGTGCAGGTAACAGAGGTGATGAGGAAGTGATGGGCAGGTTTGGTATCCAGGAGAGGAACGCAGAAGGACAGATGGTAGTTGACTTTGCAAAAAGGATGGAAATGACTGTAGTGAATACTTTCTTCCAGAAGAGGCAGGAACATAGGGTGACCTATAAGAGTGGTGGTAGAAGCACACAGGTAGACTACATCTTGTGTAGACGATGTAACCTGAAGGAGATCAGTGACTGCAAAGTAGTGGTAGGCGAGAGTGTAGCCAAACAGCATAGAATGGTGGTGTGTAGGATGACTCTGGTGGTGAGGAAGATGAAGAGGGCAAAGGCAGAGCAGAGGACGAAATGGTGGAAGATAAAAAAGGAAGAGTGTTGCATGACCTTTAGGAAGGAGTTAAGACAGGCTCTGGGTGGTCAGGAGGTGCTTCCAGATGACTGGACAACTACAGCTAATGTGGTCAGGGAGACAGGTAGGAGAGTATTTGGTGTGTCATCTGGAAGGAAAGTAGATAAGGAGACTTGGTGGTGGAATGAGGAGGTACAGGAGTGTATACAAAGAAAGAGGTTAGCTAAGAAGAAGTGGGACACTGAGAGGACTGAGGAGACAAGACAGGAGTACAGGGAGATGCAGCGTAAGGTGAAGGTAGAGGTAGCAAAGGCCAAACAAGAAGCTTATGATGACTTGTATGCTAGGTTGGACAGTAAGGAGGGAGAGACTGATCTATACAGGCTGGCAAGACAGAGAGATAGAGATGGGAAGGACGTGCAGCAGGTTAGGGTGATTAAGGATAGGGATGGAAGTCTATTGACAGGTGCCAGCAGTGTGATGGGAAGATGGAAAGAGTACTTTGAGGAGTTGATGAACGTGGAAAATGAGAGAGAACAAAGACTAGAAGAGGTGACTGTTGTGGACCAGGATGTAGCAAAGATTAGCCAGGATGAAGTGAGGAGAGCACTGAAGAGGATGAAGAGTGGAAAGGCAGTCGGTCCTGATGATATACCTGTAGAGGTTTGGAAGTGTCTAGGAGAGGTGGCAGTAGAGTTTCTGACTGGGTTGTTCAACAGGATCTTAGATAGTGAGAAGATGCCTGAGGAGTGGAGGAGAAGTGTGCTGGTGCCCATTTTTAAGAACAAGGGAGATGTGCAGAGTTGTGGCAACTACAGAGGAATAAAGCTGATGAGCCATACAATGAAGTTATGGGAAAGAGTAGTGGAAGCTAGACTAAGGGCAGAAGTGAGCATTTGTGAGCAGCAGTATGGTTTCATGCCAAAAAAGAGTACTACAGATGCAGTATTTGCTTTGAGGATGTTGATAGAGAAGTACAGAGAAGGCCAGAGGGAGCTGCATTGTGTTTTTGTAGATCTGGAGAAAGCTTATGACAGGGTGCCCAGAGAGGAACTGTGGTATTGTATGAGGAAGTCTGGAGTGGCAGAGAAGTATGTTAGAGCGGTGCAGGACATGTATGAGGACTGTAAGACAGTGGTGAGGTGTGCTGTAGGTGTGAAAGAGGAGTTCAAGGTGGAGGTGGGACTGCATTAGGGATCAGCTCTGAGCCCCTTCTTGTTCGCTATGGTGATGGACAGGCTGACAGACGAGGTTAGACAGGAATCTCCATGGACTATGATGTTTGCAGATGACATTGTGATCTGCAGTGAGAGTAGGGAAGAGGTGGAGGAGAAGCTAGAGAGGTGGAGGTTTGTCCTGGAAAGGAGAGGGATGAAGGTTAGCCGCAGTAAGACAGAGTACATGTGTGTGAATGAGAGGGACCCAAGTGGAAGAGTGAGGTTACAGGGAGAAGAGATCAAGAAGGTGGAGGATTTTAAGTACTTGGGGTCAACAGTCCAGAGCAATGGAGAGTGGGGAAAAGAGGTGAAGAAGCGTGTCCAGGCAGGATGGAATGGGTGGAGAAAAGTGTCAGGTGTGATGTGTGATAGAAGAGTTTCAGCTAAAATGAAAGGAAAGGTGTCCAAAACTGTGGTGAGACCAGCGATGTTGTTTGGTCTAGAGACAGTGTCACTGAGGAAAAGACAGGAGACAGAGCTGGAGGTAGCAGAGATGAAGATGCTGAGGTTCTCTCTGGGAGTGACCAGGAAGGATAGGATCAGGAATGAGTACATCAGAGGGACAGCACATGTTAGAGGTTTTGGAGATAAAGTCAGAGAGGCCAGACTGAGATGGTTTGGACATGTCCAGAGGAGAGATAGTGAATATATTGGTAGAAGGATGCTGAGTTTTGAACTGCCAGGCAGGAGGCCTAGAGGAAGACCAAAGAGGAGGTTTATGGATGTAGTGAAAGAGGACATGAAGGTAGTTGGTGTGAGAGAAGAGGATGCAAAGGACAGGGTTAGATGGAGGCGGTTGATTCGCTGTGGCGACCCCTGAAGGGAAAAGCCAAAAGGAAAAGAAGAAGACAGTTAAAGTATAAGAACAATAAAGATAAGAATTTTTACCTTTGTGGTGGTGAGCAGTTGGCATACGTGAACGTTGCAGAGGAAGATGAGCAGGACGATGGATGTTACTTTGTTTCGCGTTTGACTTCTAAATTTTGTTCGACTTCTAAGACAAAAAAAAAATCTGAATTTTTTGGTCTAATTCTGATTTGTTCGATGTCTAAAGCTTTCGAAAACCAAGGTTTGCTTGCACTGCGTTTTATTTTGGTATTTGCTGGAATATAACACTGTCACTACATAATTGGCGTTGTAACAGGATCAGGATAAACTAGCGGATCTCTGAAAGAAGAGTGCCAGTTGGTGCGGGCTCCAGGGGGCATCCTTCCTGCGTGGTGTGACGGGCCAACCGAAGGTAAGGTAATTTAAAATTCCTTACACAAATTTTTAATTGGCAAAGATAAAATATGCAAGCGCAGCTGGATACTCCAAATAGTGATTGCCACTGATATCTTTCAGAGACAGAGAACATGTGAGACTTGGTGCAGCAGAGAGTTTGTCAGCTAAAACTCCAGGTGCACCTGGACGGCTGCTGCAAAGAGCTTCACTTAGAGAAGTAAAGCCAGTCAGTCAGTCAGTCAGTCATTATCTTAACCCGCTGACGCGGGTCGCGGGGGAGCCGGTGCCTATCCCGGCAGTCTCAGGGCGTGAGGCAGGGGACACTCCGGGCACGATGCCAGTGTACCGCGGAGCCACACAGAGACAAACAACAACTCACACACACATTCACTCCTACGGTCAATTTGGGACCGGCCAATCAACATAAAGCGCATGCTTTTGGAGGGGGGAGGAAGCCGGAGAACCCGGAGAGAACCCACGCAGACACGGGGAGAGCATGCGAACTCCGCACAGAGCGGGACTCGAACCCGGGTCAGCTGTGTTGTGAGGCGACAGTGCTACCCACTGCGCCACCGTTGAAGGTTGAAGTTGAAGGTCTTGCGAGACAGAGGTGTGTTGTGACTGGTCTAGGGAGACCAATGTGATCCTAAGTAAGGTTGTGAGGTCCAAACAGGACTGTTCTGTCTGTTTTTTGTGAAGACCGTGGTGTGCCTAATACATGGTGAGAAATCCAGAGGTGGATTTTGTGTTTTTTCCTGGGTTTTAAGTGAAGAATCCAGGGCCCTTACTGCTTCTGGTGGTGAAGTAGCTGTAACTGCTTGTCAATTTGTGTGTCTGTAACCGAGCACCGGCAGTAACTGATAGTGGCACAATTTGACTCTAAAATTCAGAAAAGGGGCCGAGAAATAGCATGGTTAAGAGACTACGCCTATCGTGTCTCTTTGAGCCAAGAGACAGTCTGAAGAGAAGCGACCATAAGCTTATATAAAAACAGATTATAATAACCGGCCGGTCAAACATAAGGAACTCAAGTAAAAATAATAGTGTAACATAAGTAAATAAGAAAGTAATATAAAGGAAAATCTGGGAACCATAATAGTGAACTAACATAGAAAAAAGGCTGCAGCTAAATATAACAATCACCTCATTCGCACGAACCTAAATTGAATCTAATCTAAATTTAAGCCCTCCTCTGCACACATGTCCCACTGAAATAAAATGGGCGTATGAATCCATAAAACTATACAAGTAATTGATATAAACTTTGTGGTGAGTCTTTCAGTGTCTGACATACATCTGTGTATACATCGGGGTGCACTGCTCAGAACGCCACCTGGCTAAAATAAGGTCACCCAAAGTTAGTGTGTGTTTGATAAGATCCAACCATACGTGTATGGGAAGATCAGAGTGAATGTGAATTTGTGTGACTGATAAGCCCATTGAAAGTACAAGCATACAAATCAAATATTCCGAACATACAAGCTTGGGATAAACAAAGGTTTTTTTTTAATTTTATGAGTGTGGAAAACTGTTTGTTTGGACATCATAAATGGTACAGTGATACCTCTACTTACGAACGTCTCTACTTACAAAATTTTCTACTTACGAAATTTCTCGGCAGGAAAATATTGCCTCTACTTACAAAAGAAATTTCGACTTATGTAATGTAAAAACACAGTATCGGCTGATGATCGAATCTCCCACAGGTTCCTGAACGCAACATTCTCATAGCTGCTCTGCCATTGGCTATTACCTATTACATATCTTCCTGGCACCTCATTGGCTAACAGGGATGCCGCTCCACCTCTGTGTTGCTAGATGGTGTCTATGCAGCGTCCTCGTCATTCGGCCCTCGACCCATGAGGTGTTCTGATAGTTTTACGTAAATATATTAACTTTTAGAGTATTCACTATGGACCCCAAGAAAGTGACGGAGAAAAGAGGAAAAGAAAAGACGAAGAAAAGAGTTTTTTTGTCCGTACAAACAAAGCAAGAGATGATAGAAAAGCATGAAAAAGGGATGCGTTTGGTTGATCTCTCCAAAGAATATGGCCGTAATGCATCTACAATCACCACGTTATTAAAACTAAAGGAAGTTTAAGGAGTTTAAGGCATGGCGTGGGTGGTTGGAGAAGTTCAGAAGGAGGACTGGAATTCACTCTGTTGTTCATGGTGAGGCAGGAGCGCATGAACCAAAGAGGGTAAAAAACAATGAGGACAGCAGTTCAAAGATAAATGACCATCATTATTATTCTTTACTCTATTCTTTGTTTTTTACATTATTCACAACTCTCATTTATTGTCAGTCATCTTCATATTTCCACCGCTATATCCACCATAGCGGGTCACGGGGAGCTGGAGCCTATCCCAGCAGCATAGGACGTGAGGCGGGGGACAGTCCAGGCACGATGCCAGTGCACTGCGGAGCCACACAAAAAGACATACAACCACGCACACACACTCACTCCTACGGGCAATTTGGGACCGGCCAATCAACCTGAAGCGCATGGTTTTGGAGGTGGGAGGAAGCCAGAGAACCCGGAGTGAACCCACGCAGACACGGGGAGAGCATACGAACTCCACACAGAGCGGGACTCGAACCCTTGTCCGCCGTGTTGTGAGGCGACAGTGTATTTGATACATGTTTTGATGCATTTTTATGCTTTATAAAACATTTATGTCAGAATTTTGGGGGGCTTGAAACGGATTAAGGCATTTGTATGGGAAACGCGTCTCTACTTAGGAAATTTTTCTACTTGCGTAATTTCTTCCGGAACCAATTAATTTCGTAAGTAGAGGTACCGCTGTACTGTGTAATTGAGTGTATGATTGCTGAGCTCAGGTGTGAATGTGTGAGTTGAAAATACAAGAAGGAGTAGTCAAAAGACACAGAGTGGACTTTTCTAATATATCTAGGTGCAGAAGCTACAAAAGTAATCCCCCGTTCATTATACCATTGCACAATGAATGAGTTTGACTCTACATTCATAGCTGCCCCTTTTGGTCCAATTACTATGGAATTTGAGCTTAAATCAATTATGTTTCTCGTTTTTTCATCCCAAGTTCCCACAAAAATTTTGCTACATGAAACATCATAAACATTGTGCAGTGCAGCCGGATAGACTGGAAAGATAAGAGAAGGTCCGTGTGACATTTATTCCAGGGGTTGTTTCTGCCAGAAAGCTTTGGTTGTGTTGCAGGTCCCAGGTGGCCGGGACAAACATTCAGATAATGTTGTCCTGTTAAACAGGAGAAAGAAGCACACAGAACGTTGTCGTTGTTCTCAGACTGGTTGCTCTCTTTAGAATTTATTCACAAACATCACAAATCCATCAAATCTCTTATTTTCCATTTCTTTTCTTTGCTGGTATTATTATTTCAATGTATTTTATCTCCAACGCTCTTTTCATCAACGTAAACAAATACATTAATAAAAACCGTCACTGTATCACTGGAATTATTTACCATTACAATACTGCATGTTTGACCCATATTCTTTTTCATAATACACCGGTTACGTATCATCACTTGAAAACACACAATAAAGTACCGTAATAGACCTTCAATCATTATCTTATTCATGTTAGGGATATCCACCTTTAAATCAGTGCACTTTGCAATGCTCCTGTAAGTAAATATACTCTTCCTATTTTCTTACTTTTTTGCATCACGCCTTTGAGTTACTATGTTTACTGTAAATCTTTAATTATTAATAATGAGAGCTGAATTTATTCTTAACCATGTCCAGATAAAATAATATAACGGTCACACATCTTATAAAACACGCACAAGTCACCAAAATTACAATACAAAATAAAATACAAAACGGGAGATCTTTGGAAGTGTAAACTAGGGTCAGTGTCCTTGAAAAAGCATTGTATATGGACGTCGCCATTTTGGATTGATTCACTCAGCCAAACTACTGTGTTTTGCACTGAATTCAATTACAAACAAAAACGATCTCTTGCAAACACTTTAAAGTTAAGCTCCACCATCAGAATGTGTACTTAATGTCATTATAATCCCATATGTATCATTTAGTGAGTTAATGTAGCCGCAAGAGGGCACAAGCCAGTGTCTTATTGTGCCGGTCCCAAGCCCGGATAAATACAGAGGGTTGCGTCAGGAAGGGCATCCGGCGTAAAACTTTTGCCAAATCAAAGATGCGAATCAAACATATGACTTCCATACCGGATCGGTCGAGGCCCGGGTTAACAACGACCGCCATCGGCGCTGTTGACCTACAGGGCGCCGGTGGAAATTGGATTACTGTTGGTCGAAGAAGGAGAGGAGGAAAGTGCGTTCGCACGAAGAAAGAGAAGAGGAGCGCCAAGAGTATAGGACTAAGAGTAGGGACGTTGAATGTTGGAACTATGACAGGAAAAGGTAGAGAGTTGGTCGACATGATGCAGAGGAGGAAGGTAGACATACTGTGTGTCCAGGAGACCAGGTGGAAAGGTAGCAAGGCTAGAAGTTTAGGAGCAGGGTTCAAGTTGTTCTATCATGGTGTAGATAGAAAGAGAAATGGAGTAGGAGTTATCTTGAAGGAGGAGTTTGTTAGGAATGTCCTGGAGGTAAAAAGAGTGTCGGATAGAGTGATGAGTCTGAAGCTAGAAATAGAAGGTGTGATGTTCAATGTTGTTAGTGGGTATGCTCCACAGGTAGGATGTGAGCTAGAGGAGAAGGAGAAATTCTGGTTGGACTTTGATGAAGTGATGCAGAGCATACCTAGAAGTGAGAGAGTTGTCATCGGTGCAGACTTCAATGGACATGTTGGTGCAGGTAACAGAGGTGATGAGGAAGTGATGGGCAGGTTTGGTATCCAGGAGAGGAACGCAGAAGGACAGATGGTAGTTGACTTTGCAAAAAGGATGGAAATGGCTGTAGTGAATACTTTCTTCCAGAAGAGGCAGGAACATAGGGTGACCTATAAGAGTGGTGGTAGGAGCACACAGGTAGACTACATCTTGTGTAGACGATGTAACCTGAAGGAGATCAGTGACTGCAAAGTAGTGGTAGGCGAGAGTGTAGCCAAACAGCATAGGATGGTGGTGTGTAGGATGACTCTGGTGGTGAGGAAGATGAAGAGGACAAAGACAGAGCAGAAGACGAAATGGTGGAAGCTAAAAAAGGAAGAGTGTTGCATGACCTTTAGGAAGGAGTTAAGACAGGCTCTGGGTGGTCAGGAGGTGCTTCCAGATGACTGGACAACTACAGCTAATGTGATCAGGGAGACAGGTAGGAGAGTATTTGGTGTGTCATCTGGAAGGAAAGTAGATAAGGAGACTTGGTGGTGGAATGAGGAGGTACAGGAGTGTATTCAGAGAAAGAGGTTAGCTAAGAAGAAGTGGGACACTGAGAGGACTGAGGAGAGTAGACAGGAGTACAGGGAGATACAGCGTAAGGTGAAGGTAGAGGTAGCAAAGGCCAAACAAGAAGCTTATGATGACTTGTATGCTAGGTTGGACAGTAAGGAGGGAGAGACTGATCTATACAGGCTGGCAAGACAGAGAGATAGAGATGGGAAGGACGTGCAGCAGGTTAGGGTGATTAAGGATAGGGATGGAAGTCTATTGACAGGTGCCAGCAGTGTGATGGGAAGATGGAAAGAGTACTTTGAGGAGTTGATGAACGTGGAAAATGAGAGAGAACAAAGACTAGAAGAGGTGACTGTTGTGGACCAGGATGTAGCAAAGATTAGCCAGGATGAAGTGAGGAGAGCACTGAAGAGGATGAAGAGTGGAAAGGCAGTCGGTCCTGATGATATACCTGTAGAGGTTTGGAAGTGTCTAGGAGAGGTGGCAGTAGAGTTTCTGACTGGGTTGTTCAACAGGATCTTAGATAGTGAGAAGATGCCTGAGGAGTGGAGGAGAAGTGTGCTGGTGCCCATTTTTAAGAACAAGGGAGATGTGCAGAGTTGTGGCAACTACAGAGGAATAAAGCTGATGAGCCATACAATGAAGTTATGGGAAAGAGTAGTGGAAGCTAGACTAAGGGCAGAAGTGAGCATTTGTGAGCAGCAGTATGGTTTCATGCCAAAAAAGAGTACTACAGATGCAGTATTTGCTTTGAGGATGTTGATAGAGAAGTACAGAGAAGGCCAGAGGGAGCTGCATTGTGTTTTTGTAGATCTGGAGAAAGCTTATGACAGGGTGCCCAGAGAGGAACTGTGGTATTGTATGAGGAAGTCTGGAGTGGCAGAGAAGTATGTTAGAGCGGTGCAGGACATGTATGAAGACTGTAAGACAGTGGTGAGGTGTGCTGTAGGTGTGACAGAGGAGTTCAAGGTGGAGGTGGGACTGCATCAGGGATCAGCTCTGAGCCCCTTCTTGTTCGCTATGGTGATGGACAGGCTGACAGACGAGGTTAGACAGGAATCTCCATGGACTATGATGTTTGCAGATGACATTGTGATCTGCAGTGAGAGTAGGGACGAGGTGGAGGAGAAGCTAGAGAGGTGGAGGTTTGTCCTGGAAAGGAGAGGAATGAAGGTTAGCCGCAGTAAGACAGAGTACATGTGTGTGAATGAGAGGGACCCAAGTGGAAGAGTGAGGTTACAGGGAGAAGAGATCAAGAAGGTGGAGGATTTTAAGTACTTGGGGTCAACAGTCCAGAGCAATGGAGAGTGGGGAAAAGAGGTGAAGAAGCGTGTCCAGGCAGGATGGAATGGGTGGAGAAAAGTGTCAGGTGTGATGTGTGATAGAAGAGTTTCAGCTAAAATGAAAGGAAAGGTGTACAAAACTGTGGTGAGACCAGCGATGTTGTTTGGTCTAGAGACAGTGTCACTGAGGAAAAGACAGGAGGCAGAGCTGGAGGTAGCAGAGATGAAGATGCTGAGGTTCTCTCTGGGAGTGACCAGGAAGGATAGGATCAGGAATGAGTACATCAGAGGGACAGCACATGTTAGAGGTTTTGGAGATAAAGTCAGAGAGGCCAGACTGAGATGGTTTGGACATGTCCAGAGGAGAGATAGTGAATATATTGGTAGAAGGATGCTGAGTTTTGAATTGCCAGGCAGGAGGCCTAGAGGAAGACCAAAGAGGAGGTTTATGGATGTCGTGAAAGAGGACATGAAGGTAGTTGGTGTGAGAGAAGAGGATGCAAAGGACAGGGTTAGATGGAGGCGGTTGATTCGCTGTGGCGACCCCTGAAGGGAAAAGCCAAAAGGAAAAGAAGAAGATCATTTAGTGAGTTGGTGCACTAACACTAACCTGTTAAACAGGAGAAAGAAGCACACAGAACGTTGTCGTTGTTCTCAGACTGGTTGCTCTCATTAGAATGAGGGCTGAGCTTCCCGTCTGCAGGTAACTTCTTCTTACCCAAGAGGAAGATAAGTGAAAACACCCCCTATACTGCCCCCTACTGTCCCAGGTAAACTCTTATCAATTACAGACACATTGACAAGTGACAACTCCCAAAATTAATTCAAAACACAAAATAAAATAAATAAAACAACACAAAATGTGAATTCTAGGTGGGTCACAGTTGCTTGCATGAAAACCCAATGCTTCCTGGTTTCCCAAGGAAGATGCACACACACCCACACATCTACACACACACATCTACACACACACACACACACACACACACACACACACACACACACACACACACACACACACACACACACACATCTACACACACACACACACACACACACACACACACACACACGTACATGAACATAGACCTGCAAAGTAAAAGAGTTGTGGAATATGAAGTGCGCGGCTGTTTCCCGACTGATCTGATGTTGTGTACTGATGAACTGAGATTCAAATTTAAGAATTCCCGTTTTGGCTGTCAACCATGCTTCTGTTCCTAAGTCTTTATTTCAATTTTTGCTGAAGTATAGCACTCTCGCTGCAAATGCTCCTAATTTCTACCTGAATCAAGAATGTCTATTTCTACCAGTTCACATCGTACCTGTGGGAAATAACCACTAATCATATTACACTCAACACCCTCAATTTCAAGTTTCACCTTCATCACTGGATCTGACACTTTTTACCTACAAGACCCTCTGAGCTAACCCTTCTTTTAAAGTGAACCCTACTCTGTTAACAACACCACAGTAAATAAATCAACACATCAACACCACAGTAAATAAATTTGAATCCTGTTCATAAGATTCAAGACCTACTGCCTTTCGATGTGCTCTCCTGCACACAGTAAATCTAGTTAGTTCAAAACCTAGTTAGTTTCTTCAAAACCTAATGAGTTCCTTCAAAACCTAGTTAGTTTCTTCAAAACCTAATGAGTTCCTTCAAAACCTAGTGAGTTGGTTTTAAAATCTAGTTAGTTTAAAACCTATAGTTAGTTCAAAACCTAGTTGGTTTAAAATCATCCATCCATCCATCCATTCTCTTCCGCTTATCTGGGGTCGGGTCGCGGGGGCAGCAGCTTAAGCAGGGAAGCCCAGACTTCCCTCTCCCTAGCCACTTCGTCCAGCTCCTCCGGGAGAATCTCAAGGCGTTCCCAGGCCAGCCGGGAGACATAGTCTCTCCAGCGTGTCCTGGGTCGTCCCCGGGGCCTCCTCCTGGTAGGACGTGCCCGGAACACCTCACCAGGGAGGCGTCCAGGAGGCATCCTGACCAGATGCCCGAGCCACCTCATCTGGCTCCTCTCGATGCGGAGGAGCAGCGGCTCGACTCTGAGTCCCTCCTGGATGACCGAACTTCTCACCCTATCTCTAAGGGAGAGCCCGGACACCCTGCGGAGGAAACCCATTTCGGCCGCTTTTATCCGAATCATAAAATATGGGACGTGATGTTAAAAACTACATTGCGCCACTAGATGGTAGGCACTCACATGAGATTTGTCCTCATGTTGAGAGAGGCATTGGAAGGTATATTCTTAACTAACATATGATATAAATTTTGGGACACATTCTCAGAATCAGGGGGTATTTCGGCCCTTAAACACTACACACCCTCAGCATGTAGGGGTGGGGGGTGGGGGTTCATATTCTTATAGCCCAGCAAGGGTCCTCCCACTTAATCCAGATCCACTGGCTGCCTCTTTCAGCTGCTTCAGATAGTGTTTGGATTGTCTGCCACAGAGTCTGTCCATGGATGTCAAGTTCATTCAGCAGGCTGATGGTGGAAGAAGCAACAAATCCTCTGCATCCCACTTCCACTGGGCAGACTTTTGCATCCATGTTGAGTTGCATCTGCTGCCAGCTCAGCATATCGCAGTTTCTTGCGCTTGTATGCCTCCTCAACAAAGTTCTCCCATGGGACCATGAGCTCTATTATATATACAGACTTGCTTGACGGGGACCAGAGTACAATGTCTGGCCTAAGGTTGGAGGAAGCAATCTAAATGAGTTGCTGGCCAATATTGACAAGCATCATCCAGTTCCAAGCCGTGGCTAGGTGTCCAGTTTCTGGGTTTGTAGTAAGACACTTTTTTGTCCCTGGGAGGGCTTTTTTTTGTCCCTCCCAGGTAAATGGGGTCATTTTGATAGGATTGCTTGTTTTTGAGGGTAATGAGTTTGTTGAATTCCTCTTGATCTCAAGTGCTGCAGCCAGGCATTTGAGGACCTGATTGTACCTCCAGGTGTATCGGCCTTGCATGAGGCTGGTCTTGTAACCAGTCATTATCTGGCTGAGAGTCACTGGAGCTGGACAGAGGGTGCAAGTTGGATCCTCCCCATAGCACTGATGTAAGTTTTTGGATGATGGCAGCACATCATATATAGCTCTTATGATGAAGCTGATGTTGCTTGCTTCCATCTGCTGTAACTCACTCCAGTTGATCTTTCTCCTCTCCAGACCGTCCCATTGCTTCCATTGGCTTTGTTTGACAAGAGACACAGCCTTTGCACATCTTGCAATCTTCTCTTTCCTGCGAACCTCCTCGACCACAAGCTTCCTCCGCTCAGATGTTGATGCCTTATGCCAAGTTGGTTTGCATGCTAACAGGCCAAAGCCTCCTCCTTTGGACAATGTCTTGATGTCTCAGGGCTGGTATAGTTTGCTGCAGAGCACTCCATCCAATGCTGTGTAGCATTGGATGGAGTCCATTTCTGTCCCATTAGTAGGTGGGGTGCAGCCCTGCTGATGGTCTGGTCTTTGGAGTCCTTCAATGTCATTTGAAGTCACTTGCACTTGTCCTCTTCCATCAAACTTGTGAGAGGTACCTCAAAGACCCCTTCACCTTAGAGGGCAATGTTGCTTAGACATCATGGGACACCTGGCCATTTCTTTGCATATGAGGTAATGGTTTGTTCCATTTTCTCCACAGTTGTTATTGGGACCTCTTAGATGGTGAGTGGCCACATTACCCAAGGGACAAGGCCAAACTGTAGGCACCAAAGTTTGAGCTTGCGCTACACCATCTGCCCAGGCTTTTGAGAGGTTGCATCACATCTTTCATCTGACCCATGACTATGGGGACACTTCGAGATGGGCTTGATTTTCATGCGGGCCCACTGGATGTTCTGGAGTTTTCTGAGTAGTCGCCTGGTGCATGCTGCAGTTGTGGTAATTGTTGTCATGTCATTCATGTATGCTCGGATAGATGGTAGACGGAGCCCGCCATTGCTCACCACCCCCCACCCATCTTGACGCCCTGATAATGACCTCCATAGTCATAGTGAAAGTGATATTGTACAGAGGTGATATTGTACATCCTGCATTATGCCCACCTCCAACACATTCTAAACTACACTGTGTTCTAAACTGTTGACTGGATCCCGTCTGACTTCGGCTGCAGGGTTTCAGGAGGCAGAACCCGTCCCACTCTGACCCCCTCCCCCCCCCCACACACACATACACACGAAGGCATCACGGCAGCTTCCTGGACCACAGGCTGCTCTAAACACTCTGAGGCTGTGGAACCTTGAAGCTGGGACGTGTCTGAGGTTCTACCAGTCTGCTGTGGCCAGCATTTTCTCGATGTTCTACCAGTCTGTTGTGGCCAGCGCTCTCTAGATGAGGTCATTATGTTTTCATGTTACCACGTTGATGTTGCCCTGACTTGTAACATCACCAAAAGATGGCCGCCAATCTGTGCAGCAGAACTGAAGTGAAGGGCGTGGCTTTCAGGAGATGGGCAGCACTCACCTGGAAGTCCTGAGGGTTCCTGCCAATCTGGTTGACGTTTGGCAATGAGCTACTGTAGTACGAACCCTGACTCCTGGCCATACAGAGCTTCTGGGCCTGGAGCTGATGAGACAGAGACGAGCATATCACCAATCACCTGTTCACATGACCCTCTCTTGGGTCAGGCCTTGGTGTGGCGAGGGGGCTTGTGCGTTCCAGTGAACCTGGAGAGCGATACCATTGGGAGCTTGCACCTGGTAGAGTCACCCATGGCGAGCCGGTCTCTAGGGTACATTCCAGATAACGACTCCAGCGTGTCGGTACGCAATGAGGTGGCAGCCCCTATAGCCGACTATCCTGTGGAGGGCTAACAACCCACCCAGGAGGAACCCCTTTGTTATAAAACTGACCAGAAAATGAAGCCGGACTGCTCAAAAAGACAATGCACCCCAGCCTGCCCCCGACCAATGAATACGGATCAATCTTTGTTGTTGGACTCATGTCGCCACAAGAAATGTCCAGAAACTCCTTCGCCCCGGAGCTGCCACTCTGCTGTCCCGGGAGCTCACCCGCTATAACATTATCCCTGGCAGGGCTCTGCGAAGTACGATGGCAAGGCAATGTTGAAGTAACAGCAGACAACCACTGCTACATCTAGAGTGGCACCGAGAGATGGACAGGCCTCTATGGCATGGCAGTTGCCCCTCCAAAGGTCCTCCGTAAGTACTTCATCAGCTGGACTCCTCTTAGTGACAGACTGTTGATGCTGATGGTCTAGTCTTTGGAGTCTGGAGCGACTGACTGTTGTCGGCCTGCTTTCTCCACCAACACAGCAAGACGACACTCATTGTTGTCTACGCTCCCACCGAGGCCGCTGATGAGGATGTGAAAGATGCCTTCTTTGACCAACTCCATCAGGCTGTTGGCAAAGCCCCCCCACCATTATTCTCACTCTTTCCAGCAGTGATCGGTCCACAGGTTCACCTGTCTGCACAGCTTTTGCTGACAGGCTTACAAACGACAACGGTCACCGCCTTCTCCTTCTCTCCCACCACAACAACCTCTGCATCACTGACACCTGGTTTTTCCGGAGACTAATCTATCACTGGACATGGTACAGCCCAGATAGCAGAAAAGCATTGGACCACATCCTCATGACCCGATGCTGAAAGTCGTTTGTCACCAACTGCCGTGTGTACAGAGGAGCAGAGCTTGGCAACGCTGACCACCACCTGCTGGTGGCCCAGCTTAAGTTAAAACTGCGAGCCAACCAGCACACCCAGACTCAACCTCGCATGGACTCCTCCCTACTCAGTGATCCAAACATCGCCACTGAGCTCAGCTGCTCCATCCGCCGCACCTTCAATGCGCTGACCACTGATAAAGTGACGGATTGGCAGACCCTCAAGGTAAGTGTCATCCAGTCAGCTCATAATGTCCTTGGATGCTCCTGATCCTCCCCCATACGACACTATTCTGGTCAGCACATCCTACAGCCAGCTGAGAGACACCCTGGACATATACAGAGAAGAGGCAGAGAAGCTTGGCCTTCAAGTGAGCTGGACTAAAACTAAATTCATGCATGTCAGTGACGGACTGGATCCACCTCCCCTGCAACTCTGCAGTCTCTCTGGAATTCACTCTGGCAGCATCACACCATCTTAAACAAGAGAAAGCTCCTAATTTACAACTCTGCCGTCCTCTCCATCCCGCTCTACATCTTGGAAACTTGGCCCTTAAACAAGACCCTGGCTGCCAGTATAGATGGTTTTGATAGCAGGGATCTTAGAACCATTGAAAACATCAGGTGGCCCCAGCGGGTTTCCAACAAAGTGCTTAGAGCCACACATGTGCCAGCCCAGATCTTCTTGCCAGGGGGCGCAACGTCGTACCCGCTGGTTTGGCCATGTCATCCGCCTTCACCCTGATCACCCAACAAGAGCCATTCTCCAGTTTGACCCTAAGGCCGCAGGCTGGAAATGACCTTGAGGCAAGCCCCGCCCCCGAATTCCACGTCATTACAGGCGACCTCCAACAACAGGGAGTCGCTGTGGAGGATGCAGAGCAGCTGGCACAAGACCACAAGAGCTGGAGAAAACTGTCTCATCTGGATGGCTCAACGCACAGGGATGGGACTCCCCTCCTCGCAAAAGCCCTGCTGACTGACTTACTGTTCACACAAGGTTAAGTGTCACACAAGAATAGGACATATCACAGATCAGCTTCAGTTACCGTCACTGATCACAGATCAGCTTCAGTTATCATCACTGATCACAGATCAGCTTCAGTTATAGTCACTGATAAAGACGGGGTCCCAAAGGGATCACCGGAACCCTACTCACATAAACAATCCTAGTATATGCTATACTGAACCTCTACTCCAAGGCCACCACCACCCTGTCACAGACCTCCACCCCAGCAACCAGATCCAATGAAGCATTTTAAGGGGTGAAAGACAGAAGCAAGAGAAGGACCCCTGGAGATGAGTAAGGACCTCAGTCATGAGGAGCCCGTGACAACGCGTCGGCCACCACTTTCTGCATCTCTTTAACATGACCAATGTCCAAGGCATAGGACTGCAGGAATAGCGACCACCGAATCAACCTCTGGTTCGGACACTGCAGAGAGTTTAGAAAAGTCAAAGGGCTATGGTCTGTATAAATGACAACAGGGGTACTGCTGCCTACATAAACGTCAAAGTGTTGTAATGCTAGAATCAAATCCAATGCTTCCTTTTCAATGACTGAGTAGTTTAGCTGGTACTTGTTGAATTTCTTGGAATAAAAGCTAACAGACTTATCTATTCCTAGATTGTCCTCCTGCATAAGTACTGCCCCCGCCCCCACATGACTGGCATCTGTGAAGATCTTAAACGTGGAGCTGACAAAACAGGAGCGGTGCACAAGAGTGATTTAGCCTGCTCAAATGCTTCCTGACAAACTGGTGTCCAATCAAACTGTATCTTAGACTTAAGTAGGTTAGTGAGAGGCGCCACAACTGTTGCAAAATTCCTACAAAAACTATGATAATAACCGATCAAACCAAGAAAACGCAAGCTCTTTCTTTGTGGTTGGAACTGGATACTGCTCCACTTTAGCCTCAACTGGACACACTTGGCCCTGTCCAACTACCCGGCCCAGGTAGGTCACACTCACCCTTGCAAGCTCACACTTCGCTAGATTGACTGTGAGCCTTGCCTCCTTCAGGCGACTGAACAGCTCCCGAGTGCATTCCAGATGAGTCCTCCAGGTGTCCGAATAGACCACCACATCATCGAGATATACTGCACACCCCAGCAAGTCCCAAATTACTTGATTTATAAGGCACTGAAATGTAGCAGGCGCATTACGCAGTCCGAATGTCATGACCTTGTAAGAATAAAGACCATTTGGTGTTACAAAGGCAGCTATCTCACGTGCTCGTGCTGACAGCGGCACCTGCCAGTAACCCTTCAGTAAATCAAATTTACTCACGAACTTAGCGGAGCCCACCTGATCAATGCAGTCTTCCATTCTAGGATGTGAAACAGGATCTGGCTTAGTGACATTATTCACTTCACGAAAATCTGAACAAAAACGAAATGTACCATCTGATTTAGGAACCAAAATACAAGGTGAAGACCAACTAGACGCATGTTGCTCCGAGATACCGTTTGTTAACATGTAATTAACCTCGGCTTCCAAATATTGACGCTTCTCTGCGTTCACCCTGCAAAACCTCTGTTTTATTGGTTTTGCCTCGCCAATGTCAATGTCGTGTTCAATTAAATGAGTACAACTCGGTGTATCCCCAAATAGAGACAGAAACTCCTGAAAACCCCTAAAGCTCCTCCCGGCCAGTCGCAGGTAAATGAGACAACAGTGTATTGAGACACGCAAGCGCTTCTGAATTTTTCAGCAGACCGTGCACCAATGCTAGTTGATAATCTTGGAGACGGGGAATGTTCCCACGAACCAAGGAGCCAGCTTCTTCAATTCAGCATGTAGAATGAGATCACGTGGTGAAACCAGACCCGTTGACCCAGCGTATATTGTGGAGCTGGCGTGCACCTCTGGGTGCCATACTGGCTGTAATGACGGAGCAAGGCGGCACAGGCCTGCATCCAGGTGCGGCAACATCGTCGAACAAACATCTGAACAGAAGGGACACCAACCTCCTGTTCCTGCTCTGGAAACAATGGTGGTTGATACCCCTGGGAACACTGGAAAGGCGAGAGACCGGTGGCAGAGCTGGGCAGAGCGTTGTGGGCATACTCCACCCAGAGTAATTGTCTTGACCAAGATGAGGGGTTGCGCTGGACAGTGCAATGCTGTCTCCATCTCCTGGTTCATGCATTCCACTTGGCCATTGGACTACAGGTGAAATCTGGAGGTCTGACTGACTTTGGACCCCAGAACTCCTGACAGAAGCGATATGACAATTGTTGCCCCCAGTCAAAGACCACTGCACTGGGGAGACCGTGCAACCGGAAAACATGGAGGAGCAGCATCTCAGCAGTCTCTTTGGTGGAAGGCAACTTGGTAACGGGACCAGATGCACAGACTTAATAACAAGTCGCTTAATAACAATAAGAATAACTGTGTTACCCTCAGGTCGGCAGTCTCGTGACAAAATCCAGGGAGATATGCGACAAGGAACGGCAGGGCAGAGGCAGTGGCTGGTGTCCAGAGGGAGAAAGATGTGGATCCTTGTGCTGAGGAGAGGTGGGACAGGCGGCAACGAACTCTTCCTCTATGGATGCACACCAAAACTGCTGCTGTAATAAGGCCAATGTGCGTAACCACTGGTTGGCACGCCAGTTGGGAACCATGTCCCCACTGCAGGACCTGAGGGCGGAAACCAACAGGAACAAAGAAATGATCATCATGACAAGCACCTGAAGCCGGGTGTTCCCTCAAGGCACACTTTACCTGGTCCTTCACCTCCTAGGTAACGGCACACAGGAAGTGGGAAGAGTTCCTTCGGGTGAGGCTGGAGAATTGTCCGACTAGAACTGCTGTGAGAGGGCGTCAAGCTTAATGTTTATGGACCCTGGTCGTTAGGAGAGACAAAAGTCTTCTTCTTTTTCTTTGGGCTTTTCCCTTCAGGTCTCGCCACAGCGAATCACTTGCCTCCATCTAACCCTGTCTTCTGCATCCTCTTCTCTCACACCAACTACCTTCATGTCCTCTTTCACTACATCCATAAAACTCCTCTTTGATCTTCCTCTAGGCCTCCTGCCTGGCAGTTCAAAACTCAGCTGGTCTCACCACAGTTTTGTACACCTTTCCTTTCATTTTAGCTGAAACTCTTCTATTACACATCACACCTGACACTTTTCTCCACCCATTCCATTCTGCCTGGACACGCTTCTTCACCTCTTTTCCACACTCTCCATTGCTCTGTACTGTTGACCCCAAGTACTTAAAATCCTCCACCTTCTTGATCTCTTCTCCCTGTGACCTCACTCTTCCACTTGGGTCCCTCTCATTCACACACATGTACTCTGTCTTACTGCGGCTAACCTTCATTCCTCTCCTTTCCAGGACAAACCTCCACCTCTCTAGCTTCTCCTCCACCTGTTCCCTGCTCTCACCGAGATCACAATGTCATCGGCAAACATCTTCCTCTCTGGGAACCCTGTCATAAACTTTCTCCAGATCTACAAAAACACAATGCAGTTCCCTCTGGTCCTCTCTGTACTTCTCTATCAACATCCTCAAAGCATCTTTAGTGCTGTTTTTTGGCAAGGAATCATACTGCAGCTCACAAATGCTCACTTCTACCCTTAGTCTAGCTTCAACTACTCTTTCCCATAACTTAATTGTGTGGTTCATCAGCTTTATTCCTCCGTAGTTGCACATCTCCCTTGTTCCTAAAAATGGGCACCAGCACACTTCTCTTCCATTCCTCGGGCATCTTCTCACTATCTAAGATCCTGTTGAACAACCCAGTCAGAAACTCTACTGCCACCTCTCCTAGACACTTCCATACCTCCACAGGTATATCATCAGGACCGACTGCCTTCCGCTCTTCAACCTCTTCAATGCCCTCCCCACTTCATCCTGACTAATCTTTGCTACTTCCTGGTCCACAACAGCCACCTCTTCTAGTCTTTGTTCTCTCTCATTTTCCTCATTTATCAACTCTTCAAAGTACCCTTTCCATCTTCCCATCACACTACTGGCACCTGTCAATAGACTTCCATCCCTATCCTTAATCACCTTAACCTGCTGCACGTCCTTCCCATCTCTGTCTCTCTGTCTTGCCAGCCTGTATAGATCAGTCTCTCCCTCCTTACTGTCCAACCTAGCATACAAGTCATAATAAGCCCCTTGTTTGGCCTTTGCTACCTCTACTTTCACCTTACGCTGCATCTCCCTGTACTCCTGTCTACTCTCCTCAGTCCTCTCAGTGTCCAAATTCTTCTAAGCACCCTTCCATCTAGGCAGGCAGTTTTAGAAAATACAGAATAAGGATAAGGTTACAGTGTAAAGATTTATATTTAGAATGCAGGCAAACTGTTATGTTTGTGATATGAAATTAGTTTCATGGTCATTCCATACACCCAAACTTAGACTCATTGCTCATAAACAGTTAAAGATGCAAATCATTCTAAATATTTTCTGGAACAGTAAACTTGACGACTCGCTTGATGGAGACGTCATTATAGCAACACCACCGGCTTCATTCTCATGTTTATTTTGGTAACGTCCCATCATTGACCACATGTTGTTACTGTACGCCAGGTTCTGGGAACAAACAAAACGCTTCACCCGCAATTAAAAATGATGTGTGCGGTTTCCTCTCTCCTACTGTGTGAACAATATAGCTTGAAACATAAGTTTCTTAGAAAATAAAATCTACTTTGTTTAGCGGCACCACTTCAAAATGCACCCAGACTTGTCATCTATTTCTGATTGGATACATGGTAAAACAAATATGACACAAACTGTCAATAATCAGAACACTAATTGGATCAATCTAAATGGTATTGACCTGATAGGCAGTGCACCACACTGTATCATCCATTGTGACACATCTGGGACCTGATGGTGTTTCAAATCCCCCCCCCATTGATCTGGTTCAACTGGTGACTGAACCACTTGACGGGTTCTAACGTCATCAGTCACATGGTTTTTCCCTATTTGAAGCAAGCTCTGAAGCAATGGTTCAGAAAAAAACCCTCCTATAATTTCCATCCATCCATTCATCTTCCACCACCATTTATATCAGGTCGCGGGGCAGCAGCTTCAACAAGGACTCCCAAACTTCCCTTGTCCCCCACATCCACCAGCTCTGACTGGGGGCTCACAAGGCGTTCCCAGGCCAGTGTTGAGATATAATCCCTCCACCTGGTCCTGGGTCTGTCCCGAGGTCTCCTCTCAGCTGGACGTGCCAGGAACACCTCCCTAGGGAGGCTCCCCGAAGGAGCAGCGGCTCTACTCTGAGCCCCTCGCGAACAGCAGTGTTTCTCACCCTATCTCGAAGGGAGACACCAGCTATCCGCCTGAGAAAGCCCATTTCCACCGTTTGTAACCGTGATCTCCGTGCAATCTCACTCTCCATTGTTCCCTCACTCGTGAACAAGACCCCAAGATACTTAAACTCCTTCACTTGTGGAAGGACCTCATTCCCCACACGGAGAAGGCAGTCCTCCTGCTTCCTGCTGAGGACCATGGCCTCAGATTTGGAGGTGCTGATCCTCATCCCCGCCGCTTCACACTCGGCTGCAAACTGGACCAGTGAGTGCTGCAGGTCACAGGCTGATGACGCAAAAAGGTCCACATCATCTGCAAAAAGCAGCGACGCAATCCTCAGCCCACCAAACTGTAACCCCTCATCACCATGACTACGTCTCCATATCCTGTCCATGAAAATCACAAACAGAATTGGTGATAAAGCGCAGCCCTGGTGAAGGACAACAGCTACTTGGAACAAGTCCGACTTACAGCCGAGAACCCGAACGCAGCTCTCACTTTGGGCATACAGGGATTGGATGGCCCTGAAGAGAGGCCCCCTCACCCCATACTCCCTCAGTACCTCACACAGTGTATCCCTGCGGATCCGATCTTACGCCTTCTCCAAATCCACAAAACACATGTAGAGTCCCCTCTAGGATCCCTGCGTTGGTAAAAAGCTGGTCCATTGTTCCACGACCAGGACGGAACCCACATTGTTCCTCCTCAAACTGAGGTTCGACAATCAGCCGGACCCTCCTCTCCTGCACCTTGGAGTAAACGCTCCCAGAAAGTGATGCCCCTGTAGTTGGCACACACCCTCTGCTCCCCCTTTTTAAATAGAGGAACCTCCAACCCAGTCTGCCACTCTTTCGGTACTGTCCCAGACTTCCAGACAATGTTAAAGAGGTGTGTCATCCATGACAGCCCCTCAACACCCAGAGCCTACAACATTTCCGGGCGAATCTCATCAACACCCGGGGCTTTTCCACCGTGAAGTTGTTTAACTACCTCGGTGACTTCGCCCAGAGAGATTGATTCAAATCCCCCATCATCCTCCAGCTCTGCCCCTGCAACAGAGGATCGGTCAGTTGGGGTAGTTGGATTCAGGAGTTCCTCAAAGTGTTCCTTCCACTGACCGACAACCTCCTCAGTCAAGGTCAACAGTTTCCCATCCTTGCCATATACAATTTGGATGGTCCCGCGTTTCCCCCTCCTGAGGTTTTGGACAGTCCTCCAGAACAACGTTGGTGCCGTCCGATAGTCCTTCTCCATGGTTTCTCCAAACTCCTCCCACACCCTCTGTTTTGCCTCCATCACAGCCCAGGCTGCAGTCCTCTTGGCCTGTCTGTACCTTGCAAGTGCTTCAGGAGTCCACAGGGATAATATGCCCCTGAAAGCCTCCTTCTTCAGTCGGACGGCTTCCCTTCCACCGAGGTCCACCACAGTGTTCGAGGGTTACCACCCCTCAGCAATGGAAGCTTTTAACATCGACCAGTCAGGTTTGATACCCCCAGCCTCCACAGAGATGCATGAGAAGCTCCTTTGGAGGTGTGAGTTAAAGGCCTCGCGGACATAGTCCTCATCTAGATATTCCCAGTTCACCCACTCTACTCGTTTGGGCTTACCAGGTCTATTCAAAGGTTTCCTACGTCAACGGATCCAACTCACCACCTGTTGAGACAACTCTGCCCCTCTCTTCATCCGAGTGTCCAAAACACATGGTCGAAGGTCAGATGATACAATCATAAGATCGATCATTGACCTCCGACCCAGGGTGCTCTGGTACCAGGTACACTTATGAGCATCCTGTGTTCGAACATTGTCTTAGTTATGAACAATCCGTGACTAGCAAAGAAGTCCAACAACATAACACCGCTCGGGTTTAGATCAGGGAGGCCCTTCCTCCCAATCACGCCCCTCCATGTGTCTCCATCATTCCCGACGTGTGCATTGAAGTCCCCCAGGACAATGGGGTCCCCTACAGGGATCCCGTCAAGGACCCCATTAAGGGACCCCAAGAAGGCCAAATACTCTGAACTTATATTTGGTGCGTATGCACAGTCAGAGATTTCCCTCCCACAGCCTTAAGGCGTAGGGAAGCGACCCTCTCATCCAAAGGGGTAAACTCCAACACAGCGGGGCTCAGCCGGGGGCTTATGAGTATCCCCACACCCGCCCTGGGCCTCACCCCTGACGCAACTCCAGAGTAAAACAAGGTCTAACCCCTATCCAAGAGTTTGGATCCAGAACCGAGGCTATGCATGTGGCAAGTCCCACCAGATCCAACTGGTAACGCTCCACCTCCAACACAAGCTCCGGCTCCTTACCCGCCAGTGAGGTGACATTCCATGTCCCCAAAGCCAGATTTTGCTGCCCGGGTCTGGTCGGTCATGAACCCCTGTCGTCACTGCCACCCATATGGCAGCACACCCGACCCCATCGATCTGCCCTGTTGGTGGTAGGTTCACAGGGGTGGGAAAAGTCCACGTTGCCTTTTTGGGCTGAGCTCGACTAGGCCCTGTTGCAGACCCAGCCACCAGGCGCTCGCTGACGGGCCCTCCGTCCAGGCCTGGCTCCAGACCTGGGCCCCGGGCTTCCTCTGGGCAGGGTCACTTGTTTCCCTTCTCGTTCTTTCATGAGGTCTTCTGAACCATCCTTGTTTGGCCCTTCACTTGAGACCTGTTTGGCTTGGGTGCCCTACCAGGAGTACAAGATTCCCGACAACATTGCTCCCAGGATCCTTAGGGCACACAAACCTCTCCACTACGATAAGGTGATGGTTCCCTGGAGAGGTCCTGTAATTTCATAGTTGTAATTTTTACAGTATAAGTTACAATTGCAATTTTATTATTCATCATAATAAACATGCAAATCCAAACAGGTTTTGTTACTGTGTGAAACCAAACACAATGTGGTGATTGCGGTTGACACACAATAAAGGAATACAGAGGAATAAAGCTGATGAGCCATACAATGAAGTTATGGGAAAGAGTAGTGGAAGCTAGACTAAGGGCAGAAGTGAGCATTTGTGAGCAGCAGTATGGTTCCTTGCCAAAAAACACCACTACAGATGCAGTATTTGCTTTGAGGATGTTGATAGAGAAGTACAGAGAAGGCCAGAGGGAGCTGCATTGTGTTTTTGTAGATCTGGAGAAAGCTTATGACAGGGTGCCCAGAGAGGAACTGTGGTATTGTATGAGGAAGTCTGGAGTGTCAGAGAAGTATGTTAGAGCGGTGCAGGACATGTATGAGGACTGTAAGACAGTGGTGAGGTGTGCTGTAGGTGTGACAGAGGAGTTCAAGGTGGAGGTGGGACTGCATCAGGGATCAGCTCTGAGCCCCTTCTTGTTCGCTATGGTGATGGACAGGCTGACAGACGAGGTTAGACAGGAATCTCCATGAACTATGATGTTTGCAGATGACATTGTGATCTGCAGTGAGAGTAGGGAAGAGGTGGAGGAGAAGCTAGAGAGGTGGAGGTTTGTCCTGGAAAGGAGAGGGATGAAGGTTAGCCGCAGTAAGACAGAGTACATGTGTGTGAATGAGAGGGACCAAAGTGGAAGAGTGAGGTTACAGGGAGAAGAGATCAAGAAGGTGGAGGATTTGAAGTACTTAGGGTCAACAGTCCAGAGCAATGGAGAGTGGGGAAAAGAGGTGAAGAAGCGTGTCCAGGCAGGATGGAATGGGTGGAGAAAAGTGTCAGGTGTGATGTGTGATAGAAGAGTTTCAGCTAAAATGAAAGGAAAGGTGTACAAAACTGTGGTGAGACCAGCGATGTTGTTTGGTCTAGAGACAGTGTCACTGAGGAAAAGACAGGAGACAGAGCTGGAGGTAGCAGAGATGAAGATGCTGAGGTTCTCTCTGGGAGTGACCAGGAAGGATAGGATCAGGAATGAGTACATCAGAGGGACAGCACATGTTAGAGGTTTTGGAGATAAAGTCAGAGAGGCCAGACTGAGATGGTTTGGACATGTCCAGAGGAGAGATAGTGAATATATTGGTAGAAGGATGCTGAGTTTTGAACTGCCAGGCAGGAGGCCTAGAGGAAGACCAAAGAGGAGGTTTATGGATGTAGTGAAAGAGGACATGAAGGTAGTTGGTGTGAGAGAAGAGGATGCAAAGGACAGGGTTAGATGGAGGACACTGATTCGCTGTGGCGACCCCTGAAGGGAAAAGCCGAAAGGAAAAGAAGAAGAAGAAGAAGACACAATATTTAATGTTCGGTGAACCCTAACAGGACGAGCTGTAGGGAAGAGAAGAATTAAATCTGCTTTGTTACTTGACTGATATACTTCATCACGCTTTCAGTGACAATAGAGTTAGGGTGGAATGGAGTAATATTAACATGCCTAATAGAACTTGGGCTGACTTTTGAATGAAATAGAATAATAGATATTCTGCAATTTTGCCAATAAAAACCAGGTCAAAATTATGCTAGCAGTGTTACCAGCTTGTTCCATCGACTACAAAAAGCCCATAATCCATTGTGTTAACATCGTCATCTTAAAATAAAAATAGATACTGAAGTTAAGCTTGTTGTCCAGATGTTTGTATAGCAGTGTGATTACGTACATTTAGAAACAGTAATGGTTTTTTACTGTACAGTATCTTTGATGACTCCTTGAATTCTCCAAACTAACAGAGAGAGGAGGTGTTTCCTAATGTTTCCTATTTAACATTAGGAAAAAATAAAAGAACATGAAGATGTGTCAATATTTATTCAGCCAATAGGTTTTTTCTTCATCCACCACTCTGAAACATCTGAAGCGCTGCACAAATGATGAGTGTGATGAAATAATGACATGAGTAATGTGTTCTTTGTCAGTGTGTGATTGGCACAATTCCCTGTCGTGTATTTTTAGTCTAACTTGTATGATCATGGCAACAAAGAACTTCTGCATAAACAAACATTTAACCTCCATCGGGGGTGGAGCCCCCCAATGGTCAGACCCTAGAACCACCCTGATTACATCATTTAGAGGCAGGTTCATTTCATCACGTGACAAAGTTATTGTTTTACAAGCGAATCAGCTATATGGCACACAGCTTCAGTCTGAAGTCTCAGAGCTCAGGAGCTTCTCATCTCCTTTCCTCTCTGATCATGACAGACATTGAAGAATTTGAACTCTGCTTTCCACAACTGTTCAATACCTCCTGTAGAAAGCCAGTGCAGAATCATGTTAAGACCATCGTCCTTTACTTCCTGCTGTCTTGTATCTCTGTGCTGACTGTGATTCTCAACCTGCTGGTCATCATTGCTGTCTCCCACTTCAAGTATAATCAGATTTTTATTTTATTTTATTAACTGACAACTCTTCATTGTGCAGGGAAGATTTTTGGACAATAGGTATATTGCTAATTGACAGCAGTAAAAACATTTTTGAATAGTGTACACGAACTGCAAAGCATTTGATGTTTTTTCTTATACTCTACATTGTACAACCACTACTGATCATAACTCTATCAATGTAGTTGCATGAATGTTGAAATCCAAACAGGTTTCAATGTCTCAAACCCACGATGAACACAATCTTGCTTTTGTAATCATATTACATATTCTGACCCGTGTTGTAACTTCATACATTCTGGATTGTTTTCTATGATGATATATTGAGTGATTTCCACTTGTGTTATAATGATCACATCATTTTTCTCCAGGCAGCTCCACACACCAACCAACCTCCTCCTCCTCTCTCTGGCTGTCTCAGATTTCTCTGTTGGATTCCTGATGATGCCGATTGAAATCCCCCACACGGGGGGCTGCTGGTTTTTGGGGAATCTGTTTTGTGGACTGTTTGTTTACGGTGCTTTGATTATTACCTCTGTCTCAGTAGGAAACATGGTGCTCATATCAGTTGACCGATATGTGGCCATTTGTGACCCTTTGTGTTATTCCATCAAAGTCACTGTAAGAAGAGTTGAACTCTGTGTTGGTCTGTGTTGGGCCTGTTCTGTGTTCTATAATGGTGTGATACTGATGGACTTCCTGAAACATCCAGGTAGATATAATTCCTGCTACGGAGAATGTGTTGTTGTGGTTAACTTCATTAGTGGAGCTGTTGATATCGTGGTGACCTTTGTTGGCCCCATTGCTGTGATCATAGTTCTGTACCTGAGAGTGTTTGTGGTGGCTGTGTCTCAGGCCCGAGCCATGAGGTCTCATGTTACCTCTGTTACACAATAGCGTTCAGTTTGTGTCACGAAGAAGTCTGAGAGGAAAGCAGCCAGAACTCTTGGTATTGTTGTGCTTGTATTTCTCATTTGTTTTTGTCCATATTATTATATGTCTGTTGCAGGTGAAGATAATTCATTCAGTAAAGAGTTTTCCAACTTCTCTTTCTGGCTACTTTATTGTAACTCTTGTTTAAATCCAGTGATTTATGCTTTTTTCTATCCCTGGTTCAGGAGATCTATGAAACTCATTGTTACACTTCAGATCCTGGAACCGAACTCCTGTGATATCCACATCCTGTAGAGATGTCTGTAGTAAATCTGTAGAGTCTGGAATAAAATGATAAACAGGAACCAAAGACAAGTAATAAAAAAGGAGTAACACATGTTCTTTGTTGAACTGGGATTTACTATATCTTAGACAAATATAAAGCATTCTTTGTGCATTTATTTCATCATGTTTTCACAAACATTTTTCATGAATTGAATGTTTTCAAAAACCATGAATTATCTCCAAAATTTTAAAATAATGTGCCAAATTGTGTATTGTGCACGCCATCACAGTGTGGCGCACCTCCTCGGGACTGTACAGCAGCATATCCCCAGTCCCGTCCAGCCAGTGGCACCGCTCCATTCCAACAGAGTGAATGTCCTCTCAACCACTGACGAAGAGCGGAGGTCATCGTACCTCATTGTTTTTTATTCATGATAAGTTACCCAGCATCACCTCTAAGGATCAACAGCTGTAGAAACATGCGTACGCTGCCCATGATGTACATACATGATATGTTACATGTTTGTGCATGAGCACCGTTTCTACATACACACCTGTTGTTCACTCTTTGGTAGTGTCACTTAAACCAAGGACAGCCAACAGAACACACTCACATAAAGATTGTACCTCAGACATAACGTAATACAGTACAGCTACACTAGTACTGTATAATGACAATAAAGGATTTCCAATTTACATGAGAAATGTCATGTGTTTGAGGATCCTGGCAGTATTCATGTGTACGTGATTGTTTTGTTTTTAATTTTCTTATTTTATATACTGTAGTAATCCCCAAAGGGAAATTAATAGCCTACTCTAGTTAACACTGTTAGTCAATCACATGTGTCATGTCTCCGGACAATTAAGCTTTCCTTTTCTTTGTTTTCTTTTCTAACATGTCATATCATTCCAGATCCTGTCTCATCTGCAATCACTTCATTCCCTGCACCTGCTGTCTTTCCACACACCTGCAGCCTCTCCCCAATCTGTCTCCACACTTCAAAAGCCAGCTCAGCCCCCTGCTCTCTGCCAGATTGTTTTAGTGTTCGCCCTGACTCTCCAGCCTTTCATTCCTGCCTGCTATTCTGATTCCTGGGATTGACCCAGCCTGTTTCCCAGACCCTGCCTTTCGTCGACCCCTCTCTGGATTTGTCTGCCTGGTTTTTTGGATTGCTTTCCTGTGTATGACTTCGTCTGGTTTTTGGACTCTGCCTGTTCGTCTGTCGTTTGGTTTGTTGGACTGATTACCCGGTACCTGACTCCTGCCTGTATTATTAAAGCTGTTCTAAGACTTAACTTGCCCGCTACTCTGTCGTGCTTTTGGGTTCCCCTTGCCGGTCGTGTTCGACCCCTTGACAACATGCATATACTGTATATGTTGTGTACAGGTCCTGTAACAATGTTGACAGAGTTCAAGGTGGAGGTGGGACTGCATCAGGGATCAGCTTTGAGCCCCTTCTTGTTCGCTATGGTGATGGACAGGCTGACAGACGAGGTTAGACAGGAATCTCCATGGACTATGATGTTTGCAGATGACATTGTGATCTGCAGTGAGAGCAGGGAAGAGGTGGAGGAGAAGTTAGAGAGGTGGAGGTTTGTCCTGGAAAGGAGAGGGATGAAGGTTAGCCGCAGTAAGACAGTACATGTGTGTGAATGAGAGGGACCAAAGTGGAAGAGTGAGGTTACAGGGAGAAGAGATCAAGAAGGTGGTGGATTTGAAGTACTTGGGGTCAACAGTCCAGAGCAATGGAGAGTGTGGAAAAGAGGTGAAGAAACGTGTCCAGGCAGGATGGAATGGGTGGAGGAAAGTGTCAGGTGTGATGTGTGATAGAAGAGTTTCAACTAAAATGAAAGGAAAGGTGTACAAAACTGTGGTGAGACCAGCGATGTTGTTTGGTCTAGAGACAGTGTCACTGAGGAAAAGACAGGAGACAGAGCTGGAGGTAGCAGAGATGAAGATGCTGAGGTTCTCTCTGGATGGATTGAAAGGTAACTCAACTGTCATACAGTTTCATATTTCTGTGATGCCGTTTATCTGCAGCAGCAGAGGCCAACTTGTAGGCCTGTTTCAAGTCTTTTCAGTTTTGTGTGTGACATTGTGGTAAATCCAGCCTGCCCTTACCACTGAAATGGGTTAATTATTTTTATTTAAGTATATTGTAATTTATTTTCGCTCCACATGGTCAGTACCTACCCAAACATTTGTTTGCTACACATGGCCCAACCTGAATCAGCTGTGAATCACAATTGTTTTCAGTTTGTTGCAATTTTTATTAGCTTATATGTACATTCCATTCAGTTTAAAAAAGACACACAAAGCATCTGATTAAATCATTTAAAGTCAAATCAAACAAATGCTGTGATACTTACCTTCTGTCCTGGCATAAATTGTCTAAAAGATCCACACCTGGTTTCCATGATCATTTTATAGGGAGGTGAAAACGACCAGAGCGTACCACTGTGAAAGGGGTGTTTGATTTTGGTTAAAAGTATTAATCAATGTTACCAATGTTGTGGTTGCTGAATTTCAGCAGACGGTTCACCACGAGTACAGGAGTTGTGTCATGTGTTTTGAAATGTATTTTTTTGTTCATCATTGTCACCATAATTATGGTTGAATTTGTGTTGGGTTCCCTGGAGAGAACAGTTGGTCATGACCAGCAGTATAAAAGCTCTGACCGAAAGCATGGTGGGGGAATTTGTCTAAACTAGCTCAAGGTGAGGGATGTGCTGCTGACAGTACATGGTCTTTTTTTGTTGTAAGTAGAGAAATAAAAGAAAAAGGTTTTACCTGCAATTTTTTTGATTGGCTCATTTCTGTACACCTGGCCCTCATCAAACAAACTCAATTACAGACATGCATCGTCAGTGCCATCTGGTGAAGTTCCAAAACACAAGTCAACAGGAAGTCTCGCCTCCCCGCCGAACATCAAGTAGTTAAGAGAATAACCTGTGGCATCACACTTAGTGCTATTGTACGCATGGAGCAAGTAAGGGACATGGCGACTCCATGTACGCTTCTTCTCTCGGCCTAACGTACCAAGCATGGAGAGCAGAGTTCTATCGAACCTTTATGGTTGATATGGGGCTGTCCATGACTTGTGTATCCCCATCAGGGTCAACAGGTCTCGGATCAAAAGACTCTCAAAATCTCTTCCTTGATCTGAATGGATCCTCGAGGTCAGTCCATAATGTATAAAATATTCCTCCATCAAGACCTTTGCCACAATAGTGGCTTTTTGGCTTTTTGTTGAGAAAGCTTGAGCATATCTAGTGAAATGATCAGCAACCACTAGCACGTGACTTATGCCCTTGGAGTCAGGCTCCATGGACAGAAAGTCCATGCGCACCAAATCCATAGGCCCATGGATCATGATCTGGTGCAGTGGAGAAGATCTCTGCACAGGTTTTGTGAGAGTGACACACTCTCCACAGTTCTTAATGTATTCTTCCACATGTACTGACATCTTTGGCCAAAAGAATCTACTTCAGAGCTGGTCAACTGTTCTCTCTGGTCCAAGATGTCCCAGGTATCATGCATAGCCTGCATAACCATTTCCCGAAACTCTCTGGCCAGGACGAGTTGCCTGACCACATCTCTAGAAGGTCTTTTGCTATAGCGGTACAACAATTCATCTTTCAGCAGAGACAGTTTTCTAGCTTCTCTTTTGAGCCTGGACATCTCAGGACACTTGTTCCCATCTTATGGCCATTTTCCATGCTTGACAGCCCGAATGGCTGGTCAAATGGCTTCATCCTCTTCCTGAGCCTTCCTAAGAGTCGACTTAGACAGGAGTTCCAACGACTTTAACTCTATGTGGGTTGGGAAAGCATACATGTCAGGGACACAGTGAGAAGAAGCTCCAAGGTGAGAAACACAGATGGGTGTACTGCGGACAAACCCTGTGCTCTATCAAATGGTCTTCACTCCAGATTGAGGTATAGTCACCCAACCGTTGTCATCTTCTTCTGGCATGTTCCTTGACAATAAACTGGCATCGATATTCTGTCGTCCTGATCGATACTGGACATCAAAATCAGCTAGCCAGCAATGCCCTGCTGCATTGAGCTTGGCTGTAGACAGCATGTACGTCAAAGGGTTGTTATCGGTACGTACGGTGAATCTAGCCCCATGCAGGTAGTCGTGGAATTTGTCCACTACTGCCCACTTCAGTGGCAGGAACTCTAACTGATGTATGGGGTAGTTTTTTTCTGCAGAGCAAACTTTTCTACTCGTAAAGGCGACCGGTCTTAGGCCTTCGGGGTGTTCTTGATAAAGGACAGCACCAAGACCCTTCAAGCTTGCGTCTACATGCAGGGTATATGGCTTTCGTGGATTGGCAAATGCCAGGACAGGCGCATGAGTCAAACTGTTTATTATACGATGGAATGCATCTGTGCATGATTTGTTCCATCTTTCTCCAAAAGGCTCAGATTCTTTCAAATAAACTTTGTTTATATCTGAGGCATACTTATTTCTTTTCTGAGTTGGACTATAGCCCTTAGTGAGTTCAGTCATTGGTCTTACAATTGCTGAGTAATTCTTTATGAAACGTCGGTAATACCCACAAAATCCTAGAAAAGATTGCAGTGTCTTCAGATCCGTTAGCTTTGGCCATGTGGTGACGGCCTCAATTTTGTCTAGATCTGGAGCAACTCCATCTGCCGACACAATGTGTCCTAGATATTTGACCTTAGGCGTTCTGCTATTCAAGAGTCTGTTCTATGCACATTCTTTTTTTTTTTTTTCTCTTGTCATGTATTCTCATAGTTTAACCCCATAAAAGGGGGTTAACCTTTTATGAGATCAATGCTTATTTTAGTCTTGCAGCAAAATCTTTTATATATTTTAATGCGTGCATTCCTCTCTGGGAACTAAATTGTCAGTCTTTATTAGAATTTCCTATTGTGAGCCAGAGAGGGGGGTGCTGCACCTCTGTGAGTTAAGGGGGAAGGAAAAAGGAGACAGGGATAGAGAACATAAACAAGGTAGTGGATAGACAGGCAGTGCTGTTGGGGTGAAAAAGGTTTAGGCTGTTTTATTCTATCTTAGAACCGATATCTCAACCCCAATGTTACAAAACATCAGATTAGTGGAGGTCCTGACAGTATAGAATAGACCACCAGAGGAAACCAGTGTAGGAGGAAGATAGAGGGCATAAGATTGTGATGACTGAAGTGAGACTCCTCACGTTCTGACGGGACCCAATGGTTCTCAATAATTGGACTCGACAGGAGCTGGTAAGCCCTGACCCAACATGCATGTGTGATGAAACCAACACCCAGATAGGCTACCAGAACTCAACAGGGCGATGCCAACCGAGCACTCCCAACCCCGGCAGCCAGGAGCATCAAGAAGCCATCACCCAAAGAGCCACCGGGGATACCGAGAACCACGTAGACCCGGGGACCCAGAGGAGGCAGCGGCTGCCACCGCCAGGGCGCATGGGCCAGGCCCAAGGGGCACGAGGCAAGGAGGCTCCTCCATCACCCCCCCATCCCGCCCCGCCACACCCCCCAACCCCCCACCCCCATCCACCACGCCCACACCCCGCCAACCCCCCAACCCCAGGGGACAGGAATGCCACCCGCAGCCCCAGGGGCCAGCCGCAGTGACCGGGCGACATGTGACTCACCCCCCTACATAGCCCCCCTAGACCGGACATGGGGTATTGCAACCCCACATGCCCGTCAAGCCTCCCGCAAGCGCGGGCAGACCAGAGATAGGGCCCACACCAACCCTCCAGATACGGCAGAGATCCCCAGCGGGCCACAAGCCCCCCCGCGCCGCCGCCCACAATTGGAAAGTCGACCAGAGGCAGCCAGCCCCCACACACCGCCGGTCGTCCGAGGCAGCCCATGCCAGGCCCCATCGCAGCCAACCCGCCCACAGGTGCCCCCACGCCGAGCCCCGCCCATAGCCCAGGTCCATCCGGAAACCGACGGCAATGCCATCCCACGCCCCAGCACCCAGCAATGTACACCAACTGCCGGCCACCAACCGCAGATCCCAGGCCAACAGCGGCGGCAAGGCACATGCCACAAAGTCGACCTAACGTGCCACACCCGATAGGCCAGCAGGTGAGCCATGCAGCACCCACAGGTACATGGGAGACAGGGTCCGCGGGGGAGAAGTCAGGCCGCCCAGCAACCATCCCGCCCCTAAGCGCAGCGACGACTTCGTACCACCCAACCACCCCCGCATCCACGGGCCATCCCCCCGCAGCCCGACCCCCAGGCCAGTCCAGACAGCCCACACACTGCCCCACCCCCACATCAGAGCCACAGCGCCACATCCCCGGTCCCCACCGCCGCGCAGCGAATCAACGGCCACGACCGACAACCAGCAGCCACCAACAACAATTCGGCCGCCATAGAATGCCCGCAACCAAGCCCAACCCCCCAGAAGCCCAAGCCGAGCCACAGGCCCAGGTCATACAGCCCCTCCCCAGCCATAGGCCCCAGAGGGCCGCGCCCCACCAGAAGCGCCATGTTGTGTGGAGTCTACGCTACCCTCCCTGTTATTATGCTTCCTCAATCCCTGACGAGGAAACTCTCCCAACCCTGTGTTCCTGTGCTACCTAGTGTGGGATGTGGTGCATTAAAAATTTGAAGGGGAAGCCAAGCGCTGTCCAGACTACTCCAATCATCGCAGGGCCCCCTCCAAAGTGTGTGTGTGTACGTTGCATTAAAATTGGAGGATGGGGGGAGAGAAGTGAGGCGTATATGGGGAGGATACGGCACCCTAGACCACTGCAATCCGCCCCACAACCATGCCCACTGCCCTCACCCCCATCCATTCCCAAAGCCCTATCTGTGCCCTGCATGTGCCTAAAAGTTATCATGTATAGTGCAGTGTGAGATATGTGAGACATTAGGAGGCAATCTGGTGTGGGCCCGGCCCACATGAACAGGGCCATGAGGAGGACCAGGATCACAGCCGGTCAATCACCCAGAGCCCGCAACACGGCCCGGCCAAGACCACCAGGGCGCCGGCAAGGCCACAGGCGCCTGGCATCCCCCAAAGCTACCGATGATCTACCGGCAACTGGCCCAGGCCACCAACCCGCCCTGCAACAGTAACAACCCAGAGACGCACCACCATGGCACCACAGAGGGGAATGAAGGCGATGCATGCACCGCCCCACCAGGCACGGCCGCCGGACCACAGAGGGCCAGTCCCGCAGGACCGAGGCCAGCGAGTAGCCCAAAGCCACCACACCGTCCAGGGGAGGCAGCCGCCGAACAGCCAGCCCCCCCCCCCCCCCCCCCCCCCCCACACCAACCCCACCCCCTCCCCCTCACGACTAACCACTGAACAAACCAATGGAGCCACACCGCCCACAAGCCAGCCACACACACCAGGCCAGGTGCCCCGGCATCGCAACACATGCCCACCAACCACCGCCAGCCGGACACCACCGGCCAACCGCCAGCAGCCAGCCCACCCCCGACGCACTGAGGCATTTTCCAGCGCCACCACCGGTCCACCAGCCAGACCAAAGGTCAAGCGCAGGCCCAACGAAACGGGTCCCATGAGCGGACAGCAGACGGCGCGCCACCAACAAAGCCCGATCTCCAGCCAGCCACACCAGCCCGCAGCGCGACAGCCCCAGCAGCACCCAGCAGACCCCCCACCGCAAACAGGGACACGGAGACTGAACCCATGGCCCACCCGGAATCCCTGCCGCACCCGGATACTGTGTGATAGGGTGTGTCACATTCTAACAGCTCCAGTTTTCTTTCGGACTACAACAATAGGAGATGCATTGGGGCTTTGCAACTCAGTTATAATGCCTACCTGCAGCAGTTCTTGCAAATGTTTTCTTACATCTTCGATATCTGCAGGGGCTAACTGATGTGATCGTTGACGGAAAGGCCGGGATTCAACGAGTATGATTCTATGCTCTACCTTTTTGCTACACCCACGTCCCATGGATGCATTGAGAAGACATGGGACTTCTGGGCAAGTTTCTTACATAATCTGTTCTTCCATGACTCAGATATAGGCAAATTTCCAAAGTTGAACACGCTCCCATCAAAATCAGAGAAAGCAGTCTCCTTTGGGGAATGGTCGCAACAGAGTCGATATGGTACACACATCCAATCACGACTCCCACCGGTATAGAAGTTTCTCTTGAGGACTCATTCTTGAGGAGTACTCTCAAGCTACTGACATTTAATGCCCCACTAGGCACAACCATGGGATAACAAATTACCTCAGCAGGCACGTTAGCTGTAGGTGATGAATCTATCATCAATATTTCTCATGTAACAGGCTTCATCAGCTCGACTTTGCATGCAACCTGTGTCGCTACCTGGGGGTAAGCTCAAAGGGGCCAGGGTTCATCCACTTGACATGGCCAGCCTCATCATCACGGACCTGAACAGCAACACCCTTGTGTGCAGGTTGATTTTCCTTTACACAAACACAAAGGCCTAGTGTTCTGGTGACATCAATGCCATTGTCTTTGCACTGGCTAACCAGATGTCTAACATGGCTTGCACTGGTGCCCACAAGAACAGATGTTTTATCATCAGTTCTGGAATTAGGACATATTAAAGCTAAAACAGTTCGAGTCTGTGGGGTACCCAAGACCTCAGCTGGATACTCCATATCAACTACCACATAACCACGGTAAGGGTAGCTTGTTCCAGACTCCCTTAAACCACACAGGAAAAGACCAGATATAGGTTGAATGGGAACATCAGACAAGTATTTCTGGTACCAGGGCTCAAAAATGATAGTCACCTGAGAGCCACTATCTAATAATGCAGTACAGGGCTGACCATTAACTTTCAGCTGCACCAGGCCAGGGGGCCCAACCAACCCATCAGGAATATGCACATTTTCAGACATGTCAGCCAAACTTGTCTTAATGGCTCAACTAGCTGTATTAGATGTGGCATCACCTGATGGCTGATTGTTCTTTGACAGCTTCAGCGCCTGAATACGTCTCTTAATAACTTTAGCTGGGTTTTCTGGGCTTTTACACTTCCCTGCAAAATGCCCATTCTCCCCACATCGATAGCAAAAATGTTCTTCCAACATTTTGAAAGACCGTTGCAGGGATCTGGCTACTGGTCTTGAGGTGTTCACAGCTGAAACAGCAACTTGCGGTTCAACAACGTTATTTGCAACTTTCTGTTGTAACCGCTTCAGTTGTTTTTTCAAAGCTGCAATTTCACTATCAGAACTACGCTCACTGTGCACTACATTGGGGGAAGTTTTTGCAATGCTGGCTGATGTGTCTTGTACTGGTTTAGACATGACAGCAGCAATAATGGTTTTAAGTGCTTTAATCTCAGACTTCAAGTCGGTTTGACCTCTACATTCAGTTTTACATTTGCACTTGGTATAACAGGAGTAATTTTTTTACGTGACACCTCAAATTCCTCTTCTGTGCGTATCTCCTTCACAGTTGGAGAAAGGTTGGGGGCTTTGCTCACCTCTCTCTCAACCGAAGGTTCACTACCATCAGATCAGAGTTTATGGCACCACGTAACAATTGTTCAAGCCCGGCTCTATCTGCAATACCAACAGGGAGACCACCTCTCCGCACAACCCTATTCAACGCCTATTCTAGACGTTGGAAGTAGTCAGCTTCTCCCCAGGTTATTGCTGCAGTTACATATGCATTCTTGCAGTGAATCCAGTGTTGTGCAGAGACAGGTTATTAATAATAATAACAATGGATTAGATTTGTGTAGCGCTTTTGTAGGCACTCCATGACTCTTAACAGTAGATCTAATATTCATTGGTTTCTCACTCATACTTGGTGATGGTAAACTGCATGGGTAGTCGCAGCTGCCCTGTGGCAGACTGACGGAAACCTGGCAGCCAATCTGGGCCACCTGGCTCTCTGACCACCACTGGAACAATCACACACATTCACACACTAGGGAGTCCCTCACTGGACTCAGGGAGGGCAAACTGTCTTGCCCCAAAACACACAACATCATCATATTAGGGCCCAATGTTACCAGATGTCTGACACAGTTGGTCGTTCTCTGATCCACTTGCCACTTGGACATTGTTGTTGTGTGGTGCTTTTCATTCTCGGATGTTAGTTTCTCATCTTGTGCTCAAGCACTTTAAGGATCATCAAGGATTACTGTTGCTATACTGTGTTTTAGGTTACTAGTTTCTGTGATGGTCCTTAGCACGTCCTCTAGCATATCTTGCATACAACTCAGCTTTGGTTGGTCTCCTGTCTTGGGTCAGGATGTTCGTATCATTGGTGCTTAGTACCACATCATCAAACCAGGGGATGATGATGACCCCCCATCCTCCTCCCCTGCTGACCAATTGTCATTGTTTTTGTAGTGCTGTAATACACTGAACTATCAGCTGTTTTGTTGTCTCTCTCTCTCACACACACACACACACAGACCAGCAAAATGAGCACGATGCCGTTGCTGTCATTTCTTGCAGCAATAGTAGGAGTCCTCATCATATTACAAATGGTAGTACCTTAAAGTGCAAGCTAATGTGGGTTTTATCACAATAAACAGTTTGTTAACTTCTACAGATGTTTTCATATACTGATGCTTCTTCTGAGGCATTGCCGTGCAATTGAACTGCTGTGAAACCCTGTGCAGTCTGTTTCATCTCTGAAGGTGTTTGAATTTGCTTTGGGTACAGAGAGGGTAGAAGGTTCTTAGGATAATGCTTTGGCTGTTTGACTGTTTCTCTGACATTGAAGTTGTAGACACAGAAACAGAATCTCTGGATTTGTTGGAATATTCATAGAGATTCTTCCTGAAAGCACTATTGGTGTTTTGTTCCCTCTTAAAAAGAATTACGTAGCATTTTGAAAAAAAATGACAGCTCAGAATTCCGTAGTTTGATATGAGAATGACCACCATCTCCACAGCAGGTAGGTACACTCCTGAAATGGTGACATAGACAGGAACAAAGAGTAGCCAAGAGATGTGATAGAGCAGCATGCTGAGGGTAATGAATTTTGCCTCATTGTGCTGTTGAGGTAGTTTAGCTGCCTGTAAGGCAGGGCTCAAAACTGCGACCATTTTGGTCGCATATGCGCCCAAATTTTTATCAGTGCGACTATTAAATATATTTGGGAGCACCGGTGCGACTCGGGAAAAAAATCTGGTGCGCCTTTTTTTTCCTCTTCTCTCTCGCTCGTTCTCTCTCTCCTTAGACCAGGGGTCACCAGATGGTTCTGTCCGGACCCGTGACCCCTCCATGATAAATTCACCAGAGTAGATTTTCTTGGAGCATTTTCACTGACGGTTGCGGATACAGACGGCGGGCACTGCTCCTCCATTTAATACGGTAATAACGCCACTCAGTTCAGCCAATCAGATTGTTTGTCTACCCTGCTGTCAGCGTACCAGGAAGTGAGACAGCTCACTACCGCTGTGAGTTTACCGCTACAGGAGCACAGAAGAAGGGAGACAGCATAGCTCCAAACGAAGGGAGGTGAACGAGGAAAACCGCTGGTTAACAATGAGTGGACCACATTTATGTTTATTCCTCCGTCAGGCAGTTCAAAACCATTTGACCTATGGTCTGAACACGTAGCATCAATTAAAAGTGGTAACATGAAGCACCACTATGAAACAAAGCACAGATCTTTAGCACAGAATTATCCCCTGAAGTCCGAGCTGAGGGCAAAATGACCCAGAAGAATGCAAACGAATGTTCACTAAAGGCATGGTGGAGTTTGGGGCAACATAAAACATCTTTTAGTGATGTTTTAAAATACAAAACAATCCAATAATAACCAAAATGGTTCAGTCCAGGTACCGGGCTGGCCTGACAGCGCACCACAATGCGCTATTTAAACCACACCCAGGTAGTGCCTCGGTTTGGCCCCTGACCCGGAGGCGGACCAACGCAGCATCCTCAGGTGAGCGTCTCTCATACAGTTTTGTGTGGATGTGGGGAAAATGCGCAGGCGCCGAGTGTGCACCCTCGAATGCACTACCGCGACAGGTTGTTTGATGCGGACACGTGATGTGAACCTGCCGGTGAATGTGCGTGAAACAGTCTGAGCAGGACCGCGGTCCTGTCAGGAACCAATGAGAGCGCAGCTGTGGCTGCTCTCCTGGGCGAGGGTGAGAGGCACAGAGATGGTCTCTGTTGCTCCGTCACTGCCTTGCTTTTTGGTAGGTGCTCCTAAAGTCTTTGCTGGTGCTACTAACTTTTACATTTGAGAGCACCAGAGCTACCAAGAAAAAAAGTTAATTTCGAACGGTGCTGTAAGGCCACACAGATAGTGACGATGATTTAGGGCTGGTAGAGCTTCTTTAGAGCCTCCTGCAGCTCAGGGTTAAACTGGAAGGCTAGTAGGATCTAGAGCGTCTTGACCAGAATGCAGGAGACACAAAGAGTAAAGGTCAAACCAAAGAGCACCTGTCGAGCTTTACACTGGAGACTGTTAGGCCGACCAACAAACATTACTGCACTGATATACAGTAACTAATGATCAGAGAGAAAAGGATTGCCTGACTCACTATAGGAGTGTTGCGCTGATATAGAAACAGAGCTGATACCAGCACTGCCAGCAGGATGCCCAGGGCACAAAATGTCAGGAGCACCACAGCAAAGCCATCCTACCAGCAGAAGAAGAGAAGGGCTTTTGGTCGGCAGCTGGAGCTGCCTACAGGAGACCACTCTGAGTTTGTGTCACAGCTTAGATACTGGTCCATATCTGCAGCAACATAGAACAAAACAGTCACAAACATGCTCAAAATGATTTATATGGGCACAGAGAATCCAAGAAGTAGCATACTCTAAGTGTACCCCACATCATTGTCTTGGTTCGCAGTTATCAGGTCATGGTTATCCAAAGATGTTTCAATCAATCCACTGGACGTTAAGAAAGTTTCTTGAAGACGTTTCATCTCTCATCCAAGTGGCTTCTTCAGTTCTGAAGGTGTCTGGTCTTGTCCCTGTCTATTAACCCTGTGGGGTGTGGTCAGTGCTATTCACATTCCAACGACCATATTTGAAACCCGTCTGGCTCCTCAACAATGGTTTATCGGGTGCCAGGGGGAACTAAAGGGGGTCGCTGAAATGCGAGTTTCAGCGAGCCTTTGTTTACTGATGAGGGTCATTAGAATGAGACCATCACCTGGTTTCATCTGCTGAGACATTCTTTTAGGGAGGTGATGTCGCAGAGTGAGAAATTCACCTAAATTGCATGTTTTTTTGAGATGGGAGAAACTCTGAGAACTTGGAGAGAACCCAAGGGGAGAATGTACAAACTCCACACAGAAAGGACTCAGACCTGGAACCTTCTTGCTGCGAGGTGCTACCCACTGTGCAACAGTGCCACAAGAGCCATACCGCTATAAAATTTACTTTTAACTGTATCGACATTGCAGTTCTCTGTGTCACCACATGACACCAACGAACCGCCGATGGGATAGGCTAGGCTAGGCAAGGTTTTCTTCAAGTTCTATATCAGATGAGTTCTATCTACAATTTAATCTCGGTTCCAGATCTGTATCTTTACTATCTTATAAAAACAACAGAAAATTTTCAGTGAGTTCCATAAATTCAAGCTCGATAGATTACCAGATCAAAAATGTCCCTTGGATCCAGATCACATTTTGATGTGTGACGGACTGTATGGCAATGTGTTCAAATACTATTATTAAAACATTTTAGGCATTGCCCATTAAAGTAGAGGAATAAATGTTCAAAAAAAACCATCATAAAAACATTACCTACTCTGTAAAGTAACGACAGAATATGTACCTTGTTTACGTGTTTGTTTGTCTATCTGTACATTCTCTTGTACAGACAAACACAAAATATGTCTTTTGTGTAAAAAAAAAATTAGAGATTATGTAATGTCACATATGTACCACTAGGTGTCAGGAAGTTTCTGTATGTATACAAAAACCTTCACATCATTATAGTCCTTTCTAGCACTATAATAATGTGAAAGTTTTTGTCATTGCTAATTTTTCAAACACTGCTTCCTTGCATTTTACATTTCTATTTTTATTTTTTCACCTATGATGGTGCACAGGTATGTCTACTCCTCACCTGGTGAAGTTGTTTCATCCATGTTTTATCCACTGGTACTGAAGAATATCCTCTGGTGGCCAGGATGGAGAGCCATGCCAGCAGAACCCAAAGCCCATCCTTCTCCTGAATATGGTCTCCACCTGATACAAATTTGTAATTACATTTCCCACCATTATTAAAAAAAAAAACATCATCAGATTCTTACTCTCTTTGTTATTCTAGTTAAAATTCAACATGTTTTGATAAAATAACTTCTGGCAGAGATGCTGCACCTGAGCCAAAGCTTTCCTCTCCATACAGAGAAAGCCTGTCTGCGTTCATTAGATTTCCAAAGAACTTCCACTCAGTGGGAGTTTGATATAATTGTATGTTTGTTGGCTTCACTACTCCGCAGGAAAAAAGACGTGAGAGTATTGCGAGAAAGTACAATCAATATTTGAAACTAGAACATTTATTTTTTTTATACACGTACTTTGGCATGTATAATCTTTTTTAACAATCCATTTTACACCAAAGCTTTTACCGTACATGTTTGATGAGGGTAAACGTAAAGAACTGGTTTGTTGTGGCCGTGACATGACAGACAAGTATTTTTTACCCGTCTAAGGCAGTGCTTGTGGGAATGCTGCAGGAAAAGTCTGTCACCCTGTGTGCTGGAAATATGGGATGTAAAAAATGTTGTCCGCAATCAGAGCCACAGAGTTATGCGGGCTGACAAACAATCTGTTCTTTTCGAGAATCACGTTACAGTCCTAGAGGGCTAGAGAGAGGTTATAAATCCATGCCTTAAATTCAGCTTTCATGATGATAATGTGAACTGTTTGTGTCAATAACAAATATCAATATAGCTAACAATCTAAAGACAGGGATGTATAAAACTATGCGCTACCCATCACCATCAAACGCTGCCCCAAAGTCATACCGTCTGTCTCTCACGCTGTCAAAGAAATCTGAGGCATATGCGAGATTAGAGTCAGGGTGTTGACCCCCAAAGTCCTCCGACGGGACACGGTTGTATTGGTGAAAAATGATTCCCAAGAGTCCTTGTCCTGATACATCTGATTTATAAAAATAATATTAACCCACCAATCATGTATTAATAATCTAATAATAAAATGTAAACACTCAACTAAGGACATAATAATAAAAATCCAATAGGCTGGATCAATATTCCAACAAGTTGTGTCAAATAATCCAATAGCCTGTTCCAGGTGTTCTTCAGTAATACTTCTGTCTTTGAACAAAGACAGAAGTATTGCTAGACAAATATATGTATATCCAATTGTATATGTATATTCAATATATCCAATTGCTTTATTGAACCCTGCAAGAATCAATAGTCATAAATCAATTTCCTATATACATGGCTACGATATAGCAAGCAAGGATTAACACATTAAATTAAATTATTTAACATTTGGTCCAGTCTTTGAACAAGTAGTGTAGGACGACGATCAGGGAGTTGAATAATTTGGAGCCTGCAGTCCTTAAAACTAGAATTATGTGCTGATATGGAAGGAAAAAAATTGATCGATTTAAACTGTTGTTTTTATATGATTTCTGTGAACAGCTGAGAAAATACATATACTATGGTACAATATACTACAGAATGGGTGTTGACATTTTCTTGGTTCAGTCTGTACGTCCTTCCAGTATGTGACTGCAAATAAGATCCTGAGGTTTTGTCAGGAAAAGTTTTACAACCAATCACACAGAAGCAAGAGTAACGAGTAAAGCAAGAATGACACATTCTTTGTTAAACCTACACATTACAAGCCAGTTGCACTTGTCTTTCGTGGAAGGTAAGCATCTCTGCAGGTATGGATCCGATCTCTCGTTGACATGCTTTTGTTTGCTTTTGTAGCCACTGAAATCAGGTGATTGGTGTTTATTCCATTGCCATTTAAAAACTTCAGCATAGCCTCACAGATGTCTTCACCGTGTTTGGCCTTTCAATGGTATTAACCCATTTATTCCCAAATTTTTTCCAGACATAAAAATATCCAAATCATGTGTCATTAGTAACTAGGGATGAGCGAGTACACCACTATCTGTATCTGTATCTGTTCAACCAACTAGATTATCTGTATCCGTATCTGTATTCGGAATGGGTGGGGCTTAAACCGGAAGTGGGTGTGGTTTGACCGGAAATAGGTGGGGCTTAAATCACTACATTGTTTTAAGTCTAAAATTGATATGGATTGATCACAAGTTGCTGTATTTTTGCTTATTTTAAAACTATTTACAGAACAGCCTCAAAATTGAAATTCAAATAAATGTTTTTGATCACAAAAGTAAAGAACTATATATAGAACGAGTAAACACAAAGTGCATTAATGAAGTCCATGCAATAAAAAAAGTAATTAACTACAAAGTATGCATGAACAAGAATTGTCATACTCAACAAAACTTTTTAATTTTTTTTCTTCTTTTTCATTTTAATTTTTTTCTAGTACTTTTCTGTTTTTCCAATTATTTATTTTTAGTACCTAATGCTATTGCCATTTTTTTTTCCACATAAAGTTAAACAATATTGATTATGGTGTGTGTGTGTGTGTGTGTGTGTGTGTGTGTGTGTGTGTGTTTGTGTGTGTGTGTGTGTGTGTGTGTTTGTGTGTGTGTTTGTGGGTATGTGTGCACGCGCTATGTCTCAGTTAAAATGTTAAATATAGACATTATTAATTTGAACAGAGTTTAGAACAGGTAAAAAAAAAAAAGACTTTAACACCGAGGCGGGGGTTAAATGCACACGTACGTGCAACAACAACAACAAAAAAAACGAAGTTCACCACATAACCAAACACCAAAATAGAGACAAGCTGAAGAAAATCTAATAAGGACGTGAGCAACAGTGAAGCCACGAACAGAGAGATCAGTAACTGCGTGTACCGGAGACAGAGAGTGGGACAGGGAAACTCCGCTCTAACTGTAGTCTGTAGGGAGGGGCGGGAACTATGTGTGACTGGCCAATCACAGAGCGTGAAAACAGTCCGGCTGATTTTCTGTCAGTCCGATCACGAGTGTTAACGGGCTTTATTCGTATTCGTACTCGTACTCGTCAAGATGCATTATCCGTATCGGATACTTGTATGAAACGAGTATCCGGCTCAACCCAATTAGTAACCCTTTGAAATAATCAATCATGCTTTTTTGAAATTTTCATGGAAAAGTAGGTGAAAATGTGTGTTTTATGATCGGTCACAATTGTGACTGGTGGGATAATGTGTTGTACAACCATTCAAAGTATGCATAATAAATTAGTCATCCTACAGCAGGGCTAATTAAACTAAATTGTTCAAGGTGCCATTTTGTCAGAAACCCAAAAGGAGGAGAGTGTGCAATCCAGTATATGGCTCCATGTGGTACATGTCTCCACTGAATGAGACAAGGCTCCATAGCTTGTAGCCAAAACAAATTGGTTTAGCCCTGATGAATTGTTTACATCCATGTTGGCCATAGTGTGGGATCATGCTCTCATCCACTGACAGACATTCCTGAAATTGCATGACTTTGTACGACTGATTGAGCTCAGAGAAGATTGGTCTAACCTTAAAGAATGGGTCAGCAGTGATCTTTGTGTTGTCAACCACATGAACTGAGGCCATGATGTCGTCATCAAAGCGATTTCTCCGCATCGCATCTGAAATCATCTCATTGTGTACATCACTGTCAGTTGACCAGTACATGTGTCTCCTTGGTACAGTGTTGTATCCACTTGTGAGGAAGATCCCATAGAAGGTGGGAAGCTCATCCATACTCAGATTCAGATACTTGCCCTTGGTCTGGGTAGAGTAGAGGTTGGACATTTCAATAGTAATTTCTCTCAGGATGGGGGGATAAATCAGTAGGAAAAGATCCATTGGGTGGGGGTTGTTTTGTGTCCCACAGTCTGCAGCATTTGGGCTGTATACTATGTGTTCTGGAATGCCTGTTTTGGTAGGCCTCTGAGCGTTTGAACGCTCTATCTTTATTTTTGACTGCAACAAGCTTTGCTCTTGGCTCTTCTGGCTGCCCTCTCCAGTGGCTAGAGACCCTTGAGTCTTCTGACTGCCACTGCTGGCGGCTGCTGAGTTCTCTGACTGTCCCCTATGGCAGCTAGAGACCCTTGAGTCTTCGGACTGGCTCCTCTGGCAGCTAGTGGCTGCTGAGTCTTCTGGCTGGCTCTCATTGTTATGTTGTGGTGTTGGAAGGCCGGTATGATGGATGGGAGAAAGGGTGTGGTGATGAGGTCACCGTCATCTACTTGCAGAAGTTCAGCATTTGCGTTCAGTAGCCTGGCTGGCAAATGGCCTCTTTGACCCTCATAGCCCATGTCTGACCCATCGCTATCACAATCAGTTAGGACAGCCTCTTTCTCACTTTGAGGTATCAGTGCAATGTTGCATGTCTTTCCTGGGGGCTCATCTTCATCCAACATATCTAGTATTTGAGCCAGGGTCAAACTGACAGATAACAGGAGAGAAAGAGAAAAATGTGAAAAAATGTGTGTGAGCATTAGCCCTCCCCACACCCTTCCCACCCACCCCCCTCCCATGGGGGGGGATTGGTCTTTGACTAATCAGTTAGTGCTGTATATAAATCAATTCAGATAAATTTCCATTTTAACATACCTAATTAGTATTTGTATATATGCAATGTATTATCCCACCGGTCACTATTGTTGCCGTTGACATATTTGTTAGTTTTATGATCACACTGAACACATTTGAATAAATGCAATGACTTACACCAACACTAGACACCTTAAACAAGATGTGTACCAAAAATCAATAGTCTGGTAACATTTTATAGTCTTATAAATGAAAAAAATAATTTTGGTCTCTTGTGACCAGTGGGATTAAATGGGATAATTTGATCAGGGCTAGAAATCTTCAGAGGCTTCCGTCCCAGTTTCCTCGTCTGCCGAGAGAGAACTGTCCCCCTCCGAGGCTGAGCCGACGTCATCCCCTTCAGATGCAGATGCCCCAGATGCCGGAGGAGACTGAGTGTTGGTGATGGGACCCCCTCGTTCTGAGACGGTGTTGGAGGGCTGGTCGGGGTGCAGGCGATGAAACTCCTTGATGAGTCTTGGATCCAGGATCTGACGGGCCGGAACCCATGACCGTTCTTCTGGACCGTACCCCTCCCAGTCGACGAGGTACTGTAGGCCTCTCCCACGGCAACGAGAGCGCAGCAGGCGGTGCACTGTGTAAGCAGGGGCCCCGTCTATGAAGCGAGGAGGCGGAGGTGGCCGGGAGGCAGGTTGCAGAGGACTCTCCAGGAACGGCTTGATCCTGGAGACATGGAAGGTGGGATGAATCCGCATGGTGCGGGGCAACTTGAGCCGAACAGCCACAGGGTTTACTACCTTCTCGATGGGGAGCGGTCCAATAAACTTGGGGGCCAATTTCTTTGACTCCACCCTCAGAGGAAGGTCTCGGGTTGACAGCCACACTTTCTGGCCTACCTGGTAGGGGGGAGCCTGGGAGCAACGGCGGTTGGCGGCCGTCGCGTACCGGTCAGTGGCTCGTAGGAGAGCCGTCCGAGCCTGCGTCCAGGTCCGGCGGCAACGGCGAATGAAGGCCTCCACAGAGGGGCAGACAGTCTCTTTCTCCTGTGCAGGAAACAGGGGAGATTGGTAGCCATAGGTGCACTGAAATGGGGATAGGCTGGTGGCAGAGCTGATGAGGGTGTTGTGGGCATATTCCACCCACAGCAGTAGAGTGGACCAGGAGGCAGGGTGCTTGGAAGCCATGCAGCGGAGCGCCGTCTCCATCTCCTGGTTCATCCTCTCGGACTGGCCGTTGGATTGAGGATGAAACCCGGAGGACAGGCTGGTGGAAGCTACCAGGAGGCGGCAGAATTCTCTCCAGAAAGCAGAGGTGAACTCGGGGCCTCATTCTGAGACCACGTCGGATGGGAGGCCGTGGAGCCTGGACACGTGCTGCAGGACCAGTTCAGCTGTCTCTTTGGCCGAGGGGAGCTTGGCCAGGGGCACAAAATGAGCCATCTTGGTGAACCGGTCCACTACTGTCAGGATGGTGGTGTTAACTCCTGACAGTGGCAGCCCGGTGACGAAGTCTAAGGAGATGTGGGACCAGGGTCGTGGGGCACAGGCAGAGGGTGCAGGTGCCCAGCGGGAGCCCGGCGCGGAGCCTTGTTCTGACTGCAGACTGGGCATGCGTTCACAAGGTCTCTGATGTCATCATCCATGGAGGCCCACCAGAACCGCCGCTGCAGAACCTCCTTGGTGCGGAGTATTCCGGGATGACAGGTGAGTCGAGAAGCGTGGGCCCACTGCAGAACCTCCGACCTTAGCTGCTGGGGAACGAATAGGTGGTCTTGGGGGCAGGAGCTGGGCCCCGGCTGGTCCTCCAAAGCAGCTTTCACCCGCTCCTCCATCTCCCAGGTGAGAGCAGCCACCAGACGAGAAGCGGGAAGGATGTTGTCAGGACTGGAGGGGCCCTCCTCCCCGACCATGAATTGTCGGGACAGGGCGTCAGGCTTTATGTTGCGGGAGCCTGGCTGGTAGGACAGGCTAAAACTGAATCTGGCGAAGAACAGAGCCCACCGGGCCTGACGGGAGTTCAGTCTCTTGGCTGAGTGGATGTACTCCAGATTCTTGTGGTCGGTCCAGACGAGGAAAGGGGTCTTGGTTCCCTCCAACCAGTGGCGCCACTCCTCCAGAGCCAACTTCACCGCCAATAGTTCTCGGTTCCCAATGTCATAATTCATCTCCGCTGGAGACAGACGCCTGGAGAAGAAGGCACAAGGGTGTAGTTTCTGGTCCTTGGCAGAACGCTGAGAGCACGGCCCCTACCCCCACATCAGAGGCGTCGACTTCCACGACAAACTGTCTCTCGGGGTCAGGGATCAGGAGAATGGGGGCCGAGGTGAAACGCCCTTTCAGGAGCTGGAACGCCTCCTCTGCGGCCGAAGTCCAGCAAAAAGGGACCTTGGAGGAGGTGAGGGCGGTGAGAAGTGCTGCCACCGTGCTGTAGCCCCGGATGAACCTCCTGTAGAAGTTGGCGAATCCCAAGAAGTGCTGCAGCTGCTTGCGAGAGTCAGGGACAGGCCAGGAGGTGACGGCTGAGACCTTTGCGGGGTCCATCTCCATGCGGTCCCGGCCAATGATGTAACCCAGGAAGGAGACAGAGGAGGCATGGAACTCACACTTCTCAGCCTTGACAAACAGGGAGCTCTCTAGCAGGTGTTGCAGCACCGTCTGGATGTGGAGAATGTGTTCCTGCTTGGACCGGGAGAAGATCAGGATATCATCTAGGTAGAGGAACACGAACTTGTTGAGCATGTCTCTCAGCACATCGTTGATGAGGGCTTGGAACACAGCCGGGGCATTGGTGAGCCCAAACGGCATCACCAGATATTCATAATGTCCAGTCGGGGTGTTGAAGGCCGTCTTCACTCATCCCCCTCTCGGATCCGCACCAGATGGTAGGCATTGCGGAGATCCAGCTTGGTGTAGATGGTGGCCCCTTGGAGCAGCTCGAAAGCTGACGCGATGAGGGGGAGAGGATAGCGGTTCTTCACCGTGATGTCATTCAGACCTTGGTAGTCGATGCACGGCCTCAGAGACCCATCCTTCTTGTCGACGAAGAAAAACCCTGCGCCAGCAGGTGATGAGGAGGGTCGAATGATTCCGGCAGCCAGGGCATCGCTGATGTAGGTCTGCATGGCCTCCCTTTCAGGTGCGGACAGCGAGTAGAGGCGGCCCTTGGGGGGTGAAGAGCCGGGAAGGAGGTCGATGGCGCAGTCGTATTGCCGATGTGGGGGTAGAGAGGTGGCCCTTGCCTTACTGAACACCTCCTGGAAGTCGTGGTAGTCAGAGGGCACCATGGAGAGATCAGGGATGGAACAGGGACTGGCAGACAGCGTGGGTGCCCCCCGCCGGTCTGAGGCAGATCTGCTGACAGGAAGGACTCCATCCGTGGACCAGTCAATATGGGGGTTGTGGCATCGAAGCCAGGGGTAGCCGAGGATGAGGGGAAGATTGGGAGACCTCAGGATATGAAACCAGATAGTTTCATGGTGTGTGCCGGACAGGAGCATAGAGATGGGGGCAGTTTGATGGGTGACAGTTCCCAGGAGATGACCGTCCAGAGCGCTGGCTGGCATGGGGCGAGGGAGAGGATCTCGACTGATGTCCAGCTGACGGGTGAGTTCCTCGTCCATCAGGTTGACGTCTGCCCCAGAGTCGATGAAAGTGGCGAGGGTGTGGGACCCCCCTACCAACAGAAGCTGGACGTGAAACAGAGGACAAGGGCTAGGGGCCGGGTTCTGGGACCGGCTCAGCAGAATGCCCCCTTCTACTGCTGAGCCCTCCCTTTTGCTGGACACTGGGAGACAAAACGGCTGGCTTGGCCACAGTAGAGGCAAAGATTTCCCCGGTGTCGACGTTCTCGTTCCTCCGGCGTAAGGCTGGTTCGCTCCACCTGCATGGGCTCCTCCCCCCCGTGCACAGGTCCAGAAGGGGGAACAGGAGTTGCTGGGACCCTATGTGAGCGGGCAGAAGGCCGGTGATCACCTCTCTCACGGCGTTGTTCCCTCCTCCTCGCCTGTATTCGCCTGTCCAGCCTCGTAGTAAGCTCAATGAGTCCGTCCAGGGAACTGGGGAGGTCGAACGGAAACCAACTCATCCTTCACGTAAGGAGCCAGCCCGTTTAGGAAAGAGTCACATTGGGCAACAGCATTCCAGTCACTGAGAAGTGCCCGGGTTCTAAAGTCTATGGCGTAGTCAGAAACTGTCCGATCCCCCTGCTTCTGACTCATGAGTCCCCCTGCTGCATCAGGACCCAGGGAAACGGGTCCGAACACCTTGCGAAGCTCCTCAGAGAAGGCTTGGAATGTGGCGCAGGCGGGCGTGCCTCTCTCCCACTCCGTCGTCCCCCACAGGCGTGCTCTACTAGTGAGGTGGTTGATGGCGAAGGCGACTCTAGCCCCCTCTGTGGTGAAAGTATGGGGTTGCAGGGCAAACAGGATTGAGCAGTTCGTCAGAAAAGGATTGCAACCCTCAGGATCCCCATCGTAGCGCTCTGGCGCCCCCCCTCGGGGCTCAGATGTGGAGTTTGATGCTGGCCCATGGGTGGGAACAGGAGGGGCTGGAACTGGGACAGAAGCAGCGTGTTGCGCCATGGAAGCTGCCATCTGCTGTACCTGGGTGGCTAGCGAGGTTAGCGCTCGTTCCAGGGATGACGCTGACTGACGAGCCTCCTCCGCGTTGGAGGCTAACAGAGCCTCATGGTGCTGGAGCATTCCCTCCACATGGGCGAGGCGAGAATGGGGGGAAGTGAGGTCTGCTGGGTCCATTTCTGGCCAGATTGTACTGAAACGGGTGTTGTTTGGACCCAAATGCAGTACACAGGCGCACAGGAACAGTTGGTAATGACTTTTATTCTTAGCAGGAAGATGAGCAGGATGCTCTGTGTTCTGGAGAGCCGGCTGCACGTGCTGTGAGGCCGACGAGGAGTAAGCTGAAGAGAGGTTGGAGACAGGCGGGGGGGGTCGTAGCCAGGTGAGCAGTCAGAGAAGACAGAGGCACCGTTGGGGAGCGGGCAGGAGAGGAGACGAGGCCAGGCGGAGGAGTCAAAACCAGACGAGCAGGCAGATACCAGAGACGCTGAGGCAGAGCACGAGGTCAGGGACAGAAGGTAGGTGAGTTTACCGGGAGACAGACGAGGATGGCAGGTGAAGGACAGGCAGAGTCGACACCGGGAGATCAGACAGGAAATGAACGCTGGAAAGTCTCGCATGACGCTGAAGAACAATCTGGCAAGGAGTGAAGGTGCTGGAGAGACTATATGCAGGCCTGATTGCAGTGATCTGCAGCAAGTGAGCAGAGTGGGCTGGTGCAGTAGGCGTGGCCGGCAGGTAGAGTGGAGCAGAGGGAGGGAGAGTGGAACAATACTGCAGCAGTGTGACAGGAGGGGAGTGAGAGGCAGGAACTGTGACAAAGAGGCTGTTTTTGTGGCGTGAGGTCCTGGACCATATGGACCATAGCCTATTGCAGGAGGGGATCTGGAACAGTTCGTGGCCGGGATGAGAGGGGTCAGCAGCAATCCTGGCTACACGTCTAGAATCCTTATGTGGAACAGTTCCTGGAGGTGTTGGACGCTGCAGCCGATCACCTTCTCCGCAGAGCTGATGGCACGCTGCAGCTTGGCCTTGTCCCTGGCCGTGGCTGCAGCAAACAACACTGTCATGGAGGATGTGAGGATGGACTGAATGGTGGCAGTGTAAACGTTCACCAGCATCTTCACAGGGAGGCGAAACTTCTTCAGCTGACACAAGAAATACATCCTCTGCTGAGCCTTCTTGGTGAGGGAGCTGATGTTCTGCTCCCATTTGAGCTCCCGGGAGATGGTGGTGCCCAGGAAGGGGAAGGACTCTACAGGGGTCACTGGAGTGTCACAGATAATGACAGGGGGATGGCAGGAGGGTCTTTCCTGAAGTCCACTATCATCTTCACTGTATTGAGAGCGTTGAGCTCCAGGTTGTTCCTGCTGCACCGTGATACCAGCTGGTCCAACTCCTTTCTGTAGGCCGACGCATCCCCATTAGAGATTGGTGTGTAGGCAGAAGAGCAGAGGGGAAAGAACTCAGCCTTGAGGGGATCCCATGCTGATGATACGGGTGTTGGAGACATGCTTCCCCAAACTCACGAACTGCTGACTGTCAGGAAGTCCGTAATCCACCTGCACACGGGCACTGGGACGATTGTATTGAAAGCAGAGCTGAAGTCCATAAACAGAATCCTGACAAAGGATCCTGGGGAGTCCAGGTGCTGGAGGACAAAGTGTAGTGCCATGTTTAAGTCCTGTGATCATTGTCTTCTTGGGGACTGGGACGATGGCTGAAGTCTTGAAGCACGCTGGTTCGTGACAGGTCTCCAGTTGAAGATGTGAGTGAACACCGGAGCAAGCTGGTTGGTGCAATGCTTCAAGATGAGACGGAGTCTGGGCCTGCAGCCTTGCGGTGGTTGAGTCGTTGGAAGAGACTCCCCACCTCTAATATTTGTATAATATTTATATATTTTTATTTATTCGCCTGTACAGCACTTTGGTCGACTGCAGTTTGTGGTAAAGTGCTCAACAAATAATTGGATTGGATTGGACCTCTCTTTCTTTGATAAGGAGAGATCTGGGGTGGTGGGGGGTGCTGCTGAGGTGTGGGGCCGTGAAGGACCAGATGAGACAGTGGGGGAGGGGATGCGGCTGCTGGCCAGGGTGATCGTTGATAGTGATGGGGGGGGTCAGGTCTGTTCCATTGTCTTTCAAAACGACAGTAATAGTCGTTTAGGCTGTTGGCCAGATGTAGGTCATTGACAGAGTGGGGGGGCTCTAGGCATGTAATTGGTGATAGCCTTGAGCCCTCTCCAGACAGAGGCAGAGTCGTTGGCTGAGAATTGTTCTTTCATTCTATTACCATATGCAGATTTGGCTCTTTTCACCCCCTTACCAAATCTGTACTTGGCCTCCTTGTATGTGTCTCTGTCCCCACTTCTGAATGCAGGCTCCTTCTCTGACCTGAGCCTTCTGAGTGTGACTGTGAACCAGGGTTTGTGGTTGTTGTAGCTAACCCTGGTGCGTGTTGGGATGACGCTGTCCTCACAGAAGATGATTTAGGTCGTCACAGTGTCCATGTATTCATCTAGGCTGTTGGTGGCAGACCTAAATACATTCCAATCCGTACAGTCCAAACACTCCGGAAGTTCCCCCACTGGTGCACTTCTTGGATGTCCTCACAAAAAGTTTGCAGAGCTTTAATTTCTGCCTGTAGGCAGGGATCAGATGCACCATGATGTGGTCGGACTGGCCCAGTGCAGCGCGGGGAACAGCGTGGTACGCACCGCTGATGGTGGAGTAGCAGTGGTTCAGGACGTTCCCTTCTCTGGTGGGGAACTTGATGTGCTGTCTTAACTTTGGGAGTTCTTGGGACAGAATACCTTTTTTAAAATCCCCAAGGACAGCAAACAAGAAATCCAGGTTTTCAAATTCTGCTCTCAGTATTTCGTCGGCCAGCGCGCTGCACCTCACGCACGTTAGCTTGTGGTGGAATGCAAACACCAACGAGAATAAATGAGGAGAACTCACGGGGCGAGTAGACGGGCTTGCAGTTGATGATGAGGGCTTCCAGGTCCGGGGAACAGTGCTGAGTTAGTACTGTCACATCGTTGCACAAGCCGTTGTGGAAGTAAAAGCTAATTCCACCTCCTTTCATTTTGCCGGAAAGTGCCGTGTTCCTGTTCGCTCTGTGGGGGTCGAACCCATTCATCTGAACCACAGAGTCCAGAATGAGATTGCACAGCCACGTTTCTGTAAAGCACAAGACACAGGACGTGGAAAAATCCCTGTTTGTGTTTAGCAGCAGGCTCAGCTTGTCCATTTTGTTGCAGAGTGAGCGCACATTAGAGAGGAATATCCCGGGGATTGCTGTGCGTAGTCTGCGCTGGTGGAAACGCACCAGCACACCTGAGCACTTTCCTATTCTGCGGCGTCTCACCTTGCTGCAATCCTTCTTGACCAGAATTGGCATTAAAACTGCAGGTGAGGCCGAAAGTCGTAAATTAATCTTCCAGAGTAGTTGCTCTGATGGTCATGAGAGCTTCCCTGGAGTAGTTTGTAACCCACCAGAGTGGGAGAAAACCGGATTAGAACTCAAAAGAAGAAAAACAAGACTGCACCGAAACACAGAGGCTGCCGTCCGTGGCGCCATCAGCGATCAAATTGGATCTTTCTTTTAATCAACATCTGCGAATGGTTTTCCATGCTTTATTGTCTCAGGTTGCAACAAAACTAGCAGCAGTAGTGGAGTTTGGAGATGTAATCCACGTCCTAAATCTATCTTTGCTCCTCTAATTTTTCCAGTTGTACTGAAATCATACTTTTTGTGTGAATCCCAACTCGTTGATGGACTGCAAATTTAGCACGCCTTCCCTTTAAGAGTTTTCCACATTACTCTATTTTTTATTTGACAGCTTCTAATTACAAAGATAGCATGCAGGCAATCCTTTCGCATTGGAAATGAAAGCAAATGAATAGGTCCATTCTTCCTTTAATCCAAGCACCAATTAAACTGACATACTGGAGACAAGAAGACACAGCCAGAACTAATTCTTGAACACTGAGTCTGTACATGATTACGTCAACAATCCTAGCAAATATTATTTTTGTGTTGTCTGTAGATTGTGAAGAGATGTCCTCTCAAATCAGACTGCTGCTCAGAGCCAGATGCTTTATTGATGAGCCTCTTCATGTGAAGGTGTCCAGGCTGAGGTCGGGACAGGTGGTCACCATGAGAGCCAGATCCACTGACGAGAGGGGGGTGCTGTTCAGCTCCTCGGCCACCTACAGGGCTGATTACAGAGGAGAGGTTGACCTGTACAAACACCCCTCACGTGGTGGCAGCTATGTTGGGGTGGAGCCAATGGGTCTGCTGTGGTCTCTGAGGGCAGAAGCCTTGCATCAGTACTTTCAAAAGGAGAAGGCTCTGGAGCCCCAGGCGGTCATATTCTCTGTACACAATGAAGAAGAGGGTAGGGTGCTGGCAGAGGCGACCAATGAGAGGCTTCTACTTGGAGATGGGGTCACCCGACTTCCTGTCAATGATGGGAATATAAACGGAGTCCTATTTACCCCCCCAGGTAGGTAGTCTGCCCTCAATCCAAAGGTAAAATAAGCATTACACATGACACAACCTGGACTGTTCTGTATAATGGTACTTTTTTCTACATTTTCCACTGAACAAACCATTGATAATCAACCATCGGTTGATTATCAGCGGATCAACAATTATTCGTGATCACTTCCACACAATACATCTGGAATAAGTATGTCTGTCCTGAACACCATTTCCTGAATCACCTCTACTCTGCTCTATGCTGCACGAACTATAACCGCACCTCCACAGCCAGAAAAACTGTAAAGGATAGTGGAGATATTATGGAGTCGGACCTAAGGACTGTATAATTATTGTTTCAATGCTATTGATATGGTAAAAGGAGTGACATCATTTTAGTGATGCTGACTTAACAGTGCATTCCTTCATTTTAAATACAAGTTAGATTTTCTTGCCATTCATTCATATCATTCCAGGAGCAGGTCCATTTCCTGCTGTGTTGGATCTGAACAGCTTTGTAACAGAGAAAGGAGCTGCTCTGCTGGCCAATAAAGGCTTTGTGGTTCTGGCTTTATGTGTATACAATGTAAAGTCCAAGAACATGAAGGAGATTCATCTGGACCGCTTTAGAGATGGAATAGATTTCCTACAGCGACAACCCAAGGTGAGTTTGTGACCAACTAATGGTAGCAGCAACAATTCATGTCCCAGAAGAGGAGATTTTATTGTGAATGTTTACAGACAATGATGGAAATCTGTTTTGTAACTCTTCAATGGTGGCCAATGATTATATGAACAAAGGATTGAATTCATCTAATAAAAAAGACAGTGTGACTGCTATAAACACAGAACGTTAAGTAATTCAGTATACAGTGCACCAACGTTCCTCGCGGTTAATGCGTTCCAGGAACCACATGGGATTAATGAATTCCACAATAGAGCGACGAGTTATTTGTCTTATTATTTATGGTAATTTAAACATTTATGAACCCTCCCCATACTGATATTAAACCACCTTCTATCAGTATTACCTTTTCCGGCACTCTTATCGACACTTTTGTGTCCCACATGAGTCCGAGACTCACGTAACGTAGCGCACTTCCCGATGCCATCAGCCAATAGAATGTGCATACGGTATCACGTGACTGCCTAGCAAAATTCCACGATGAGGCAAATTCGCAAGCGTTGATGCGCGAATGCACAAGGGCACACTGTATATCAGTCTGGGTGGAGAAGGGGAAATCAAAGCTGTTCTTGGATCCTGTTGATTTTCATGACATTGTCTGATACCTTCTCCCAGAGGAGAGGGTTTAAAACAGCCAGTGCCCACCCAGGGTGGAGTGGGTCACTTTCAGTACTACAGAGCCAAAGGGAAATGTCTGCCAGAGATAACAATGTGCAAATTCATGAATTTAAACCACTTTTTATGGTGATTCAAATCTATTGGAAAATTCCGGTAAACTTTGCGCTGTGATCATGTCTTTTATTTTTTACAGGTGGGCGGTAATGGAGTTGGTGTACTATCACGGTCAAAGGCAGCAGATATTGCGCTCTCACTCTCTGCTTTTGTACCGGCTGTTAAAGCTTGTGTGTGGATCAACGGCTGCTGTTCAAACACTTTCTTCCCTCTCTACTACAACAAACGTCAAATCTTATCAACACTTCTGTTTGACCACAGCAAAGTGATTCACACCGAGTCTGGAGGTCACATTTTGAAATTTGCTTTCCAAAATCCACTGGCAGAGGAAAACAAGGGCAGCCTGATTCCTATCGAACAAGCGAAAGCCCAGTTCCTCTTTGTGGCTTCAGAGGACGACATGTGCGGGGACAGCAAGGCTTTCGTGGATCAAATGGTGGGGAGACTCAAACGTCATGGGAAGGACAACTTTGAAAGTGTTTATTACCCGAGAGCTGGGCACGTCATGAGCCCGCCCTTTTCACCGTACTGCTACTCATCTCCTCATGGAATGTCTAACTATCGGGCCGTCTGGGGAGGTGAACCCAGAGCTCATGCAGCAGCTGAGGTTCACCTGTGGAAGAAGATCCCGGAGTTCTTCAGAGCTCACCTGAGCTGTAAGGATGCAGATGAAAGTAACAAGATGTCTGTATAGGTTCTCAGTCATCCAGGTCATGGTTATCCAAAAGCTGTTGAGTCGATCCACTGGACGTTAAGAAAGTTCTTGAAGATGTTTCGTCTCTCATCCAAGAGACTTCTTCAGTTCAGAGAGTGACTGATAAAGTCCCAGCTTATAAACCCTGTGGGGTGTGGTCAGTGCTATTCACATTCCAACGAACGTCGCTAAAACCCGTCTGGCTCCTCAACGATTGTTGATGGGGGTCCAAAGGGGGTCGTTGAGATGTGAGTTACACCTTTGTATGCTAATGAGGGTCATTAGCATGAGACTCTTCACCTGGGTCAATCTGCTGAGACAATCTTTTTGGGAGTTTTGAAAGGACATGATTATAAATGGGATAAAGGTGATGTCGCAGACCACCCCCTCTATTCAGAGATGGCTTCTCCACTTTGACCTGGATGGCCTCTTTCACTCCTCTCTCAAACCATTTAACTTGGATGAAAATAACAAATAGGTTGACAGGAAATAATGGAACCCTTACTACAAATTTTGAAATCACAGCTGCCAAGAAAGTCACTTATATACAGGCTTGTACATGAGTGAGCTACGAAATTCAAGACGTAGAAAGTGAAGAGCTGATGATGATGAACAAGTATGCACAATTTTTAGTGACTACTTTTTTACATTATTTCCATAAATGTTTTTGTAGATCACGCAATGTAATCAAAATGTACTTTATGATTGAGAAATATTGTTGATTTCAAAAGGAAATTTACTTTGTTTTTATGTACTGTTGCTTTTCTGAACAGATTGCGCTGATGGTTTTTCTTGGTGGAGGCTCCATGTTATTGTTTTACAGGAGCCCAGTGGGTAGGTTTAGTTTTGACCAGGCCCATTTTGTGGTGATGGCACAAATAACCTGTGGATGTCTAACGCTCATTCATTCGTTTGTTCATTTTGAATCACTTATCCACATCTGTGTCATGGGGCAGCAGTTTGAGCAGGTAAGCCCAGACATTCCTCTTAACAACCACTTCCACCAGGTTCTTTGGGGAGACCCAAAGCCATTCCCAAGCTAACCAACAGAGAATCTCTCCAGTGAGTCCATGGTCTACCTCTGGGTCTCCCCTTAGCTGAATATGCTGGGAACATCTCCCTAGGAAGATGACCAGGGTCATCCTGACCGAATGCTTTTGATGATATGTTGATAAAGTTAACCAAGTTAAACTGATTTCTCTGTTATAATGAGGTCTTTGTCTATATAATGTAAATAAATGACCATATGCTTGAATTATAGCGTGTGGTTATTTGAATTGTTGTGCTTTTCAGACATTGTATCATCTACTGATATTATTACTGCTAATCAATAAAGTCTTGGTGGCTTAACTTGGTGGCTTAACTCCAAAAAAGTGCAGTTATTTTCTCACTCAAACCTTCATTTTACCACCGATTTACAAAGTTGCTTCCCCACTCTGTTTCTTTCATTTAAGGCCTGTTTCCAAATTGTTTGTGATCAGAGGGGCACATCAAGAGGCAAAACATTTACATTCTTGATCTGCCAGACAATGATTTTGGAAGCCAATCACAATTCTTGTCAGACCTCCTCACTAAGGTCTTTGAAAAGAAGTTACTTCCATGTCCACCAGAAATTGACCAGGGACACTGTAGTCCAATTACCAAACTCAAGCCAGGGGACAGACCGCGTCAGTTGTTGGTATGCCTGCTGAAGCAGAGTAGTCTTTAAACTTTGTTATTCCGTGGGTTCTTGTTATTGAGGTTAAGTAGGAGACTTAGCCAATCATCATAAGTTTAAAAGTTTATTCCTGACAATAAGTCTAATACAGATATCCAGGTTCTTCCGTTCCCTGAATGCCTGCAGTAAACGGGTCTTGTTCCTCTCCTGGATACCAAATCTGCCCATCATCTCATCACCTCTGTTTCCTGCACCAACATGTCCATTGAAGTCTGCACCAATGACAACTCTCTCACTTGTAGGTATGCTCTGCATCACTTCATCAAAGTCCAACCAGAATTTCTCCTTCTCCTCCAGCTCACATCCTACCTGTGGAGCATACCCACTAACAACATTGAACATCACACCTTCTATTTTTAGCTTCAGACTCATCACTCTATCTATCTAATGTAGCCGCAAGAGGGCACAAGCCAGTGTCTTATTGTGCCGGTCCCAAGCCCGGATAAATACAGAGGGTTGCGTCAGGAAGGGCATCCGGCGTAAAACTTTTGCCAAATCAAAGATGCGAATCAAACCTATGACTTCCATACCGGATCGGTCGAGGCCCGGGTTAACAACGACCGCCATCGGCGCTGTTGACCTACAGGGCGCCGGTGGAAATTGGATTACTGTTGGTCAAAGAAGGAGAGGAGGAAAGTGCGTTCGCACGAAGAAAGAGAAGAGGAGCGCCAAGAGTATAGGACTAAGAGTAGGGACGTTGAATGTTGGAACTATGACAGGAAAAGGTAGAGAGTTGGTCGACATGATGCAGAGGAGGAAGGTAGACATACTGTGTGTCCAGGAGACCAGGTGGAAAGGTAGCAAGGCTAGAAGTTTAGGAGCAGGGTTCAAGTTGTTCTATCATGGTGTAGATGGGAAGAGAAATGGAGTAGGAGTTATCTTGAAGGAGGAGTTTGTTAGGAATGTCCTGGAGGTAAAAAGAGTGTCGGATAGAGTGATGAGTCTGAAGCTAGAAATAGAAGGTGTGATGTTCAATGTTGTTAGTGGGTATGCCCCACAGGTAGGATGTGAGCTGGAGGAGAAGGAGAAATTCTGGTTGGACTTTGATGAAGTGATGCAGAGCATACCTACAAGTGAGAGAGTTGTCATTGGCGCAGACTTCAATGGACATGTTGGTGCAGGTAACAGAGGTGATGAGGAAGTGATGGGCAGGTTTGGTATTCAGGAGAGGAACGCAGAAGGACAGATGGTAGTTGACTTTGCAAAAAGGATGGAAATGGCTGTAGTGAATACTTTCTTCCAGAAGAGGCAGGAACATAGGGTGACCTATAAGAGTGGTGGTAGGAGCACACAGGTAGACTACATCTTGTGTAGACGATGTAACCTGAAGGAGATCAGTGACTGCAAAGTAGTGGTAGGCGAGAGTGTAGCCAAACAGCATAGGATGGTGGTGTGTAGGATGACTCTGGTGGTGAGGAAGATGAAGAGTGCAAAGGCAGAGCAGAGGACGAAATGGTGGAAGATAAAAAAGGAAGGGTATTGCATGACCTTTAGGAAGGAGTTAAGACAGGCTCTGGGTGGTCAGGAGGTGCTTCCAGATGACTGGACAACTACAGCTAATGTGATCAGGGAGACAGGTAGGAGAGTATTTGGTGTGTCATCTGGAAGGAAAGTAGATAAGGAGACTTGGTGGTGGAATGAGGAGGTACAGGAGTGTATACAGAGAAAGAGGTTAGCTAAGAAGAAGTGGGACACTGAGAGGACTGAGGAGAGTCGACAGGAGTACAGGGAGATGCAGCGTAAGGTGAAGGTAGAGGTAGCAAAGGCCAAACAAGAAGCTTATGATGACTTGTATGCTCGGTTGGACAGTAAGGAGGGAGAGACTGATCTATACAGGCTGGCAAGACAGAGAGACAGAGATGGGAAGGACGTGCAGCAGGTTAGGGTGATTAAGGATAGGGATGGAAGTCTATTGACAGGTGCCAGCAGTGTGATGGGAAGATGGAAAGAGTACTTTGAAGAGTTGATGAACGTGGAAAATGAGAGAGAACAAAGACTAGAAGAGGTGACTGTTGTGGACCAGGATGTAGCAAAGATTAGCCAGGATGAAGTGAGGAGAGCACTGAAGAGGATGAAGAGTGGAAAGGCAGTCGGTCCTGATGATATACCTGTAGAGGTTTGGAAGTGTCTAGGAGAGGTGGCAGTAGAGTTTCTGACTGGGTTGTTCAACAGGATCTTAGATAGTGAGAAGATGCCTGAGGAGTGGAGGAGAAGTGTGCTGGTGCCCATTTTTAAGAACAAGGGAGATGTGCAACTACAGAGGAATAAAGCTGATGAGCCATACAATGAAGTTATGGGAAAGAGTAGTGGAAGCTAGACTAAGGGCAGAAGTGAGCATTTGTGAGCAGCAGTACGGTTTCATGCCAAAAAAGAGTACTACAGATGCAGTATGTGCTTTGAGGATGTTGATAAAGAAGTACAGAGAAGGCCAGACGGAGCTGCATTGTGTTTTTGTAGATCTGGAGAAAGCTTATGACAGGGTGCCCAGAGAGGAACTGTGGTATTGTATGAGGAAGTCTGGAGTGTCAGAGAAGTATGTTAGAGCGGTGCAGGACATGTATGAGGACTGTAAGACAGTGGTGAGGTGTGCTGTAGGTGTGACAGAGGAGTTCAAGGTGGAGGTGGGACTGCATCAGGGATCAGCTCTGAGCCCCTTCTTGTTCGCTATGGTGATGGACAGGCTGACAGACGAAGTTAGACAGGAATCTTCATGGACTATGATGTTTGCAGATGACATTGTGATCTGCAGTGAGAGTAGGGACGAGGTGGAAGAGAAGTTAGAGAGGTGGAGGTTTGTCCTGGAAAGGAGAGGGATGAAGGTTAGCCGCAGTAAGACAGAGTACGTGTGTGAATGAGAGGGACCCAAGTGGAAGAGTGAGGTTACAGGGAGAAGAGATCAAGAAGGTGGAGGATTTGAAGTACTTAGGGTCAACAGTCCAGAGCAATGGAGAGTGTGGAAAAGAGGTGAAGAAACGTGTACAGGCAGGATGGAATGGGTGGAGAAAAGTGTCAGGTGTGATGTGTGATAGAAGAGTTTCAGCTAAAATGAAAGGAAAGGTGTCCAAAACTGTGGTGAGACCAGCGATGTTGTTTGGTCTAGAGACAGTGTCACTGAGGAAAAGACAGGAGGCAGAGCTGGAGGTAGCAGAGATGAAGATGCTGAGGTTCTCTCTGGGAGTGACCAGGAAGGATAGGATCAGGAATGAGTACATCAGAGGGACAGCACATGTTAGAGGTTTTGGAGATAAAGTCAGAGAGGCCAGACTGAGATGGTTTGGACATGTCCAGAGGAGAGATAGTGAATATATTGGTAGAAGGATGCTGAGTTTTGAACTGCCAGGCAGGAGGCCTAGAGGAAGACCAAAGAGGAGGTTTATGGATGTAGTGAAAGAGGACATGAAGGTAGTTGGTGTGAGAGAAGAGGATGCAAAGGACAGGGTTAGATGGAGGCGGTTGATTCGCTGTGGCGACCCCTGAAGGGAAAAGCCAAAAAGGAAAAGAAGAAGAAGAACATGTAATCTACAGTATATCTTATTGCTTTATTAAACCCTGCAAGGATCAATAATGATAAATCATTTTCCTTTAAAATGTGGCTACAATATAACAAGCAAAGGTGAACACATTGAATTGGAATATACTTGGTTTTATTCAGAAAATACATGCTTTCATTATTTTATTATGAATGTTTTTGATATTATTTGAGCTTGTTTTTCAAATCACATGAATTTGCACATGACATTATAACACTCATAACATACCTGCGTTCAACAAAAGACAGACACAGGAAACAGTGAACAGGGTGTGGACTGAAGCTCCTGGCCTGTCTGGGAGAACAACGAATCAACCTGTCAGCTACCTGTACTGGAGACGTTTTTTACCAGCAAAACAATCTACACAAAGTTCATGTTTGACCCAACAATAACGTGACAGAGTCAGTCTGATAGCTTTCAGACGTGTATCCCACATGAACTTTTAAGTGCTTTTCCAGATTTTAATAATTTGTTTAGTCCACAGACACACAGATGTTACCTGTCTCGGGGAAATCCTCCATCAAACTTTAAGGATTTCCCATCATCCTTTGCTAACATGAAGCATGATCCTGGCATGTAGAACAGTAGGTAGTGTAGTTTTCCCATTCAGCAGGATTTTAACTACAACCTATTCAACTATATATGCAATACAGGAAACGTCAAAGCGCTGTTTTCTGGGCTCATCGATCGTTGTGTGGCTGTAGTACAGACACCCTGCCAGCAGAGGACGCCCCTGTTCTCAATGAATGGGGCGCTGGGTAATGAACCAGTTTTCAACACATTGTCCCAAAGGGTTTGAAGCCCCCTGAAGCGTCATTCAGACATCACTAGAGACGAGGCGCAAAGGGTGAGTGTCAGCAGGACGGGATACAGGTGCAGAAACACCATCAGGGTCAGATGGACACTGACCAGGAGGGGCGGCGCACCGGAGCAGGCAGTGAAACAGGATAAGTTCACTTTGAACCATGTTGATCTCAATCAATAATCAATGAAAACAGGAGACAACATGAAGTGGGTCAATGTTCTGCAGGATATTTCCAGAACGGACACATCATGTTTAGCTGAAATAACGAAGTGAATTAAATGGTTTCAGATCCGCTGGCTGCCAATAGTTAAAGCAAGAAGATCAATAATCAATGTCAGCTCAGCTGTCATTGTGTTCCTGTGGTGGAATGTTCAAATATTTAAATGTTTGAATGTTAAGATATTATAAAATACACACACAGCAAACGTGAATGTGTTAGAGAGGTTGAGTCGTAGGGATTATTCGATGTGATGTGAGGCAGAGTGTTTGCTGTTCCTGGACTCAGATGAGAACTTATTACTAGACCTACATAACGTGATTGCTAAGATGATCAATTAAGGACATCTTTGCAGGACATCTGAGGTCAGCTTGACATACGATCAGCTGCCGGTGAATCCGGTAACCGCTCACCACACACACACACACAGACACACACACACACACACACACACACACACACACACACACACACACACACACACACACACACACACACACACACACACACACACACACACAGCAGAGCTTGGCTATAAGAACTCAGCAGAGACTTCAGTTGAGTTTGAGTTGAGTGTCAGCTTGACTCTCAGGATGTCGTTACCAGAGATCTCGTTATTTTATAGACACAGAATACTGAACCAAGAGTTTATATTATTCATTCATTGTCACTACTGTGTCATCCGCTGTCGTGGGTCGCGGGGTGCTGGAGCCTATCCCAGCTGGCTTAAGGCGTGAGGCGGGGGAAACTCCGGGCACGACGCCAGTGCACCGCAGGTGTATACTGTTAACTGATTAAATGAATAACGCAATATTTTCTGATGGTTCTGTCAGTAATTTCAAGTGAAAACATTTTTCAACAGGTAAACAGACAAAAATGAACTTCCTTCAAAGAACAATCACGTCTGTGTGTTTCTGAGACGTTTGATGGGGCCTCTTAGGTTATATTCTGTCATTGCAGACAAAATGTCTCCACACAGGTTTGTCTTTCACCTCTGTGAACATGACCTCTGACCCCCCGGGCCTGAAACCCCCTGTTCTCAGCTCCACCCTGTTGACCCATTTTTGGGGAGCTGAAAGTTAACCTCTGCTCTGTCGGCTGATGAATAATGAAGCCGACACCCACTTGCTGCAGCGACTTCAGGGGCTACCGTTGCATTGTGGGGAATGTAGCGTTGGTGCGCGCAAAAGACCAGCAGGCAGCTGTGACCTGTGGGCGGGTTCTAATAGTAATGGAATATCATCCAGGGGATCATAAATAATCCATTCAGGGGCCTAATCCGGCCCCCAGGCCTTGACTTTGACATCCCTGCTCTACATCAACCTGCTGTTTCTCTGCTGTAAGACCTCTCTGATTCTTTTGTTTCCATTCCTTTTTATTTTTTCTTTCTGGTTCTTTTGTTCCATTTTGCTGTGTCACACTAAAGGAACCCATCCAGAACCCAACCACAATCTGAACCTGAGGTCACCTGCAGAAACAAACACCACTACTACAATCAGGTAGTAGTATCTGGTAGGCCATCATTGATAAAGTGTTTAGTGATTACTCCTGTTTGAACCTTCGTGTGAAAGGAGACAGCACCCTCAAAGAAAACACAGGAATGATCAGAGAGACATCAGTCACCACAACCTGACAAATGTTTAGGCCCTTGGAGATGATGAAGTGAGCTGAGAATGAACCCACTCACATCAGCGACAGGACATGATGAGTGACAGGTAGGTTCAGTTCTGGGCTTGTTCTACCTGATCCTGTCCCCTCTGGTAATGACAGCTGATATGGAACAAATTCAGCTTCAGGGCTTCGCCTATAGAACGGCTGCTCTGAGGTGGAACACAGCATGTCTCTATATTAAATACAAAAAAAAAAGATATTAAAAATATGTGGTTATAATGGTAATCAATGGTCAAAATTTTGACACAAGGCTACCTTGTGTGTGTAATATGGAAATCTCCTATTCTGTATGCCTGCAATAGCCAGCATTAAGGAATTTAGGAAAAAATGCTTGCAAAATTTCACATATTTAGCCTTTTACCTGACTGATGTATTGCAAAGCAAACAAAAAAAACAAGAACAAAAATGTCAATTTTTGGCCCAAAGGGTCCAAGAGGGTTAAGTGGACACAGGAGCAACACACACCCTTCACCTGATATTGAAGCATTGACTGTCTTATTTTCTGAATTCTGTTAGTTAATAAGGAGGAAACCTCATTGCAGTTCTTGGTGGATGGAGGTTCAGGGTTACGGACACTGAAGGGTTTGTTAGCCTGTATAGGTCTGTCACAGTGACAAAGGAGCTGAGTCGTAAGATGAAGCTCTCGATTTAATCTACGTTCCTACTCTCACCTATGGTCATGAGCTTCGGGTCATGACCGAAAGGACAAGATCCCGGATACAAGCGGCTGAAATGAGGTTCCTCCGTTGAGTGGGGGGGAGTGCTAGTCCTCCAGCTGAGGTGCCAATGGCAACCTTGTAGTGTTGGTACATGCAGAAGCCATGGAAGTTTGCATGGCCTGAATTGTTTGGTCATGTTTGGATATGGCGGCGTGGTTGGCAGAAATTTGTCCCAAACATTCTGACCGGACCAGCGGATCTGACATGGAGAGAGGTGGTCAGCTGCATATTCAGACGTGTGAGTAACTTGGGACTGGATGCTTATCGTGTGTCTCAGAGCATTGTGGGAAAAGGTTACTCTTCCTCCTGAGTCTTATAGTTAGGGGTGACTGAAGGAGTCCATCTGTTAACCTTTATTTCTTTACCCAACTGTCCTGAGTGTGCAGGCTGGTAGGCCATCTGATAGTAGTATCTGGTAGGTGATCAGGTAGTAGTATCTGGTAGGTGATCAGGTAGTAGTATCTGGTAGGTGATCAGGTAGTAGTATCTGGTAGGTGATCAGGTAGTAGTATCTGGTAGGCCATCTGATAGTAGTATCTGGTAGGTGATCAGGTAGTAGTATCTGGTAGGTAGTAGTATCTGGTAGGCCATCTGATAGTAGTATCTGGTAGGTGATCAGGTAGTAGTATCTGGTAGGTGATCAGGTAGTAGTATCTCGTAGGCTACGAGGTTGTAGTAAACTGCAGTGTGTGAGTAACTTGGGACTGGATGCTTATCGTGTGTCTCAGAGCATTGTGGGAAAAGGTTACTCTTCCTCCTGAGTCTTATAGTTAGGGGTGACTGAAGGAGTCCATCTGTTAACCTTTATTTCTTTACCCAACTGTCCTGAGTGTGCAGGCTGGTAGGCCATCTGATAGTAGTATCTGGTAGGTGATCAGGTAGTAGTATCTGGTAGGTGATCAGGTAGTAGTATCTGGTAGGTGATCAGGTAGTAGTATCTGGTAGGTGATCAGGTAATAGTATCTAGTAGGCCATCTGATAGTAGTATCTGGTAGGTGATCAGGTAGTAGTATCTGGTAGGTAGTAGTATCTGGTAGGCCATCTGATAGTAGTATCTGGTAGGTGATCAGGTAGTAGTATCTGGTAGGTGATCAGGTAGTAGTATCTCGTAGGCTACGAGGTTGTAGTAAACTGCAGTGTGTTTGTGGGGGCTTGCCGACATACCTTTCATACATTTTTGCACATCTTTTGTAAGTACTCAACCTGGATTCTCTGGCCTATTTTTGACACCTCTGCCTGGTTTGGACTGACTTCCTGTGCAACGACCTTTGAATTGAACCTGTCTTTTGGATTTTCCACGAATCTCTACATTTGAGTCCTGATTACCTGAAGCACGTTCATGACAGACCTTTGTAATTAAAGATTGAGGGGGGGGGGGGTTCACGTTCAGTGATATTCCTCTATATCAACCTGCTGTTTCTCTGCTGTAAGATCTTTCTGATTCTTCTTTTTCCATTCCTTTTTATTTTTTTTCTGGTTCTTTTGTTCCATTTTGCTGCATGACACTAAAGGTTCCTTTAGCGTGACACTAAAGGAACCCATCCAGAACCCAAACACTCTCTGCACCTGAGGTCACCTGCAGAAACAAACACCACCACAATGTTTTCACACAACAGGAGCTTTAATTTGATTCCAGGTCAGATCTGACAGATTTCACTGGAAGCTCATGACTCGTTCTCATCTGAGGAGCAGCCTTGTCTTCACTTAAAGCCCCTATTCATGTCGGAGCTCCAGACCTCCTGTGAGTCACACTGCAGCCACAGTTTTCCGGTAGTTTCCAGGATCAGGCGGCACTTGTTGACTCCGTCTTTGGCAGTGTTGGTATGCCACACCTGTTTTCCTTTATTATCATACATGACCAGGTCACCGTTTCCCTCCAAGCGCAGACGAGATGCGCCCACTCCATTGGTGTCAGAAGCCCACGCAGGTCTCTCACGAGTGTCGTAGATCACAAAGTTTCCATCGTCCTGTCAGCAGAAACAGGGTGTTCATTGGTTAGGGTTCGGCTCAGGGTTAGGCTCAGGGTCAGGGTGAGGGTCAGGGTTAGGGATAGCGACAGACAGCAGTCATCTTGATGAGGTCACTCACCTGGAAAAGCGCCTTCCACTGTGCGTTGGATGATTCCAGGGAGCCTCCAGAGCCCAGCTCATTATCTTTGTCTAGAAAGTTGGAGCTCATGATTCTGTGGAAGAAAAGCCTCCGTCAGTGAAGACGTCAGTACTCACAGGCTTGAAGGTGTCGCAGTCGTCAGAGAGCTGAGAGACGGGTGTGGTGAGGGATGTTCCCGTCAGCCCTCTTTTGTGCACAGGCCACCACCACCACCCCTCTACCTGTTCTACCTGCTCTCCATTCGCATGAAGACAGGTCATGATGAGTGGGTTCTGCTCTGGGCTGGTTTTACCTGATTCTTTCCCCTAAGGTGATGACGGGTGACATGAAACAATTTCTTTACCTGCTCGGAGATGAAACACAGTGACAGCTGAGCTGACATTGATCATTGATCTTCACCATGAACGGTGAAGATCAATGACAGCTCGCTTGTCTGGAGGTATTCTGCTAGGAATCAGGTGACCTTTTTTAATGCAATGTGAATTTCATTTTGAATACAAGCTTGGGCTGTTCCATCAGACCGGATCGAGATGGAGTTCATTATTTACCACCTCACGGGTCAACCACCATTGAGTGGAGTGGTGGGTCAACAACCTGTTCCACCCTCACCAGGTTCAGTCCAGCCCTCAAGCACACGTTCATCACATTTGCAACATCAACAACAACAGCCAACTTTCACAGGGGTCAAAAATGACAGGCATGAGAGACTTCCTGTTTGGCGAGCAATGGAGTAGGCAGCAAATCGGAAGGGCTCTGTCATCACTGAATTTAACTTGATATATTTATAGTGTTACATGCTCATTTGGAACCTGGTGAACCAGCTGTTGAAAGCTCTCCCTGGCCGGCATATTCTGCCAGCCATGGGCAAAAGAGGTAAAAAGACAGAAAACGACAGCAGACAAGACGACGAGTTAGCCCCCAAGCAGCTAGCTAGCAGAAGCCCGGCTGGTAGCACGTGTGTGGCCGACCCACAGGCTCTGTCGCTGGCAGGGATAATGATATAGTTCACCTGTATGGAGGAGCAGATAATTCCAAGCCTTCTTCTTCTTCTTGTCCTTTTGGCTTTTCCCTTCAGGGGTCGCCACAGCGAATCAATTGCCTCCATCTAACCCTGTCTTCTGCATCCTCTTCTCTCACACCAACTACCTTCATGTCCTCTTTCACTACATCCATAAACCTCCTCTTTGGTCTTCCTCTAGGCCTCCTGCCTGGCAGTTCAAAACTCAGCATCCTTCTACCAATATATTCACTATCTCTCCTCTGGACATGTCCAAACCATCTCAGTCTGGCCTCTCTGACTTTATCTCCAAAACCTCTAACATGTGCTGTCCCTCTGATGTACTCATTCCTGATCCTATCCTTCCTGGTCACTCCCAGAGAGAACCTCAGCATCTTCATCTCTGCTACCTCCAGCTCTGCCTCCTGTCTTTTCCTCAGTGACACTGTCTCTAGACCAAACAACATCGCTGGTCTCACCACAGTTTTGTACACCTTTCCTTTCATTTTAGCTGAAACTCTTCGATCACACATCACACCTGACACTTTTGTCCACCCATTCCATCCTGCCTGGACACGCTTCTTCACCTCTTTTCCCCACTCTCCATTGCTCTGGACTGTTGACCCTAAGTACTTCAAATCCTCCACCTTCTTGATCTCTTCTCCCTGTAACCTCACTCTTCCACTTGGGTCCCTCTCATTCACACACATGTACTCTGTCTTACTGCGGCTAACCTTCATCCCTCTCCTTTCCAGGACAAACTTCCACCTCTCTAACTTCTCCTCCACCTGTTCCCTACTCTCACTGCAGATCACAATGTCATCTGCAAACATCATAGTTCATGGAGATTCCTGTCTAACCTCGTCTGTCAGCCTGTCCATCACCATAGCGAACAAGAAGGGGCTCAGAGCTGATCCCTGATGCAGTCCCACCTCCACCTTGAACTCCTCTGTCACACCTACAGCACACCTCACCACTGTCTTACAGTCCTCATACATGTCCTGCACTGCTCTAACATACTTCTCTGCCACTCCAGACTTCCTCATACAATACCACAGTTCCTCTCTGGGCACCCTGTCATAAGCTTTCTCCAGATCTACAAAAACACAATGCAGCTCTGTCTGGCCTTCTCTGTACTTCTCTATCAACATCCTCAAAGCAAATACTGCATCTGTAGTACTCTTTTTTGGCATGAAACCTGGGCTCGCACTAGGAGGTAGTATGACTAAGCCACTGTGGCTCAGTGTAAAATAATTGAGCAAGCCACAAAAAGCCACATTCTGTGTCCAAGAGAGTGGCGCAGCGCACTGGCGACCAACGTCATTGCGCTGAGGTCCCCCGTGACATTTTTTAGAAAATGGGGTTGTTTTCCTGCATTCTGACGGCAAAATCCTCTGTTCAGTATACCTACAAAAATACACTTATGTCAACAGTTCAAGCTGAACTATCTTTATTTCTATCCTACCTTATGCAGGTATAAATGTGAGATTCAACAATTGAAAACTTGCATTCACTATGTGAAGATACAGTCATACAAAATATTACTCAATGTTTACTTGTAAGTTTTACTTGGACGAGAAGACATTTTAACTTTGACCACCACCACACCATTGGTATGCCAGAGTTCAGTTTTGTTTTGTTTTTTAATTCGATAATGTGATTTTTCATTTCAATTTAAAAAGGCATGAAAAATAGCAGGCGAGGTGAATAAATATTTACATGCATCGCTGGTTATTCCTGCCGGTCATAGGGAACAAAAGTCTAAAGCTGCAAAAAAGTATTGATAATGTCTTTCATTTACCTTCTGATCGGTCTGTCACCACTCCTCCCCCCTCTCACCATTCACCATTTGTTTATTAATGAGGATTTTAACACAAACTCTACTATAAAACATTGGATTCTTAATTTCTTTCGATCGATCGTCCTCGCCTTGTCGTACACCAATTCGTGCTTGTAAAAATAGAATCTTTTGTTTTTTATTGGACGAGAGGAGGTCATGACCCGAGTGCATATTTAATGATCGGGAGCGTTCGGGTCACTCCCCGGGGGAGCTGCTGTGTAGGGGTGGGCGATACCGGGAATTTTGGTATCGGTCCGATACCAAGTAAATACAGGGTAGTATAGGCCGATACCGATACGATACCGATACTTTTTGCTTGGAAATGCCAAGATCATTGAATAATTGAGCGTCGGGTCTGTCGGGGGGCTGCTGGCTTCCGACGTGTCGTTGTTGGTCCAGCGAAGCGGCGGAAAGCAGAAAGACGCATTTTGGTTTTGAAACTGTGTCAGAAGAGGAGAAGGAGCAAAGAGTGTATAAGGTGTTTGAAAATGTGGTGCAGACGGAAATGTGCCGATGGAAATAGCAAGAGAACAAGTTTGTTGTCACTCTGGGATTTTTGCGAGTCCAAAAACGTTGTACGTTTTAGCCTTTTTTTCCTAAAAATAAGAACGCCACTGTGGCTACACAAATTAAAAATCTTGTAGCCAATCTGGAATTTACTTCGCAACGTGGCGAATGGCTAGCGCAAGCTCAGGTAACCATACTGCTGCTCACAAATGCTCACTTCTGCCCTTAATCTAGCTTCCAGTACTCTTTCCCATAACTTCATTGTACGGCTCATCAGCTTTATTCCTCTGTAGGTGCCACAACTCTGTACATTTCCCTTGTTCTTAAAAATGGACATCACTACACTTTTCTTCCATTCCTCAGACATCTTCTCACTATCTAAGATCCTGTTGAATAACCCAGTCAGAATACTGCTACCTCTCCTAGACACTTCCAAACCTCTACAGGTATATCATCAGTACCAACTGCCTTTCCACTCTTCATCCTCTTCAGTGCTCTCCTCACTTCATCTTGAATAATCTTTGCTACTTCCTGGTCTACAACAGTCACCTCTTCTAGTCTGTGCTCTCTCTCATTTTCCACATTCATCAACTCTTCAAAGTACTCTTTCCATCTTCCCATCACACTACTGGCACCTGTCAATAGACTTCCATCCCTATCCTTAATCACCCTAACCTGCTGCACGTCCTTCCCATCTCTGTCTCTCTGTCTTGCCAGCCTGTATAGATCAGTCTCTCCCTCCTTACTGTCCAACCTAGCATACAAGTCATCATAAGCCCCTTGTTTGGCCTTTGCTACCTCTACCTTCACCTTACGCTGCATCTCCCTGTACTCCTGTCTACTCTCCTCAGTCTTCTCAGTGTCCCACTTCTTCTTAGCTAACCTCTTTCTCTGTATACACTCCTGTACCTCCTCATTCCACCACCAAGTCTCCTTATCTACTTTCCTTCCAGATGACACACCAAATACTCTCCTACCTGTCTCCCTGATCACATTAGCTGTAGTTGTCCAGTCATCTGGAAGCACCTCCTGACCACCCAGAGCCTGTCTTAACTCCCTCTTAAAAGTCATGCCACGCTCTTCCTTTTTTAGCTTTCATTTTGGAAGGACCATTTTGTCCTCTGCTCTGTCTTTGTCCTCTTTATCTTCATCACCACCAGAGTCATCCTACACTCCACCATCCGATGCTGTTTAGCTACACTCTCACCTACCACTACTTTACATTAATTGATCTCCTTCAGATTACACCGTCTACACAAGATGTAGTCTACCTCTGTGCTCCTACCTCCGTTCTTATAGGTCACCTTACGTTCCTGCCTCTTCTGGAAGAAAGTATTCACTATAGCCCATTGCATCCTTTTTGCAAAGTCAACTACCATCTGTCCTTCTGCGTTCCTCTCCTGGATACCAAACCTGCCCATCACTTCCTCATCACCTCTGTTACCTGCACCAACATGTCCATTGAAGTCTGCGCCAATGACAACTCTCTCACTTGTAGGTATGCTCTGCATCACTTCATCAAAGTCCAACCAGAATTTCTCCTTCTCCTCCAGCTCACATCCTACCTGTGGGGCATACCCACTAACAACATTGAACATCACACCTTCTATTTCTAGCTTCAGACTCATCACTCTATCTGACACTCTTTTTACCTCCAGGACATTCCTAACAAACTCCTCCTTCAAGATAACTCCTACTCCATTTCTCTTCCAATCTACACCATGATAGAACAACTTGAACCCTGCTCCTAAACTTCTAGCCTTGCTACCTTTCCACCTTGTCTCCTGGACACACAGTATGTCTACCTTCTTCCTCTGCATCATGTCGACCAACTCTACCTTTTCCTGTCATAGTTCCAACATTCAACGTCCCTACTCTCAGTCCTATACTCTTGGCGCTCCTCTTCTCTTTCTTCGTGCGAACGCACTTTCCTCCTCTCCTTCTTTGACCAATGGTAATCCGATTTCCACCGGCGCCCTGTAGGTCAACAGCGCCGATGGCGGTCGTTGTTAACCCGGGCCTCAACCGATCCGGTATGGAAGTCATAGGTTTGATTCACATCTTTGATTTGGCAAAAGTTTTACACCGGATGCCCTTCCTGACGCAACCCTCTGTATTTATCCGGGCTGTGCCCTCTTGTGGCTACATTCGGAGCCTTATATATTCTTGCAGGGTTCAATGTCACCTATGCTAGTGCATATTCCTTCTCGATGACTTTACCTGAACAATGATTTCTACATTTTATTAGAACAATTAAAGTTGAAATTTTTAATGATGTAACTTTCCAGAGTTGGAAACATCCTGTTGGGAGCGTTGGACACCAGGAACCAAAACCAGCAGGACGTTTGTTACGGTGTCAACGCCATCCTGACCGCCGCTGAGTCTGTAATCTGGTGGAGAGACTTTTCAGAGTCATCCGTACAGAATGAGATTACAGTCAGGATTCAGCTCGTCTTCATCGGAGGAGCATTAATAAACTCAACAGAGTCTGCAGCAGAAACAACTGGACGGTCTGATGATGTTTCCTTGTTGTTTTGGCCATTGATTGGTTGTTGATTGCGTACATGAACAAGCCTGGAAGGAAACTTAATGAACGCGCAATACAAAGCTTTGATTTCATCCTTTTTTAATTGAGTTTTGCTCATTTTCTTGACGACGGTACGACAGTATTTAGAAAAGTTTTCACCCCGTTGTCCGGACATATAAGAGTTTCCTTTTTGTCCGAAGCAGTCATTGTGTAAATGGACATACTTTTTGTATACCCCACATTCATTGGCTCTGGCTAAGTAGTACTTCTCTTTCTGTGACTCAATCCTCTCCTCTCTTTCAGTTGGAGTTTCACTCAGAAATGGTTGTTTCCTGCTGTTTGGACTCTCTGCTCCAAAACATGAACATTATTGGAACAGTTATGACTCTAAAATGATGTTAACTGGGTAGTCCATGTAGAGTTATTTCTAGCAGATGCCTTACTCCATATTGTTCACGTGATTCCTTCTGGCAGCTGCGCCGTGATTGGTTGGGCGCTTGATTGACAGGTAGTGGGTGGAGTAGGTGACAGCGTGAGACTTTCAAGTGAGTTTATTCAAATGTACAGTAATCCCTCACGCATTCGTGCATCAACGATTGCGACTTCACCTCATTGTGGATTTTTGGTAGGTAGTCACGTGATACTGTACTCGCAATTCTAGTGGCTGACGGCATCCAGAAGTGCTCTCTGTTCCGTGAGTCTTGTGAGACACAAAAGTGCTTTAAACAGTCTATCAGAGTGTTTTAAAGGTAATACAGATAGGAGGCGGTTTAATATCAGTATGGGGAGGGTTCACAAACGTTTAAATTACCGTAAATAATAAGATATATAGATCGCAATCTTGATCCAAAAGGGCTTATTTTGTTACTGGCAGGTTGCAAAGCATGATAGTCTGACGAGTGGAATCATTATGTAGATCAACAGAGATAACACGGAAAGACAGGAGAGGAATAATCTCTAATTTGGGCAACACTACGAGAGAGAGAGAGAAACGGGAAGGAAAAATAACACCAGCCTCTACAGATGGTGAGGAGTAAATAAGACAACGGCACCGGGGTACTGGTGAGTGCAGCTTGTGGCTTCCAATTTCATCATTTGGTCAAGTCCTTTGCAAAATGATTGGTAGTTATTATTTTATCATTTTAAATGTTGCAGTATAAGCAATGCTGATTTGAGCCTTTGAGACTCTCAACACCAGCAGAGCTTTAACAATCATCTGTCATAGTAAAAACAGGTCTGTGTGAGCAACAGAGCTTGAAAACAAGTTTCTTAGAAATTAAAATCTACTTTGTCCGGCTGCAGTTCTAAATGTCCCCAGACTTGGGATCTCTTTCTGGTGGGATCCATTGTAAACCAATTAAGCCCCGCCCACTGATCCGAACCACTAAACTGGTTCACCTGGAGAATGAAGCGCCAGGGTGTCACGTGGTGGATGAAGCACTTGAGTGTTTCAAACGTCATCTGTCCAAAACCATCACATGGTTTTTCCACATTTTAAAGCAGGCTTCGGGGTGGCGGTTCAGAAAGAAACGGAGCGCAGAAACAAAGCTGACATAACAGTGGCAGAGGAGTGGGATCGGACAGGTACTGTACACCAACAGGGATGAAAATCAAACAACACGTCTTCTGTGGCAGGCCTGTGCTTCCGTGTATTGACCTACATCCTGTGATCATTTTGGAGATGTGATGTTTTCTAACTGACAGTTTGTTTGCAGCCTGAAGGGATGGAGCTGATAATGTTATCGGGAGGGATTCTAGCCGTTACTGTGTTTGCCCTCACCACCTCCTTCCTGTTCCGACCTGGGGCATTACTTAAGGCCTACAACTGGTAAGTGTGTTAATCAGGGCTTGAAAATTTTATCTAACAATTACTTAAACTAACAAGCTAACATTAACATTGGTTCGGACCACTGAGGAAGGTGAACAGACAGAGCAGCCACCACACCAAAAAAGCAGGAACTGAAGATGCTTCCTTTGATTTTGGGAAGAAAGACACTGGTTTATAACCAGTTACAGCTCGTCAAGTATTCAGACCGGTTTGGATTGCTGCCATTATGTTTTGTTTGCCTCAGCAGGCAGGAATGTGTGACAGGTATTGTCAAGAACTGTATATATGAACTCGGAATGTGTCCTATGTGACATAAGCACTTGGATCGCCGCAGGACTAGAAACCTCCTTTTAACACCTGCAACAAGCAATGGAACTCATTTGAAGAGCAAAGAGGTCAAAGAAAAAAGAGGGATAAAGTAAATATTTGAATAAATATCATCCAGGGGGCTATAGATACTTCATTCACGGGCCAGATCTGGCCCCTGGGCCTTGACTTTTGACATATGTGCTCTAAGAGTTCTTCATCTCTGGACGTAAATGGGTTCAAAGAGAGAGAGTGTGTGTGTGCGTGTGTGTGTGTGTGTGTGTGTGTGTGTGTGTATGGTTCTGAGTTCTGGTCTGTGAAAGGGAATAGAGGTTTCTGGATTTCCCTTACATTTGTTTGTTCTATTAAGAGAATTGAACTGTGAGAATGTCTTCAGTTACATTTTATAGACTTTTCATCAAACCTACTGTTACAGGTCTCTCAACCCGTCCACTGTCATGTAGACGTCCCATTTGAAATTCTTCTTTTGAAAAAGACCTCAAACTAGTTTGCAAGTGATAAACAAGATAAATTCAGTGGGAAAATGTTAGGGAACTAGAATGACACTTACTCCCTAAATAAACACATTTATACAATGGTGTAGAGAGGATAGTACAATAAATAAACTAAATACAACGAACCATGATATTAAAAGGAAATGTCAGTACAGAAAGTTGCAAATAAATGTAAATGTACAACGTTTGCCAAAGCAATGTAATGCACTTTATTAATCTCCATAGGGACATTGTTAGCACAGTTAGTTTAATCGCATGCATATATACTGTATATATTGTAGACCTTGTGAATCTATTATTTCATCCATCCATCCATCCATCCATTCTCTACCGCTTATCCGGGGTCGGGTCGCGGGGGCAGCAGCTTGAGCAGGGAAGCCCAGACTTCCCTCTCCCTAGCCACTTCGTCCAGCTCCTCCGGGAGAATCCCAAGACGTTCGCAGGCCAGCCGGGAGACATAGTCTCTCCAGCGTGTCCTGGGTCGTCCCCGGGGCCTCCTCCCGGTAGGACGTGCCCGAAACACCTAACCAGGGAGGCGTCCAGAAGGCATCCTGACCAGATGCCCGAGCCACCTCATCTGGCTCCTCTGCGGAGGAGCAGCGGCTCGACTCTGAGTCCCTCCCAGATGACCGAACTTCTCACCCTATTTCTAAGGGAGAGCCCGGACACCCTGCGGAGGAAACTCATTTCGGCCGCTTGTATCCTGGATCTCGTTCTTTCGGTCACGACCCACAGCTCGTGACCATAGGTGAGGGCAGGAGCGTAGATCGACCAGTAAATCGAGAGCTTTGCCTTTCGGCTCAGCTCCTTCTTCACCACGACGGACAGAAACAGAGTCCACATCACTGCAGACGCTGCACCGATCCGCCTGTCGATCTCCCGTTCCATCGTACCCTCACTCATGAACGAGACCCCGAGATACTTGAACTCCTCTACTTGGGGCAGGATCTCATCCCCAACCCGGAGAGGGCACTCCACCCTTTTCCGACTGAGGACCATGGTCTCAGATTTGGAGGTGCTAATTCTCATCCCAACCGCTTCACACTCAGCTGCGAACCGTTCCAGTGAGAGTTGGAGATCACGGCTTGATGAAGCCAACAGCACCACATCATCTGTAAAAAGCAGAGACGCAATACTGAGGCCACCAAACCGGACACCCTCAACGCCTTGGCTGTGCCTAGAAATTCTGTCCATAAAAGTTATGAACAGAATCGGTGACAAAGGGCAGCCTTGGCGGAGTCCAACCCTTACTGGAAACGAATCCGACTTACTGCCGGCAATGCGGACCAAACTCTGACATCGGTCGTACAGGGACCGAACAGCCCTTATCAAGGGGTTCAGTACCCCATACTCCCGAAGCACCCCCCACAGAACCCCCCAAGGAACACGGTCGAACGTCTTCTCCAAATCCACAAAACACATGTAGACTGGTTGGGCGAACTCCCATGACCCCTCGAGGACCCTGCAGAGGGTGTAGAGCTGGTCCACTGTTCCACGGCCAGGACGAAAACCCACTTTGCTCCTCCTGAATCCGAGATTCGACTTCCCGACGGACCCTCCTCTCCAGAACCCCTGAATAGACCTTACCAGGGAGGCTGAGGAGTGTGTTCCCCCTGTAGTTGGAACACACCCTCCGGTCCCCCTTCTTAAAAAGGGGGACCACCACCCCAGTCTACCAATCCAGAGGCACTGTCCCCGACGTCCACGCGATGTTGCAGAGGCGTGTCAACCAGGACAGCCCCACAACATCCAGAGCCTTTAGCAACTCCAGGCGGATCTCATCCACCCCCGGGGCCCTGTCACCGAGGAGCTTTTAAACCACCTCGGTGACCTCAACCCCAGAGATAGGAGAACCCGTCTCAGAGAACCCAGACTCTGCTTCCTCATGGGAAGGCGTGTTGCTGGAATTGAGGAGGTCTTCGAAGTATACACACACACCCCTCCTTGAGTCGTCACCGTATTGTGGTGGTGGGGTTTGTGTGTGTGTGTGTCTATTATTTCAGCCAGTTATAATCCCAAATTACAAGCAAAAAATAACTTGAATTAATAAGTTGCAGAATTTTTTTGTTGAATATCAGTTTGTTAGCATTGAAACTGTGAGAATACCAGTATAAACTGGTATAATACCAGTACCAGTCGAATGAGCAGACACAGTTCAGATATGTCAGTTATAAAAAATATCACAAAATTCTCGAAATAATCCTCGTATAGGTCTAAAAACAATATTTACACTGTATCATGACGCCACTGGTAAAAGCAGACTTTGCACCTCAGTGTGAACCTATTTCACGTTACCATGGCTACTCATTATTCCACCCTGTAGAAACCATGTAAGCATTGAGTGGTTTTCTGCTCTGAACATAAACTTGATATCATGTGAATTTATAAACACACGACACACACGAACCCCTGATGAGTTTCATGTGATCCTGCCCAGGTACTTGCGTCGCAGGTTGGGAGTGGTGGTCCGATACTCTCACAGTGGAAGTTACCGCTTCTTTTATTGCAGCCGTGGGACGCCAGGTGGCGCTACACCGTCAGTGCTGTTGCTGCACGGCTTCTCAGGCAACAAGGACGCCTGGCTGCCTCTCCTCAAGGTAACCTGTGCATAAACTACAAGTACTACTGTCAGTGAAGAGTGGAGGACATCAATCAATCAATCAACTTTTATTTATATAGCGCTTAATCACATCTGAAGATGTTTCAAAGCACTTTACAGATAGAAAGACAACAATGCCTTCCAGAGCAGCATAAGCAACAGTGGCAGGGAAAAACTGCCTCATTGAGGAAGAAACTCCGGGCAGGACCCAGACTCTGGAGGGCGTCATCAGACAACAATTCCACAGAAACGTTCCACAGAAACATAGTGAAGAAAATACTGTACTGAAGTTAAAGGATATGTTACCGCACATTGGTTGATGGTGATAGCACAGAAACGTTCCACAGAAAACAGTTCCACAGAAACCTTTTTAAAATGAAGTGGGAGTGGGTGTTGAGTCAGACCTGTTGAAGAAAGTCTTGAACTTGTTCTCCCTTCCCTTGTTCCCCTCTGCTGCCCAGCCACCATTCTGGTTATGGTCTGTTATGGTCATCATTCCCCTCAAAGACCTCATGCATCTCATTTTCCTGGAGCTTCCTGTTGAATTTTCTCCTGTACAGATCCTTTGCCTCTTTCAGAGTTGTCTACAGCTCCTCCACGTCCTTCATAGCAATGGCCTTCTTCATTCCTGTTGAGATCAGCCTTGACTTTGCTTGTGATCCAAAAGTTCATCGTAAGTTTTCTGACAGGAACCACCACGTCCATACAAAAGTGTGGATTGTATTTCACATGCTTTCCAACTGCAGTACTCTCCAGTCTTTCGAAATAGTCTTTGAAGGTCTCTTCTTCTTCAGTGGACCACCTCCATGGTGGTCCTCAGTACTGAAGAAACTGATGGTTGCTATCACCATCAACCAATGTGTGGTAACATCCTTTAACTTCAGTACAGTATTCCCCGCACTATAAGACACACCGAGGCTCACCTTCAATGAACAACCTTTTTTAGAAACTTTTTAGTGTGAGCTGACAGTGGGCGGGAGGTGTCAGCTCACCTCCGGAGCACTGCCAATGTGCCCTTGAGCAAGGCACCATCCCCTTCACAAGTTGCTCATTTGAGACACTACACAAAGGGGCTGCCTGCCACTCTACCTCCCCCTGCATGCCTACAGGCCCCCTTGTGTGTGTGTGTGTGTGTGTGTGTGTGTGTGTGTGTGCGTGCGTGCGTGTGTGTGCGTGAGTGTGCGTGTGTGTGTGTGTGCGTGAGTGTGTGTGTGTGTGCGTGCGTGAGTGTGCGTGTGTGTGCGTGTGTGCGTGAGTGTGCGTGTGTGTGTGCGTGTGTGCGTGAGTGTGCGTGTGTGCGCGTGTGTGCGTGTGTGTGCGTGTGTGTGTGTGAGAGTGTGTGTGTGTGTGTGTGAGTGTGTGTGTGTGCTACAGGAGCCTGTACAAACTAACATGTATGATTGCATTTGCAGGGTGTGCTTTTAATTTCCCTTTGGGGATCAGACCAGTATATACAATTAAAAAAAAAAGTAATTCTTCAGAAAATTAGCAACTGTCATTTTTGAACCAAGAGAATTTCCCTGACTGACTGTTAGCATGAGTCCCTGAGCGCTAACTGATTTCTCTTGAGTAGAGAGAGACTATGGTCGTATAAAAAGAATAGAGTCGCCATGGACAGGAAAAGAGTGATAGAAAGATATCAAGAATTTCAAAAATGCTCTCAGAGCAGCTAAAAAAACAGCTTGTGTTTCTGTTTTCTTCATCAGTACCTCCCCAGAAGCCAGCATGTGGTGTGTGTGGATATGCCAGGACACGGTGGGACGAGCCGCACTGGACCCGAAGACTATAGCATCAAGGGTCAAGCCCACCGAATACACCACGTCCGTGTGTGTGTTTATCTCCTCTGTTGATCAACTCTCAGATTCTGTATTTGAGGTGTTGAAGCACACATTTTTGTGCAAATATCACACTTCTGTAACTGTAACACCCCTGTCTGTGTCTCCCCATCCAGTTTGTGCAGACTGTTGGTCTGGATAAGAAGCCCTTCCATCTGACTGGGGGATCAATGGGTGGGAATGTCACAGGGGTGTATGCTGCCCGTTACCCCAACTATGTGTCCAGCATCTCTGCTTTGTCCAGGAGGTAAATTCAGCTGTCAGTCAGATCTGCATCAGGTCTGACCATTTCCAGAAGAACATTCACACATCTCTGGCCTCCTCCGTCCACCAGGTCTCATCTATCCTACAGAAACTAATTTCATCAGGCAAATGAGAGAGGTGTTCAACAATCCAGAGAAGCCACACCCTATGATTCCTACTAACATCCAGGGATTGGAGAACATGTTGAAGCTCTGCAGGTGCAACCCCCCCAAATACCCCCGGCAGGTAAAGGGCTGTGGTACTAAAATCACAGAAACACAGATAAGATGCAAGCTGACACTTTTAGATTAGATGTTATAATGACTCGATTGCAATAAAAATAAATTAATTTGGAATCTTTTCATTCTACTGAAAGATTTTTTTTGTTTGTTTTTTGTGTACTTATGGATGCTTGTGTTTGTGCAGGTCCTTCAGGGTCTCCTTTACAACAGCATCCACAACAATGATTTATACAAAGAAGGTCATTCTACTATGTGTGTGTATGTGTGTGTGTGTGTGTGTGTGTATACGTGTATATATATATACAGTATATATATACTGTATACAGTATATATATACAGTATATACTGTATATACTGTATATATATACTGTATATGTACAGTATATATATACAGTATATACAGTATATACAGTATATACTGTATATATACTGTATATATATATATACAGTGGTACCTCTACTTACGAATGTCTGTACTTACGAAACGCCTCAACAGGAAAATATTACCTCTAGTTACGAAAGAAATTTCAGCTTACGAAAGGTAAAAATACAGTATGGGCTGATACTCGCAGCTCCCACAGGTTGCTGAAGGCAGCATTCTCATAGCTGCTCTGCCATTGGCTGTTACCTAGTATCTTCCTGGCATCCCATTGGCTAAGAGGGACCTCTGTGTGGAGCTAGATAGGTGTCTATGCAGCGTCCTCGTCATTCGACCCTCGACCCGTGAGGTGTTCTGATAGTTTTACGTAAATATATTAACTTTTAGAGTATTCACTATGTTGAGACATGAGAATGTTGCGTTCAGGAACCTGTGGGAGCTGCGAGTGTCAGTCCATACTGTATTTTTACCTTTCGTAAGTCAAAATTTATTTCGTAACTAGAGGTGATATTTTCCTGCTGAGAAGTTTCGTAAGAAAATTTCTTAAGTAGAGACATTCGTAAGTAGAGGTACCCCTGTATATATATATATATATATATATATATATATATATATATATATGTCTGTCTGTTGAATATGTACTATATGATTTATTTTGTGTCATTTGTGTGTGTGTCAGTATTCATGAAAATCTTTGACGAGAAATCTCGTCATTCCCTGCAAGATAACATGCACCTGATCACAGCACCCGTACAAATCATCTGGGGAAAAGAAGACCAGGTATAAATTAATCATAGAGAATTCAGCCAAGCTGCTTTAAGCCAAGTTTTGTTGGGGCTTCACTTATTGGGTTTACTATTTGACACGTGACAGATAACAATACAGTATTTTCCGCACTGATGATGATAATGCTGTCAGTGGGTGTCAACCTCTGTAACCTGTGGGATTGTGGGAAGAAGTAAGTCAAGTTAGTTAACATTACGTTATACACAAGTGTGTGTCGTATCATAGATACAGGTAGAAGTATTTGGAATAACTACTCAAGTATATACTTAAATGTATTAAATATATTAAATATGCTTTCCATCTGCGCCCAGGTTCAGATTCATGATTTAACTCTAGAAACAAGATCTTTCAGTGTGTTAGCATGCGAACACTGCTGATTAGAATGTAACAGAAGTTTAAATGTCTTATGTTTAGTTACAAAATGTTTTTATATGTTATTTCTCACCAAATTAATAGACCAAATAAGGTGCTAATGAATGTACCTTCTCAGGTGGTAGATGTGTCGGGTGCAGCGGTGCTTCAGAAGGCCCTGCCGAAATCCCAGGTGGCGCTGTTGGACGACTGTGGTCATACGACCTACCACGATCAACCCAGAAAAGTTGCAAAGCTCATCATGGACTTCATTTCAGCACTGGAGGTCAACACTAGCAACGTTGAGAAAACTGAATAAGCTCTTATTGTGATGACCCCTGATCTCCCAAAGTATGATGATGATGTAAACATTGCTCTGCTATTTAATATTTCGGCAGTTCTTACATGCCTTATTTGCTCTACTCTGTGTTCTGTTTTAAGCATTGTTTCTTTTTCCTGACAACTTGTCAGATTTATTAGACTGTCAAAAACAATAGCTACCAAAAAAATCTGAAAATAAAGATGATTGTGAAGTTTTACACTATTTCGTAATTAGCAGGATCTTATAGAGCACTGGACCAGCTCTACACTGTCCATCGAGGGCTCGAGGGTTTGTTGGGGTTCGTCCAACCAGTCTGTATGTGCTTTGTGTATTGAAGAAGGCCTTTGACTGCGTCCGTCATGGTATCTTTTGGGGAGTGTAGACTCATCAGCTGCATTGCAAATGTTAAGTGAGATCTGACACTGGATGTGGTTTACACTGGGTACAGACTACAGAAGCGGTCTCACTCTAATATGATATTGCTCATTGATCCACGTCGTGAAGATGACTTACCTCTACCTCAACAATGTCAACTTTAACAACAGTTCTTCAAATTCTTCAAATGATGTATTATTTACCTTGTAGTCTTCAAATGAAGTTACAAACTAAAATCTACAAATGACTAAAACTAGTTCAATTCAACTGCCATTGATGGGATTTTGCTCTTAATGTAGAATGCACAGATGCTGGTGTCCACCTCCAAAAGCTATATATATATATATATATACACATATATACATATATACATATATATGTATATATATATACATATATACATATACATATATACATATATATATGTGTGTGTGTGTGTGTGTGTGTGTGTGTGTGTGTGTGTGTGTGTGTGTGTGTGTGTGTGTGTGTGTGTGTGTGTGTGTGTGCCTCTATATATACTGTATATAGAGGCACTGATCATAGCAGCACAAGAACAGGCCCTAAGTACAAGAGCAATAGAGGCCAATATCTACCACAGTAGATCTGACCCAAGGTGCAGGCTATGTAAAGAAGCCCCAGAGACAGTCCAGCATGTGGGAGCAGGGTGTAAGATGCTCGCCAGCTCAGCATACATGGAGAGGCACAACCAAGTAGCTGTGATAGTGTACAGGAACATCTGTACCCAGTATGGACTAGAAGTACCCAAATCCCAATGGGACATACCACCAAAGGTGGTTGAGAACAACAAGGCTAAGATCCTGTGGGACTTCAGCTTCCAGACTGACAAACAGCTGCTGGCTAACCAACCAGACATAGTGGTGGTGGACAAAGAGCAGAAGAGAGCAGTGGTGATAGATGTGGTGATTCCAACTGACGCCAACATCAGGAAGAAGGAACACGAAAAGATTGAGAAGTATCAAGGGTTGAAAGAACAGCTGGAACAGATGTGGAAGGTCAAGGTTAATGTGGTCCCCGTGGTAGTAGGAGCACTTGGGGCAGTGACCCCCAAACTGGAAGAGTGGCTCCAGCAGATTCCTGGAACAACATCTGAAGCCTCAGTCCAGAAGAGCGCAGTCCTAGGAACAGCTAAGATACTGACAGAACCCTCAGACTCCCAGGCCTCTGGTAGAGGACCCGAGTTTGAGGATGACACAGATACCACCCCACAATGGTGAGAGGGACATTTTTAATATATATATATATATATATATATATATACATACACACACACACACACACACACACACACATATATATATATATATATATATATATATATATATATATATATATATATATATATGTGTGTGTGTGTGTGTGTATAATGTAGCCACAAGAGGGTACAAGCCAATGTCTTATTGTGCCGGTCCCAAGCCCGGATAAATACAGAGGGTTGCGTCAGGAAGGGCATCCGGCGTAAAACTTTTGCCAAATCAAAGATGCGAATCAAACCTATGACTTCCATACCGGATCGGTCGAGGCCCGGGTTAACAACGACCGCCATCGGCGCTGTTGACCTACAGGGCGCCGGTGGAAATTGGATTACTGTTGGTCGAAGAAGGAGAGGAGGAAAGTGCGTTCGCATGAAGAAAGAGAAGAGGAGCGCCAAGAGTATAGGACTAAGAGTAGGGACGTTGAATGTTGGAACTATGACAGGAAAAGGTAGAGAGTTGGTCGACATGATGCAGAGGAGGAAGGTAGACATACTGTGTGTCCAGGAGACCAGGTGGAAAGGTAGCAAGGCTAGAAGTTTAGGAGCAGGGTTCAAGTTGTTCTATCATGGTGTAGATGGGAAGAGAAATGGAGTAGGAGTTATCTTGAAGGAGGAGTTTGTTAGGAATGTCCTGGAGGTAAAAGAGTGTCAGATAGAGTGATGAGTCTGAAGCTAGAAATAGAAGGTGTGATGTTCAATGTTGTTAGTGGGTATGCTCCACAGGTAGGATGTGAGCTGGAGGAGAAGGAGAAATTCTGGTTGGACTTTGATGAAGTGATGCAGAGCATACCTACAAGTGAGAGAGTTATCATTGGTGCAGACTTCAATGGACATGTTGGTGCAGGAAACAGAGGTGATGAGGAGGTGATGGGCAGGTTTGGTATCCAGGAGAGGAACGCAGAAGGACAGATGGTAGTTGACTTTGCAAAAAGGATGCAATGGGCTATAGTGAATACTTTCTTCCAGAAGAGGCAGGAACGTAAGGTGACCTATAAGAACGGAGGTAGGAGCACAGAGGTAGACTACATCTTGTGTAGACGGTGTAATCTGAAGGAGATCAGTGACTGTAAAGTAGTGGTAGGCGAGAGTGTAGCTAAACAGCATCGGATGGTGGAGTGTAGGATGACTCTGGTGGTGATGAAGATAAAGAGGACAAAGACAGAGCAGAGGACAAAATGGTCCTTCCAAAATGGAAGCTAAAAAAGGAAGAGCGTGGCATGACTTTTAAGAGGGAGTTAAGACAGGCTCTGGGTGGTCAGGAGGTGCTTCCAGATGACTGGACAACTACAGCTAATGTGATCAGGGACACAGGTAGGAGAGTATTTGGTGTGTCATCTGGAAGGAAAGTAGATAAGGAGACTTGGTGGTGGAATGAGGAGGTACAGGAGTGTATACAAAGAAAGAGGTTAGCTAAGAAGAAGTGGGACACTGAGAGGACTGAGGAGAGTAGACAGGAGTACAGGGAGATGCAGCGTAAGGTGAAGGTAGAGGTAGCAAAGGCCAAACAAGAAGCTTATGATGACTTGTATGCTAGGTTGGACAGTAAGGAGGGAGAGACTGATCTATACAGGCTGGCAAGACAGAGAGATAGAGATGGGAAGGACGTGCAGCAGGTTAGAGTGATTAAGGATAGGGATGGAAGTCTATTGACAGGTGCCAGCAGTGTGATGGGAAGATGGAAAGAGTACTTTGAAGAGTTGATGAATGTGGAAAATGAGAGAGAACAAAGACTAGAAGAGGTGACTGTTGTGGACCAGGATGTAGCAAAGATTAGCCAGGATGAAGTGAGGAGAGCACTGAAGAGGATGAAGAGTGGAAAGGCAGTCGGTCCTGATGATATACCTGTAGAGGTTTGGAAGTGTCTAGGAGAGGTGGCAGTAGAGTTTCTGACTGGGTTGTTCAACAGGATCTTAGATAGTGAGAAGATGCCTGAGGAGTGGAGGAGAAGTGTGCTGGTGCCCATTTTTAAGAACAAGGGAGATGTGCAGAGTTGTGGCAACTACAGAGGAATAAAGCTGATGAGCCATACAATGAAGTTATGGGAAAGAGTACTGGAAGCTAGATTAAGGGCCATTCGCCACGTTGCGAAGTAAATTCCAGATTGGCTACAAGATTTTTAATTTGTGTAGCCACAGTGGCGTTCTTATTTTTAGGAAAAAAAGGCTAAAACGTACAACGTTTTTGGACTCGCAAAAATCCCAGAGCGACAACAAACTTGTTCTCTTGCTAGCACCGCTATTTCCATCGGCACATTTCCGTCTGCACCACATTTTCAAACACCTTATACACTCTTTGCTCCTTCTCCTCTTCTGACACAGTTTCAAAACCAAAATGCGTCTTTCTGCTTTCCGCCGCTTCGCTGGACCAACAACGACACGTCGGAAGCCAGCAGCCCCCCGACAGACCCGACGCTCAATTATTCAATGATCTTGGCATTTCCAAGCAAAAAGTATCGGTATCGTATCGGTATCGGCCTATACTACCCTGTATTTACTTGGTATCGGACCGACACCAAAATTCCCGGTATCGCCCACCCCTACACAGCAGCTCCCCCGGGGAGTGACCCGAACGCTCCCGATCATTAAATATGCACTCGGGTCATGACCTCCTCTCGTCCAATAAAAAACAAAAAGATTCTATTTTTACAAGCACGAATTGGTGTACGACAAGGCGAGGACGATCGATCGAAAGAAATTAAGAATCCAATGTTTTATAGTAGAGTTTGTGTTAAAATCCTCATTAATAAACAAATGGTGAATGGTGAGAGGGGGGAGGAGTGGTGACAGACCGATCAGAAGGTAAATGAAAGACATTATCAATACTTTTTTGCAGTTTTAGACTTTTGTTCCCTATGACCGGCAGGAATAACCAGCGATGCATGTAAATATTTATTCACCTCGCCTGCTATTTTTCATGCCTTTTTAAATTGAAATGAAAAATCACATTATCGAATTAAAAAACAAAACAAAACTGAACTCTGGCATACCAATGGTGTGGTGGTGGTCAAAGTTAAAATGTCTTCTCGTCCAAGTAAAACTTACAAGTAAACATTGAGTAATATTTTGTATGACTATCTTCACATAGTGAATGCAAGTTTTCAATTGTTGAATCTCACATTTATACCTGCATAAGGTAGGATAGAAATAAAGATAGTTCAGCTTGAACTGTTGACATAAGTGTATTTTTGTAGGTATACTGAACAGAGGATTTTGCCGTCAGAATGCAGGAAAACAACCCCATTTTCTAAAAAATGTCACGGGGGACCTCAGTGCACTGACGTTGGTCGCCAGTGCGCTGCGCCGCTCTCTTGGACACAGAATGTGGCTTTTTGTGGCTTGCTCAATTATTTTACACTGAGCCACAGTGGCTTAGTCATACTACCTCCTAGTGCGAGCCCAGGTTTCATGCCAAAAAAGAGTACTACAGATGCAGTATTTGCTTTGAGGATGTTGATAGAGAAGTACAGAGAAGGCCAGACAGAGCTGCATTGTGTTTTTGTAGATCTGGAGAAAGCTTATGACAGGGTGCCCAGAGAGGAACTGTGGTATTGTATGAGGAAGTCTGGAGTGGCAGAGAAGTATGTTAGAGCAGTGCAGGACATGTATGAGGACTGTAAGACAGTGGTGAGGTGTGCTGTAGGTGTGACAGAGGAGTTCAAGGTGGAGGTGGGACTGCATCAGGGATCAGCTCTGAGCCCCTTCTTGTTGCTATGGTGATGGACAGGCTGACAGACGAGGTTAGACAGGAATCTCCATGAACTATGATGTTTGCAGATGACATTGTGATCTGCAGTGAGAGTAGGGAACAGGTGGAGGAGAAGTTAGAGAGGTGGAAGTTTGTCCTGGAAAGGAGAGGGATGAAGGTTAGCCGCAGTAAGACAGAGTACATGTGTGTGAATGAGAGGGACCCAAGTGGAAGAGTGAGGTTACAGGGAGAAGAGATCAAGAAGGTGGAGGATTTTAAGTACTTAGGGTCAACAGTCCAGAGCAATGGAGAGTGGGGAAAAGAGGTGAAGAAGCGTGTCCAGGCAGGATGGAATGGGTGGAGAAAAGTGTCAGGTGTGATGTGTGATAGAAGAGTTTCAGCTAAAATGAAAGGAAAGGTGTACAAAACTGTGGTGAGACCAGCGATGTTGTTTGGTCTCGAGACAGTGTCACTGAGGAAAAGACAGGAGGCAGAGCTGGAGGTAGCAGAGATGAAGATGCTGAGGTTCTCTCTGGGAGTGACCAGGAAGGATAGGATCAGGAATGAGTACATCAGAGGGACAGCACATGTTAGAGGTTTTGGAGATAAAGTCAGAGAGGCCAGACTGAGATGGTTTGGACATGTCCAGAGGAGAGATAGTGAATATATTGGTAGAAGGATGCTGAGTTTTGAACTACCAGGCAGGAGGCCTAGAGGAAGACCAAAGAGGAGGTTTATGGATGTAGTGAAAGAGGACATGAAGGTAGTTGGTGTGAGAGAAGAGGATGCAGAAGACAGGGTTAGATGGAGGACACTGATTCGCTGTGGCAACACCTGAAGGGAAAAGCCAAAAGGACAAGAAGAAGAAGAAGGCTTGGAATTATCTGCTCCTCCATACAGGTGAGCTATATCATTGTCCCTGCCAGCGACAGAGCCTGTGGGTCGGCCACACACGTGCTACCAGCCAGGTTTCTGCTAGCTAGCTGCTTGGGGGCTAACTCGTCGTCTTGTCTGCTGTCGTTTTCTGTCTTTTTACCTCTTTTGCCCATGGCTGGCAGAATATGCCGGCCAGGGAGAGCTTTCAACAGCTGGTTCACCAGGTTCCAAATGAGCATGTAACACTATAAATATATCAAGTTAAATTCAGTGATGACAGAGCCCTTCCGATTTGCTGCCTACTCCATTGCTCGCCAAACAGGAAGTCTCTCATGCCTGTCATTTTTGACCCCTGTGAAAGTTGGCTGTTGTTGTTGATGTTGCAAATGTGATGAACGTGTGCTTGAGGGCTGGACTGAACCTGGTGAGGGTGGAACAGGTTGTTGACCCACCACTCCACTCAATGGTGGTTGACCCGTGAGGTGGTAAATAATGAACTCCATCTCGATCCGGTCTGATGGAACAGCCCAAGCTTGTATTCAAAATGAAATTCACATTGCATTAAAAAAGGTCACCTGATTCCTAGCAGAATACCTCCAGACAAGCGAGCTGTCATTGATCTTCACCGTTCATGGTGAAGATCAATGATCAATGTCAGCTCAGCTGTCACTGTGTTTCATCTCCGAGCAGGTAAAGAAATTGTTTCATGTCACCCGTCATCACCTTAGGGGAAAGAATCAGGCAAAACCAGCCCAGAGCAGAACCCACTCATCATGACCTGTCTTCATGCGAATGGAGAGCAGGTAGAACAGGTAGAGGGGTGGTGGTGGTGGCCTGTGCACAAAAGAGGGCTGACGGGAACATCCCTCACCACACCCGTCTCTCAGCTCTCTGACGACTGCGACACCTTCAAGCCTGTGAGTACTGACGTCTTCACTGACGGAGGTTTGCAGCGCTTCATGTTAACAACACGGCTTTTCTTCCACAGAATCATGAGCTCCAACTTTCTAGACAAAGATAATGAGCTGGGCTCTGGAGGCTCCCTGGAATCATCCAACGCACAGTGGAAGGCGCTTTTCCAGGTGAATGACCTCATCAAGATGACTGCTGTCTGTCGCTATCCCTAACCCTGACCCTCACCCTGAGCCTGAGCCTAACCCTGAGCCGAACCCTAACCAATGAACACCCTGTTTCTGCTGACAGGACGATGGAAACTTTGTGATCTACGACACTCGTGAGAGACCTGCGTGGGCTTCTGACACCAATGGAGTGGGCGCATCTCGTCTGCGCTTGGAGGGAAACGGTGACCTGGTCATGTATGATAATAAAGGAAAACAGGTGTGGCATACCAACACTGCCAAAGACGGAGTCAACAAGTGCCGCCTGATCCTGGAAACTACCGGAAAACTGTGGCTGCAGTGTGACTCACAGGAGGTCTGGAGCTCCGACATGAATAGGGGCTTTAAGTGAAGACAAGGCTGCTCCTCAGATGAGAACGAGTCATGAGCTTCCAGTGAAATCTGTCAGATCTGACCTGGAATCAAATTAAAGCTCCTGTTGTGTGAAAACATTGTGGTGGTGTTTGTTTCTGCAGGTGACCTCAGGTACAGAGAGTGTTTGGGTTCTGGATGGGTTCCTTTAGTGTCACGCTAAAGGAACCTTTAGTGTCATGCAGCAAAATGGAACAAAAGAACCAGAAAAAAAATAAAAAGGAATGGAAAAAGAAGAATCAGAAAGATCTTACAGCAGAGAAACAGCAGGTTGATATAGAGGAATATCACTGAACGTGAACCCCCCCCCCTCAATCTTTAATTACAAAGGTCTGTCATGAACGTGCTTCAGGTAATTAGGACTCAAATGTAGAGATTCGTGGAAAATCCAAAAGACAGGTTCAATTCAAAGGTCGTTGCACAGGAAGTCAGTCCAAACCAGGCAGAGGTGTCAAAAATAGGCCAGAGAATCCAGGATGAGTACTTACAAAAGATGTGCAAAAATGTATGAAAGGTATGTCGGCAAGCCCCCACAAAAACACTGCAGTTTACTACAACCTCGTAGCCTACGAGATACTACTACCTGATCACCTACCAGATACTACTACCTGATCACCTACCAGATACTACTATCAGATGGCCTACCAGATACTACTACCTACCAGATACTACTACCTGATCACCTACCAGATACTACTATCAGATGGCCTACCAGATACTACTACCTGATCACCTACCAGATACTACTACCTGATCACCTACCAGATACTACTACCTGATCACCTACCAGATACTACTACCTGATCACCTACCAGATACTACTACCTGATCACCTACCAGATACTACTATCAGATGGCCTACCAGCCTGCACACTCAGGACAGTTGGGTAAAGAAATAAAGGTTAACAGATGGACTCCTTCAGTCACCCCTAACTATAAGACTCAGGAGGAAGAGTAACCTTTTCCCACAATGCTCTGAGACACACGATAAGCATCCAGTCCCAAGTTACTCACACGTCTGAATATGCAGCTGACCTCTCTCCATGTCAGATCCGCTGGTCCGGTCAGAATGTTTGGGACAAATTTCTGCCAACCACGCCGCCATATCCAAACATGACCAAACAATTCAGGCCATGCAAACTTCCATGGCTTCTGCATGTACCAACACTACAAGGTTGCCATTGGCACCTCAGCTGGAGGACTAGCACTCCCCCCCACTCAACGGAGGAACCTCATTTCAGCCGCTTGTATCCGGGATCTTGTCCTTTCGGTCATGACCCAAAGCTCATGACCATAGGTGAGAGTAGGAACGTAGATTAAATCGAGAGCTTCATCTTACGACTCAGCTCCTTTGTCACTGTGACAGACCTATACAGGCTAACAAACCCTTCAGTGTCCGTAACCCTGAACCTCCATCCACCAAGAACTGCAATGAGGTTTCCTCCTTATTAACTAACAGAATTCAGAAAATAAGACAGTCAATGCTTCAATATCAGGTGAAGGGTGTGTGTTTCTCCTGTGTCCACTTAACCCTCTTGGACCCTTTGGGCCAAAAATTGACATTTTTGTTCTTGTTTTTTTTGTTTGCTTTGCAATACATCAGTCAGGTAAAAGGCTAAATATGTGAAATTTTGCAAGCATTTTTTCCTAAATTCCTTAATGCCGGCTATTGCAGGCATACAGAATAGGAGATTTCCATATTACACACACAAGGTAGCCTTGTGTCAAAATTTTGACCATTGATTACCATTATAACCACATATTTTTAATATCTTTTTTTTTTGTATTTAATATAGAGACATGCTGTGTTCCACCTCAGAGCAGCCGTTCTATAGGCGAAGCCCTGAAGCTGAATTTGTTCCATATCAGCTGTCATTACCAGAGGGGACAGGATCAGGTAGAACAAGCCCAGAACTGAACCTACCTGTCACTCATCATGTCCTGTCGCTGATGTGAGTGGGTTCATTCTCAGCTCACTTCATCATCTCCAAGGGCCTAAACATTTGTCAGGTTGTGGTGACTGATGTCTCTCTGATCATTCCTGTGTTTTCTTTGAGGGTGCTGTCTCCTTTCACACGAAGGTTCAAACAGGAGTAATCACTAAACACTTTATCAATGATGGCCTACCAGATACTACTACCTGATTGTAGTAGTGGTGTTTGTTTCTGCAGGTGACCTCAGGTTCAGATTGTGGTTGGGTTCTGGATGGGTTCCTTTAGTGTGACACAGCAAAATGGAACAAAAGAACCACAAAGAAAAAATAAAAAGGAATGGAAACAAAAGAATCAGAGAGGTCTTACAGCAGAGAAACAGCAGGTTGATGTAGAGCAGGGATGTCAAAGTCAAGGCCTGGGGGCCGGATTAGGCCCCTGAATGGATTATTTATGATCCCCTGGATGATATTCCATTACTATTAGAACCCGCCCACAGGTCACAGCTGCCTGCTGGTCTTTTGCGCGCACCAACGCTACATTCCCCACAATGCAACGGTAGCCCCTGAAGTCACTGCAGCAAGTGGGTGTCGGCTTCATTATTCATCAGCAGACAGAGCAGAGGTTAACTTTCAGCTCCCCAAAAATGGGTCAACAGGGTGGAGCTGAGAACAGGGGGTTTCAGGCCCGGGGGGTCAGAGGTCATGTTCACAGAGGTGAAAGACAAACCTGTGTGGAGACATTTTGTCTGCAATGACAGAATATAACCTAAGAGGCCCCATCAAACGTCTCAGAAACACACAGACGTGATTGTTCTTTGAAGGAAGTTCATTTTTGTCTGTTTACCTGTTGAAAAATGTTTTCACTTGAAATTACTGACAGAACCATCAGAAAATATTGCGTTATTCATTTAATCAGTTAACAGTATACACCTGCGGTGCACTGGCGTCGTGCCCGGAGTTTCCCCCGCCTCACGCCTTAAGCCAGCTGGGATAGGCTCCAGCACCCCGCGACCCACGACAGCGGATGACACAGTAGTGACAATGAATGAATAATATAAACTCTTGGTTCAGTATTCTGTGTCTATAAAATAACGAGATCTCTGGTAACGACATCCTGAGAGTCAAGCTGACACTCAACTCAAACTCAACTGAAGTCTCTGCTGAGTTCTTATAGCCAAGCTCTGCTGTGTGTGTGTGTGTGTGTGTGTGTGTGTGTGTGTGTGTGTGTGTGTGTGTGTGTGTGTGTGTGTGTGTGTGTGTGTCTGTGTGTGTGTGTGTGGTGAGCGGTTACCGGATTCACCGGCAGCTGATCGTATGTCAAGCTGACCTCAGATGTCCTGCAAAGATGTCCTTAATTGATCATCTTAGCAATCACGTTATGTAGGTCTAGTAATAAGTTCTCATCTGAGTCCAGGAACAGCAAACACTCTGCCTCACATCACATCGAATAATCCCTACGACTCAACCTCTCTAACACATTCACGTTTGCTGTGTGTGTATTTTATAATATCTTAACATTCAAACATTTAAATATTTGAACATTCCACCACAGGAACACAATGACAGCTGAGCTGACATTGATTATTGATCTTCTTGCTTTAACTATTGGCAGCCAGCGGATCTGAAACCATTTAATTCACTTCGTTATTTCAGCTAAACATGATGTGTCCGTTCTGGAAATATCCTGCAGAACATTGACCCACTTCATGTTGTCTCCTGTTTTCATTGATTATTGATTGAGATCAACATGGTTCAAAGTGAACTTATCCTGTTTCACTGCCTGCTCCGGTGCGCCGCCCCTCCTGGTCAGTGTCCATCTGACCCTGATGGTGTTTCTGCATCTGTATCCCGTCCTGCTGACACTCACCCTTTGCGCCTCGTCTCTAGTGATGTCTGAATGACGCTTTAGGGGGCTTCAAACCCTTTGGGATTATCATTACCCAGCGCCCCATTCATTGAGAACAGGGGCGTCCTCTGCTGGCAGGGTGTCTGTACTACAGCCACACAACGATCCATGAGCCCAGAAAACAGCGCTTTGACGTTTCCTGTATTGCATATATAGTTGAATAGGTTGTAGTTAAAATCCTGCTGAATGGGAAAACTACACTACCTACTGTTCTACATGCCAGGATCATGCTTCATGTTAGCAAAGGATGATGGGAAATCCTTAAAGTTTGATGGAGGATTTCCCCGAGACAGGTAACATCTGTGTGTCTGTGGACTAAACAAATTATTAAAATCTGGAAAAGCACTTAAAAGTTCATGTGGGATACACGTCTGAAAGCTATCAGACTGACTCTGTCACGTTATTGTTGGGTCAAACATGAACTTTGTGTAGATTGTTTTGCTGGTAAAAAACGTCTCCAGTACAGGTAGCTGACAGGTTGATTCGTTGTTCTCCCAGACAGGCCAGGAGCTTCAGTCCACACCCTGTTCACTGTTTCCTGTGTCTGTCTTCTGTTGAACACAGGTATGTTATGAGTGTTATAATGTCATGTGCAAATTCATGTGATTTGAAAAACAAGCTCAAATAATATCAAAAACATTCATAATAAAATAATGAAAGCATGTATTTTCTGAATAAAACCAAGTATATTCCAATTCAATGTGTTCACCTTTGCTTGTTATATTGTAGCCACATTTTAAAGGAAAATAATTTATCATTATTGATCCTTGCAGGGTTCAATTAAGCAATAAGATATACTGTAGATTACATGTTCATGCATGTCTATGTAATATAAATATATACATGTTTGTTCATGTGTGTGAGTCACATTGGAAGACATTTGTAACGCCAGATGTCTGCAAAGGGCCACAAGAATCACCAGGGACAGTTCACAACCCGCCCACAGCCTGTTCTCACTGCTGCCCTCTGGGAAGACGTACCGGTCCATCAAGGTACAGATCTCTAGACTGACCAACAAGCTCTAATCAAGTGCCATCAAAACAGTGAAAACAGTACAGGGCGCCCTCGCGCATTCGCGCATCAACGCTTGCGACTCCACCTCATCACGGGTTTTTGGGAGTCAATCACATGATACCGTACATGCATTCAGTTGGCTGATGACATCCGGAAGTGCGCTATGTTCCGTCAGTCTTGGACTTGCTGTTAGAAGTCCTTCCCCGTTAGGAACCCTGTGCAATGTCCTTGTTGCAAATGCTGCTACTGAGCCCTCTGCCGCACAGTACATCGTACAATCTGAAGGCTCATTGTGAAATAGTACCTGTGTTTGTTTTGTTTTTCTTGTTTTGTATTAATAGTTACTTGATCCTTTTGCACAGAGAGTTGTCCAAGAATTTTGTTGTACACTTCGTTGTACACTAACCCTAACCTGCGGCTAGCTCTGTGCATGCGCCAGCTAGCCGCAGGTTTTTGTCTGCTCTGTTGTATGTCTTCTGTTTTAATCGTTTCTCTTTGTCTTGTCTACGTCATTACATTTATTTATTTCTTCAACCACGATGGACAGTACTGTGCTTATGTACTCCAGAGAGGAAAATATAATAACACTATAAAATTTAATTAAAATATAAACAGTATAAAATTAAAATATAAACAGTATATCAAATTAAATGAAATCCATTTAACCACGTGCTGACCTCGCCACCTCCCCCCCGCTCCTCCTGAGAGAGTCATTGTACCCCCTGATGGCACGGGGCACGAAGGAGGACCTCAGCCTCTCTGTGGAGGCGCTGTGTGACAGCAGTCTGCCGCTGAAGGTGCTTCTCTGCTGGGAGAAGGTGGTGTGCAGGGGGTGGCTGGTGTTGTTCATGATAGCCTTAACTTTAGACATGGTCCTGCTCTCCAGAAGCGTCTCCACAGAGTCCAGGCTCAGCTCAACCACTGAGCCCGCTCTGTGGATGAGTCTGTTAAGACGGTCCATATCTCTTTTCCTGGCCCCCCCACCCCAACACACAATGGCGTATGACAGCACACTGGAGACTACGGACTGATAGAAGGAGCTCAGGACAGATGTTGGCCTCCTCCTTCCTGAGGAGGCCAGCCTCCTCAGGAAGTACATCCTGCTCTGCCCCTTCTTGTACACACAGACCAGTCCAGTCTGCTGTCTAGCTGCAGTCCCAGGTACTTATAGTTTCCTACCACCTCCACCTCACTTCCCTCGATGATCACTGGCTGTGGAGACAGAGGTGCCCGCCGGAAATCCAGCACCATCTCCTTCGTTTTGGAGACGTTGAGCTGGAGCTGGTTCTGTTGGCACCACTCCACTAAGTCAGCCACCAATGCCCTGTACCCCCCCTCATCACCCTCCCGGATACATGCTACTATCGCAGTGTCATCGGAGTACTTCTGTATGTGGCATGTATCCGAGTTGTGCTTGAAGTCCAATGTGTGAGCTAACAGCTCACACATCCGTCCGGTGTGTAGAGCTAACAGCCGCCGGCGGGTCAGACCCTCGGTTCTGACCCAACAAGGTGGACGAACTGATGGTGCTGTGCAGGTTTGGGCAGCACTACAGGAAAACCAGCTTGTTGGTGTTCTCTGAGACGTGGCAGACAGACTTTGTTCCCGATGCTAACGTCTGACTGACCAGCTTTTCCTCTGTGCGAGCAGACCGGGGACAAACAACCCCAGCAAGAAGAAGGGAGGTGGTCTGATCATTTACACGAACAACAGATGGTGGGCAACTAAGGAGGTGAAGGCTGTTCTGAACAGGAAGAAGCGGGCGTCCAGGAGTGGGAATGAGGATGAGATGAGGGAGGCCCAGCAGACAGTGAGACTCTGCCAGAGGGAGGCCAAGGAGAACTACAGAAGGAAGCTGGAGAACCAGCTTGGACGCAACCAGGTGCGGGAGGTCTGGAGTGGCATGAGGGCCATCACCGGCTATGGAGAGGGCCGCGGTACAGTGGAGGGGAACGTGGAGCGAGCTGATGAACTTAACAGCTTTTTTAATCGGTTCAGCTCCCCCACCACTCCATGCCATTGTCCCCAGAGTTCCCCCGGCCCAGCTGACTTGACTCAAAATGCCTACTTCTCCCCCTCTCCGTCCAGCTCACCTGCCTCCCCCTCTCCCTCTCCGTCCACCTCGCCCATCTACCTCGGGCCAAATCCAGACCCTTCCCCCACCTCAACTGCCAGACCCCCTGGCCAAAGGGATCAACGTGCCACCCCCCCACACACGGCCATCACTGTGGAACAGGTGATGTCTGCGTTGAGGAGGCTTCGCGCAACGAAGGTGGCCGGAACAGACCAGGTCCCCCCAAGACTCCTCAAGGCCTGTGCTGCCGAATTGGGTGAATCCCTACACCAGGTCTTTGACCTCAGTATCCGGCTGGGGAGGGTCCCGTCCCTATGGAAGACATCCTGCATCGTCCCTGTGCCCAAGCAGAGACGCCCCACAGAGCTCAACGACTATCGACCAGTCACTCTCACCTTGCATGTGATAAAGACCCTAAAGCAACTGGTCCTGGAGCTCATGCGTCCCCAGGTTCAGGGTGCTATGGACCCTCTCCAGTTTGCCTACTGGCCACAGGTTGGGGCTGGCGACACTGTCCTGTACCTCCTCCACCGGGCCCTCTCCTACTTGGATGTCGGGAGCTGTGCAGTGAGGGTGCTCTTTTTTGACTTCTTGAGTGCCTTCAACACCATCCAGCCCCGGCTCCTGCAGGAGAAACTTTCATCCATGGCTGTGGACCCCTATCGTATGAGCTGGATCACGGACTATCTAACAGACAGACCCCAGTACGTCCGTATGGGGGACTGCCTGTCCTACGCCATTGTGTGTTGGGGTGGTGGTGCCAGGAAACGGGACACCGAGCACCTAGACAGGCTCATCCGGAGGGTTGGCTCTGTGATCGGTCAGGAACTGGACTTTGTACAGACTGTCCTAGAGAGGAGGACTATGTCCAAGTTTAGATCAATCCTGGGTAACACCACCCACCTTCACCCAGCAGAGGAGCTTCTTCAGTGGCAGACTGCTGTCACCAAGCTCCTCCACTGAGAGACTCAGGACCTCCTTTGTGCCTCGTGCCATCAGGGCGCAGAACCACTCTCTCAGAAGGAGGAGGTCAAAGCGGAAGCCGCAGGGTCATCAAAGTTGGCCGAGAGGGGGTAGACTAGGGGGGCCTAGGATGCACTGGGGATGCACTGTGGGATACTTTGTGGGGGTCCTTAGTGTCAGTTTACAGCTCAGTTCATCCATGTGTTCTGATCCTACATCTTCTACATCTAATGCTTCTTTCAGGTTCTTATGCTTCCTTTTTTAGGTTAGGTTCTTCTGTTTTTCTGTTGTTGCATTTATGTCATTATGTTAATTATGTAATTTATGCAACGTCTTTTGTCTGTGTCAGTCACTGTTATGTGTATTTATCTGTATCTTTTGTGAGCAGATGTCACCCTAAATTTCCCTTTGGATTATTGATTATTAAAGTATCTACCTACCCACCCACCTACCTACCTACCCACCTACCTACCTACCTACATACCTACCTACCTACCTACGTACCTACCTACCTATCTACCTACCTACCCACCCACCTACCTACCCACCCACCCACCCACTTACCTACCTACCTACCTACCTACCTACCTACCTACCTACCTACCTACCTATTGACATTAAAGGCATTCCATTCTTTTCCATTCTATTCAATTCTATGCTATTCTAACCTATTCTAGGTGGTCTCCGATCCCCGGATGGCAGTGACTAACTGTTTTGAACTTGCTCCAAGTCTAAGATTATCTCTAGATCTCTGAGTTGGGAAATCACCAGTTGGTCCACTGTGTCAGTATCAGCGTTGTGCTCGGTGGCCTCCCCACTTCCCCTGGCTATGGCATGTACATGCATGCATGGCTTGGTTTTAATGCCTGTGATGATCACAGCATTAATGCAGGCATTCTGTTCCAAATCATCCACTCTCTTTTACAACGACATGCAACAATTTTTCCGGGTACATTGAGAGTTCATTCTCTGAAAGATAGCAGACTCGGTGTAAAGAATCAGTTCTTTTTAATACAGTACTTGATAGACAGATAGATAGATACATAGATAGATGGATATCTGGATAGCTAGATAGATACATCGACAGACAGACAGACAGACAGACAGACAGACAGGCAGACAGACAGACAGACAGATAGATAGTGTACTCGCTCATCCCTAGTAGAGTTCTTCTCATCTTTCTCATCTTCCAATCTCATTCGTTCTCTCTCCTCAGCCTTTCTTTTTTCCTCATCAGTTGTTTTAAATGTTAATGAGCAAACAGAAATACTGTACATGAAAGCAACTCTAGGCTCCACTTAAAAACCGGAGTAGTAAGATGATGCAAAGGAGCATCTGAGTAGCATCGCTGGTTTTCAGCAGGACCTGTTGGAGGTCAGCCTTGTAGTGTTGGTCTTTCAGTGTCTGCTGTTGGCTGTGCCGGTCGGAAGCCACCTTCCTTTAGTCAGTCTGGACACGTGGGAACCCTAGCAGAGAAACACAGTTGTTGGGCCTTGGAGACAGAACTGGCCATCAAAGCATGGCCATATCAAACACATCCACTGGGGGCACACTCAGTTCAACATTTTATGCTAATTCAATGCACCTCTAGGCTGTAGATTATTTTTGTTTTATTACTCAATGAATGAATGAATGAATCGACCAATCAACATGTTTTTATTAGCATATGCGCATTAATTAGGTGAGGAATGAAATTCTTCTGTCACAGGTTCCCTCATACAGTGATCAGTAGTGATTGATAAATAAAAGTGATCATAAGATTTAATTCTCAGACCATTCCAAACAGGGATGGTTCCTCTCCTTCTGCTCTGTTCTGGAAACTCCCTGCATTGCCTGCATATTTCACAAGTGTAGAGAATGAGGTATTTCTTCAGCTTCTCTTTGGGTCCAGGTGTGAGAGCATTTATTGGTCCAGTGTTGCTGACAATGAAAACCAACCAGCTTGTACTCTGAGTAACTAGTTGTTAATGACTAAACAAGACGATGGGAGGTCGTCAGCTGCTCACAGGGCTGACGGTCATCACAGCTCTCTCAGTCTCTCTGTGTAAGTAAACGTGAAGGAAGTTATTGTTGAGTTCAGCCAGGCTGAACTCAGCAGTGTGCTGTCTTATATAGACTTGTATATTTTTAAAGGGCACGTAAGAGACTTGTAAATTTTCTTTGAGAGCATGACTTTATTTTTATCTGTAGTGCTCGTTCCAAAGGCAGTGATGTTCCCGTACTTTTTTGTGATACTAATATTCAAGCTCAGTTTTTATATTTGCCTCCTGGGATATGCTCTGATTTCTTTTTCTGTGACTAAAAAATAAAATACCAGGGATAAAAACCTTTCAATGTTTTAGAAGGGTCTGGTCTCTTGAAAGAAATAGCTCAGAATTATTTTACATGCCTGGTTTGCTTTGCTTTGGGCTGAAAATGTCCGTTCGACAGAAGCAGTGGACATGGGGATGGTCCCCGCCAAACACACAAACGTGTACAGCTGCCCCACGCTCAAACTCAGATTTTTCTGCTGAAGGAGTCAAGGAGATCACTGGGAGATTTTCCTGCAAAATCATCCATTACATACATTGCAGTCAGTTCTGTTCTTAGCCGAGGCAGATAGAAATGTGTTCCGTGGCTCTGCGTTAAGCTGGAGAACGCTGCATGTGGGAAAATTTTCTGATATTCCATAAACTTCTGCGGGTCAAGGAGGGAGATAAACATCAATTTTTCGTGGTCGTGAAATCTGGTCTGTGTGTGGCAAATACGTAAGAATGTCCAGAACCCCGCCGTGGAGGTGGTGGTAGCGTGAGAGAATCCTGCGCTTGACCTCTCCATGCGCTTGGAGCGGCCGCGTTGCGTTCAGTGGCCGCGTAGATTTCCTCGTATCGGCTCCTCTCTCATTCAACTATGTCACAAAACTCCTTTACCCTTGCCATACAAAACTGTACATCCAGTTTTTTGTCCTGTAGTTTTGAAAATAGCACGTCTGAATGCTCAAAAAATGCCATTAAATGAATGAAGCAAAGTAAAACTCAAAATCATCCAGACGTGCTTTAAATCCATCAGCACCGCACACAGACTCCTCGTCGTACTCGTCATGATGCTCCAGGATGTGATGAAACAGTTCCTTTAGAGCATCTCTCTTCTCAAATACTGCATTGACCACTCTGGATGTGTACTGCCACTAAAAGTGGCGGACAAAACATTTTCCCAGTTGTCACAGGCTTGCTAGCTTCGGAGTTTCCAGACCTGTCTTAAGGATGTCCAGTTTTTCTGAAAGTCTGTCTTAAAAATGGCATTGACAGTAAATCTGCAACCAAATCCATTTCTTGTCCTCCTTCAGCCATTGTGGTTTGAAAAAACAGCTATTAAATCAACACAATACATTATATTTGCTTATGCAGCTCGCTGCAGACGCAGTTGTCTAGCTCTGGCTAGTACACGCTCTCTCTATCCAATCAAAGGCTGTGAAAACGCTGACCTTGCGTACGCTTTCTAGAAGGCGTTGGTGGCGCCAACTCTAAATCTGATTGGTTAAAGCAACAGCTTTACTGACACTTATTTTATGCTGTCCGCCGTCTGAACTGGATTGTTAAGACGTCCAGGTAGATTTCTGACCTGGCAACAAGTAATGGCTGAAATGTGATTGGTTAAATGTTTAAATATTAAAACACACGTCTGGAAGCAGCGCAACCAGGGGAAAGGCAATGAAAGGAAGCTGACAGACGTTTGGGAATTATTTAATAAGTATTCATTGACAAAATATAATTAACATCAGTCTGTGATTCAGATATTTTTAGGCCAGCAGAGAAGGCCATGCAGGCCCTGACGGCCCACCACTGGTAAAAAGTAATGCAGAGAACCATAAAGTGTAGAACACATCAGATCTGGATTTGATTTGGAGTGAAATAATATTGATCAGCTGGTGATCCAGAATTTTGAAATTATTGTTTGCACAAAATTTTCATTGTGATTTAAGAAATCACAGCTTTTTACTCTCACAGGGATCCTAGAGGGGGCTTGGGGGTACGCCCATCCAGTCTACATGTGTTTTGTGGACTTGGAGAAGGTGTACAATTGGGTACCCAGGGATATACTGTGGGAGGTACTGAGGGAGTATGGGGTGCGGGGGCCTCTCCTCAGGGCCATCCAATCCCTGTACGCCCCAAGTGAGAGCTGCGTTCGGGTTCTTGGCAGTAAGTCGGACTTGTTCCGAGTAGCTGTTGGCCTTCGCCAGTGCTGCGCTTTATCACCAATTCTGTTCGTGATTTTCATGGACAGGATATCGAGGCGTAGTCGTGGTGAGGAGGGGTTTCAGTTTGGTGGCCTGAGGATAGCATCGTTACTTTTTGCAGATGATGTGGTCCTGTTTGCGTCATCAGCCTGTGACCTGCAGCACTCACTGGTCCAGTTTGCAGCCGAGTGTGAAGTGGTGGGGATGAGGATCAGCACCTCCAAATCTGAGGCCATGGTCCTCAGCAGGAAACCGGTGGACTGCCTTCTCCGTGTGGGGGATGAGGTCCTTCCACAAGTGAAGGAGTTTAAGTATCTTGGGGTCCTGTTCACGAGTGAGGGAACAATGGGAACAATGAACAATGGGGCTCAGAGTAGAGCCGCTGCTCCTTCACGTGGAAAGGAGTCAGTTGAGGTGGTTTGGGCATCTGGTGCGGATGCCTCCGGGATGCCTCCCTAGGGAGGTGTTTCTGGCACGTCCAGCTGGGAGGAGACCTCGGGGCAGACCCAGGACCAGGTGGAGGGATTATATCTCAACACTGGCCTGGGAACGCCTTGGGACCCCCCAGTCAGAGCTGGTGGATGTGGGGGGAATAGAAAAAGGTCTGACACAATGTCATTATGTTGATTAGAATTATATGTAATTATTATTTTTATGTTTTTACAGGAAATTATTCTCTCAGGATTAACCTAGAAGACTTTCATGGTAATCAGCGCTATACCGATTACAAAAACTTCAAAGTGGCCAATAAAACGGTGTTGATTCTCATTTCCAAACATTTACTTACAGATGTCAAAATTAAGCTTCAAAAGATTTAAATCTTTCTTAATGCTAAAGAAGACAATCTTGATTCTAGTGCGGTCTTTGTCTGTGATTGATCTTCTTGCGCTAGGTTCATTTTTTAGCAAACACTCCATGCTAACAGCCTTTCCTCTCACTAATTAACATATCCTAGTTTTTGCAATATTTGCATAAAATTAAATTGTCAAATACATTTCAGATAATTGAGATTTGTCAAACTCATCCTTTCAAATTTCAATCTGTATCCGTCCAGGATCACTACCGGCTTACCTTTGCAGCCTACGTGGGCACAGCTGGAGACACCCTGTCTGGAAGCTACCAGGTTAGGGTGTCAGACTGGGCCAGTCACCAAGGCGTCGCATTCAGCACCTACGACCAGGACAATGACAACAAGAGCAACTGTGCCCTGGAAAACAAAGGAGGCTGGTGGTTCAACAAGTATGTGCTGTCATGATAAGACCCAGATATATGAAGTGCGATGCTGACGACTGGAACACCACATTCTACCCCTGCAGGTGTCACTCGGCCCATCTCAATGACCTCTACTACCCCACTGGGCACTACAGTACATTTACAGATGACGGTATTGTGTGGTATCCTTGGAGAGGATGGTGGTACTCCCTGAAGACCAGCATAATGAAGCTTTGGCCTGTCAACTTCAAAATCGACCCCACTGATGACTTCAGTGCTGTTCACCCTGCACCACAGTCCTACTTCAGACAGAAGCTGAGGCTTAAGCCTTCTGAGATAACAGACAAGGATGGGTTTGGTTTTTCTGGTTGGAAATTCAGAGAATCAGAGAATCAGAATCAGAGAATCAGAGTCTTTATTTGTCATACTGACACACGTTAAAAAGTTAAAAATATAAGATAAATAGGGAAAGAGAACAAAGAGAAGTTAAGATGTAAGATATACAGTAGAAGTTCAAGGTGTCTGGACAGCAGAATGTAGTTCACACAACAACAACAACAACAACAACGCAGCAGCTCGAGTATGTAGGCGCTCCATATATTGCACCTGAAGAAGCACCATATTGCACTGAATCCCCATGTTTCTGTGGTGACACAGGGGGGGTCATGAGGGTGACTACAGAGCACCACAAGAGTTCAGCTGTCTAACAGCCTCTGGAAAGAAGCTGTTCCTCAGCCTGGTGGTCCTACTCCAGATGCTCCGTAGTCTCCTGCCTGAGGGGAGGGGTTGGAATAGACTGTGTGCTGGGTGGGTGGGGTCTGTCATGATGTGGGTGGCCCTCCTTCTACACCTACTCATGTAGATTTCTGTGGTGGTAGGTAGGCCTACAGTCCTCTGTGCAGCCTTCACAACCCTCTGCAGCGCTTTCCTGTCTGCTGCAGAGCAGCTGCCGTGCCACACAGTGATGCTGGTGGTGAGGATGCTCTCCACCGCACCCCTGTAGAAGGCCTTCAGGACGGGACCCTCCAGTCCAGCACGCCTCAGCTTCCTGAGGAAGTAGAGCTGCTGGTTTGCCTTCCTGAGCAGGTAGGAGGTGTTACAGCTCCAGGTGAGGTCCTCAGTGAGATGAACCCCCAAGTACCTGTAGCTGGAGACCACCTCCACAGCTGCTCCTCCGATGTGCAGGGGGGGAGGGGAGTGTCTTTTCCTCCTGAAGTCCACCACCATCTCCTTGGTCTTCCCCACGTTGATGCAGAGGTTGTTGCGTCTGCACCAGTGCACCAGGTGCTCCACCTCCTCTCTGTATTCAGACTCATCGTTGTTCCGGATGCGTCCCACCACTACTGTGTCGTCTGCAAACTTTACGATATGACAGCTCGGGTGTTTCGCTGAGCAATCATACGTCAGTAGGGTGAACAGGAGGGGGCTGAGCACACAGCCCTGTGGGGAGCCTGTGCTGAGGGTGATGGGGGAGGAGACCGTGTTGTTAATCCTGACAGTCTGTGATCTGTCTGCCAGGAAGTCCAGGACCCAGTTTCCTGTGGTGGCAGACAGTCCGAGCTCTGTCAGTTTCTGCACCAGGGTCTGGGGGGTGATGGTGTTGAAGGCGGAGGTGAAATCAAGGAAGAACAGGCGGATGTAAGAGTCCTTGCTCTCCAGATGTGTGAGGGATGTGTGGACCACAGAGGAGATGGCGTCATCGGTGGAGCGGTTCCTCCTGTAGGCATATTGGTGGGGGTCCACCGCTATGTCTACAGAGTCTTTAATGTGCGCCATGACCAGCTTCTCGAAGCACTTCATGACGATCGGGGTGAGGGCCACTGGCCGATAGTCATTAAGCTCCTTCACCGAGTGGCCTTTAGGGACCAGGAAGATGGTGGCAGACTTCAGGCAGCTGGGGACCGTTGCTAGCTGCAGTGAGGTGTTAAAGATGTCTGTTAACACCTCTGCTAGCTGGTGGGAACAGTCCTTCAGCACTCTCCCTGGGACGCCGTCGGGGCCTGCAGCCTTGCGAGGGTTGATCTTTTGTAGGGTCCTCCTCACATCCTCTGTGGTCACACTGAGGGGCGTGTCATCGGGGGGGGTGTTAGTTTGGTGCTGGGGGGGTGTTGGGATCCTCAAAACGGGCATAAAACTTATTGAGGGCATCAGCTAGGGAGGGGTCTGTCGGGCCCTTTGCATTCCTGGTGTTGAGGTTGGTTATGCACTTGATGCCTTTCCACATGCTCCGTGGGTCCCCTGAGGTCAGGTGACCCTGGATCTTCTTAGCATAGGTGGATTTGGCCTCCTTTATGCCCCTATCCAGAGCCCTCCTCGCTGCCCTTAGTGCCTCTGCCTCCCCCGCCCTGAACGCAGCATCCCTGGCCTTCTCAGAGCTCTCACCTCTGCATTCAGCCAGGGCTTCTGGTTCGGGTAGACGGTGATCGTCTTGGTGTCGGTCACATCGTCCGCACACTTGGAGATGAACCTGAGGACAGAGGAAGTGTATTCCTCCAGGTTCACCTCTCCCCCCTGTGTGGCCGCCTCCCTGAACATCTGCCAGTCTGTGTGCTGGACACAGTCCTGGAGCACCGGGGCCGCATCCTGGGGCCACACAGTGACGGTTCTCCTCATGGGTCTGAGGGATTTCACCCTGGGACGATATGCTGGGGCCATCGGGATGGAGATGTGGTCTGTAGGCCGAGGTGTGGTCGGGGGAGGGACCTGTATGCGCCGCGTAGGTTGGTGTATACACAGTCCAGCGTGTTGTCCCCACGTGTGGGGATGGTGACGTGCTGGTAAAAACTGGGCAGTGTGTCCATTAGTTTAACGTGGTTGAAGTCTCCTGCTACCATGTAAAACGCCTCCGGGTGCCTGGTCTGCAGTGAGCTAATGGTGTCGTGTAGCTCACGTAACGCTTCGTTACCATTAGCGTTAGCATTAGCACCCGGCGGGATGTAAACAATGGAGACGAACACCGCCGCTTCCTCTTGCCGGTCCGTCCTCGGGCCCCCCCGCACCTCTCCTGCGTCCTGAGTATCCCCAGTCTGCCGAGAGTAGCTTTCACTGCTGGTGAAATTGATGCCGTGTGGTTGTTTCTGATGAAGTACAGTTCGGCTGGGCTGTACTTCACATTAGTTACAAAGCTGCTGTTCAGGTTGTCTTTCACAGCGCTAAAAGTGGGCTTTACAGCGGGAGCTCCAGAAGCCGCTGCAACCCTGTGCGCCACCATCATGGAATTCATAATGCTATATGGAGTTATGCACATGAAACATTATTCAGTCTGTTACCTGGAAATAACGCTCAACTTTTTATAGTATCTGACGGCATCTGAGTGGAGAGAATTAGCAGGTGAAGGTAGGAAATCAGAAAGAGCAGTTGTGCATGTCCAGCTGCAGTGTGTAAAACTATGTTAGATGCTTTTACAATATTCTAAACTGTAGTAGCTTATATATTATATTTGTAAGTACAATTGAATTATAATCCTTGTTGATTACTCTAGCCCAGGGGTCTGCAACCTGTGGCTCCGGGGCTGCAAGCGGCTCTTTAGCGCCTCCCCTGTGGCTCCCTGGAGATTAATAACGAAATAAAAAAAATAATACTTTTAAGAAAATAAATAGATACCCATAGCGAAAAATATTTAAAAAACAAAAGTTATTGTTGTAAATTTCCTACGTTTTGTTACAATATCCATATTATCATCATGTTTAAAAATTTAGTCAGGTACCTTTTAAGACAGCTCAGATGTGCTGTGGGGTCTTAGGCGATTGTAGCCCTGGCTCCAGAAAGCAGTGGTGATTGGTTGGCAGCACAGTGGGGGGGTAATGAGGGCTGTGACATGAGTCCTGACCAATCAGATGAGACTCCTGGCATCCCTGACCATCTGAGGGTGGGTCTACTCCTTGCCGTCAGCCGCGGCTCTACCATGTTGTCCTGGAGCGCACACTGCTCCAGGTTGTGAGAGAGAGAAAGCCACGAGGATTCCATATTGTATTTAAGAAAGGACAGCAGCGCTGAGGCCATTCAATGTAGCCACAAGAGGGCACAAGACAGTGGCTTAATGTGCCAGTCCCAAGCCCGGATGAATACAGAAGGTTGTGTCAGGAAGGGCATCTGGCGTAAAACTTTTACCAAATCAAACATGCGATTCAAACCTATAAGTTCCATACCAGATCAGTCGAGGCACAGGTTAACAACGACCGCCGTTGGTGCTGTTCACCTACAGGGTGTCGATTGAAATTGGACGACTGTTGGATGAAGAAAGAGAGGAGGAAAGTGTGTTCGTAGGAAGAGAGAGAAGAGGAACGCCAAGAGTATAGGACTGAGAGTAGGGACGTTGAATGTTGGAACTATGACAGGAAACAGTAGAGAGTTGGTTGATGCAGAGGAGAAAGGTTGACATACTGTGTGTCCAGAAGACCAGGTGGAAAGGTAGCAAGGCTAGAAGTGTAGGAGCAGGGTTCAAGTGGTTCTATCATGGTGTAGATAGGAAGAGAAATGGAGTAGGAGTTATCTTGAAGGAGGAGTTTGTTAGGAATGTCCTGGAGGTAAAAAGAGTGTCAGATAGAGTGATGAGTCTGAAGCTAGAAATAGAAGGTGTGATGTTCAATGTTGTTAGTGGGTATGCTCCACAGGTAGGATGTGAGCTGGAGGAGAAGGAGAAATTCTGGTTGGACTTTGATGAAGTGATGCAGAGCATACCTACAAGTGAGAGAGTTGTCATTGGTGCAGATTTCAATGGACATGTTGGTGCAGGTAACAGAGGTGATGAGGAAGTGATGGGCAGGTTTGGTATCCAGGAGAGGAACGCAGAAGGACAAATTGTGGTTGACTTTACAAAAAGGATGTAAATGGCTATAGTGAATACTTTCTTCCAGAAGAGGCAGGAACATAGGGTGACCTATAAGAGTGGAGGTAGGAGCACACAGGTAGACTAAATCTTGTGTAGACGGTGTAATCTGAAGGAGATCAGTGACTGTAAAGTAGTGGTAGGCGAGAGTGTAGCCAAACAGCATAGGATGGTGGTGTGTAGGATGACTCTGGTGGTGAGGAAGATGAAGAGGGCAAAGGCAGAGCAGAGGACGAAATGGTGGAAGATAAAAAAGGAAGAGTGTTGCATGACTTTTAGGAAGGAGTTAAGACAGGCTCTGGGTTGTCAGGAGGTGCTTCCAGATGACTGGAAAACTACAGCTAATATGATCAGGGAGACAGGTAGGAGAGTACTTGGTGTGTTATCTGGAAGGAAAGTAGATAAGGAGACTTGGTGGTGGAATGAGGAGGTACAGGAGTGTATACAAAGAAAGAGGTTAGCTAAGAAAAAGTGGGACACTGAGAGGACTGAGGAGAGTAGACAGGAGTACAGGGAGATACAGCGTAAGGTGAAGGTAGAGGTAGCAAAGGCCAAACAAGAAGCTTATGATGACTTGTATGCTCGGTTGGACAGTAAGGAGGGAGAGACTGATCTATACAGGCTGGCAAGACAGAGAGATAGAGATGGGAAGGACGTGCAGCAGGTTAGGGTGATTAAGGATAGGGATGGAAGTCTATTGACAGGTGCCAGCAGTGTGATGGGAAGATGGAAAGAGTACTTTGAAGAGTTGATGAACGTGGAAAATGAGAATGAACAAAGACTAGAAGAGGTGACTGTTGTGGACCAGGATGTAGCAAAGATTAGTCAGGATGAAGTGAGGAGGGCACTGAAGAGGATGAAGAGTGGAAAGGCAGTCGGTCCTGATGATATACCTGTAGAGGTTTGGAAGTGTCTAGGAGAGGTGGCAATAGAGTTTCTGACTGGGTTGTTCAACAGGATCTTAGATAGTGAGAAGATGCCTGAGGAATGGAGGAGAAGTGTGCTGGTGCCCATTTTTAAGAACAAGGGAGATGTGCAGAGTTGTGGCAACTACAGAGGAATAAAGCTGATGAGCCATACAATGAAGTTATGGGAAAGAGTAGTGGAAGCTAGACTAAGGGCAGAAGTGAGCATTTGTGAGCAGCAGTATGGTTTCATGCCAAAAAAGAGTACTACAGATGCAGTATTTGCTTTGAGGATGTTGATAGAGAAGTACAGAGAAGGCCAGACGGAGCTGCATTGTGTTTTTGTAGATCTGGAGAAAGCTTATGACAGGGTGCCCAGAGAGGAACTGTGGTATTGTATGAGGAAGTCTGGAGTGTCAGAGAAGTATGTTAGAGCGGTGCAGGACATGTATGAGGACTGTAAGACAGTGGTGAGGTGTGCTGTAGGTGTGACAGAGGAGTTCAAGGTGGAGGTGGAACTGCATCAGGGATCAGCTCTGAGCCCCTTCTTGTTGCTATGGTGATGGACAGGCTGACAGACGAGGTTAGACAGGAATCTCCATGGACTATGATGTTTGCAGATGACATTGTGATCTGCAGTGAGAGCAGGGACGAGGTGGAGGAGAAGCTAGAGAGGTGGAGGTTTGTCCTGGAAAGGAGAGGAATGAAGGTTAGCCGCAGTAAGACAGAGTACATGTGTGTGAATGAGAGGGACCCAAGTGGAAGAGTGAGGTTACAGGGAGAAGAGATCAAGAAGGTGGAGGATTTGAAGTATTTAGGGTCAACAGTCCAGAGCAATGGAGAGTGGGGAAAAGAGGTGAAGAAACGTGTCCAGGCAGGATGGAACGGGTGGAGGAAAGTGTCAGGTGTGATGTGTGATAGAAGAGTTTCAGCTAAAATGAAAGGAAAGGTGTACAAAACTGTGGTGAGACCAGCGATGTTGTTTGGTCTAGAGACAGTGTCACTGAGGAAAAGACAGGAGACAGAGCTGGAGGTAGCAGAGATGAAGATGCTGAGGTTCTCTCTGGGAGTGACCAGGAAGGATAGGATCAGGAATGAGTACATCAGAGGGACAGCACATGTTAGAGGTTTTGGAGATAAAGTCAGAGAGGCCAGACTGAGATGGTTTGGACATGTCCAGAGGAGAGATAGTGAATATATTGGTAGAAGCAGTGACGTGCGGTCAGGTGGCAGGTGAGGCACGTCCTCACCTGCCATCTTGAAAGAAAAAAATGGAAAATGGAATAAATATCCAGCGATGTGTATTATAAACTTATTTTCCATTTATTGTCACCAATTTTAGGTTATTTTTTCTCAAAATCGCTGAATTTTCACATTTACCCTCTGACATACAGAGCAGAGACCTGCAGTGAGACACCAGCCAGCCGAGCCTCTCCATGGATTGATCAATAGCTCAGATAGCTGTGCTGGTATACTATACAGTGAGACCGTAATGCTATCTCCCTATGTCGCCATTAAAATGTTCAAACACGTTTGCTCTATAAACTAAATTCCCGTTTAGCTAATGTATATAATGTACAATGTTTTTGTGTCAACAGCTGCATGTGTGTATCGTCTTTCTTGAGTTGAGCGGTCCTGAAACCGCTGTTAAAAGGCACTGGGTGAGGCACAAAAATACCCGGCCTCATGGATAGGGGGCGCTGGTGATCCCAAAGATTCGTCTTGGGACTCATCAGCCGAAGAATAAGTGAATGCAGGCTACGATCTACATTAAGTCAAGTGCAGCAATTATTTTTTTTCCACTCGCCTATTCAAATGGAGGATTAAATATTACAAACTGAAGGAAGATACGGACAATTTCTACAAATAAGTTATTGATGTGTTTGTTCAGAGGGAGCGGCGCATGGACTTCATTTACAAGTAAACCTGACATATCAACAGGTAGGTAACAACATTACGTTTTTTTAATCAAATATGCTCATTTGTGTGTTACACTTTGTATGTGTAAATAATTCTGCAATGAGACTTTAACATAACCCACTCACTGTTGCTAATTAAATGGTAAATAAGATACACTGTCGGTTCATATTTTTGTCATCATCATCAAGTGATCATGATGACGTCGGTGCCTCACCAGCCATGAACTTCACCGCACGTCACTGGGTAGAAGGATGCTGAGTTTTGAACTGCCAGGTTGGAGGCCTAGAGGAAGACCAAGGACAAGGTTTATGGATGTAGTGAAAGAGGACATGAAGGTAGTTGGTGTGAGAGAAGAGGATGCAAAGGACAGGGTTAGATGGAGGACACTGATTCACTGTGGTGACCCCTGAAGGGAAAAGCTGAAAGGAAAAGAAGAAGTGAAGCTGCACATTTTGAAGTGCGACTAAGCGAGGGGTTACTGTCCCACAAAAGATAAATACACTCTGAACACACAGGAACAAAATGGCTATAATATTCCAGAGTTGTTTCCCTTCATTTCCTTGTTGTCTTCCTCCTCTTTGGCGCCACCTACTGGTGACAGTGGTACTGGTGAGTGCTGGGCTTTCACTTTGAACACATCCCACTTCTCAGGAAGAACACCTTTGTTGAAGAGGACAGACGCCAGGTAGGAGAACAACAAGATGGCAGCAAAGGTAGACAGCATGGAGATGGTCTTAACTGGAGCGTACTGGATATAAACACCATCCTCCAGAGTGCATCCTGGGAAATGTAGGACTGGTTTTAATCCTAATATTGGATCTCCTATCAGCAGTATTAATGCTGATCCCACCAGTATGCCCATTATAGCTCCATAACCATTGGAGATGTTGAAGAAGAGGACACAGAGGAATTCCGGGAAAATTATAGTGTACGTAATTCCAGTACCAAGATACATAAACAGTACAATTCCTTTGTTCAGCATGGTGAGTGTCGTTCCAGCCACACCGACAACGACCACAGAGATCCGGATCACCCACTGGCTCTCTCGGTCCGAAGCCTAAAGAAGAGGATAAAGATCATCTAAACATTGCGTAAATTATTCTGTTGAAATTGGTTTTTTTGGGGGGGTTTTTTTTACTGTGTTTCTCCAGCTGACCGTTTCTTATTTAATTTACACTCTCTTGCTTCATGTTTTGTGTCTTCAAAAATAATCACAACTTAACAGTTTTCAAGAAATTGTAAGAAATTGTCACCAGGTTGATTATTCCTGCTTGCCATTGTCATAAATAAATAAATAAAAATATGTGATTTAGCTGTAGTGGATCTGGAGAAGGCATTTAATCGTGTCCTTCATAGTATCTTATGTGGAGTGTTTCAAGAGTATTGGATTGGAGAGTATGAGGTCCGGGGCCCTTTGCTGAGGGCTGTCCGGTCCCTGTATGACCAAAACCAGAGCTTGGTTCGCATTGCCGGCAATAAGTCAGACCTGTTCCAGGTGCATGTAGGACTTCGGCAGGGCTGCCCTCTATCACCGGTTGTGTTCATAATCTTTATGGACAGAATTTCTATGTGCAGTCAGGGTCCAGAGGGAGTCTGGTTTGGCGACCAAAGGATTTCATCTCTGCTTTTTGCAGATGATGTTGTCCTGTTGGTCTCATCAAACCTGGACCTTCAGCGTGCACTGGGATGGTTTGCAGCTGAGTGTGACACGAGTGGGATGATGATCAGCACCTCTAAATCCGAGGCCATGGTTCCTGACTGGAAAAGGGTGGTGTGCCCTCCTCAGGTTGGTGGAGGGTCTTTGCCCCAAGTGGAGGAGTTTAAGTATCTTGGGGTCTTGTTCACGAGTGAGGGAAGGATGGAACGTGAGATTGACAGATGGATCGGTTCCGCTTCTGCAGTGATGCAGTCGCTGTATAGGTCTGTCGTGGTGAAGAAGGGGCCGAGTTGCAAGACGAAGCTCTCAATCTACCGGTCAATCTACGTTCCTACTCTCACCTATGGTCATGAGCTTTGGATCATGAACGAAAGGACAAGATCCCAGATACAAGTGGCTGAAATGAGTTTCCTCCGTAGAATGGGGGTACGCACCCTTAGAGATAGGGTGAGGAGCTCAGTCACCAGGGAGGAGCTCGGAGTAGAGCCGCTTCTCCTCCGCCTCGAGCGGAGCCAGCTGAGGTGGCTCGGGCATTTGTTCCGGATCCCTCCTCGACGCCTCCCTGGGGAGGTGTTCTGGGCATGTCCTACCGGGAGGAGGCCTCGAGGAAGACCTAGGACACGCTGGAGGGACTATGTCTCTCGGCTGGCCTGGGAATGCTTCGGGCTCCCCCTGGAGGAGCTGGAGGAGGTGTCTGGGGAGAGGGAAGTATGGGCATCCTTCCTGAGACTGTTGCCCCCGCGACCCGGCCCCGGGTAAAAGGTAGATGATGATGGATGGATGGATGGATGGAAATTTTAAACATCTAGCCATGTCGATCTCTGACAAGGTGATAGACATGGCTAGATGGCTAGAATAAACATTCATCACTTCCAGACTAGATTACTGTAACGCACTTTTTTCAGGCTGCCCCAAAAAGTTGCTGAAGACTCTTCAACGAATTCAGAATGCTGCCGCCCGTGTTCCAACCAGGACCAGTGCCAGAGACCATATTTCTCCTGTGCTGGCTTCTCTGCACTGGCTTCCTGTGAAAGCTAGGATAGATTTTAAAATACTCCTCCTCACTTACAAAGCCCTTCATGGCCAGGCACCGACCTAACTGAAGGAACTTTTAGTTCCTTATAATCCATCTAGAGCATTACGCTCTCAACATACTGGCCTACTGGTGGTTCCTAGAATCTACAAAAGTAGGACGGGAGCTAGAGCCTTTTGTTATCAAGCCCCTCTATTGTGGAACCACCTCCCTACCTCAGTTCGGGGGGCAGACACCATCTCATTATTTAAGACTAGACTTAAAACTTTTCTTTTTCATAAATTTTACAATTAATGGCAACTTAGGTTACTACGTTTAATTTCCTAGAGACCTACACTGCTGGAGACTCAACATCCAGACTCACTGAGTTCCTCTCTCCTCCTCCTTCTTTCCAACCATCTCTGTTACTCCTCCTCTTCTCTGATCTCACTCTCCAAGTCTCCAATCACACCCTACTAACTAAACTTCTTCCCTGGAGTCTCTGTGCTCTATGTCCTCACAGGTTTTTTTTCAGATTCACCCCTCATCCACCCATCTGCTATGGACCTGCTCCTCCCATCCCACCAGTACCACCCCTAACCTAATCATCGGCTGGGGTCCGGCTTCCTTTTTCCTCCGCGCCCCCATACTGTTCCACCCCTCATCCACCCATCCACTGTGGACCATCTGCTGTGGACCTGCACCTCCCATCCACCAGTATCACCCCTCACCTAACCATCGACTGGGGTCCTGCTGCCTCTCTTCTCTCGTGTCATCTTACTGTTCCACCCCTCATCCGCCCATCCGCTGTGGACCTTCCTCTGTGGACCTGCACCTCCGACCCCACCAGTATCACCCCCATCTCTCCATGTGCTGTGGACCTTCTCCTCCAAGCCCACCAGTACCACCCCTCAACTATCCATTGGCTGGGGTCCTGCTTCCTTTCTTCCTCCGTGCCGCCATACAGTCATCCACGCAGCTGTAATTGTGCCTTGACTTTAACAACCTTAACCATATTGACACTGTCTCTATCTGGCCTATCTGTCACTCTCTCTCTGTCTCTCTCTCTCCGACCCTGTTCTTATCTTCCTTTGATTTCTTTTCCACCCAACCGGTCGAGGCGGATGGCCGCCCAAAAGAGTCTGGGTCCTGCCCGGAGTTTCTTCCTCATCGAGGGAGTTTTTCCCCGCCACTGTCGCTTATGCTCTGGGGGGTTCAGTTGGGTTTCTCTGTCTGTTAAAGCGCTTTGAAATGTCTGCTGCCATGATTAAGCGCTATATAAATAAAACTTGATTGATTGATTGAATGAAGTCAGGTGAATTTTTTTACCTGAGGTCTCAGGATTCTCTTGTAAATGTTATTGGTGAAGACAGAAGCGGCAGAAAGCAAAACAGAGTCAGCTGAAGACATCACAGCAGCGGCCACACATCCGATACCAACGATGGAGATGAAGGTGGGGGTGAGGTGCTGCAGGGCGATCGGGAGAGCCATAGCTGCTTCTCCACGTTCATAAGGAGATGGAGAACCATAGGTGGTCTGGTTCCAGTCTGAGATTAGGTTGAAACACAAGGAAAGACTGTGATATGTATTCATAAGCAACTGTACATGACGTGTATGTCAAAAATCACAAACCCTAAGCAGTAATTCAACTGGAAATGACACAATTTGGATTTAAATATCAAGTTGAAAGAAAGGTGTTGTGATTCATGTTTGACAGAAGGAATAAATTAATCACAAAAAACTGCTTCCATAAAATAAATTGTCATTAACTAAGAACTTAGCATTTAGCATTTAGCATTAGCATCACAGCATTTCCCTCGAGGTAGTGATGTGACGTATCATATAGAGGCTTAAAGGCGTGTGCCGAGTAGGGGAGGGGCATTTCCGCGAAGCCAGTATTGAGGCTTGCTTCAGTGGAGGGAAGGGTCGGAAATGATGATGTCTGATGACGTCACATGCAACAACAATGACCCCAAATATACCCACAAGAGAGCAAAATCATGTTACCAGACAAAAAAAATTCAAGTTACGGGGTTGCCAATAAATCCCCAGGCCTCAATCCCAAAGAAAACTTGCAGACTGACATAAAAAATGCTCTTGATAAGGCAAAACCAGGAAATGCAGAGGAATTGTGGAACAAAGTACAACGGTCCTGTGCTGGAGTACCTATTGACAGGTGCTAGAAGTTGGTTGACTCCATGAACCACAGATGTGAAGCAGTTATTAAAAATGTGGTTATGCAACTAATTGTTAGTTTAGGATTCTCAGGATCTTCAAGCATTCATTAGTTCATACAGTACATTTTTGGGCATGTGAAGGAAGAGGTCAACGCTGCTATTTTTTGAGCATTATATTTCTTGATTTTCTGTAAAATATTAACAAATTCCATGACTTTTTCCACCTTTCTTACTTGTGTCCCCACTGCATTTGTGTGCATTAAAATAAAAATAATTTGAAGGAATTTGAGGTTTACTCACATTTTTTACACAATGGTATCACTGTGAACTGTATGTGTCGCGTGGTGGTGAGGTGTGCTGTAGGTGTGACAGCGGAGTTCAAGGTGGAGGTGGGACTGCATCAGGGATCAGCTCTGAGCCCCTTCTTGTTCGCTATGGTGATGGACAGGCTGACAGACGAGGTTAGACAGGAATCTCCATGGACTATGATGTTTGCAGATGACATTGTGATCTGCAGTGAGAGCAGGGAACAGGTGGAGGAGAAGCTAGAGAGGTGGAGGTTTGTCCTGGAAAGGAGAGGAATGAAGGTTAGCCGCAGTAAGACAGAGTACATGTGTGTGAAAGAGAGGGACCAAAGTGGAAGAGTGAGGTTACAGGGAGAAGAGATCAAGAAGGTGGAGGATTTGAAGTACTTAGGGTCAACAGTCCAGAGCAATGGAGAGTGGGGAAAAGAGGTGAAGAAACGTGTCCAGGCAGGATGGAATGGGTGGAGAAAAGTGTCAGGTGTGATGTGTGATCGAAGAGTTTCAGCTAAAATGAAAGGAAAGGTGTACAAAACTGTGGTGAGACCAGCGATGTTGTTTGGTCTAGAGACAGTGTCACTGAGGAAAAGACAGGAGACAGAGCTGGAGGTAGCAGAGATGAAGATGCTGAGGTTCTCTCTGGGAGTGACCAGGAAGGATAGGATCAGGAATGAGTACATCAGAGGGACAGCACATGTTAGAGGTTTTGGAGATAAAGTCAGAGAGACCAGACTGAGATGGTTTGGACATGTCCAGAGGAGAGATTTTTTTTTTTTTTTTATTTTAATTTTATACACTGTTATAATCCCCGAAGGGAAATTAAAAATGCACACTAGTTTTTGTTAGTCTCAATCACACGCATGCATGCCTCAAATGAGCAATTTGTAAAGCGGATGGCACCTTGCTCAAGGGTGCCTCGGCAGTGCTCCAGAGGTGAGCTGACACCTCCCACTGTCAGCTGACCTCCGGGTATTTTTTGGGTGGGAACGGGAATCGAACCGCCAATCTTGAATCATAGGACGACCCGCTCTACCGCCCACTTTACCACTGAGCCACTGCCGCCATAGTGAACATATTGGTAGAAGGATGCTGAGTTTTGAACTGCCAGGCAGGAGGCCTAGAGGAAGACCAAAGAGGAGGTTTATGGATGTAGTGAAAGAGGACATGAAGGTAGTTGGTGTGAGAGAAGAGGATGCAGAAGACAGGGTTAGATGGAGGCAATTGATTCGTTGTGGAGACCCCTGAAGGGGAAAGCCCAAAGGAGAAGAAGAATTAATGAAGCTTTGTATTTGAGTGACACTTTTGTATGCCATTGGGTAATATTGGGAGGTCCAGGGACTTGATAAGATTTTTATTAATTAATCTTGTGTAATCAAATGAGTGGTGCCATGTAGAGTTGGCGCCTCAACCATACCCAGCTGGGATAGGCTCCAGCAGACCTGTGACTCACAAGGTGGACCCGTGGGTCTAGACAAGATGATTGCAAATGTCGGATATACAGACGTTTATCCATCTTGCAGGACAATGGACATTGACAACAGATGAACGAAGACAGTAGGTGATGGATCATCAAATGATGTTGGTTTTAGAAAGTTTTGGACCAGAAACATCAGGTTCACATTCTTACCTGTGGATGCAGCAGCTGCTCCAATGAGTATAGGAGGAATTGAAAATATGAGCATGAAGAAAGCTGCAGCGAAGCAGGAGATCTTTGCTGAAGCGATAGAAGTAGCTGACAAGGTCCTCTGGTGGAAGGACTGGTATGCCAAACCCCCCAGGGCCTGAAATTAATGCAGAAAATTGAGTATTTTCCATTTACATTCTTTTTAAGGTTAAACAATTAATAGTTAATTTCACAATGACACTAAAACTGATTCTTTAGGTACCAAACCACAATTCAGTCTTTTAATATATCCGACATCGATCACTACTCTACAGATGTCTATAGGGACAAGAGTGAATTCTATTTGATAAAGGACAGGACGTAGTTTCCTTACAAAAATAAAGAAGTCATCAATCATGATCCAGATCTTTTTCAGCTCTGGTTGACCAATCCAGGGAGCGTTTAAGGTGTTGTTCATCAGAGTCTGACTGATGTCCAAGGTGTGAGGACTCGTCATGACAAAGAGAACACATATCAACTGATAAAGAAATGAAGGAAAGACACAATTTTATATAATTTAGTATTAATAATTTAATATCAATGTAAAATATGCATGTCTATAAAACTCTGATATCTCACCAAGCCTACTAAAATGAGGACCAGCTGTATAATATCTGTGTAGGCCACAGAGTAGAGACCTCCCATCAGGGTGTAGATGATGATGACAGCAGCAGAGATCCAGACACAAAGAGAGAACGGCAAATCCAGAACCACACTCATGGTTCCTCCTGTTTGGATATAACAACAGTGATGTTTTACTGTGTTTTACCACACACACTGATAGATGGTGATAGACACAATGCTACTATAATAGTCTTACTATACTTTACTACTTGTAAAGCAATTTCCCCTTGGGGATCAATAAAGTATTCTGATATGTATATAAATATAAGAAAATACACTAGACATACTATACCTAAACCAGTGAGTGTTGCAGGTATGCAGAGGACATCAATAAAAAGAGAAAAGAGACTCATTCCAGTCGTTATTACTTTTCCATACTTGATGTAGAAAGAGTCCAGCAGCGTCACACAGTTTCTTTCTCTCAGTGGTTTGACAAACAGCAGACCTCCTTCATTGAAAGACATTAATAAATTAAGAGAAAACACAAACAACTGGAATTTATTTTAGATTCAGCTCATACCAGCGCAGTAAATCATTTTCTTGAATGTACATATTCCAGGGACAAGTATGTTCCCCAGTATCTGACATAGTATTACGTAATCCCTGCTTTGACTGATCATTAATCATTTTAAAGCTGTCAAAAATGTTCTTCCTATCAGAACATCAGAACATGATAAAACGTTTCCTCATTTCATTTGAGGAAATGTAAAAAAGTGACCATTGGAGGAAAACAAGCAGCTCAACCACCTGAAGGGAAGCGAAAACAACTGACTGATGGAGGGTAAATATTAGTGTGATTCTATGTGACTATCAAACACACTGGTTAAGTTACACATCCACACAAACGCTGTTCTACCAGAGGTAATAAAACTCTTACCGATTATAAAGGTTGAGCTGTAAGACAGGAACAGAACTATGACCCGGATCAGCCCCATGGATGGTGTGCACATCATCTCAACACTGCCAACAATGACACCTCCTCCAATCCACGTCGCTACAGGATAGATGATCACACAAATATTCACATTGCATGTCATCAATATAGCACATCTAAAATAAAAGTAGAACGGGCACACATCAGGCAAAATGTCTTTCAATGTTTAAGCTGTTAAACACCAATGTGCTTGAATTAGTTGTGTTTAGGGAGACGTTTATTCGTTTTCATTTAGGAAAGCCAGTTTTCAACAGTGCTGGGCTAGAGGCGGTTTCTTTTTTCTATTTTTTTTTCCCACAGGGCACAAATGAAGCTGGGGTCAGCCGCAAATTCTCACTGACCCTTTTTCTCTGGTCTGCAACGCCTTGAACATCAGCAAATACAAAATCAACTCACTGGACACACGCTACAAAGCCTCGACACAGTCCGGCACATCACTACTTCTCAATTATTAAAGAATCAAGAGGAAGCAATAGACTTTGAATATGTTGAGGAGATGAAGATTGTCAGCCATTCAACCACAGAAAGATGATCATAGACCGCAGGTGTCAAACTCAAGGCCCCAGGGGCCAAATGTGGACCACCACATCATTTTATGTGGCCCGCGAGAGCATAAGAGGTCGGAATATCTAAAAATAAATACAGCGTGCCCCTCGTTATTTGTGGTTATTGCGTTCCAGGAACCACGAATTCCATGAATTAACGAATTCCGCGACATAGCAACAAACTATTTATCTAATTATTACAAACTTCTTCTTCTTCTTTTCCTTTCGGCTTTTCCCTTCAGGGGTCGCCACAGCGAATCAATTGCCTCCATCTAACCCTGTCTTCTGCATCCTCTTCTCTCACACCAACTACCTTCATGTCCTCTTTCACTACATCCATAAACTTCCTCTTTGGTCTTCCTCTAGGCCTCCTGCCTGGCAGTTCAAAACTCAGCATCCTTCTACCAATATATTCACTATCTCTCCTCTGGACATGTCCAAACCATCTCAGTCTGGCCTCTCTGACTTTATCTCCAAAACCTCTAACATGTGCTGTCCTTCTGATGTACTCATTCCTGATCCTATCCTTCCTGGTCACTCCCAGAGAGAACCTCAGCATCTTCATCTCTGCTACCTCCAGCTCTGCCTCCTGTCTTTTCCTCAGTGACACTGTCTCTAGACCAAACAACATCGCTGGTCTCACCACAGTTTTGTACACCTTTCCTTTCATTTTAGCTGAAACTCTTCTATCACACATCACACCTGACACTTTTCTCCACCCGTTCCATCCTGCCTGGACACGTTTCTTCACCTCTTTTCCACACTCTCCATTGCTCTGGACTGTTGACCCCAAGTACTTAAAATCCTCCACCTTCTTGATCTCTTCTCCCTGTAACCTCACTCTTCCACTTGGGTCCCTCTCATTCACACACATGTACTCTGTCTTACTGCGGCTAACCTTCATCCCTCTCCTTTCCAGGACAAACCTCCACCTCTCTAGCTTCTCCTCCACCTCTTCCCTACTCTCACTGCAGATCACAATGTCATCTGCAAACATCATAGTCCATGGAGATTCCTGTCTAACCTCGTCTGTCAGCCTGTCCATCACCATAGCAACAAGAAGGGGCTCACACACAAATAAGCACATTTGTGACCCACATGGTTGTTTATATGTTACTAGTGGGAACCCGTGGAAATTCCACAATAAAAAAAATAACATCAGACTTCATACCAAACATATGAAAACAAATGTATTGGTATTACAAACCAAGCACACCCATCACAGAGTTCTCCACCAGGGGGCAGTGCATGGTCTGACCCAGAACTGGCCGGCTCTTTGGGGAAGAACGTGAATGAATGAATGAATGAATAAATAAATGAATAAATATATAAACTTTGTGACTCACAAAGAAAGAAAACAGACAAACAAATATCCAACTGTCGAGCACGTTTATCAAGGCGTCTTCCATGCGCCGCTCCTTCTGAACAAAAGCATCGAAAACATTTTGAATTGAGATGTGTAATCCTCCGTTTTTTTGTCAGGAAAGGCGAGCAGAAAACAAATGAATGGCTGCACTTGACTATACTGTAGATTGTAGTTTGCTGTCACTTCTTCTACGGCCGAGGAGGAGGAATCCTCAACCGAATCCCTGGGATCACCAGCGCCCCCTACTGTGAGGCAGCAGAACTGCGTGCCTCATTTTGTGTCTTTTCCCAGCGGTTTCAGGACCGCTCAACTCCAGAAAGACGTTACACACATGCAGTTGTTGACAAAAACACTGTACATTATATACATTATCTAAATTATGGGAGTTCAGTCCATAGAGCAAACGTGTTTGAACATTTTACCAGCGACATATAGAGAGATAGCATTACGGTGCCAGCACCGTAACAGTAAATGTGAAAATTCAGAAACTTTGAGTAATAATAACCTAAAATTGGTGATGTTAAATGGAAAATAACTATATGATGCACATGACTGGATAAATATGATCATTTAATTTATTTCTTCCATTTTCTATTTTTGTCTTTTATGATGAAAGGTGTGGCCATGCTTCACCTGCCTCCCCTGACCGCACGTCATTGGCGCATAGAGTATCACATGACTGCCTACTAACAGTCTGCAATAAGGTGAGGTCCTGAAGTGTGCCTCGCGGAAATGCGCGAGGCACACTGGTCAGAAGCGTGCTTTGACCAAAGCTACATTTCCTACAATGCAGTAATTCAACCCATTTTAACTCTGACAAAAACATTTTGAACAAAGTTAAAGTCCTAACTTTTGTTTTTTGTTTGATGGTATTTTTCTTTATGCCTTTGGACATTTTAATCCTTGATTGATGGAGTTCTGTGGGTTTCATAACCTGACAAATACAACAGAGCAACAAGCAAACATATTTTTTTCTGTAATGGTGAGTGAGTAATAAATTCAGAGTTATTTAACATTAAGGAGTAGTTACATTTATATTACATTACATTGAGTTACATTTAGTTAATTACATCTGGCCCTTTAAGGACAGCCACAAAGCTGATGTGGCCCTCAGTGAAGATGAGTTTGACCCCCCTGATATACAGTAACCAGGAGGATGTCATGATCAGTCTCACATTACTCCACATTGCAAAATGTGATCATACTGATGCCCTGGTTGTGTTTGTCACCTCAGGGGCATTTTCATCATCGCTGTTTACTTTGCTTTGGACAAGTTCCAAGAAAAGATTTGGTGGAATCGTGTTGTTTTACAAAAACTTCTTTAAATTCTGTCTAATGTTATGACACACCCTACAAAGCTGAAGACAGTCAGGGAAATTCTTCATGGTTCATGGTTCTTCATGCTAATTCTCTGAAGGAATTTGGACTCAATGTGATAAATCAGATCTCTTCAATGCATACAGAGAGACATCACTTTAGGAGTGTGATAAATAGAAAATAATGTTGTCATTTATACCCATATTTAAGCCCATCCCAAAAACAGATTGATATTTTATCCCACTCAGATGTTCCACACCTGGCCTCACAAAAACAACCGTTTTGGGGTGATTGCCTTGCCTTGTCTGAAAAACATTGCAGCCCACTTTGTTGTAAATACCTTGTCATTTCCCAGAGGCACACGGTCTTCAAAAACTCTAAGAAAAACATTGCTCTCACAAGATTGACCTTGCAAGTAATTTATAAGGAATGTCACACTTCAGATAATTTAACAGATTGCTCTTCATCTGGATGAACAAAATTGAAAATATGACAGACAGACCCCACCCACCCAGCACACAGTCTGATCCAACCCCTTCCCTCAGGCAGGAGACTACAGAGCCTCCGGAGCAGGACCACCAGGACCACCAGGCTGAGGAACAGCTTCTGTCCAGTGGCTGTTAGACATCTGAACTCCTGCGGTGCTCTGTAGTCACCCTCATGACGCCCCGTGTGTCACCACAGACACGGGGATCTGCTGCAATAAGGTGCTTCATCAGGTGCAATAGATGGAGCACCTACACACTTAAGCTGCTGCATTGTAAATACATTTTGCTGGTCAGACACTTTACAATTTACACTTTACACTTTATATAGCATTCTTAACTTTTCTCTGTTCTCTTATTTATCTTTCATTTTTAACCCTTTTTTTTCTTGTTTTTCTTACCTTATTTATTTATCTTATTTACTGACCGGGCTTACTGGGACCTTCAGAGACGTATTTCGTACTGTCATATGTGAAAACATGTGTTAGCATGACAAATAAAGACTCTGATTCTCTGATCTGATTCTGAAAGTTAGCCTGTTCACTTGTGTCTCACTGTAAAAACTACATTTGTATTGGTAGAGATAATTTTCTTAAGATTCATGGGTTGAAAAAATTTACAATCATACACTCAAACAATAGTTCTGTCAGCTGTTTATCCTCACCTGTCATGGTGAAGACCCCCACCACTACATTAATGCTCCGGTTTCCCAGCAGGGCCATCTCCATTCCAGTGGCTCCACTGTTCCTCTGTTTCCTTTTGGATTTAAAAGAAGCCCAGATTCCGGTCCCAAGGACCAGAAGGTAGAAAACCACGACCCCTATCACTCCTGGGATGTTGACAGCCATGTTGGACTATTTGACTGTCTGCACTGGTGGCTGAATAAACAGAGAATCATAAACCTGTTCAGTACCAACGACTCCTGAAAATCCAGTTCCATCCAGTTTCTGTAGTTCTTAGACCTAAAGGGAAGTATGTACATGTCAGTGTGATGTGTAAAAAGAATTTCCCCAAGAGGGACACAGCTGTCTGCTGCAAATCTGTAAATACAAGGACAAACAATGACCCTGTCTTTCAAGAGATTTATTTAAGATCAACACAGAGACATAGTGTTGTCAATCTGTTAAGGCATGTTTAAGTTTGAAAGTTACACTTTAAAATTGATGGTAAGAGTGGAAAAGTTATATCTTCTAATTAACATTAGCAAATTGTACCCTAAAAATAGCAGAACATTGTACACCGGCAGCTGCAAATTATGTGACAGTACGAACTTTTTGTCCAAAATGATGAGAAATTACTTTTATGATGAGCACAAGTGACTTGATGAGATGGAGGTTGAACAATAGTTTTGTCAATTTCAATTCTGTTCAGAAAAATGAACCAAACATTTGAGAAAAACACACAATATTGACAGATGCAGAAGCAAACAATTTGTCTTAAAGATTAAAGATTAGATCAACTTTATTAATCCCCGACGTGAAATTACTTGTCCATTCTGTTAGTTAGTCTATGTTGTTAATGCTTAGAATGTACAGTATGTGTACAGGCCTGTGACACACACACACACACACACATACACATACACACACACGCACACGACCTGCAACCATGCAGATGAGAGGTAGAGTGGTGAGCAGTTCTTTGGCCCCAATGAGCAACTTATAAAAGGGGGTGGTGCCTTGCTCAAGGGAGGTGAACTGGCAGTTTTCCACCACCAGTCCACACTGCCCCATATATATACTGTATATATATTATATATATTATATATGCCCATGTTGGACACCTCGGCAGGTGTGTGTGTGTGTGTGTGTGTATATATATATATATATATACATGTATATATTTAAAAAAACAATCTAATTAATTACAGGATTTGTAATTAATTAATCTAATTAATCGCATTTTAATCACATACCTGCTAAAAGCAGGTTTGTGTGTGAGCGTGTGGAGTGTGTGTGGCAGAGAGAGGGACATACCTGCAGGGTTCAAGAACGACCTCCACTTTGGCAGGGCGGTGTCAAAGCTGCCGTCTTGAAGGCAGACTGTGATGGTTCTTTGAAGCATGTCCACAGCACATGGAATGTGCTCGAAAGGCAGCTGATGTGCTGCTGCCACCATGTTTCTTGCACTATCGGTTCCTATCGTTGTCACTTTGTTTTCTATCTCCCATTTCTTTGTCACAGCATCAAACTGCTCGGCGCATGCATCAGCATAATGGCAGGTCACAGTTTTGCTCACAGTTAATGCAAAATACTTGAGTTTCCACCCTCCATCGATGAGGTGTGTGGTGACTCCCAGGTAGTTATGATTGCTTACCGATGTCCAGTGATCACCCGTTAGGGGGACGTGGCAGGCCCCTGCCCAAAACTCTTCTTTCGTGGTCCTCTCATCACTGTACAGCTGGTGAATTCTTTTCATCACCGTAGTTCTTGATGGTAGCTAGAAATTAGAGTCAGATGACGCTATCTGAAACGCCTCCTTTAGGCCCTCGTCTACGGTCACGCCTGAACATTTCTCTAGTGCTGACATGTCAAGAAGTCCATCAACAGAGCCCTGAATCCATCCAGCAGGCTACAAACACACCAAACCCGTTCTCCTTCCCGAGCGGGAAATCATGTGACCTCATCTCCCGCCGCACCAGGTACACCTGTTCCCAGGAGAACCACCAGAACCAAGGTCGTCATGGTGACCTGTCACATCTGCAGCTCCGAACACACAACAGCCGACAAGAGTCTCTGATGGAGAGCAGCGGACTTCCCCGTCCTTCTGAACCAATGGCAATTTAGCTAAGCAGTGACGTCACTGTGAGCGTCTACGATGTCTCTGTCTTCAGATTTTAGTTTGGGTAAATTTAGGTTGGCGAGGAAATTGTGGATATCTTCTTTGTTCAGTTTTACAGAAGTTAAATATAAGTTACGGTAATATCTATAGAAGACGTCATTAATTTCTAAAGGTGATAGTGAATATTCACCAGAGGGATCCTGGATTGTTGTTATTAAAGATTTTTCTCTGTTGCGTTGGAGTTGGTTTGCAAGAAATTTGCAACCAACCTCCTTAAGGGATAAATAATGTTATACTCTACTCTTTCTATCTTCCCATCACATTACTGGCACCTGTCAACAGACTTCCATCCCTATCCTTAATCACCCTAACCTGCTGCACGTCCTTCCCATCTCTGTCTCTCTGTCTTGCCAGCCTGTATAGATCAGTCTCTCCCTCCTTACTGTCCAACCTAGCATACAAGTCATCATAAGCTTCTTGTTTGGCCTTTGCTACCTCTATCTTCACCTTACACTGTATCTCCCTGTACTCCTGTCTACTCTCCTCAGTCCTCTCAGTGTCCCACTTCTTCTTAGCTAACCTCTTTCTTTGTATACACTCCTGTACCTCCTCATTCCACCACCAAGTCTCCTTATCTACTTTCCTTCCAGATGACACACCAAGTAATCTCCTACATATCTCCTTGATCACATTAGCAGTAGTTGTCCAGTCATCTGGAAGCACCTCCTGACTACCCAGAGCCTGTCTTAACTCCTTCCTAAAGGTCATGCAACACTCTTCCTTTTTTAGCTTCCACCATTTCGTCTTCTGCTCTGTCTTTGTCCTCTTCATCTTCCTCACCATCAGAGTCATCCTACACACCACCATCCTATGCTGTTTGGCTACACTCTCACCTACCACTACTTTGCAGTCACTGATCTCCTTCAGGTTACACCGTCTACACAAGATGTAGTCTACCTGTGTGCTCCTACCGCCACTCTTATAGGTCACCCTATGTTCCTGCCTCTTCTGGAAGAAAGAATTCACTATAACCATTTCCATCCTTTTTGTAAAGTCAACTACCATCTGTCCTTCTGCGTTCCTCTCCTGGATACCAAACCTGCCCATCACTTCCTCATCACCTCTGTTACCTGTTTCTAAGTATGCTCTGCATCACTTCATCAAAGTCCAGCCAGAATTTCTCCATCTCCTCCAGCTCACATCCTACCTGTGGGGCATACCCACTAACAACATTGACCATCACACCTTCTATTTCTAGCTTCAGACTCATCACTCTATCTGACACTCTTTTTACCTCCAGGACATTCCTAACAAACTCCTCCTTCAAGATAACTCCTACTCCATTTCTCTTCCCATCTACACCATGACAGAACAACTTGAACCCTGCTCCTAAACTTCTAGCCTTGCTACCTTTCCCCCTGGTCTCCTGGACACACATTATGTCTAACTTCCTCCTCTGCATCATGTTAATTAACTCTCTACCTTTTCTTGTCATAGTTCCAACATTCAATGTCCCTACTCTCAATCCTATATTCTTGGTGTTCCCCTTCTCTCTCTTCCTACAAACACAGAAATGCAGAAATGCTCCCTTTAATAAAGCAGAAATGCTCCCTTTATATATCCCCATGCCCCTCCCCTGGTGGACCAACAATAATTACGTGGGTTTTGTTTGACACTAACTTGTATAATCTAGTAAGAAACAAACAATATTATTACAACCATGCTGTATCAATAGATCACAAAACAAGAAAACATAAATGCCCATCATATGGCTACTTAAACAATGATGAAAACCCCACAAAATAGAAAACAACCCAAAAGTCACAAAATGGTTCAGTGCAGGTAGTGGGCTAGCCTATCAGCGTGCCAAAATGTGTTATTTAAGCCACACCCATGTAGTGCCTCGGTTTGGCCCCTGAACCGGAGGTGGACCAACACAGCATCAGCAGGTGAGTGTCTCTTGCACATTACTGTGTGGATGTAGGGAAATGTGTAGGCGCCTAGTGTGATACCAGCGACAGTGTATGATGTCGCACTACCGCGACAGTGTGTATGATGCAGACATGTGCGTGTGGACCAGCGGGTGAGATGACTGTTGTGGTCTTTCGTGGAGTTAATCCAGGTCAAAGTTCACTGGTCGGTTTCTAGGCCGAACTCCCTCCCTAGCAGGTAGTACTGCAAGTTCTCCAGGGCCCACTTGATGGCCAGGCCCTCCTTCTCCACAGTGCAGTACCTGGTCTCCCATGGAATCAGCTTACAGCTCAGGAATAGCACTGGTCGTTCCTCTCCTCGCACACCTTGGGCCAGGACAGCACCCAGTCCCACGGCCGATGCATCCGTCTGAACCAGGAACCTCTGGCTGAAGTCGGAGCTCCTCAGCACCGGACCTCACTTGCTTCTTCGTGAAGGCCACGGACTGCTGCGGACGGCCTCCATCTTATCCATCTGCGGTCGGACCTCTCCATGCCCCAGCCAATACCCAAGGTATCTTGCTTCTGCCTGGGCCCACAGACACTTGGCCAGATTCAGTGTCAGGCCTGCCTGCTGGATCTGGCTCAGGACTCGTTCCAGGTGCTGCAAGTGCTCCTCCCAGGTGGCGCTGAAGATGACCACATCATCCAGGTACACCGCACTGCAATCTTCACACCACTACAGGACACGGTCCATCAGCCTCTGGAAGGTGGCGGAGCTCTGTGGAGACTGCAGTGCATCACAGTGAACTGGAAGAGCCCTGCAGGTGTCCGGAATGCAGTGTATGGACAACTGGACACTTCTAGTGGCACCTGCCAGTAGCCCTTGCAGAGGTCAAGGGTGGTGATGAATCGAGCTCGGCCAATCTTCTCCAGAAGATCATCGATCCTGGGCATCGGATAGGCATCGAACTCTTGACATGGCATTGAGCTTCTGGAAGTCGATGCAGATGCGGAGCGAGCCATCCTTCTTCACCACGATGAACACAGGACTGCATCACTTGGACTGAGATGGCTCAATCACCCCAAGGTGTTGCATCTCCTCCACTTCCTTCAGGAGCTTCTCAACCAGATGCTGAGGCACTCTGTAGGACCGCTGGCGGACTGGCCCCCTCTCCTTCAGGTGGACGATGTGCTCAACCAGGCACATCGTAGCACAAACTGGACCACACTCTGATTACCGGCTGTGGACGATGGAGCCTCCCAACTCTTCCACAGGAGGTCTAATGGCCCCTGGACGTCCCAGCCATGCAGCAGCTCAAATTGTCAGGGCTGTAACACGACTGGCAAGGGAAACCCAAAAGCACAACAGAGTAGTGGGCAAGTAAAGTCTTAGAACAGGTTTAATAATACAGGCAGGGGTCAGGTACCGGGTAATTATTCCAACAAACCAAACGACAGGCGAACAGGCAGAGTCCAAAAACCAGACGAGGTCATACACAGGAAGGCAATACAAAGCCAGGCAGACAAATCCAAAGAGGGGTCGATGAAAGGCAGGGTCCGGGAAACAGGCTGAGTCAATAACAGAAATCAGAATAACAGGCTGGAATCAAAGGCTGGAGAGTCAGGGCGAACACTAAACAATCTGGCAGAGAGCAGAAGGCTGAGCTGGCATTTGAAGGGTGGCAACAGATTGGGGAGTGGCTGCAGGTGTGTGGAGGAAGGAAGGAGTGAACTGATTGTAGATGAGGCAGGATCTGGAATGATATGACATGTTAGGAAAAGAAAACAAAGGAAAGGAAAGCTTAATTGTCCGGAGACATGACACGAATGGGGAGAAACCAGTGGAGGCTTGAGAAACCTCTCAGAAGGCAAACAGGAGGAAGGGTTACCATCGGTCCCAGTCCCACCCGGTGTCTGCTACAAACTTCTGGAGCATTTTCTTCAAGGTCTGGTTGAACCTCTCCACCAAGCCGTCTGTCTGGGGATGGTACAGGGTGGTCTTGATTGGCGAGATCCCCAGCTAGTGATGGAAGAGCTACAGCAGGTGGCAGGTGAAGTTTGTCCCCTGATCTGTCACGATCTCCTCGGGTCTCCCTGGAAAACACCTGCACAAGACAACGCAGCACAGCACTTGCAGTGACAGTTTGCAATGGGAATGCCTTGGGGAATCGTGTGGCATAGTCTGAGACTACCAAATGTATTGGTGCCCTCTATACCAACGGCCCAACTATGTCCATGGCTATGCACCAAAATGGTGTGGAAATTTTTTATTTTTTCGATCACTGATGGCGCCGCAGATGGCCGCCTCGGTGTTCCCTTGTTTTTCTTCTTTTGAGCTTTAATTCAGAAATTAAAGCTCTGCAAACCTGTTGTAAGGACATCCAAGAAGTAGACCAGTGATGCAGTGGGGGAACTTCAGGAGTGTTTGGACTGCACAGAATGGGATGTGTTTAGGTCTGCCACCAACAGCCTAGATGAGTACACGGACACTGTGACGTCCTACATCACCTTCTGTGAGGTCAGCGTCATCCCAACACGCACCAGGGTTAGCTACAACAATGACAAACCCTGGTTCACAGCCACAAGCTCTCCCAGCTGAACGTGCCCAACTCTATGTGCAGGTGGATCACGGACTTCCTGACAGACAGACGGCAGTTCACGAGGCTGGGGAAGCATGTCTCCGATACCCGGACTATCAGCACTGGATCCCCTCAAGGCTGCGTCCTTTCCCCTCTGCTCTTCTCCCTGTACACTAACTGCTGCACATCTGGTCACCAGTCTGTCAAACTCCTGAAGTTTGCTGACGACACCACCCTCATCGGCTTCATCTCTGATGGGGATGAGTCAGCCTACAGAAGTGAGTTGGACCGGCTGGTATCATGGTGCAGCAGGAACAACCTGGAGCTCAACGCTCTCAAAACAGTGGAGATGATAGTGGACTTCAGGAAAGACCCTCCTGCCCTCCCCCCCTTCATCATCTGTGACACTCCAGTGACCCCTGTGGAGTCCTTCCGCTTCCTGGGCACCACCATCACCCGGGAGCTCAAATGGGGGCAGAACATCAGCTCCCTCACCAAGAAGGCTCAGCAGAGGATGTATTTCTTGCGGCAGCTGAAGAAGTTTCACCTCCTTGCGAAGATGCTGGTCAACTTCTACACTGCCACCATTCAGTCCATTCTCACATCCTCCATGTCAGTGTGGTTTGCTGCAGCCACGGCCAGGGACAAGGTCAAGCTGCAGCGTGTCACCCGTTTTGTGGAGAAGGTGATCGGCTGCAGCCTCCCACATCTCCAGGAACTGTTCGACACAAGGACCCGCAGACGTGCAGCCAGGATTGCCACTGACCCCTCTCATCCCGGCCACAACCTCTTCCAGACCCTCCCCTCTGGCAAGAGGCTATGGTCCATCCGGACCAGGACCTCACGCCATAAAAACAGCTTCTTCCCCACTGCAGTTAGCCTCATGAACAATGCCCCCCCCCAGGTAACCATCCGCCCCTCACCAGTCTGCAAAGACAGTTTACTGTTTGGACTTCTTTTCTTCGCCTGCAAACACCATCCTTATAAAGTATATCTCAACTCACCGTAACGTGGATTGTAAAGTATTCCTATTCCTATTCCTCATTCACTATTATTCTCTTCCACCTTTCAATGCACCGACAACGCGTCAAGTTCCTCGATAGTAATTTTTACTGTACTTGGCAATAAAACCTTTTCTGATTTCTGAAATCACAGGCATTGGTTGAAGGTAGGCACGGTCTGAATGGTGCACATAGGCAGTTTTTTGACAGATGGGACAGGTTTTGTGGTACATTTGCACATCTGTATACATGGAGGGCTAATAAAACTGGGAACTCATGCGCAAAGAGGTTTTGTTACAACCTAGATGACCTGCCCAGGGAAAGGTGAGTGCTAAGTGCAGGATCATCTGTTGGCAGGACACAGGCACCACTAGGCGCTTAACACCATCAGCCACAGCATAAGCTACACAATTTTCCACCATGAAACACTGCTGCCCTTTTCAGAGTCCAGGCCCGCAACTACTTTGTCAAACAAAGGCTTGAGAGACACATCCCCCCCTTTGGACAGTCCCAATGTCCTCTGGCACCTCCCACATGTCCTTTAAAAGCCCCTCCTTACAGTCGGCTCCCTGGAGTTCAGTCGTTTTTCAAAACACCACTGTCAGCGAGACTTCCATGGGCCCTTGTTACCTCCCTCAAATAACCCACTGTCCAAGGTGGAAAAAGGTTCTGATCAAGGGTCCCTGGTTTGCTCAGCTGTCACCTCAGCCCTGGCCTGGGTCCAGGTGATCAAAAGTCCTGACAGAGTCTCCTCACAGATAACGTCCTTGTTTCCTCCTTCCCACAGTACATCCAGCAGCAGAGGTAGGTACCACCCCAAAATGGCAGCCACAAGCAACTTTTCCACCACCCCCACAGTCATCAAATAAGGCTGCTCCTCCACCACAATTTTCAGTTCACTCGTGGGGTAGGAATGCCTATCCCCATGCACACACATAATGTTTTCCTGTGCGTCAATAACCCTGGTGGGTACTAAATGTCTCCGCACCAGGGTTAAAAAACTGCCAGAGTCAATGAGCGCAGTCACAGGCTGTCCATTAATAACAACGTCCTTGAACCGCTGCCGCTGCCCTGCCGCTTTTACCCCTCAGCTTGAGGGGTGTAACAGGCACCAGCAAGTTTAGCTTTTCTGATGGGACACAGGGATGCTTTGTGCCCTGGCTGCTAGCAGTAAAAGCAGATAACCTCCTTACCGGTACCACGCTGACTGGCTGCTGAGCTGGGGTGCCCGGATGGCTGGTAGTTGCCTTTAACTGCTTGTTGGGGCTGTGACTGGAGCTGTCGACCCGGACCACCTGGGTGTATTGCTGGGCTTCCTTGTCGGACATTGCAGTGCCAGTTTGGATGCTGCTAGCCCATCTGCAGGTTCGTGCGGCTTCACCCAGGTGCGAATGTCGGCTGGAAGGACACACAGAAGCTGCTCCAGTATGATGTGCTCACCAATCTGCTCTTTCGTGTGCTGCTCTGGTCGAATCCAGTACCGATAGAGTACCTTCAGGCGGCGATACGTTCTCTCCATGTGGCACCATACTGGACCGGAACTCCTGACGAAAGTCTTATGCTCATTATTTGTTTATATTTGTTCACATTTGTTTGTATTTATTGTATTTCAAATTTGTTTGAGAATGATAAATTTTTATTTTTGGTCGATGTTACCTTTGACCCATGACGTCGCTCCCTAAGCTGCGCTTCCCTTCCTCAGTCACATCTTGGTGATAACCGAGGGAGGTGAGTTTGTGAAGTGCTCCTGTGTTATATGTAGTACTAAAAGATGTACAAATTTAAATTAAGTGATAGAAAGTAAGAATTAGGTTTGACATTATTTAATTTTTGTTGTGTTGAGTTTCGTTTAAGTCATAAATGAATGGTTTTATCGATGTCTAGAATATGTGCAATTTGCAAAAAGATTCAGGGATACCGTGGCAATTTTTTTATGACTTTTCCTGTGCTGCCAATTAGTGTGCTCTGTCCTGCTTTGTATTTGAAATTTTTGACTAAGTTTAGTAGAGTTGAGACCACTGACCGGTCGCTCTTACCTCCCACGTAATGAAGACCCTAGAACGACTGGTCCTGGAGCTCATGTGTTCACAGGTGAGGTGTGTGATAGACCCTCTCCAGTTCGCCTATCAGGCCCAGGTTGGGGTGGATGACACCGTCTTGTACCTCCTCCACTGTGTGCTCTCCTCTGGACGTCGGGGGCTGTGCTGTCAGGGTGCTCTTCTTTGACTTTTCGAGCGCCTTCAACACCATCCAGCCCCGGCTTCTGCAGGATGAACTGACTTCCATAGCTGTGGAACCCTACCTCGTGAGCTGGATTAAGGACTACCTAACAGAAGGGGAGTACACGGCATTGGTGGCTGACTTCGTGGAGTGGTGCCAACAGAACCAGCTCCCTCTCAACGTCTCCAAGATGAAGGAGATGGTGCTGGATTTCCAGTGGGCACCCCCCTATCCTCAGCCAGTGATCATGGAGGTGGTAGGGAACTATAAGTACCTGGGACTGCAGCTAGACAGCAGACTGGACTGGTCACTCAACTCGGACTGTGTGTACGAGAAGGGGCAGAGCAGGATGTACTTCCTGAGGAGGCTGGCCTCCTTCAACATCTGTCCTGAGCTCCTTCTCATGTTCTATCAGTCCGTAGTCTCCAGTGTGCTGTCATATGCCATTGTGTGTTGGGGTGGTGGGGCCAAGGAAAGAGATATGGACCATCTTAACACACTTATCCGCAGAGCGGGCTCAGTGATCGGGCTTAGCCTGGACTCTGTGGAGACAGTTCTGGGTAGCAGGACCATGTCTAAATTCAGGGCTATCATGAACAACACCAGCCACCCCCTGCACACCACCTCCTCCCAGCAGAGAAGCACCTTCAGCGACAGACTGCTGTCACACAGCGCCTCCAGAGAGAGGCTGAGGTCCTCCTCCGTGCCCTGTGCCATCAGGGGGTACAATGACTCTTTCAGGAGGAGCAGGGGGGAGGTGGCGAGCTCAGCACGCGGTTGAATGAAGGGGAGGAGATGGGATGTCATCCTGTGCTAAAGTGTAGTGGGGCCAAGGTGATGTGACGTTGTGACATTAGATAATGAGATGCCTTACATTGTAAGAAGGGTGTACCTTATACACCATGTGGGCCTCCTGCTATCTTCACTTTCACCCTTTATTCTATTTTATACTGTTTATATTTTAGTTTAGTACATGTCCTGTTCATGCTGCATGTGTCTGTTAGTGTAGTGTATGTCTTGTGTTATGTCCTGTGGTTTCAGTGTTTCTTTTTCTCCTGGTGTTTATCTAGTATTTATTCATTATGTAATGCCTGAGCAGTGGATATGTGCAATTTCCTCTGGGATTAATGAAGTATAAGTCTATCTATATATCTATCTATCTATCAATCTGTGGCCGAGTTACTCCATTTTGTGCAGAGAATAAATACGCCACGTCTTCGGCCCAAACCATAACATCCAGAATCCTCCGTTACACAACACAGGGGTATTAATGGACAAGTCAAGCAAAACCAGCTACACTATGTTGAGGCTATATTGCACTCAAATTTAATTGTTTCACATATTATTGCTTTCCATATAATAATAATAATAATAATAATAATAATAATAAAAAACCTTTATTGTCCCACAGTGGGGAAATTTGACTTATATTATTGACAGGCTCCTTACATAACAAGATAGTAGATTTGAAAATTTGCTTGTCAGCTTCCAGACTTTCTACTCTCTCCCTTGAAAATTATTTTCCAATACAATGTACAGATTAGCATTTGTTGTTCTCTGTTGTGATGACAACCATACATTTTTAACACTACTTTGCCATCACATCCTGAGTCACTTCAAGTGCTCCAACATGACCCAGGTCTCACTCAGAACCATTTCCGACTCTTCTTTTGAAAGTTTGTTTTGTGCAGCTTGGCAGAGAGCTTGCTTGCTAGCTCAGACCAGATGGTGTTTGTCTGTTTTGGCCTCTTCTCTGAGATAAAAGGGGTCTTTTATTTCTAACTGAAGGCTGAACATTTTGGATTAAATGACCCCAGTGTGTCTCTCTCTATGTTCCCAACACACTGGGAGAAACACATTCCATACACAATTACTAGATCAAGAAAAAAAAAAGTTGTTTTTTTCAAAAAAAGATAGATACAAATTTAAGACAACACTCCCTCTTGTGCACTAATACAAACACTTAACCAACAGCAAATAGAAAAAATAAGTTCGCATGAAAAAAATTTAAGCTACATGTATTAACTTTGTATTCATGTGTTTTGACCAAAAAGGCCCCTTAGATGGGTTGGGATTTATTTTTGTTCAAAACCTGTTTCTTTGTGTTTTTGTCTGGTTTAAACAATATGATGAAACACTTTGGACCAAATATACAGAATATCAGTCCAAAACTGGAGGCCAGAATGGCAAATATCTCTACAGCCACAGTAAATTTCCCAGGAGAGCTGACATACGCTGGGATAAAGGTGATCCAGACTGCACAGAATATCAACATGCTGAAGGTGATGAGCTTGGCTTCATTAAAACTATCAGGCAGTTTCCGAGCTAGAATAGCAAGCACTAAGCAAAAGACAGCGAGTAGCCCAATGTACCCGAGTACACCCCAGAACCCAACGGCTGAGCCCAAAGCACATTCCAGAATGATTCTTTTCTTATATACAGTTAAGTTCTTGATTGGAAACGGGGGACTAACAACCAACCAAATGGTACATATTAGTACCTGTATAAATGTTATGCAGGCTACAGTTATTCTTTGCTGCAGCGGACCAAACCATTTCATGACATTCCTGCCTGGGAGGGTGGCCTTGAAGGCCATTAATACTACAATTGTTTTGCCTAAAATACAAGACATGCAGAGGACAAAGGTGATTGCAAAGGCTGTGTGTCGCAGCATGCAGGACCAGTCATTGGGTGCTCCAATGAAAGTTAATGAACTCAGGAAACACAGAGTCAGAGAGAAGAGCAGCAGGAAGCTCAGCTCAGAGTTGTTGGCCTTGACAATCGGGGATGTTCTATGTTGATAGAACAGAACTGCAGTCATGATGGTGAGACAGGCACCACCAACTGAGAACGCTGCCAGAATGATTCCTAGGACCTCATCATAGGAAAGAAATTCAACAGGCTTGGGTAGACAAGTGTTGCTCTCTGCGTTAGGCCGGAATTCATGAAGGCAAGGGGTACAATCAAGAGAATCTAAAAAACAAAACAAAAAATTACAAATGAAAATTAGTAGTCATATATGTCATGTAGTATTTATGAAGTAGAAACTAAATCACCTGTAGAATTGCTAATCTCTCCATCAGGACATCGCACACAATCATAGCAGCAGATGGGTTTTCCTTTTTGAAGCACTTTACGGGTTCCTGGGTGACATCTGTCACTACACACTGACTTCGGAACCTGATACATGATGCAAAGTCAAGAAGATTGAATATTTTATTACAATCAATTATTATTTAACAAAAAATAAAAATTGCAATTATAAACTGTCAAAATTTATCTTGAAATAGTCTTGTATCCTTGTAATATTTGTAAATCTTTGTACTGGTTATAAATGTCTACAGTATTTGAAAATAATGCAACGTATCTGCAGAGAGACCAAATGAAGAGATTTTTCTATTCATAAACATATCTTACAAAATAAAATGAAAATAAACAATGTGCTTAAGGACAAGGAGTTTCAGATATTATCTGTTCCGTTACAAAGGCTTTGCTGCTCCTCTTTAAAAAGTTACACAACAGGTAATCAAAGGAGCTTTTCATGCTGAAATTATGGTGATTGTTAGGGGTGTTAGGTCAAGAAACCCACTTGATTTATTGACATCAACCTGGTGATTGTTTTAAAAATTCATTTTAACAATGAAAATAGTTACAATAACATTTAGAATGGTTCTCATTACAGTCAGTATAAACATCTAACAGTGGAAAATTACATCTTTGAGACCTTCAAAACATCTGTTTGAATATGCCTAAAACTCCTTACTTTTGTGACACCCTCCATGAACACGAGGTTCGTATTAATTTGGAACTCCTGACCCGCTGGCAATGACCCATCATAATGTCCCACTGTCACAATCTCAATGCTGCCCCTGTGACTTTTCTGCCAATTGACCAGCTCATACTTGGCCACGGGATCCCCATTTGCATCAAATGACACGTCGTAACCGTTTAGGTTAAACTTCACTTTCTTCAACTGATTAAGGACCTATGAGGAGAAGTTCAGTATTACAAATTGAATTAAATGCACATTATGTATTCTTTATATTATAGTTCTAAAATTGGAAAGTGTTTTTCTTCTTTTTTTAATAGTTTTAACAAACCTCCTCTAATGATAACTTGTTGTATTTGTCGCAGTGAGTTGAGGAATTTGTGTCCGGGCACAATGTGTTATGAAGGGCATGTGCTAATGCATAAACTGCCTTATAGACCATGTTAGTGATTCGAAGTTGAGATGTGTCGGTGTATGGGTTCTGGAGAGTCTGCATGTCTTCAGTTCCATCACACATTCTCTCACCTGTGGCAGTAACTGGACAGAACGTTTTTAGCTCTACATTAAACCATATATTATTTATCATAAATAACAATAAGAGGTCAAAATATTTTACCAGACATAATTTCATACAAAACCGAATCTACAAATGAATCTAAAGAAAAGTGGGTTTTACTTCTTAATTACTGGTGGACTTTTTACAACAACAGAAACAGCTCTCTCACATGTTCCCAGCCTGCAGTTGAATACAACCTCCCAGAACTCAGTGAGCACTGGGGAAGAGGCCACTTTAGTGGCAGAGAGATCCAGCAGGAAGTCTCTCAATCCAGGGATGACTGATTGCTCAATGCCAAATCCAATAGCTCCAGCACAGAATCTGTACTTCAGCATGTCTCGGTTGGTGACCCAATCCTCGGTTCCTACCCATTGGCGGGGTGGAGAAGCCTCACGTGACAGCTCCTCCAGAAGGAGTCTCAGTTCAGCAGACGCAATAAATGCCACAATAACGTGAGCTGTTGATCTGTGGAAGACATTCACATGCATTATAAGAAGTGACACACTTTGTCACACTTTGACACAATCTGTGATATGGACACCTCCGGATAACATCAGCTACTCTCTGGATCTTGCTGCGTGGGTTTGTCCGATGGAAAGACACACACTCACACTAGGGCATGTGTTTGTTCAATAATCTAGAACTATGTTCATTTGAAAAGAATTAAGCATGTTTATGTTCATTAAATGGTTCATTCATGTCTGTTGAACATGGATTTTACAAAAACTGGACGAATTAGCTTCATTCATGTCAGTCCAATGAGATTGAGGTTCCTCAACGCAACAATGATTCTACTGCGCATGTGCAGTGATGCTCCTCCCACTGTGCACATTTTTGGAGGGAGATCGATATCAGTGCAGCAACACCGTTCCTTCAATTTAACGGTAACTAATCAAATATTTATTCATTTATTTTGATAGGGTCAGTGTTAAGTTATAGTTATTTGACATGTATGAGACAATTCTCAGACCGATAGTTTTGCTATGGTAGGACCGATAGTTTCTTCCGAAACAGGTGTTTTCTCACTCCTGTCTCAAAGTTAACAGATGCCGAATTTAGATACAGTACTGCCATATTTTATTGTTGTGGGGTGTTTTTTCTCTGAAAAACGCAGTTTTCGTTCTCTGTGTGGAAACTGTTGCCTGACCCATCAGTTGCATGAAACCAGTTTGAACCGGCAGGAGGCTCCGCCATGACGGAGTCAAGTGTGTGTGAGCGGGAGAAAGTAGGGGAACGGGAGACGTAGGCCCCGTCCACACGGTGCCGGAACTTTTTGAAAACGCTACTTTTTCACCCCGCATAGAAAAAGTTCTCCCACCAGCAGGCAGCGCATCCCGGTCTGACCCAGAAATGATGTGGAGAAACTTGAATGAATAAATAAATATATAAATTTTATGACTCATAAAGAAAGAAACAGACGAACAAATATTCAAGAATGTTTATCAACGCGTCTTCGACGTGGAGCTGTTATACGTCAGAAGATTTTAGCTCCGTTTTAGCTCCGTTTGTACATGTAGACGCGGGTCACATGCGTGACGTCACAGCGGTTTTCGTCGCAGGGAGACGCCCCCCTGATAGAAAAAGATGCGGATACAGCGTCCACACGACAACGCAGACCCGGCGTTGTACAAGAATTTCACCTTGGCCAGCGTTTTCAAAAAGTTGCCCAAAGTGTTTAAGTCGATCCACTGGACGTTAAGAAAGTTCTTGAAGACGTTTCATCTCTCATCCAAGAGACTTCTAAAGTTCTGCTGAAACTAGAAGGTGACCTGATTACTGGAATCAAATAACAGTATACGAAAAAATGCACAGAATCAGAACCACTACGTTTATATATTGAGCAAAGTTTGTGTGTATGCTTTGATTTAAAGGTTTGATGTTCACATGTAATGAATTGGAAACTTTGCTTGGTTTAACTCCTGAGCTGGAGCTGATCAAGGCAGCTAACCAAAAACAATTTGTTTGATTTTTAGTTGTTCAGCGTTTCAGTTCTGAAAGCTGACGAAGACCTGCTTGCTAATTCTTATGATTCATATCCACTGGTCAATTCACCAGCCCCAAATACTTACTGTAACAATGACATGTATTAGTTCTTTTAAAAACAATGCACAAATAAAAAATGTCTTTTTTTCCTCCAGAAATAAACCTCAAAAATAAGCAGTGGCCCCATGCTCTGAGGATTTGTATGCACCTCCTCATCATTACATGGTGAGTTCATATATTTATAACATTATTGTTAAATAGATATCAAAGTTAACTCAAAAAAACAAGACTTGAAAGAGCTCAGACAATGTTGTATATTTAAAAAATAATAAAATTAAGTAACAGTATACAGAAATACCATCATTAGTTGCATATCACCGACCCATCTATTATTGTGCCTTTGTATTGATAATTCCTACTCATTATATCATTTGCTAATGTTTTTCTTTCTTCATCTTTCAGTGATCTGTATGTGGCAGTGCAAACATTGTACAACTAAGGAGAGTAGTAGGTACAAACTACTTAAACATTACAGACTACTCCACCATTATGGACAAGATCAACATTATGTGTGCATATATGTAAATTGTCCATGCACATTCAAGACATGGAGTGGACTTGCCACCCATGTCCATAAAGCTCATTCTGCTCATCTTACACAGACAACCTCTAACTTGGTGACATTTAAGTTTGAATTAAGTGAATGTGCTGAATTTGCCAGTGAGAGGGATTATTTTGTTCATATTGGAACATAATGTGTTTTTTGGTTGTCCTTTCAAAACAAATGTTTACAGTACTTTTTACACACACAAAAAGAGGAAGCATCATTCACACACACTCAGATTTGATTGTTCATCCTTCCTATGTTGTATTATTTATTTGTTTGTTGTCTTTTTGGGTAGGTTGAGTTACTTGTGAATTGTTCATGTTTTTCAGATTGATAAGGAGTTCCTCCGCATATCAACTGTTCCTCTGTTATCTACATTGTTTGCTGAACTTGACCGCTACTCTCCACGCATGATGGTGCTCTTTCAACACAAGGCTGGGGTGGCTGGAAGAAAAATAAGACAGCACATGGTGGCCTTTTCCCAGGTTTGTGTCGGTACACCTATGCATACGAAATGCCTTACTTCCCCTTCATGTCAGTTGCATGATTGTAAGAATTCTCTGTACAGTTATTTGATAAAGATTTTGACTTAATCAAAATATAGTATTTAATCCTGATTTTTATTGATCACGTCAGCTTCGGCCAGAGATATAGAAGTAAATGGTTAAATCATCTCATGAACGATTTGGTCAGTATGAAAACAAGAGACTATTTAAGAATGACTACTGTTATTGGTACCCCACTCTTCATTGTTAATCTGCCAATCAAAATCAATATGTGATTGTTCAGACTACCAAAGAGTCATCCGCTTCCAATCTGGATTAAGACTAAGGCTGCGTTTATCATATTTTTAGCCCTTCCAGATTGAAAGTGATGCTCTTTTGTAGTCTGAACAGTCACATACCACATAAAATCAGATTTTTTCAAAGACAGATTGAAACCACAATCCGGAGGTAGCTTCAGATCGCATGTGGACAGATGCATCTCAGCCTGAACAGCTCCAAAACATCGGCTCTGAGAGTTAGTGATATCTCTCTACATGCCACAACAGGCACTGCGCATAACGGAGCAGGGAGGACGCCTCTGTCCCGATGTCGTTGCTACGGCAACCTGTCAGATCAGCCAATTTTGTGGCCCAGTCTGAACAGAGCAAGATCACATTTGGACACTTGCTAAAAACAGTGTGAACAGTCAGCCCTTAAAATCACCTATGAAAGGGAATCTGATTGGATTGTGATTTGCCTGCAGTCTGAACAGTCTATTGATCAATTGGACAAAGCACATATTTGCTTTCCTGGTATATTAAATTTAAAAATTAAGGGTTAAAAAGCAATAGTTTTCACAGCAAAACTAACCATTTGAAGCCCAAACAGAAGTGTGTTGGAATCATGCTAGCAGCTGCTTTTTGAGTTTTAAAGTGCCTGAGAAATGTATTTTTTTAACTTAGGACTGTGATACTGCATCAGATTCTCTTTGTGATTGTGGTTGCTGTCAGTTAGTAGCACACATACTAACTGACATATAGAGTATAGAGTAGTGCACCCACTACATGCACTACTCTATTAGCTGATATAGTGCATATTGGCAATTGTGTAACCATGGACAATTCCATCTAAATGAACAATAAAATGCAGTTTCCTTTATAGTTTTGATGCAGATGTAAAACTGTTCACTGTATGGTGTGATATTTTAAAATCTGAAGATTGCTAGTCTATCTGGCAAATCTGGAGCTTTTTTACAGTGACAGTTGTCTCTATACGAACTTCCTTTGAATTTTTAATGTTCATTGGAATGTCCAACTGTAGAAGATACTTCTTTTGTGCTTCTTTTGGAATGTATGCATCTATATTGCTTATCTACATAAGAAAATGTGTTTGTTGTATTTTTCTCAACAGGACACAGACATGGAGTCCCACAGTTCAATGGAGCAAACCGTGATGGGAGTGTATGTTATAAGGAAGGAGGGAGCGGAGCCTGGAGTTGACCCAGAAGACATTGGTGTCCTGATTGAAGGTGTTCAGGTCCTCTGTGAGTTGGGGGACATTGGGACAGCTTGTGCTCTGTTGTTTGGGCTGACATACTGTTTGAACCTGAGTTACCCTCCAGAACTTAAATGCACCTTTTGATTTGATGTCATTGTATGTTTGCAGTCTTCTTCACTGTTGTTGTTAAATTAAAATATATATATATAAATTGTAATGCATTTTGTCATTTTTCTGGGTTTATAATGGTATAAAGGATATAACCTTACTATATTCAACAACATCAAAACAAATAAATTAAATGAAACCCAAATTAGTTCAGAAAACAAGGTTGAATTTTGGTCATTTAAAATGGTTCATCATTATAGACCAGATGTAATTGAATTTGACTGGAATAACTAAATGCAAAGATTTTAATTCAATGAAAGGCAAACTAATTGAATGAACATATTCAGATGATGTAGCACCAACAAATGTATGTTATGTTGAAACAACATAGTCAAGATTAATTGACTTAACTTGGTTAGTTTTGATGGAATATAGGTGGCATGATAAAATCTTGTTCATCCAATGAATTATTTTTTTGAGTGCAGAGTATTCCACACAGATTCCCTCCTTCTGTGCCGTGAGCAGGAAAGATGCCATACCATTGTTGCCATAGTCTGAATCTGATCGGACTGCACCTATCCAAGTCCAGCCAAAATGTTTTACAAGCTTGGCCAGTGCATCAGCCTGGAACTGGTCACTTGGTACAGTTCTGAAGAAATTAGGGTACTGCATCTTATCAGACAGACATGCACAAGTGGAAAAATAACTCACCTAAGTGAAAACATAAATGTGATTATTGAACATGGCAGGCACATGAATCAGTACTCATTTCTATTTAAGACAGTTTGTCAGAATTTCAAATGCTTACTTGAGGAATGTTGAAGGTCCTGATAATGCGTGACATGCATTGTCAAACATGCATACGACGATGATGATGCACTATTTAAGCAGGTAACATAAAGAGATTTGCAATTTAATATCATGGGTGATAACAGACATTAATCTTGTAACTAAGGCAGCAACAGTTAATGACAAGCAAATGTCACACAAATAAAAGCATTTCAGTAACACACTCTGATACTCTCTCAACAATCACTTCTCCTGACAGACCTCCCTGTGCATCTCAGTGGCTCAGGTACAGTGGTGTAGTTATATCTCAAGGTGTGTTTGTAGTGGTGTATAGAGAAAACACCCCCAATAACGAAGTCTCCATCCATAGAGAATGCGGGCAGGCGAGCTGCACCTTGGGGTTTACATGTTACAGTTGAGGCCTGATTGTTCATTCCTTTAACAATACCTCCTGTAAATCTAGCCTTTTGTTTGAGACCATCTCCATAATACAGATCAAACATGAGCAAACCAACAATTAGAAATGAGATCTCCATCTCTCAGTTGTCTACATTTGTGTTTTCATGATTTATATACGTTTTAAGACAACTACTCAACTTCCTGTATATTAAAGAGGGAACGCCCATTGGACTTTGATGATCATTTGTTAAGGCCTGTTGAGAATTGTGATCTTTGTTTGACTTACCTTTTAACTTTTTTACCTGTGAACCTTGTGCTGTGTTTTATTTGATATCACATCCAAATGATATAGACATTTGTGGGTAGTTAATGTAATTTAATCTCATGGGATTAATGATGTTTGTGATTTTACAGCATTTGAAATTCTGTTAGAAGATACAATGTCATGATTTCCAAAGAATAAATCATTCATCCATTCATTCATTTTCTTAACCCGCTTGATCCGCTTAAGCAGGTCACGGGGGAGCCGGTGCCCATCCTGGCAGTCTCAGGGCGTGAGGCGGGGGGACACTCTGGGCACAACGCCAGTGTACTGCAGAGCCACATAGAGACAGACAATCACTCACTCCTCCGGTCAATTTGGGACCGGCCAATCAACCTGAAGCGCATGCTTTTGGAGGTGGGAGGAAGGTGGGAGGAAGCCGGAGAACCCGGAGAGATCCGCAGACACGGGGAGAATATGCGAACTCCACACAGTGCGGGACTCGAACCCGGACCCGTAGTGTTGTGAGGCGACAGCGCTACCCACTGCGCCACCGTGCCGCCAAGAATAAATCAGGCTTCTTTAAAAGAAGACAGTAACCTTAAACATTTACTGATCAGTTTTCAGACTTTCTACTCTTATGTTTTCCACAGGAAATCATCATCCAATAGCTTTTGGGGATCAGTAATTGGATGTGTTCTGTACTGGCACGAGTGTCATAATTTATTCAGTATAGTGTGTATCTGAATGGTGCATTGTTACTTGTGTGGTGTCAGGACACACCAGTTGACCACTGATTTTCATTACTAGGCCAGAGGCAATGTGTAGGGTATCAGCACTCTGGCAGCAGAAATTCTGAGAGTGTTTTATCCAGCAAAATACCAAAATAAAACCAAACTACAAAGAAGATGGTTGACAGCCAAAATGGGAATTCTTTTATTGATACTCAGATCATCAGTCCAGATTAATCCGGAACAGCCACTGGATACATGTCTCCTGACCCTTTTATAGTCACAGTCCTTCATTCTTGTGTATGTGAGAGGTGTGCGTGTCTTTTTCTTGGGAAAACAGGAATCATTAGATTCTGGGCGAACACCCAAATCTACACAAACACCTCATGTCACAATGACCCGTATTTCGTGTTTTTTGGACAATCTGGTTATTCGCTGCCAAACTTGAAAATGTGTTTCCTCTGATTTGAAGTGTGACCCAAACATGCATCATTTCGCTTCCACATAATCCCTCCTCTTTGTGAAATTATCATAAACTACTAGTCAAAATAATGTATGGTGAATCAGCACGTATGTCTGTATGTGTGTGACTAGGATTGGTGGCGCTGTAAGTTTAAGGTTAAATATATGGTTGTGTGAACTCTAAACATAGTGATAAGTGAAAAACATTCCATATACTGATATATGAACTTAACCTTTTCCTTTATAGAACACAACATTGTATATAGAATATGCATATTTGTTTTTTTTTCTAAAATATTGTTAAGACATAAACGTGAATATAAAATGATTAAACAATGGTTACACAAAATTGATGATTAAACAATGGTTACACAGAAAAGTAAGAATAATGTCATAGTGATGTCCTGGTGATGTATCCGTATGTGGTTATAGTGTATATCCATATCAGCCATTGTCCATCATTCTTTATAACAGTTCTTCCTCATAGTTGGAGATTGTGAACACATTTGGCATGTTCTCCCTCCTCTGTGTCAGAAGAACTCTGCGCACCAGTTCGTCAGCCAGTAGCATACTTACCATTTGTGCGTCCTGTGTGTCCTTAATGAGGTTCATCCTCTTGTCCATTGCTCTCACACACCATTCCCTCAGAATCGGCACGATGCAACATGTCAATAAAGAGAATAGTGTCAGTATTATCAGGATAATTATCCCAGATTTAGCCAAAACGGCTCCCCATTTTCCAAAAATTTCCTCTAGCCCATCCCACTTAATGCTTCCACCTCTACCAGCATTGTTATTCATTTCAAACTTTAAAGCTTCAAGTTTTCTCATAGCAACAGAAAATGTTCCATCAGGTGACGTGTTATTTGAGATAAATGTACAACAAAGTGTTCCAAACATTTTACACACTCCTCCCTTTTCTGCTAAAATCAAGTGTAACCCACTTGGTTACTAAACCAATATACAGTATGTGATTTAAGTGTAGTACCTCAGTTTCACCACTTGGCGGTGTGTGAGTAATGTCAGACGCCTTGAACGTGACCTCGGTCTGACCTGTGCGTGATCACAATCTGCACCGAGCGCCATCTTAGAGTTGAACCACTGAGCAGAGCACTTGCACAAGTGAATGAGCTGACGAACCGGGAAAAGTGGAGTCTAAAGAGTGTAGGTGAGCGAGACAAGAGCGGGTTTCACCGTGTAAGCCCTGGAGAACTCCGGTGAGAGACATGCTATGTTACTGGGCTAGGGCTCGGGTTAGCGGTTGATATTAGCATGATATGAGAAAACTCCTGTTACCGAAGCATGTTCATAAAACCAGTCGGAGTCCATGATATGTGTCCTTAATGTTTTAAACCTACTCTAGTACCTGTTATCAGTGTGTACTTTGAAAAGAAGCTGTAAAAAGATCGCTAATGACCTAGCCCGAAGCTAATGCTAATCGCGGTTAGCGCCGCTTTGCTAACGCTAGGTTTTACCTGCAAAAGGTGATGTGAATGCTATATGTGAAGTTATACAAGCTAACGTGCTGCTAGCTGGTTAAGCTAATGAGCCTTTACTGTGAATCAGAATGAGAACCAGAGACAGCTATGGTACAGAAATGTGTTTGTTTGATAGCCTTCATGCTAATTATTCTTCCTAGTCATTGGGATGAATGTATTGAGTGTTGTTGCACTAAAGTTGGTTAAAAGGACAGTAAAGTTAATTTTAAGTGACATATATGTTATTCATCATTATGAAAAATGGAAGAAAAAATAAATTTTATATATGTAGCGTCATCCGTTTGGTCAAAAAAGCTTAAAATGTCCGCTGCAGCAGCTCTCTCATTCAGTGGTCATGTTGTCGTCGTACGTCACTGGCGCCCAAAATAGCTTGGCAGCCATAAAAAACAATGCAATTCTAGACGCAATTACCTCCAAAACTATCATGGTATTCTGCACGGTGAATGGTTGTGTCAACAGAACAGCAAAAGTACACGAAGACAAGGACCTGTCGTTCTTTAGAATACCTTCTGGGAAGCTAGGAAGGAGACGGAGAGCACTGAACACTACCTCGGAGGATTTCCAAAGAGATTTGAAGGTAAGATCATTTTCAGACAACCCATAGTATTTATTCTGAAATCCCAAGGTTTAGTGGATAATTAATTCATGTCTGGAGCAACTGGCGATATTGTATAAATGTTGTAATTACCAGATTATCATGTGATTATGGCACTCGTGAAAAATATACAATATCAAACGTGATAGACAGAGGAAATGATGGGGTTTGTTTACCCCGGGGCTTGTTAGTAATTTACAACAATTGCCTCAGATTTCGGGGGGTTATCTCCTTGATTTGGCGGCACGGTGGAGTAGTGGTTAGCACTGCTGCCTCACAGCAAGAAGGTCAGGGGTTCAAATCCCATCATTACCAACGTGGCCTTTCTGTGAAGAGTTTGCATGTTGTCTCCGTTTTTGAATGGGTTTTCTCCGGGTTCTCCGGTTTCCCCCCATTATCAGGAAAAACATGATAATGGGGGGAAACCCATTATCATGGGTCATGTTGGCCCATAGTGGCGGCGCACCCAGGGTGCAGCGGCTCTAGACCAACCTTACATCTGGCCTTTCAATCTCATTGTACCATCCCTGTATAATGACAAATAAAGCTCTTTGTCTTTGTTTTGTTGTTTGATTTGATTTACTGTGTGTATGGAAAAGTTAATCGCGCTAAAGATGCTAACGTGCTAGCCCATCAATGGGATTTAGCACTGAGCTAACCGCTAATTAATACTGTTGGACTGTGTGGAATTAATTACGACTCTAGTTTAATCTTCACAGTTAATTTATTTGAAAGTCCATCTCTCTTCCATGGAAAATAGAGGTTATTACCAGGAAATAGCGACAAAATGTAATAAATATTATCCAGAGGTAATTCAGATATATTAGTGTTTATGTGATCTTCACCTACAGTATATCAAAAATGCATAGCTTAACCTGCATGTTTGGGTTGATTCATGAAACTTTGATGTAATATTATTGTGTTTACATAAAGTGCAACGGTAATCATTATTTCAGAATGAGCTGTTGAATGTCAAGCAGAGGCGCATCCTAAAGCCTGATGCAGTTCCAAGTATCTTCAGCTATAGGCCCAACGCCCCCAAGAAAAGAGGAACAAGTGAAGCCCGGGCTGTTAAAAAGGCTCGCCAAGAGGTATGGCCCAAAAAAAAGTTAAATTATATACTTGTATACTTATAAGTATCTTCTTCTTTTCCTAACGGCTTTTCCCTTCAGGGGTCGCCGCAGCGAATCAATTGCCTCCATCTAGCCCTGTCCTTTGCATCCTCTTCTCTCACACCAACTACCTTCATGTCCTCTTTCACTACATCCATAAACCTCCTCTCTGGTCTTCCTCTAGGCCTCCTGCCTGGCAGTTCAAAACTCGGCATCCTTCTGCCAATATATTCACTATCTCTCCTCTGGACATGTCCAAACCATCTCAGTCTGGCCTCTCTGACTTTATCTCCAAAACCTCTAACATGTGCTGTCCCTCTGATGTACTCATTCCTGATCCTATCCTTCCTGGTCACTCCCAGAGAGAACCTCAGCATCTTCATCTCTGCTACCTTCAGCTCTGTCTGCTGTCTTTTCCTCAGTGACACTGTCTCTAGACCAGACAACATCGCTGGTCTCACCACAGTTTTGTACACCTTTCCTTTCATTTTAGCTGAAACTCTTCTATCACACATCACACCTGACACTTTCCTCCACCCATTCCATCCTGCCTGGACACGCTTCTTCACCTCTTTTCCACACTCTCCATTGCTCTTGACTGTTGACCCTAAGTACTTCTAATCCTCCACCTTCTTGATCTCCCTGTAACCTCACTCTTCCACTTGGGTCCCTCTCATTCACACACATGTACTCTGTCTTACTGCGGCTAACCTTCATTCCTCTCCTTTCCAGGACAAACCTCCACCTCTCTAGCTTCTCCTCCACCTGTTCCCTGCTCTCACTGCAGATCACAATGTCATCTGCAAACATCATAGTCCATGGAGATTCCTGTCTAACCTCGTCTGTCAGCCTGTCCATCACCATAGCGAACAAGAAGGGGCTCAGAGCTGATCCCTGATGCAGTCCCACCTCCACCTTGAACTCCTCTGTCACACCTACAGCACACCTCACCACTGTCTTACAGTCCTCATACATGTCCTGCACCGCTCTAACATACTTCTCTAACACTCCAGACTTCCTCATACAATACCACAGTTCCTCTCTGGGCACCCTGTCATAAGCTTTCTCCAAATCTACAAAAACACAATGCAGCTCCATCTGGCCTTCTCTGTACTTCTCTATCAACATCCTCAAAGCAAATACTGCATCTGTAGTACTCTTTTTTGGCATGAAACCATACTGCTGCTCACAAATGCTCACTTCTGCCCTTAGTCTAGCTTCCACTACTCTTTCCCTTAACTTCATTGTATGGCTCATCAGCTTTATTCCTCTGTAGTTGTCACAACTCTGCACATCTCCCTTGTTCTTAAAAATGGGCACCAGCACACTTCTCCTCCACTCCTCAGGCATCTTCTCGCTATCTAAGATCCTGTTGAACAACCCAGTCAGAAACTCTACTGCCACCTCTCCTAGACACTTCCAAACCTCTACAGGTAGATCATCAGGACCGACTGCCTTTCCACTCTTCATCCTCTTCAGTGCTCTCCTCACTTCATCCTGACTAATCTTTGCTACATCCTGGTCCACAACAGTCACCTCTTCTAGTCTTTGTTCTCTCTCATTTTCCACGTTCATCAACTCTTCAAAGTACTCTTTCCATCTTCCCATCACACTGCTGGCACCTGTCAATAGACTTCCATCCCTATCCTTAATCACCCTAACCTGCTGCACGTCCTTCCCATCTCTCTCTCTGTCTTGCCAACCTGTATAGATCAGTCTCTCCCTCCTTACTGTCCAACCGAGCGTACAAGTCATCATCAGCTTCTTGTTTGGCCTTTGCTACCTCTACCTTCACCTTACGCTGTATCTCCCTGTACTCCTGTCTACTCTCCTCAGTCTTCTCAGTGTCCCACTTCTTCTTAGCTAACCTCTTTCTTTGTATACACTCCTGTACCTCCTCATTCCACCACCAAGTCTCCTTATCTACTTTCCTTCCAGATGACACACCAAATATTCTCCTACCTGTCTCCCTGATCACATTAGCTGTAGTTGTCCAGTCATCTGGAAGCACCTCCTGACCACCCAGAGCCTGTCTTAACTCCTTCTTAAAGGTCATGCAATACCCTTCCTTTTTTAGCTTCCACCATTTCGTCCTCTGATCTGTCTTTGCCCTCTTCATCTTCCTCACCACCAGAGTCATCCTACACACCACCATCCTATGCTGTTTGGCTACACTCTCACCTACCACTACTTTGCAGTCACTGATCTCCTTCAGGTTACATCGTCTACACAAGATGTAGTCTACCTGTGTGCTCCTACCACCACTCTTATAGGTCACCCTATGTTCCTGCCTCTTCTGGAAGAAAGTATTCACTACAGCCATTTCCGTCCTTTTTGCAAAGTCAACCACCATCTGTCCTTCTGCGTTCCTCTCCTGGATACCAAACCTACCCATCACTTCCTCATCACCTCTGTTACCTGCACCAACATGTCCATTGAAGTCTGCACCAATGACAACTCTCTCACTTCTAGGTATGCTCTGCATCACTTCATCAAAGTCCAACCAGAGTTTTTCCTTCTCCTCCAGCTCACATCCTACCTGTGGAGCATACCCACTAACAACATTGACCATCACACCTTCTATTTCTAGCTTCAGACTCATCACTCTATCCAACACTCTTTTTACCTCCCAGGACATTCCTAACAAACTCCTCCATCAAGATAACTCCTACTCCATTTCTCTTCCCATCTACACCATGATAGAACAACTTGAACCCTGGTCCTAAACTTCTAGCCTTGCTACCTTTCCACCTGGTCTCCTGGACACACAGTATGTCTACCTTCCTCCTCTGCATCATGTCGACCAACTCTCTACCTTTTCCTGTCATAGTTCCAACATTCAACGTCCCTACTCTCAGTCCTATACTCTTGGCGCTCCTCTTTCTTCGTGCGAACGCACTTTCCTCCTCTCTTTCTTCGACCAACAGTAATCCAATTTCCACCGGTGCCCTGTAGGTCAACAGCGCCGATGGCGGTCGTTGTTAACCCGGGCCTCGACCGATCCGGTATGGAAGACATAGGTTTGATTCGCATCTTTGATTTGGCAAAAGTTTTACGCCGGATGCCCTTCCTGACGCAACCCTCTGTATTTATCCGGGCTTGGGACCGGCACAATAAGACACTGGCATGTGCCCTCTTGCGGCTACATTAACTCTTGCGGCTACAACTCTGCACATCTCCCTTGTTCTTAAAAATGGGCACCAGCACACTTCTCCTCCACTCCTCAGGCATCTTCTCACTATCTAAGATCCTGTTGAACAACCCAGTCAGAAACTCTACTGCCACCTCTCCTAGACACTTCCAAACCTCTACAGGTATATCATCAGGACCGACTGCCTTTCCACTCTTCATCCTCTTCAGTGCCCTCCTCACTTCATCCTGACTAATCTTTGCTACTTCCTGGTCCACAACAGTCACCTCTTCTAGTCTTTGTTCTCTCTCATTTTCCACGTTCATCAACTCTTCAAAGTACTCTTTCCATCTTCCCATCACACTACTGGCACCTGTCAATGGACTTCCATCCCTATCCTTAATCACCCTAACCTGCTGCACGTCCTTCCCATCTCTGTCTCTCTGTCTTGCCAGCCTGTATAGATCAGAGATCTTGTAGATCTTATAGATCTTGTATACTTATAAGTATACTTGTATGTATATTAATTGGGCAGTGGCTGAAAGGTGAGCTGACACCTCCCACTGAGCTGACAGTAGGAGTGTAAAAGCGTAAAGGTAATTTCCCAATTGTATGGACATTAAAGTGATTTAATCTTTAATATTCATACTTGCACACCCTCATAGATTTCAGTTAATATGTATTTATGTATCTATTTGAAAATGTCACTCTACATGGAAATGTTTCGGATCATGGTGTGTTAAAATTATTTTGCAGATGGTTTATGAACGACTCTCTTCATCAGACACCTCAGCCACACAGCAGAACCCAAACTCCGATTTCAGCTCTACCATATCAGAGAATTCAACCTCAATTGCATGACATGCATAATCTGAGTACTTTGTTCTTTACAAGACAATTATACATTAAGGTGTTTCCTCTTCCAGAATGAATGTATCTCATGTATGATTTTATTTAGGCTAGCAAAGGTGGTCTGTATATGTTGGAGCTTTAATATGAAATGTGTTCTCAAGTAAAATGTTACTGGACTTTATACAATACACATTTGTCTTTTATCATCATTCTATCAATCAGTAATTGAATAGAGAAGTAACCACTTGTGAAATATTAATCCCTTTAAAATCTCTGCATTTACAAATAAATGAACTACTGCTGTTATACTGATAAATGAAAATATTATGCACTCAATAAAAAGTAGAGGTGATAGCAATATAGTAACATACAACATAATCATATACATAATTATACAATTTGACATATTATTTTCATTTATGATGCTGTGATGCAACACAACACTACACACAACAGTTGTGAAAATAACACAAATAGATCAAACACCTTATTTTGTGTTCATAAACACTTTATTTTTTATAGATATGAATGACAACAGAAAATATTCAATTCTAATTGCAACATCCAGTTTCAGGTTACATTCTTTGCTATGGTAGAATCAAGATATCAGAGTCACATGTTCAGGCACCGGGGTTCAGGCCATAAATCACTGGTCCTCGGCCTCCTTGTATCCTGTGTAGATACCGTCTTCCTCTGGATACATGGATCTAATGCCGTCCTTCATGCATGATGGCACTACCTCCCTGTTGCCCTTTCCTAAACGTTGGTAGGTGTAGGTGAACTGGGTGTAGGCTACCCATCTGAGAGTACTGTGTAGGATGGGTCTGACATAAGGCTCAGATCTCATGTCTGTCATCCTTAGATGGACCTTCTCCAGGCTGCGCACATTTTAAGCTATTTTGAAACGGATGATGCTACACATAAAATTTATTTTTTCTTCTATTTTTCATAATGATGAATAACATATATGTCACTTAAAATTAACTTTACTGTCCCTTTAAATATTCATGTTGTTTAAAAAGACAGAGTTAATACTGTCACTTTATGGTGAAAAAGAGATAAAAATCTATGGTTAAAAAGATAAATACTGATTAGAGTATGTTTTTAGAGCTGTTTTAGAGCATAGAGCTGTTTTTTAATATAAACAGAGCTCTATCGTATTGAGTAAGTTGATTCATGTTGAAATGTAAGTTCATGATAAACAATAGTCATGGAAAAATACTTATACTGTACTGCAAAAACATGCAGATTCATTTAAAGCATATAAACGCAGTATATCCTTCATCTGGGTAGATATATGAAAGAAGTAGAGTGAAAAGTGAAAGTAGAAAGATGTCAGTTGAATAGGAAGTAATGATTTGTTCTCCACTCTATGTGTAGACTGGATTTTGGTTTTATGGATTAGAACTTGATTCAGATTCGGAGCCGAGGAGGTTCGGTGGCGAGCCACTAAGGACAAGCGATTCAGACGGAACGGTGCACGGTCTGGCCAACTGTGGGATCCACTCCGAGGAGCTTCTGACATCATCTCACTTCGCTCGTGATACAGATAAGAACATAACACAAAAATCTACCCGGGTAGTGACCTTACGGAATGAACTTTGAACACACTGAACACGAATACAAACGGAGCTGAACTCTAACCTACTACATAGAAGGAGGGACACTTTCTGTGGAACGTTTTATTTTTCTACCATTGTAAAGAGCTCTATTTTTCTGTGTTTTATTTTCATTCACGGAAAATTATTTACTGTTGTGGCAATAGATTGTCAACTGCTAACCTCATGGTATTAACCCTAACCAGCTCTCTGAACCTAGCAAGAATGTTATTGTCATTTGTGGTTGCCAATGAGACTACAGGCGCTACACCAGTTAAAGGTTTGCCTATTCTGCCATGCTACAGCACAGTCTCATGCAGTTGCTGACCTAACTGCTTCAGAACCTCGAAAGTGTAGTTAACATATCTCTGCTGATTGTAAGAAATGTAGTTAATCCAGGCTACGTTCTTATTGTTATCCAAGGGAGTATGGACTCTAATCCTGATCTGACCTCGTTTTGGGCTTTGAATTCGTCTGGAATTCCTGTTGGAAGTCCAGTGTTATTAAGATAGATTTGTTCATCTGAAGGCACCTGTCTCTTATCTCTCTGTAATTTATCTTTAGCTACTCGAATTCCTAACACCTCTTCTACCCCATCATAGGCGACCACCACAGGCACTCGCATACGCACGAGTGTGCAGAGTCCGGTCCAACGAAAAGGCAGAGTGTTTCTTAAAACATTATCTCCACACATCTAGTAGTTATTGGCAACTGTCAGTGTCTGTTCCTCCAGTAGCAACTGACTAGGGACAGTCATAGTTAAATTTTCACATTTTTGTCTCGATGGATGGGCGGGATTTTCGAACCAGATTGGTGTACTTGTGAACTGTGGAGTTATCATGGTTTCTGGAAACCATGACAACACCCATGTCACTGTGCAATTAACGGAAGTATTACCTACATTGACACCTTCCTCTCCACCTGCATATCCTCCCCTAGCATAACTCGCATAATTTGCGAGTTCATCTACTTTGTAATTAGTGTGAGGCTCTCTCTCTGCGGTAGATATTTCAAATTTCTTGCATTGATCATATAACTCACAACTGAAGCTTGTGCAGTCAGTCCATAATCTGCGTCTTTTAAGAGAACCATATAATATTCGACACGTGATACCACACATGGGATGTACACATCCCTCAACATTCCTTGTGGCAAATCTTCCTGGGCTGTGAAATTCCCTTCTGTGCATTCGTGTCTCTGCTCTATAGCACATCCTGCAAAAGTGTAGGGTTCAGGCACAACCGTAGGTCCTCAGGTGTCATTCTCTTTGCTGTGTATTGGGCCCACTTGTTCCACTCATTGTGACTGGCTACTTCCCAAAGATCATCAAAAGCTGGTTTCACACTTCTCTGTTGAGGTTTAAACACCACTTCCTGACCTGTCTCCACAGTGTGGGCATTTAAAGGGGCCCTATTATGAAAATCACACTTTTTCAGGTCTCTACATGTACTTAGTGGTCCTCCCTAACCCGACCAACTCGTAGAATCTGGTAAACAAACGCTTCCTGCATCAATAGATATTTGGAGTTTTAGGAATTCATGGACCGGACCGAATCAAAACGGTCGGATTGCTAAAAACCCCGTTTGTGACGTATTTCCCTTTCGTGACGTAATTTACGTCACAGACTGCGCTATGTGATTGACAATATTGATTGGTTGACATGCCCAAGGGCGTGGCAATCCCCGAAGGGGGAGTTCGTTCAGGCTACGGTAGCGTTGTGTGGTAATGTCCTAGCTCAGAGCTACACACTGACAAGCTGTTGGACTCAGTTAGATTTTGGCTAACTAGTTAGCAGTCGGTGTGTGTGTGTCCGCCAGAGGCTCTCCCCAGCATCACAGCAAACACATAACCAGTTACACATTAATTACTAATTCAGAATAATTGTTTTTTGGTGAATGAAAGTAGCTTTAGCTCTCCTAAATGATCGGAGAGCTGCATGTATCGACACACACACACAAACGCGCGCAAGAAAATACAGGAGAAAAACTTGGTCTTACCAGTAAAATCCCATGTTCCATTAGTTCACGTTACCTTAGGTACCTTGTTATCCACAAGCTCTCGTTGTCCATAATGATTTTCAGAAAACAGTGTAATTATCTCACCAGCCGGTCAGATCATGGTTACACAATGACCCACGAGTTTTTGCCCAGAAAAGACTGAGGAAGCAGGTCCACACTAAGCGCCGAAAAATCTACCGTTATATCATGAGAAACGAGAGTGCAAAACACAAAAATTAGAGCGAAATATACAGCGGTGAAGTTACTGAAAGTTAATTAAAGTTGCAGACAATGGCGATCGATCCGTAATGCCGGCGTGTTCGAGTGGTAAACAAACCAACGTAACCACACGGGTGAGGGCAGTGTTGATTGGTCAGCTCACACGGGGGAGGGAATAGGGAAAACACAGGGGGGGAGGAGAGAGGAGAGACTGAGCTGAGAGCTACGCCCAATAAAACCGGCCATCACAGAGCAGTGGAGTTTTTAATCAATATTCAATGAAAGATATTGAGGGCCACGGGTCACTTTGAGGCAAGACATTTCAAATACAGTTTAGTTGGACATCTGGCAGCTGAATGACATCAATTAAAAAAAGCAGAATATGGGACATTTAAGTTCTCCACACTATCCCTATCGTCATAAAGACTGGTCTCTATTCCAGTAATAGGTATCGTTGTGATTTCTTTATTAAACGGGGCTAACGTTATTTTTTCAGTAGTAGTACTAGTTGGACTAATTGCACTATCTGGAATTAGCGTCGTCACATTATCAGTACTATTTGGACTAGGGGTTGTGGCCTTTCTAATAATCTTAACCTTTGGTTGGGAAAGCTGTCGGGCTGACTGTAGTTAGCTTTGTGGCAGTTTTTGTTGTTTTCATGGGGTAAGTTGTCCGGACAGCTGTAGTTTTTTTCTATCATAAGTGTTGGTGTTTTAATCTGCATATTGGAAACTGTAGGTCTTTTAGTTGGAAGCGTAATCCGCATACTAGAAACTGCAGGTCTTTTAGTTGGAAGCGTAATCCGCATACTAGAAACTGCAGGTCTTTTAGTTGGAGTCTTAATCTGCATACTAGAAATTGTAGGTCTTTCGGTCGGAGGCTGAGCCACAACAGGAGGCGTGACCATGTCCAAGGGGAACAATGCAGCCAGAGCTAATCCCTGACTTAGTCTGGCCTCAAACTCACTCTGACTTGATGTTATTAAATCTGTCCAGGCCGTCCATGTTTTCACTGATCCACCCCCTTTAAAGGTATTAATAAACTCTTAAAACATATCGCCCCGGCTCATCATTCACCGTTCCCCTGTTACTCCCGTAGACCCAGACATCCTTCCCTGCATAAACTTTAACCTTACTATTCTCATCCAAACAACTCCCATCTAACCCAGTTTCAAAATGCATTCTCCAATCAGACAATGGGAAGTTTCCATTTCCTGTAGTCTTTGTATCTTTAAGGAGGATTACTGTTAGATTAATGTACATATGTTATCCCATATTTACTCGTTTTCATTTTTGAGCCAATAAAGGATTTGTGTGTGAGTGTCTTGCTATGCCCTGAGTATGTTTAGATAGGGGTCAAAAAGATCACAGCTGAGGTAGTAGCTGACGACTAGTTTAAGGTGTAAACCTTGACCTGCTGAAAATAAGACGAAACCAAATAAAGAGAAGGGTTTTATTCTTGTGACAGCATACCGTACATGGTGCATTGTTGATATTTTTGTCCCCTACCCTTTAGGACACATTGTAAACGGGGACTGCCCAAACGAAATAAAAGCAGAGGTTTTCAGATGAGATGCTCCGAACGAGGGGGAGATTTGTACCTGAACACTTCTTTACCCGTTCTCCTCGCGAGTAAAACGTACAACTGTAGTCTTTTCCTTTTTGTGTGAGTTTTTCAATGTTTTTAGTTTGCTTGAACCTGACATCAATTTGGTCCTTCGAACCGGATGCCAATATACCTAAGGATTCCAGCGGGTGACGAGGACACCGGAAAAGACCGTGGCCACGGTAGGCTAGCCTAGGAGCAGCCTATCAGATCCTTTCCAGGACCGGCCTCCAAATCACCAGCTGGGATCCACAGTTTGACGGTATTTCGAAAAGGAAAAAGTGAATGACTGAGGGTCATTGTGAAAATAAAATTTAAAAAAACCCTGAAAATACTAGTCACTAGCAGGTAACAAGGCGGAGTCTGAGAAATTCCGAGTAAATAGAGGGACGGCGGAGTCCGACAAATTCCGTAGGAAATAGAGGACCTGCAAAGTAGAAGATTAAATTCTGTAAAACGTTTGTGAGAGTGTGAGTGGAAATAAAATACCACTAGGTATTTTTATTTCATACCAAAACAATAGGATTGTAAGCAAGAAATGCAAAGGATTCTCCACTCGAAAGAGTTGAAGTGAGAATTACCCCAACAGAAAATTTAAGTTGCTGCCCTATTGACAGAAAACCAGTTCTTAGAACACCCTAGGTGTTGACAGACTGGACTAAATTTTCTAAAAATGGAGAAAGGAATAAGTAAAATAAAACCAAAAGATAGACTGCAGTGTAAAGATTGGAAACTCATTGACAGATGGATAACAGAATATAAATTTGAAGGTCAATTGAATACACAAAAAATAGCAGCGCTTCAGGAACTAATAGTACAAAAAACAAAAAATGATTCTAAAAAAATGAAAAAGCATGGGTATGAAGATACTGATATTGGATAAAAGTAGCAACAAAAAGAGAAGAGGGAGAGAGAAAGCGTAAAGAGAAAAAAAAAGAAGATATAGATAGACAGAAGCAGTTAATGTTTCATAGGGAGGAAGATGACGAAACAGGGCCAGTGATGAGAAGAGATAGAAATGAAGAAGAGGGAGCAGTAGCTGAGGCGCAGCAGATTTATCCAGATCTGACAGAATTACCAGATCCGCTTATATAGAAGAATACGTTAAAACAAACGATAGAAAGACCAGATCTAAAGGACCACTTGGTCATAACTGGTTGCGTAGAATGGGAGCAACATTGTCCCCTTCAGCTCCAAAAATAAGAAATTTGACACTTGAACCAGATGATGTGTTTCCAATCATTCAAGTAGCCAATCCGTTGTCGACGGTAACAATCCGACTATTTTAGTTTATAGGACTTGGAGTATGGATGACTTTAAAAAGGCTGTAGAAGGATTGACATCCCATAAAGTAGACGTAAATCAGTTCATTAATGACCCTGAAAATTTGAGACGGTCTTACAATTTAAATGGGAATGAGGTACAACAGGTTTGGATGACAGCTATGGGGTCAGATTGGTATAATATCAGAGGAGGCTGGAACCTGGTACATAATAATGAGGTTATGGCTCATGATAGCCAGGAACTGCAGAATAGAATTAGAGATTTAGCAGACAGAGCGAGAGTGCGGTACAGACACAGAGCAAAACTGAAATTGGAAGAGTGAAAAAAGAGATGAAGAACCTTTTGAAGAATATAAAATTAGAATGACCACAGCTTTCAAAATTCATAGTGGGTTGGAAGATGTTCTGGGAATTGATGGACCATTCCAGCAACAATTAAAAAATGCTCTCCATGCTGCATCAAAAGATGCAATTCGAGCATGGGTTGACAAACATTATATAGGGATGTCTACGGGAACTCTAGAAGAGTATGTTAATCCCGCCTTGCATGCAGAAAAAGTCGTGAAAGAAAAGAAAAATAAGTTAACTGGAGCTTTTTATCAGGAAGAAGGAGAAGAAATATTTTATCAGGGCGGTTTTCGAGGCAGAGGAAGTTCTAGAGGTAGAAGAGTTTTCAGAGGAAGAGACACCTTTAGAGGTAGAGGACGCTGGGAAATATATGGAAGAGGTGGAACTAGACAGAATATATCAGGATGTTGGTGCTGTGGGAAGGACGGACACTGATAAGAAAAGAGATCAAAGTTGACTAGAAGAATATGAAATGGAAGAAGTTCTTATATATTTACAAGATTTATTGTTACTGGATGGAGTAAAACTAGAAATAACGATATTGGTAAATGGAAAACCTGTGATTTTTTTATGTGACACTGGTGCGTGTAGAACGACGTGTAAAGAGTCTATTCCAGGCTCCAGACGAAGTAACCAGAGTGTGATAGTGAGATCTGCCAATGGCAAAATGTCCGCTGTACCACAATCAGAACCTGTTTGGTTGAGAGATCCTCAAGGACAGTCTTGTCAGATGTCCATATTAATGTTTTCTGATTGTCCTGTAAATCTATTAGGCTGTGATGGTCTGCTATTGCTAGGATTAGCATTAGTGCCAAGTTCTGAGGGGAACATTGTAGTAAAAAGAAAAGGATAGCTACAAGACGGAGACCTTTTTGTTCTCCAGGGAACAGATGAACCATTTTACTATTACTCCTTTGATGTTCCAAATAAAACACCTCATGAGACAGCCACAGCTCTGATGACAGGGAAAAAAGATGAAATCAAAATTACAGGACAAAATGTCGGAGGAGGATCTGCACATCACACTCTGGTACAAAACCACACCAGGCCCTGACGATAATTTTTTAATTTAACTAAAGTTACACCAGTGAAGGTCACTGTAACTTATGTTTATTCAGATGGAGAGGCTAATGAAGTTGCAGCAGTAAAGTTGTTAACACCAGAGACAGCAAGACTGTTCAAAATGTGGACAGCATTACAGAAAAACAGTCCAGAAAAATGGAGAGATTTGGGTAAAATGGTGGTAGAAGGTGAAAATGCAGTTGATTGGGAACACACCTCTGGTACTACGGCTATTAGTGCTGCCACTGGGTTGACCAGAAAAGCATTGTTCTGGACAATCCAATTGCAAAAAGGTGTACATATGCACACTAAAAATCTTCTCTCTAGATTCTGACAGTTTGTGCTTACAGAAGAAGAGGAAGAACTGTTAAGAGATGAAGAGATGTACAGGAGAAATTATGGTCAAAAGGTTCCACTGATGTTGGATTAATAAAAGGAACCCTACCTGTACAAATTAGACCTAAAACTGAATATAGACCTTGTGTGCGACAATACCCATTGAAACAGGATGCATATGAAGGTATAAAACCAGTAATTGATGATTTGATAGCTGCAGGTGTAATAATAAAATGTAATGATTCACCCTGTAATTCTCCAATTTTTCCAGTAAGAAAGCAAGCACCATCTGTAGGATGGCGCATGGTTCAAGATTTACAGGCAGTAAATAATGCTGTCTTTCAGAGAGCACCATGTGTCCCAGACCCTTACACCTTGCTGAATTCACTCAGACCAGATGCCAAAGTGGTCACTGTTGTAGACATCAGTAATGCATTTTTCTCTATACCTGTTGATAAAAAAAGTCAGTTTTGGTTTGCATTTACCTTTGGGGGTCAGAGATATACTTATACTCGATTGCCCCATGGATATTGTGAGAGTCCAACTATTTACTCTCAGGCAATGAATGCCAGCATGGCAAGATTTCAGCCCCCAGGAAATAGCCCAATCCTCATTTATGTGGATGTTTTGGTGGCATCACCTGACAAAGAAACATGTGAAAGAGATACAGTGGCTTTATTGAAACATTTGGCTGAGGAGGGACATAAAGTGAGTAAAAATAAGTTACAGATGTGAAAACAACAGGTGAAATACTTGGGACATAATCTGAGTGTAGGTGGAAGAACAGTAGTAGAAGATAGGAAAACTGCAATTCTTCAATCACCTAAACCACAAACTAAAAGACAGATGATGTCATTTTTAGGCTTGACAAATTATTGCAGAAACTGGGTGCCAAATTATGCAGAAATAACCTCACCTTTGAGTAAAATGATGTATGATGAAGACCTTAAAATGACATCACCTCTAAAATGGACAGTAGAGGCTGGAGAGGCTTTTTGTAAAATAAAGCAAACTCTGGTATCTAGCAAACCTAGCTACATTGTTACCACTTCCTGAGGACGGTACTAAACATGATTGCCAGGAAGTAGCAGAAAAGGCAGCTAAAAGCAGAAGTGATTTAAAAGACCAACCACTTGAACACAGAGAAGTGTTATTTGTAGATGGCTCCTCTAAGAAAAATGAATTGGGTCAAACACAAACAGGATATGCAGTAGTAACACAAAAAACTAGTAAAAGCTGAACATTTACCGTCTAATTGTTCAGCTCAAGCAGCTGAATTAGTAGCGTTAACTGAAGCATGTAAATTAATGAAAAATAAGGATGTGACAATTTATACAGATAGTATGCATTAGCTACAGTGCATACCTTTACACAATACTGGAACAACAGAGGTATGATTACATCTACAGGGAAACCAGTCACTCATGCAGAACTTTTATCTGATCTTCTAAAAGCAGTACAACTGCCAAAAACTTTAGCCATTTGTAAGTGTGCAGCACACACCTCAGGGACAGTGTGTCTCTAGGTAATGCGTTTGCAGATAAAACAGCTAAAGCAGCCACAGCAGGACAGATACATGTGTTAACTACAGGAGAAAAAACAACTGTAGATGTCACAGTACTGAAAGAAATGCAAAAGCAAAGTCCTGAATCTGAAATGAAATTTGGAAAAGGAATGATGCAATTTTGCAAAACGACATCTATGTATGACCCAGCAATAAACCTGTCCTACCCAGAAACCTCTACAAATGGGCGGCTATTTTGAGTCATGGTGTTACACATGTCTCAACAGGAGGGATGGTAGGACAGATACAGCAATATTATACCACTTACGGATTTAATTCATTTTCAAAAAATTTTTGTAGAGCATGTTTAATGTGTGCTAAACATAACCCACAAGGGAATTTGAGACCACGAAGAGGACTATTCCTTACACCTCAGTATCCATTTCAAATCATCCATATGGACTTTATAGAGTTAAATAAAAATGAAGGTAAAAAAAGTATTGCTTGGTCATAATAAATGCCTTTTCAAAATGGATAGAACTATTTCCAACCAAACACCCAGATGTGTTAACGGTAACTAAAGCGCTTTGTAAAGACATCATTTCCAGATATGGTATTCCTGAAAAAATTTATAGTGATAATGGCGCTCACTTTGTTAATCAAGTTGTGAAAGATTGGAGTAATGTTTCATATCAATTTGAAAAATCATTGTGCGTACCACCCTCAAAGTGCTGGACTAGTGGAAAGAATGAATGGTACTCAAAAATAGATTAAAAAAGTGTATTGAGGAAACAGGAAGACCATGGACACAATGTGTAGACTTGGTAAAATTATATATCAATATTACATGCACTTCAAGTTTAACACCTTATGAAAAACTTTTTGGAAGACCTTATAGATTGCCTCAATTCAGAAATCAATGGGAACTTGATGACAAAGTCAATTTAGCTGATTATATGAGACGTATATTGGAAAAATTAAAACAAAAACAAACTTATGAGATTCCCTTTGTCTCCCAGCAGGATGTCCAATTAGTTGAACCAGGAGATTGGGTATTGATAAGAAGTATACTGGTATTCACTGGTATTCACCAAGGTGGGAAGGACCACATCAGGTATTGCTAACGACCCCCACCGCTGTGAAAGTAGCAGAGAGGTCAACCTGGGTTCATTTAACACACTGTAAAAAGGTCATTTCAGCTAAAAGGTCCGATTGGGGAGGTGAGCAGAAGCCTGATAATAGGGTGAATCCAGACGTGTAGAGACTGGTGAGATCAGAAAGTCAGTGAAGATCTTACAAGACACCAATCCTGTTAGAGGGCTTCGTATTTCAGCAAAAATGACCCCCAAATGTTTAGGACAGGTTGTAAAATGTTGGCCAGTGACTCTCTTTTTCTTATTCATTTTCCTATTTGTGTGGTACTTGTGGGAGGCGCCAAAGTCCCACATATCTCAGTTACAAGATGATAACCGTGCAAAAAGAAATGTTGCAACTTATATTCCATGGATAATATCTTGGGCATATAACAATTCAATAACCCTTACAGTGCCTCCCAATACTACCACCTTTGTTGATATACCTATAACAGCGTTAAAAGGTTTTCGGGGAAGAACAGAAACTTCGGGTAAAGATTGGTCAGTCTATTGGTGGTATTTGACTGGACACGTTCTGTGACTCGATTGGAGTGCTCTTATTACAACCCAGGATGGGCAGTACTGGCCGCCTGGTTATAGTGAAGAGGCTATATTTTTAAAGACAGAGTAACCCTTAGTCATCCAGGATGACTAAGGGTTTTTCTCTTCCCGATGGTGAAATACGGCCCCCAAGTGCTACATTGTTTAATACATCATGTTGGGGTTTACTGCTGTGGGCATGGTCCCAAGGGCCTGACCCTTGGTTCCCTGTTGCTGTGTGTGTAAACAGTACTATGGACACAGCAGAACAATCTAGAATGAATAACTATACACAACGAGCAGGTGTAAGAGCCGTCAGTGTGTCATTTGACGATGTTGATGGTTGGTTCCAGGTTACAACCGGTATCACTGGTATACATAACAATATGCTGCTTATGGTGGAACAGGCCGCAAATGTGACAGTGATTGCGTTGTATGTATGGGACCTAGACCTATTTTACAAGTAATTCCTGCAGTTATTCCAGAACAGTGTGTACTGGAGGTCATGAATAATACTAATCTAAATATAAATTGTAACGAGTGGGATTATGTTTTTCCGGTCACCACATCTGATAAGAAAAAACCAATATTCTCTAAGAAAGTCGCAGCAGGTAATTTTACCTGTATCAATATGACCGGAACTGGACAACAATTAGGAAATCTCTCTCAAATATTATGTGAAAGAGCCATTATAGTACCCGAAAATTTCAGCCCGATAGCTAGAGCTGATATTTGGTGGTGGTGTGGGGACGACAGACTTTTTGATAGACTGCTGCAAAATTCCACAGGAGCTTGTGCTCTTGTTACATTGATGCTGCCGGTCTCAATATATCAAACATCTGCAAGTAGTGTCGTTGAGTTAGCTAATAGAGCTAACTTTCCAATCATTAAAAACAAAAACATTCACTATACGATAAGGATCCCACTTATATTGATGCTATTGGCGTACCACGTGGGGTTCCTGATGAATACAAATTAGCTGATCAGGTAGCAGGAGGATTTGAATCCCTATAATGTTGGTGGTGTACGATTAACAAGAATGTAGACTGGATCAACTACATCCATTATAATGTTCAAAAACTGGGGAACTGGACACAGAGTGGGTTTGAGGCAGTTCATAATCAGCTAGCAGCAACGTCCCTTACGGCATTTCAAAACAGAATAGCTGTAGACATGTTGTTGGCAGAAAAAGGGGGAGTTTGCTCTGTTTGGGGAGAGGTGTTGTACTTTTATCCCCAACAACACAGCTGCTGACGGAAGCCTCACCAAAGCTATAGAGGGACTTAAGACTCTCAATGGCAGAATGAAGGAACACTCTGGAGTCGACACGTCCATGTGGGATTCATGGATGGATGCCTTTGGCAAGTATAGAACTTTAGTGACCTCAGTTTTAGTTTCACTTGCAGTTTTTGCTGCAATTCTAACTTTATGTGGATGTTGATGTATACCTTCTCTGTGTTCTCTCGTTAACCGTTTAATCACCACAGCTATTATGCCTATGGAAGAAAATATGGCTCAAATATATCCTTTACTTGCTGCTGATGGCTACAAAGATAATGATGGTGAAGATTCTGAATTAGACATAACATGATCTCTGAGTGTAAGTACTGTATATTTGTTCTCATAAAAATGATTTGGCAGCTGAAAATTATAATGAAGAAGCTGATAGAGTGATACGAGGATATGAGCAAATATGTGATGAACAGGAGGGAAATGTTAGATTAATGTACATATGTTATCCCATATTTACTCGTTTTCATTTTTGAACCAATAAAGGATTTGTGTGTGAGTGTCTTGCTATGCCCTGAGTATGTTTAGATAGGGGTCAAAAAGATCACAGCTGAGGTAGCAGCTGACGACTAGTTTAAGGTGTAAACTTTGACCTGCTGAAAATAAGACGAAACCATATAAAGAGAAGGGTTTTATTCTTGTGACAGTATACCATACATGGTGCATTGTTGATATTTTTGTCCCCTACCCTTTAGGACACATTGTAAACAGGGACTGCCCAAATGAAATAAAAGCAGAGGTTTTCGGATGAGATGCTCCGAACGAGGGGGAGATTTGTACCTGAGCACTTCTCTACCCGTTCTCCTCGCGAGTAAAACGTACAACTGTAGTCTTTTCCTTTTTGTGTGAGTTTTTCAATGTTTTTAGGTTGCTTGAACCTGACAATTACGTGACGAATTGAGTGACTAGTCAGCTTTTGAGAGGGGATCTACTTTCTAACCTTGTCTCCTTCCCGTTCCGGCCTCACTGCTCTAGGAATGATAAAGCCCTTTAGAGTTGTTTTTACTGCACTCTGTGTAGTAACATGTGGAGTGGTAATTATCAGTGGGGGAGTGTTGGATAGCTTAGTCAAAGATTTAATGTCCCAGGACCAAATCCTACGGGTTTGCTGTCCCTCCTCAACTGTTACGATCATCTCTATCGCATAGGTCATGTCGGGTTTAACAATACTTGTGTCAAGCTGAATCTGCCAAACCCCTTGTTCAAATTTTACTGTTATCCCACATTGTTCAATTCCCCACGCTGCTCGTAGCGCCACACTAGCTTGAAAATCACGTGTGATGCCACAGAGTACATTCTGCTCTTGGTTCAATATATCATTTTCCAAAACTCTAAATGTTAGTTGGATAACACTGGTAGTTACATCCTTGCTTGGAATCTTTAAGGTTATTCTCTTATCCACTGGTGTTCCTGCTAACATTGCTTCTGTCGGTCAAACTGGATCCATATTATCTACTCGACACAGTTTAGTTTATGTTTGAAAGTCTGTGGCAGTCTCATCGTTTCTACACTTTATGTCTGCAAAGAACGCAGCATTAGGATTCATTCTCCTATCTAATTTTACTTTTATCTCAAGCTCTTGATCTTTGGTGATTTTTATGTGGCATGAAAAGTTGTTCATAATAATCTGCCCTTCCCCTGATTTCATCCTACATACAATGGTTTTATTTAGTTCAGTTATTTCTTATTTTGTCCCCTTCTGTCTAATCTCTTCAGAAATAATCACTGTTCCTGTCCATTTCCACATAGTATGAAGCTCTGTCTTACTTCTCCTGCCATCTTGCTCCTGATTTACTGATTGTGTGTCATCATGAACATGAGATGAGAATGCTAGCATGGGTTCAACACAGTGTGAATTGGGAATTTTGTGGTTGCATCATACTTATCTTGATCATGGCTGTGCAGTGCTTCCTGGAGCGGCTGTGACTCCAGCGGATGTCTCTTGCTCTTTTGCTCCTCGAAACAGTCCCCTGTGTCCCCAGATTACCTGTTGATTGCCACATCAGGCTGCACATTACTCCCGTCAACAACCACATAATTTTCCTCGTTGTTTCCTTATCATTTTTCTCCTGAAGACCTTCAGATACACCAGAGGCCTGTACCATAAAGCTGGATTACGGCTTAGCGAGATAACTTCCGGCTTAACCCTTGCTCTTCGGTACCATGAAAGTGGCTGACTTTCTATCGGGCTACGTTGTCGTGGTAACCTATGCTGAACACCTAACCTGCTCCGGAGCAGGATAAGTTCAGGGTAAGTGCTCAGCAGGTATAACAACCCCACCTACTGACCAATCAGTTCTCTTGGAAAATGGTCTGTCTGTTTTATGAGAACCCGGTGAATCTTGGTGCACAGCTTGTGCGAAGAGCGCTCAGGCACGAGAGAATATTTAGAGATGGCTGTAATCCATTGGAATTGCCTGAACAATCACTGTAGAAAGGTCCAGGTTTGGGGGAGAGGGGTTCCATTACATCTGTCAGCTGCTGGAGCCTTACGTCAGGAATGTAACGCACCGCAACCACACACTGACAGTCCCACAGACAGTGTGCATTGCACTGAGGTGTTTTGCCACAGTTAACATATTTCTTAGTGATGTTCGTAATTATTATGATGTCCTTAAATCCCTCGTTGAGCGCGCACAGATCTAGAGTGGACACGCCTGAACTGAATTAGTGAGTTGATAGCCGGCTTTATGGTACCGAACATCCGGAGGGCGGATGCCTCGGTAAGTGAAGCCAGATAAGTAAGAAGCCCGGCTAGGTTAAGCAAGCTTTATGGTACAGGCCTCAGGTCGCCAGGCACCACCTGTCTTTTGACCTCCTGGTCAACTCTTGGTTCTTTCGCCTTTTCCTGCTAATATATAGATCTATGGATGGCAGTTAGTTGTGTCATGTATTCAAACAATTCAGTTTGTAGTTGTTCCAGACTGGGCCCTTTATGCGGTTGCCTTATTGCTGCTGGGACAGGCATGCTTAAGCATTTGGTGAGGCAAAAGATGCGTGTTTCTGTGAGTTTGCATGCGGTAGCTCATTAGTGCGAGTGGTAGCACATCCACCCAGTTAAGCTTTGTGCTAGTGCAGATCTTACTGATTTTTGCTTTTAGGGTCCCATTTATACTCTCTACAATACTTTGGCTGTCTGGATGGTACACACTACCTAGTCTCTGATGTTCAGATACTTCAACACTCCTTTCACGGCTTTCTGAACGAAAGCAGAACCATTATCTGAACTTATTTCTGATGGGATGCCAAAACGTGGAATCACCTCTCTGGTGAGGAACTTAATGACTGTGTCTGCTCTGAGAGTTTTAGATGGAACCGCCTCAACCCATCGACTGAAGTGATCAATTATCACCAACATGTATCGTATGCCATGAACAGATTTAATCATGTCACATAGTCCATACACAAATGTTTTAACGGTCCTTCCAGGACCGGGGTGTGTCCTACTGGGGTTTTTACCCTTTTTCGAACATTGTTTTCAGCACAAACATCACAGTGATTCAGTACTTCTTCAACCATCACTTGCATGTATGGAGACCAATAGCCCTGCTCTCTTATCTTCTTCAACACCTCCCCTCGTCCACAGTGTGCAACACCGTGGGTTTCTGAAATCAAAATGGTTAACAGGGCCACTTGTGCAACTACGAGTCCCTCATGGGATCTCCATAGACCTTTCTCGTCCTGTGTCGCTCCCCTTTTGAGCGACATACTGTACCCGCTTTGACCTGCTTCTTCCTGTATCAACATAATGTCTTCTGGTGTGACCACAGGTTCCAGCGACCCTACTGGAGCCAAAATGGCGTCTTTACATTTAGAGACTTCTTTGGCGGCCTCATCTGCTGCATTATTGCCTCTCGTTACCGTGTCATTTCCTTTACGATGTGCCTGACACTTAATGATTGCAAGTTCTTTTGGTCGCATCATTGCTGCCATCAAATCATTGATCTGTTTCTCATGCTGTTTGGGTGTGCCGTCTGACTTCCTGAAACCCCTTTGCTTCCACAATGCTCCAAACAAATGAGACACACACCATAAGCATAAGCAGAGTCTGTGTAAACATTGGCTGCTCGCCCGGCAGCCAGGTGACACACCTCTGTTAGCGCCTTCAGCTCCGCCAGCTGGGCAGAACATGGTTGACTACAACCCTCTGTTCTTACTGTTACAAAGTTATCTGCATCCTGTCTCACCACCACATAGCCTGCATGATTTCCTAAATGATCCCTAAAACAGAAACCGTCAACAAAGAATATCACATCTGCATGGGGAAATGGGACTGACTCTAAATCCGGTCTCAACTTAGTGTACTTCATTGTCTCAGCGATGCACTCTTGTGGTTCACCCTCACCTTCAAGTTGGATGACGTTTGCTGGATTCGTTGTTGCACATTTCTTTATTGTTACATCTGGATATGACAACAGTGGTGTGTACTGCAAACACCGAGCTTGAGTTATCACAAATTTCCCTTGATTTATCAGCTCAGTGATTTTGTGATGGGTTAAGATGGTAACTGGATACCCCATCGTTATGGATGTTGCTTTTCATAGGCATAATGGATTGCGGCGAGACCATGGTAACAGGGCGGCCATCCCTGCGCCACATTATCCAACTTTGTGCTGTAATATGCAATTGGTTGTTTCTGACAGCCACTGCACGTCTCTTGCATTAATATTGCAGTTGCGTACATGTTCTGTCTATTTCAGACATAGAGTAGAAATGCTTTATTGTATGTTGCTTGAGCAGGTGCACTCTGCAACTCTTGTTTTAGAGTTTCAAAAGCCACCATCGCCTCGTTTGTCCATTTTAAAGGAGCTTTCAATGCTTGCGTCCCCGTCTCCTTAATGAGATCTCTGAGGGGAGCTGCTTTCTCCACATAGTTTTCAACCCAATCGGAACTATATCCTGTCAGCCGGAACGTCATCATCTGCTGGACTGTTTTTGGGCGTGGCGCTTTACTTATTCCCTCTAATTGAGAGGGTGAGATTGCAATAGTTCCTTCAGAAATTGTTCTTCCCAAGTACTCTACCTGAGACTTACAATACTGCAGTTTTGTTTTGGACACCTTGTGTCCTTTTTCTGCCAACCTTTGTAGCACTTTAATGGATTCTTGGTGACACGCCTCCAATGTGTCAGCTCCAATTAAAACATCATCAGCATAGTGCACCAAAACACTGCTGATTTCTAGCCCCTCAAGGCTCTCTTTGAGAACCTGATTGAACACACTTTGTGATGATTATGGATTAAATGTAGCCACAAGGTGTCAGTGTTCTGGGAGACAGGCTGTACCTATTCCATATAAGGAGTGACAGACAGGAAGTTCAACAGATAGTAGTGCCTGGTCATGATCAAGGCATGTTTGACTATTGAATTAAAATAAATAAGGCTTTGGAATCAAAGCATGTGTCATCCTTGGATTGACAAACAAAACACACTTGGCCTGAGCTTTAGTCCCTGTGGAATACGCGTGTCGGTCAGCTGCTTGTATGACCGCAGTTATTGCTCTCAAATCATGAACCAAACGGTACTTTGATTTATCTGCTTTCAGATTGGACTGCCATCATTCCTAAGTGTGGGGGTTTTACTCTCGTTAGCTCCGTGATTAGCAATGATCTGGGATATTTCTTCAGCTTGTTCATAAACATTACCATTAAAATGCAACCAACCCTCCAGATTTGGGTATAAACCTGCAAATTCTGTCGCATTAAGTTGGTTTGTCATCCTGTTCCTCTTCTCTGCCTACGTAGTTTTGCAGTGTCCTCAGTCCCTGTCTCACCTTTGCCTTGTAGAATTCACCTACCTCTTTGAACAACTTTAAAATTTTCAACTCTAATTCTCTCTTCTCTAAACGTTTCTTTGATTGGTCTTTAGGCTTGTAGTCTCTTATTCTGATCTCCATACTCTCACACACTGCCACATCAAACGTACCTCCCTTTGGCCAAGGGTAATCTAAACTAGGGCTGCCACGATTAGTCGACTAGTCACGATTATCTCGACTATTAAAATCGTCGACAACTAATTTAATAGTCGACGCGTTGTTTTTTTTTTTTTAATCTTTGTTTTTCTCTCAAAACTGCTGCGGTACCTCCACGGCCGTGTCTGCCTTTCTGTCCTTGACACGCCTGCGCAGTAGTGGTAATCGGGGCCAGCCGTGATGTCACCGGAAGTTATACCACAGGGGCTCTAGTGTCGTGGCTACCCGGCGGCACCGGAGCTCAAAAGTGTGGGAGCATTTTACGAAAACAAAAGAGAAAAGTGCAATGCAATATCTGCAAGACAGTACTTGCCTTCCACGGTAGCACAACTGCGATGCACGAGCACCTGAAAAGGAAGCATGTTGTGGCTTGTGACAACAATGAAGAGGGACCATCGTCTCAGGAAGCTAACTGGGTAGTTAGCGGCTAATATTAGCGTAAACAGAGAGCTAACTTACTACCTACTCATATAGCTGTAAACGTTAACATTATCGATGACGATTTGATTCATTAGCCGCCCTTAGCACACATATTTCATATGTTTTCTGTAACGCTACAACAGTGATGTGTTTGAATAGGAAATGTGGTAACGCTATTGTTTTCTAACGTTATGTTTCAAAGCTAAAAAAGTACGTCCTACTTCAATGGACGGCTTTGTTACAAAGCTAGCTACATGCACACCTCAGGAAGCAAATGTCCTGACTGAGTCCATACTGAACATGCTGGTGACGGACAGCATTGGAGCGGATTTTCTCTGCAGCAGGGAACATTTGCTCTCAAAAGAGAGTAAGCCTTTCTCCAAGACATGTAGAAATGCTAACTTTCCTGGCTATGAACAAGACCCTTGTGGAGTTTGGGATTGCACAGAGTCAGAGTGTAGTAAAGTTGAATACAGTTGTGAGCACTGAGCACAAAATGCACTTGTGTTATATTTGAGTGAGACCAAAACTTTAATAATTCCTTCGTTACAGGTGCCTACCTCATTGTTGCTATGTTTGATGCCAAAGACAAATTAAGGAAAGAAAAAAAACTAAAAAATTGAAGTATTTATTTTTGTGTTGTTTAGGCAATTGCCTTTTCCTTATTTTACTCAGCTGTTTGCACTTTAAGCTACGCAGTTAAACAATTGTTTGTTGCTACAAGCATATTTCATTAAAGGTTTAATGAACTATCATCTTAATTGTCTTTATAGTTAGCATATGCCTTAAACACTTAAAGCTGAAAAGTATCAATGGTTATATAAGAGCAGCTTCATGCTAGTGCGATAAGGTGTATGTTTTACATACAATTTACATATTATCTGATTAGTCGACTAATCGAAAAAATAATCGGTGATTAGTCGACTATCAAAATAATCGTTTGTGGCCCTACCTCAAGGGTTCCCAAGAGAAATGGGAAAAGACGACCAAGGGTTTAGAATCTATACCCTTGGTTTAGAATCTAAACCCTTGGTCGTCTTTTCCCATTTCTCTGAAATTTTGTGAATATCCTTTAAAATATCTGGGTTTTTGGCTCCCACCAGAGCTACAGGTGTGGGATTCATTGTCTTAAATTGTAGTGTGGTTATTTAAAACAACATGTGTTCTTATGAGTGGCTCTTTAAGAAAAACAGAAAAAAAAATCTTTCACTCCTGACTGTGCGCCCGAAGGGAGGGGTTGTGAAGTGGGGGGGAGCTTGGTTGAGCGGGGGGATTTCTTTTGCAACTTCTGCACCTAGATGTACACTCAACAAAAATAAACGCATCACTTTTGTTTTTTGCTCCCATTTTTCATGACATGGACTTAAAGATCTATAATTCATTCCAGATACATATTACCATTTCTCTCAAACATTGTTCACAAATCTGTCTAAATGTGTGATAATGAGCACTTCTGCTTTGCTGAGATAATCCATCCCACCTCACAGGTGTGCCACATCAAGATGCTGATCTGACATCACGATTAGTGCACAGGTGTACCTTATATTGCCCACAATATAAAAGGCCACTCTGAAATGTGCAGTTTTATCTCACAGCAAAATGCCACAGATTCCACAAGCACTGAGGGAGCGTGCAGTTGGCATGCTGACAGCAGGAATGTCAACCAGATCTGTTGCTCGTGCATTGAATGTTCATTTCTCCACCATAAGCCGTCTCCAAATGCGTTTCGGAGAATATGGTAGTACATCCAACCAGACCACGTGTAACCACACCAGCCCAGGACCTCCACATCCAGCAGGTTTACCTCCAAGATGGTCTGACACCAGCCACTCAGACAGCTGCTGAAACAATTGGTTTGCATAACCAAACAATGTCTGCACAAACTGTCACAAACCGTCTCAATGAAGCTCAACTGCATGCTCGTCATTCTTATCGGGGTCTTAACCTGACTCCAGATCATCGCCGTAAGACTTGAGTGGGCAAATGCTCACATTCGATGGCGTCTGGGACGTTGGAGAGGGGTTCTCTTCACTGATGAATCTCGGTTTACATTGTTCAGGGCAGATGGCAGACAGTGTGTGGCGTCATGTGGGTGGGCGCTTTGCTGATGTCAGTGTTGTGGATGGAGTGGCCCATGGTGGTTGTGGGGTTAGGGTATGGGCAGGCATCTGTTATGGACGAAGAACACAGTTGCATTTTATTGATGGCATTCTGAATGCACAGAGATACCGTGATGAGATCCTGAGGCCCATTGTTGTGCCATCCATGAACATCACCTCATGTTTCAGCAAGATAATGCATGGCCCCATGTTGAAGGATCTGTACACAATTATTGGAAGCTGAAAATGTCCCAGTTCTTGCATGGCCAGCATACTCACCGGACATGTCACCCATTGATCATGTTTGGGATGTGCTTGACCGGCGGATACGACAGCGTGTACCAGCTCACACTAATATCCAGCAACTTCACACAGCTGTTGAAGAGGAGTGGACCAACATTCCACAGGCCACAATTGACAATCTGATAAACCCTATGCGAAGAAGATGTGTTGCACTGCATGAGGCAAATGGTGGTCACACCAGATACTGACTGGTTCTGAGTCCCCAGACCTCCAATAAAGCAAGAAAAAAAAACCTGCACATTTCAGAGGGGCCTTATATTGTGGGCAGTATAAGGTACACCTGTGCACTAATCATGTCGAATCAGCATCTTGATGTGGCACACCTGTGAGGTGGGATGGATTATCTCAGCAAAGCAGAAGTGCTCACTATCACACATTTAGACAGATTTGTGAACAATGTTTGAGAGAAATGGTAATATTGTGTATCTGGAATGAATTATAGATCTTTAAGTCCATCTCATGAAAAATGGGAGCAAAAACAAAAGTGTTTATATTTTTGAGTGTATTTTTAGACAAGTCCAGTCTGTGTCTACTGACTCCTCCCCCTTCAATCTGTTTCCTGATTTTAACTTCCAGTCTCTTCTAGACTCTCCTAGTGTGCAGAACTCTCCACACAAACCAACTCCACGCACACAATCTTAAAACCTCTCCTCTGAAATTCGCAACAGCCTCAATGGCTAGACACAACGTGAATCTAAACTTTGTTATTGCTTCAACACACTTTAAACACTTTCAACACCCCTTCAATACACTTTCAATACACTTTCTACTACGCCGTCTACAGCACGTACGGTTTAATCTCAGTCGAACAGTCAACCAGACTTTTTTTTTTCTAAACACACATTCACATCTGAGCTCAGCAATCATACATTAAATTACACAGTATCACTTATGACATCCAAACAGTTTTCCCCACTCATTAAAGAAAAACTTTATTTTTTATCCCAAGCTTATATGTTCAGATTATTTGATTTGTATGCTTATACTTTCAATGGGCTTATCAGTCAAACAAATTCACATTCACTCTGATCTTCCCATACACGTATGGTGGGATCTTATCAAACACACACTAACTTTGGGTGACCTTATTTCAGCCAGGTGATGTTTTGAGCAATGCACCCCTATGTATACACAGATGTATGTCAGACACTGAAAGACTCACCACAAAGTTTATATCAATTACTTATACAGTTTATGCAGTCATACGCCCATTTTATTTCAATGGGATATGTGTGCGGGGGGGGGGGGGGGGGGGGGGGGGCTTCAATTTAAATTAGATCCAATTTAGGTTCATGCGCATGAAGTGATTGTTATATTTAGCTGCAGCCTTTTTTATGTTATTTCACAAATTATGGTGCCCAAATTTTCCTTTATATCACCTTTACTTATATTACACTTATATTTTTACTTGATTTCCTTATTTTTACCGGCCGGTTAGTATAATTTATTTTATATCAGCTTATGGTCGCTTCTCTTCAGACTATCTTCTGGGTCATAGAGAAGATATGGGTGTGGGCTCAGAGAGCTCCTTTGGCGTGGGTCTAAATGGAGGATGGGACCCCCCGCCCCCGGCACAACTGTCGACCAGGGCAGAGTGTCCTCAGTGCGCTTCCAACCGCGTCGCACCATCCAGGGTGGGGATCGTACCCACAAAACCTGAGGTGCCAGGGGTCTGCAGCGATGTCGACAACCCACACTATCTGTCTTGAAACACGGACCAAAGAGTCAGAGGGTGTCTTCCAAACCCCGTGACATGATGAAAGTGGGGACCGGCACAACGCCAGTTGAGGTGGGATCCCGGGGAGGGTCCAACCCTGTCCCCGGACGCACCACCATCTGTGGGATTATGATTGAATACCTCTAAGTCAGAATCCCGCCTAGACCTAACGATACCATAGCGCCGCAGAACTTTGGTTGGCCCCCGATAGCCCGCTGGATCGGGCCCGCCGGCAAGTAGAGCTGTTCTTGACTGGGGTGGGGCGCAGCCGGACGATGGCCGCCCCTCTCCTGACTTGTGCCGTACGTTTGTGGAGAACCTGGTGCTCAATCACTCCAGACGACCTGATTCTGGGTCAGGGTTTCGTATGTAGCAGAGCAGCTCCCACCCTGTGATCTATTGAAAGTCAGCCCTCGATCCAAGCTTTTGTAGGCAAGCGCGGACCCCGCCGAATCTTCCTCGGCGGGGACCGAGGACAAACAACCTCTTGGAACCAACTGTTTGTAGGTTGAGGACTACCTGTATTTACTATTATTGTTATGATTTTAGATTTTTTTAAGCACAAAAAAATATATTATTGAAACTTGACTGGAATTGAGACAGTACAACTACCATTATATACACAAACACAAACACACACATATCATGATAGATACATCTGTAATATTTGAATATATTTCCAAAGGCATTGGGAAAGTACAAAGCAAAATTAACAAAAAAAATATTCTTACATGCCTGCTTATATAAAAACAAGTAATCAAACAGTGATTATATATATATATATTCACACACACACACACACACACACACACACAGAGTGTGCCCTCGCGCGATCTCGCATCAATGCTCTTGACTTCACCTCTTCACATATTTTTAGTCGGCAGCCACGTGATACCGCACACGCATTCTATTGGCTGATGTCATCCAGAAGTGCGATGCGGTCCGTGAGTCTCGGACTTTCGTGAGACACAAAAGTGCTTTAAACAGCACTCTATATCATTGCTTATAGAACTCAGATGTCTCTGGATCATTTTTTGTTCATCAAATTTTTCTTGGTGTTTTTCTCTGGTTTAAACAATGTGATGAAACACTTTGGAGCATATATACAGAATATCAGTCCAAAACTGGAGGCCAGAATAGCAAATGTCTCTACAGCCGCAGTAAATTTCCCAGGAGAGCTGACATACGCTGGGATAAAGGTGATCCAGACTGCACAGAATATCAACATGCTGAAGGTGATGAGCTTGGCTTCATTAAAACTATCAGGCAGTTTCCGAGCTAGAATAGCAAGCACTAAGCAAAACACAGCGAGTAGCCCAAAGTACCCGAGTACACCCCAGAACCCAATGGCTGAGCCTAAAGCACATTCCAGAATGATTCTTTTCTTATATACAGTTAAGTTCTTGATTGGAAACGGTGGACTAACAACCAACCAAATGGTACATATTAGTACCTGGATAAATGTTATGCAGGCTACAGTTATTCTTTGCTGCAGCGGACCGAACCATTTTATGACATTCCTGCCTGGGAGGGTGGCCTTGCAGGACCAGTCAGAGGGTGCTCCAATGAAAGTTAATGAACTCAGGAAACACAGAGTCAGAGAGAAGAGCAGCAGGAAGCTCAGCTCAGAGTTGTTGGCCTTGACAATCGGGGATGTTCTATGTTGATACAACAAAACTGCAGTCATGATGGTGAGACAGGCACCACCAACTGAGAACGCTGCCAGAATGATTCCTAGGACCTCATCATAGGAAAGAAATTCAACAGGCTTGGGTAGACAAGTGTTGCTCTCTGCATTAGGCCAGAATTCATGAAGGCAAGGGGTACAATCAAGAGAATCTAAAAAACAAAACAAAATATTACAAATGAAAATTAGTAGTCATATATGTCATGTAGTATTTATGAAGTAGAAACTAAATCACCTGTAGAATTGCTAATCTCTCCATCAGGAGATCGCACACAATCATAGCAGCAGATGGGTTTTCCTCTAGACAAGACAATTGTGGTCATCTAAATCTAAAAATGGATTTACAGATTTATAGAAGGATGGATGGATGGATGGATATGTGGATGGAATTGATTGAGTGCATTTTGTAAGGTTTGTGCAAATACAACCACTGTCACACTTTGACACAATCTGTGATATGGACACCTCCGGATAACATCAGCTACTCTCTGGATCTTGCTACGTGGGTTTGTCTGATGGAAAGATACAGAGTATTCCACACAGATTCCCTCCTTCTGTGCCATGAGCAGGAAAGATTCCATTACCATTGTTGCCATAGTCTGAATTTGATCGGACTGCACCTATCCAAGACCAGCCAAAATGTTTTACAAGCTTGGCCAGTGCATCAGCCTGGAACTGGTCACTTGGTACGGTTCTGAAGAAATTAGGGTACTGTGTGGAGGTTCGCAGGAACGAGGCAAGGATACGGGTGAGTTCAATGTATTTATTCACAAGTGCCCCTCAACAATCAACACAGTTCCTTTAAATACCCGCTTCCCCTATCACACCCCTTTACCCCGTGACGTCACACCTCCCTTGTGCCTGCCTGATGTGAGACAGCTCTCCCAAGTGTCCACTACACAGCCCCCCTCCCCCAACATCCAGAACAGGCCAACCACCGAAAAAGTCTCAGCCCCGCTCAGGCGGCCTGATAATCCCCAACGGTTACACCTAACAGCGGGCAGGGGCCGTGCAGGGGTCGGGGGCGGCTCCTCTGGCCGGTGGGCTGTCTTAAAGGCACGACCTGAAACAAGAACAGAAGGTTTACGTGATGAAACAAGGGGCGGCCGGCCGCGGCTCGGGGGCTGAGCCACCGTGACCGGTTCCTCTGCCAGGACATGCGCAGCCTTAAGGCGGTCCACTGAAATCCGCTCTGAACGTCCCCCCACTTCTACTTTGAAGGACTTCGGCCCTGCATCAATCACCCTGAAGGGCCCGTGGTAAGGAGGCCGGAGTGGAGAACGGTGAGCATCGTGCCGGATGAAAACGTATTCCGCAGCGAGAAGGTCCTTTGGGATGTACGATCTGGGGAGACAGTGGTGAACAGGCACAGGGACACAAACGCGGTCAGCATTAGGGGGCACGGGCCGGGGAACCACTGCTGGCCCGGGGGGCGAAACCTCCGGCAGGAACTCCCCAGGGACCCTCAGCGGCTGGCCGTAGACCAACTCCGCTGATGAAGCCCGCAGATCCTCCTTTGGAGCGGAACGCAGGCCGAGCAAGACCCATGGCAGTCGATCAATCCAGTTGGCGTCTGTGAGTGCAGTTCGGAGTGCTGCCTTCAGGGACCGGTGAAAACGCTCGCACAGCCCATTGGTCTGTGGGTTGTACGCCGTGGTGCGATGGAGCTTCACGCCCAAGCTCCCCGCTACTGCCGTCCAGAGCTCAGAGGTAAACTGTGGCCCCCGGTCGGACGTCAGGTCAGAGGGTGTACCAAACCTGGCCACCCAGGCAAAAATGAACGCCCGGGCAACATCCACTGTCGCGGTGGAACACAGGGGCACCACCTCCGGCCACCTGGTGGTCCTGTCTACCATGGTGAGGAGGTGAGTAAAACCCCCAGATGGGGGAAGCGGACCCACCAGGTCCACGTTGACATGGTCAAACCGTTTCTGTGGAATGAGAAACGGCTCCAGAGGTGCTTTAGTGTGTTTGTGCACCTTGGCACGCTGACAGGGCATGCAGGCAGCAGCCCATCCCCGGACATCCTTCCGGAAGCCCGGCCAGACGAACCTTGTCCCCACCAGCTTTACCGAAGCTTTAACGCCTGGGTGTGAAAGGGCATGCACAGGGTCAAAAACCTGGCGGCGCCAGCTGGAGGGGACCAAGGGGCGGGGCTGCCCTAGGGAAACGTCACAGAGAAGCGTGGCCCCGCAGCCCTGAAAAGCCACATCCTCCAGGCGCAGCCCAGTTTCTGCCGACCGGAATGCCTGGATCTCCCCATCTGTGAGCTGGTCAGCGGCCATGGCAGAGTAGTCCACCCCCAAATGCACAGAGGTGACCTGTGCTCTGGAGAGGCAGTCAGCAACCAGGTTATCCTTTCCTGCCACATGGCGAATGTCAGTTGTAAATTCCGAAATTGCAGAGAGGTGGCGCTGCTGCCTCGCAGACGACGGCTCAGTAGTCTTGGCCATGGCAAATGTGAGAGGCTTGTGGTCCACAAAGACGGTGAACTCGCGGCCCTCTAGCAGGAACCTGAAGTGACGTGTAGCCAGGAAAAGAGCCAGCAGCTCCCTGTCAAATGTACTGTACCGCCGCTCACTGTCCCTCAGCGTCCGGCTGAAGAAGGCCAGGGGCTGCCATGCGCCTCTCACCCACTGCTCGCAGACCGCCCCCACCGCAGAATCTGAGGCATCTGTCGTCAGGGCCACAGGAGCAGCAGCCGATGGGTGTGCCAGCAGGGCAGCATTGGCGAGTGCAGCCTTGGCGTCCTCAAAAGCCTGCACCCTCTCCGGCAATCAGTCCACAGGTGCGCTGGCCTTTTGACCTCTCAGCACCTCGTACAGTGGGCGCATGAGGTAAGCCGCCCTGGGAATGGGGAATGAACCGGTTGTAAAAGTTCACCATGCCGAGGACCTCCTGCAGGGCCCTAACAGTCCGGGGTTGAGGAAAGGCAGAAACAGCCTCAACCTTGGCAGGCAGGGGAACGGCTCCCAGGGGCGAGACACGGTGTCCCAGGAAGTCAATAGCAGTCCGGCCAAACTGACACTTGGCCGGGTTCACAATAAGTCCATGTTCACTTAACCGAGCAAACAGCAAACGAAGATGTGACAGGTGCTCATCTACAGAAGCACTGGCCACCAGGATGTTATCCAGGTAAACGAAAATAAAGGGCATGTCTCGCAGGACGGAGTCCATCATCCTTTGAAAAGTCTGCGCTGCCCCTTTAAGGCCGAACGGCATCCGCAAAAACTCGAATAATCCAAACGGAGTGACGACAGCAGTTTTAGGAATGTCCTGCGGGTGGACTGGCACCTGATGGTAACTCTGCACCAAATCGACCTTTGAAAAGATTACTGCCCCTGCCAGGTGCACAGAGAAATCCTGGATATGCGGGATGGGGTACCTGTCCGGGGTGGTGGCATTATTGAGGCGCCGGAAATCCCCGCAGGGACGCCAACACCCCTCCCGCTTCGCAACCATATGCAGCGGGGATGCCCATGGACTGTCTGAGCGGCGCACGATGCCGAGCTGCTCCATTGTGGCAAATTCTGTCTTTGCGATTGCCAGTTTGGCGGTATCCAGACGCCGCGCCCGGGCGAAAACCGGCGGCCCGGCTGTGGTGATGTGATGCTCCACACAATGCTTCGCGATCACAGCAGAGAAAGTCGGGATGGTCAGGGACGGAAACTCAGCAAGGAGCCGCTGATATACGTCCCCCCTAGCGAGGATGTTGGCGAGGGCGAGCGGCGCGGAGCTCCCCAGCATGCAGGGGTAGGTGGCAAACGAAACAGCGTCAATCAGACGGCAATTCGCTATGTCCACTAGCAGTCTGTTCTCGCACAAGAAATCCGCACCCAGTATGGGTACCGAGACAGAAGCTACAATAAACTCCCACCCGAACCGTCGTCCATTAAAAGACACAGTTACAAACCTTGAGCAGAAGGTGCGAATGTGCGTCCTGTTCCCCGCGTCGAGCGGAGGTCCGACGCCGCCAGCCAGGGCATCCACGGCTGACGCTGGCATGACGCTCAGCTGAGCGCCTGAGTCCACCAGCAGGCAACGCCCAGACAACTCGTCCTCCACGAAAAGCAGCCGTTCCGCCGCGCCAGTGGCCACAGCTGCTACTGAGCACCGGCCCTGGTGTTTCCCTGGAGCAGGGCGGAATGCATCGCCTTGCCTTGGCTCCAAAACGGCGATGATAAAAACAGAGCTCCCGATTGTCCTTCCGGCGCACCGTCACAGCGGCCATGGCTGGCGCAGCCCCATCCTCTGGCAGGGGCTGTGGCTGTCCCGGGAGCACAGCGTGCATGTGAGAGCAACGCAACGCCTGTGCATCTCAGTGGCTCAGGTGCAGTGGTGTAGTTATATCTCAAGGTGTGTTTGTAGTGGTGTAGAGAGAAAACGCCCCCAATAACGAAGTCTCCATCCATAGAGAATGCGGGCAGGCGAGCTGCACCTTGGGGTTTACATGTTACAGTTGAGGCCTGATTGTTCATTCCTTTAACAATACCTCCTGTAAATCTAGCCTTTTGTTTGAGACCATCTCCATAATACAGATCAAACATGAGCAAACCAACAATTAGAAATGAGATCTCCATTTCTCAGTTGACTACATTTGTGTTTTCATGACTTATATACGTTTTAAGACAACTACTCACCTTCCTGTATATTAAAGAGGGAACGCCCATTGGACGATGATGATCATTTGTTAAGGCCTGTTGAGAATTGTGCCCTTCACATACAAATGATACACACATTAGTGGGTTGTTAATGTGATTCAGTCCAATATAATGGGATTAACAATTTTTGCAATTTTACTGCATTTGAGATTCTATTAAAATACTATGTTTCACAGTCTTTTGTAAAAAAATATCAATACAAAAAAAGGGAATAAAGAGTCAGTTTTGTCATAATTTACTTCACATTTTATTTATTAAATTACAGGTCAGTGTCACGTAGAGAAAATCCTCCTCATTTTATAGATTCAACAGAAAGATTCAAAGTAAAAACATACAATGTTATGATTTCCAAAGAATGAATCAGACTTTTTTAACAGAAGAGTCACCTTTAACATTTACTGATCAGTTTTCAGACTTTCTACTCTTGTGTTTTCCACAGGAAATCATTTTCCAATATTTTTTGGGGATCAGCAATTGGATGTGTTCTGTACTGGCATGAGTGTCACAATTTAGTCAGTATAGTGTGTATCTGAATGGTGCATTGTTACTTGTGTGGTGTCAGGACACACCAGTTGACCACTGATTTTCATTACTAGGCCAGAGGCGATGTGTAGAGTATCATCACTCTAGCAGCAGTAATTCTTCCCCAGAATTCATCCCTCTCATTCACACACATGTACTCTGTCTTACTGCGGCTAACCTTCATTCCTCTCCTTTCCAGGACAACCTCCACCTCTCTAGCTTCTCCTCCACCTCTTCCCTGCTCTCACTGCAGATCACAATGTCATCTGCAAACATCATCGTCCATGGAGATTCCTGTCTGACCTTGTCTGTCAGCCTGTCCATCACCATAGCGAACAAGAAGGGGCTCAGAACTGATCCCTGATGCAGTCCCACCTCCACCTCCGTGCCTCTGCTGGTCCATGCCTCTGGAGGTCTAGCTCAGCCTTTGTGCCTCTGGTGGTCCAGACCAGCTTCTGTCCCTCTGGTGGTCCGTGCCTCTGGTGGTCCAGCTCATACTCTGTCAGTGGAGCCTGATCAACAGAATAACCCGAAATTTGGGTCAGGTCGGGCTCAAAAAGTCAACAATTACTTTCGGGTCGGGTCGGGCTTCAATACCCTTGGGCTTGGGTCGGGTCGGGCTTAAGATCTTAAGATCCAAGCCCAACCCGGCCCGAACTTTTATAATAAATATTTACATATTATGTATCTCAAACTAACTGGATATTAAACTAAGGAATATACTTATAAAATAGGTAAAACATAGAAAGCGCTGTATGAGAAACATCCATCTACAACAGTGGTCACCAACCATTTTGAGGCTGAGGGCTACTTCATGGCCATCAAGTAGTATGAAGGGCTACACAGGACCAGTTTGCTACAAACCTCCTAAATAACAAAACTACATGGATAACTAACATTATAATACTGATATTAAAACAGCAGTAGTTGTTCTAAAACTATGTAAAGTTATTGTCCACATATCAATAATTATTTTCCACAAATATTAGTAATTTACAATCAGAACAATCAGAAAAACATGTTTAAACATGAAACACTTTATTTTTATTTGCTCAAACATTTGAAAGGGGAACGCCTGCTGTATTTTTTAATGCAAATGATCACTTTTATCACTTTTAAGACAGAAACAAAAAACTTTTGTCTGAACAAGAATACATTCTTTCAAAACATTTAACGTTTTGTGCAGTATTTGTGAAGAATATTGCTGCAATTTAAACAATGAAAAAATTGTTTCTGTGATTGGTCAGCTCATTTACCATGAAGCCTGGAGGCCTGGCACTGCATGCTGCTCACCAGTGCATTATAATCTTGTGAATAATTCGACACAGCAATTCTCAGTGAATTCTGTAAATGTCACCAGGTCACCATATTCAGTGGACAGCTCCTCCAGTAGTATCTGAAACATTCTGTGTTGCTTAGCTCTGGAGAGGATGCTGTTCATGATCATGTCACTTTGGCACAAATCGTTTGCAATGGTGGTGCAGAAATTTTGTGGAGTCTGGATCATTTTTGCATTGTGCAATAAAGCTCACATGCTGGCCCGTCAACGGTGCCCCATCTGTTTTTACCGATGTTAACTTCTGTTCTGGCACCTTTTCCTCCACCATGAAGTTTGGACTGCGGTGTCTTTGTCAACTCTCTGCCTTGTTGTCTTCAGTGGCAGAAGTGTCAGCAGTTGTTTTTGTAGAAAAGTCATCAAACACCATTGGGATAAATATCAGCTGTGCTGTCGCTGTCTACCCACTGGTGACACTGGACACTAAACCTCCTGCAGGCAGCGAGATCCCGCCGGTCCAGCTGCTCTGTTACATTCACAGAGGGGTCACTCGTCTAGTCTTCGTACTTCCAAGCTGGAAATCAGAGATGCGGAGATGACATCAGGACCGTGTTTCTCATCTTTGACTAACTTGTTAGCTACAAGCATTACAGCTTCTTTGAAAACCTCACCATCCAAAAAAGGTTTATTCTTCTTTATCAAAAAACATGCAGCTCTACACGAAGGTTCAGTTGCGTTCGGGGATTTTTTCACCGGCTTCGTGAACACAGACTGTTGCTTACCCAAAGCTGCCTTTAACTCACCAGCTTTTTCTGCCGTATTGCCCTTCCCGGTGGGTAGTTAGTTAGCATGGTAGCTTTCATGACACGTAGTGAAGTGTCTCTCCACATTGTATCGCTGTGACGTCGCCACAATCGCCCCGCAAATGAGACACACGCAGGTTTCTTTCACAGTTTAGAAAAGAATTCCTCCTCCCATGTAAAAATGATAGATTTATTTCATTTTCTGCTGTTTTGGGGTCAGAAACTACATTCAGCGTCCATCTGCACTGCACCCACAAGCTTACTATCCACTAGCACTGGTTTAGTCACGTGTGATTTAGAAAGAAGAGCAACACAACAAAATAAAATTTAAGTTTTAGTGAGTAGTGACGTAAGTTGTTCTAATTTTAGAACAGCCTGCGGACGACTTATGTGGTCCTTGCGGGCAACCTGGTGCCCGCGGGCACCATGTCGGTGACCCCTGATCTACGATACCTGCTCAGTTCCCTCCGTGCGTCAGCTGTACTTTCTCCTGTCACTTTACCTTTCCGATCATATACGCACTGAATGTAGAGGTAAGATCTTAAGCCTGAATCCAAACCTGAAATTCGGGCCGGGTCGGGCTCAAAATGTCCATAATTACGTTACCGTCAGGCTCAGGCAGGGTTGGACTGGATTTTTTAGGCCCGATCTTACGTCTAATCTGCAGTGAGAGCAGGGAACAGGTGGAGGAGAAGCTAGAGAGGTGGAGGTTTGTCCTGGAAAGGAGAGGAATGAAGGTTAGCCGCAGTAAGACAGAATACATGTGTGTGAATGAGAGGGACCCAAGTGGAAGAGTGAGGTTACAGGGAGAAGAGATCAAGAAGGTGGAGGATTTGAAGTACTTAGGGTCAACAGTCCAGAGCAATGCAGAGTGTGGAAAAGAGATGAAAAAGGGTGTACAGGCAGGATGGAACGGGTGGAGGAAAGTGTCAGGTGTGATGTGTGATAGAAGAGTTTCAGCTAAAATGAAAGGAAAGGTGTACAAAACTGTGGTGAGACCATCGATGTTGTTTGGTCTAGAGACAGTGCCACTGAGGAAAAGACAGGAGACAAAGCCGGAGGTAGCAGAGATGAAGATGCTGAGGTTCTCTCTGGGAGTGACCAGGAAGGATAGGATCAGGAATGAGTACATCAGAGGGACAGCACATGTTAGAGGTTTTGGAGATAAAGTCAGAGAGGCCAGACTGAGATGGTTTGGACATGTCCAGAGGAGAGATAGTGAATATATTGGTAGAAGGATGCTGAGTTTTGAACTGCCAGGCAGGAGGCCTAGAGGAAGACCAAAGAGGAGGTTTATGGATGTAGTGAAAGAGGACATGAAGGTAGTTGGTGTGAGAGAAGAGGATGCAGAAGACAGGGTCAGATGGAGGCAATTGATTTCTGTGGCGACCCCTGAAGGGAAAAGCCGAAAGGAAAAGAAGAAGAGTAATAATGTTATAAGATTGGTTCAGTGAGATACAAAGAAGTGTAGGTTGGAGTCCTTCTGGTAAACTACCATGTGGGGTTGGAGTCCCTCCAAACGGCGATTTTGGTTAATTCCACTTGGGTTGAAGTCCCCCCAACGGCAATTCGGTGAACATGATAGTGTATAATTTAATATTTTATTGATTAAGATCACCACAGATGAAACAGATGGGAATGTAGCCCATAGTGGGTGGTAGCAGGTGGTATCTGAGGCTAAATATTGGCACGATACCGGTAGTCGACAAGTACCGTGAGGGAAAGTTGAAAAGAACTTTGAACGGAGAGTTCAAGAGGGCGTGAAACCGTTGAGAGGTAAACGGATGGGGTCCGCCCTGTGGATTCAACTTGGCGGGTCAGGGCCGGCCGCTCGGTGCGGGAGGATACCCTCGTAGGGACCTCTCCCTGGGTCTGCTAAGGCTCCGTGCCTCTGATGGTCCAGCTAAAGCTCCATGCTCTGGTGGTCCAGCGAAGGTTTGGTGCCTCTGGTGGTCCGGCCAAGCCTCGGTGCCTCTGGTGGTCCTGCTAAGGCTCCTTGTCTCTGGTGGTCCAGCTAATGCTCCGTGAATCTGGTGGTCCAGCTAAGGCTCCGTGCCTCTGGTGGTCCAGCTAAGACTCCATGCCTCTGGTGGTCCAGCTAAGGCTATGTGCCTCTCGTGATCCAGCTAAGCCTCCGTGCCTCTGGTGGTCCAGGTAAGGTTCCTTGCCTCTGGTGGTCGGGCCTCCGTGCCTCTGGTGGTCCAGCTAAGGCTACGTGCCTCCGGTGGTCCAGGACTTTGTGCCTCTGGTGTTCCAGCTAAGCTCCCATTTTTCTGGTGGTCCAACTAAAGCTCCATGCCTTTGGTCATCCAGCTAAGGCTCCGTGCCTCTGGTAGGTCCACGTAAGGTTCCGTGCCTCTGTTGGTTGGGGCTCCGTGCCTCTGGTGGTCCAGCTAAGGTTCCGTGACTCTGGTGGTCCAGGACTCCGTGCCTCTGTTGGTCAGGGTAATGCTCTGTGCCTCTGGTGGTCCAGGACTCCGTGACTCTGGTGGTCCAGCTAAGCTTCAGTTTTTCTGGTGGTCCAACTAAAGCTCCATGCCTTTGGTGATCCAGCTAAGGCTCCGTGCCTCTGGTGGTCCACGTAAGGTTCCATGCCTCTGGTGGTCGGGGCTCCATTCCTCTGGTGGTCCATGACTCCGTGCCTCTGTTGGTTAGGGTAATGCTCCGTGCCTCTGGTGGTCCAGGACTCCGTGACTCTGGTGGTCCAGCTAAGCTTCCGTTTTTCTGGTAGTCCAACTAAAGCTCCATGCCTTTGGTGATCCAAAGGCATGGGTCAGGTCAGCCAGAGGCCTTCAGAGCCCCTGGATGGCCACTGTCTTGACTACCAGGGGAGCAAAGGCCTGGCCTCTAGGGGCGCTCAGGTCGGACTACCAGAGGCGCCAGAAACTTCACTGGAACGACCAGGGGTGCGGTCGAGGTAATATGGCTAGGTGCTAATTTGAGCTTAGGCTCCGTGCCTCTGGTGGTCCACGTAAGGTTCCGTGCCTCTGGTGGTCCAGCTAAGTCGCCGTGCCTCTGGTGGTCCAGAACTCCGTGCCTCTGTTGGTCAGGGTAATGCTCCGTGCCTCTGGTGGTCTAGGACTCCGTGACTCTGGTGGTCCAGCTAAGCTTCCATTTTTCTGGTGGTCCAGCTAAGGCTCCATGCCTCTGGTGGTCCAGCTCAGCCTTGGTGCCTCTGGTGGTCTAGCCCAGCCTCCGTGCCTCTGGTGGTCCATGCCTCTAGAGACCCAGCTCAGCTTCGGTGCCTGTGGTGGTCCAGCTCAGCCTTTGTGCCTCTGGTGGGTCCAGCTCAGCCTTGGTACCTCTGGTGGTCCGTGCCTCTGGTGGTCTAGCTCAACATCGGTGCCTCTGGTGGTCCAGCCCAGCCTCAGTGCCTCTGGTGGTCCGTGCCTCTGGTGGTCCGGCTCAGCCTCCGTGCCTCTGGTGGTCCAGCTCGTACTCATACTGTCAGTGGAGCCTGATCTACAGAACGAGAAAGTGTGAGCTGCATCACCGGGGGCGTGAAGCATGTAAGGGGCCACTGGGGGCATGAAGCATGTGCAGGACCACAGAGGGCGCAAACCTCTGGGAACGCGGGCTAAGGGCTTTATCCGCGGAGGGTTGTTTAATAGTGGGTACACGTGCTCGGCCAGTACGTTGGGCTCTCGGACTTTCAAGCAGAGGATAAGGCCCCGGGAGGGGAATGTGGAGGATGAGTCCGGGGTGTGGAGGCTGAGGCTGGGACTGCTGAGGTTGGATGGGGCCCTGAAGCCTCTGGCTGGGGCTGTGGAACCTAAGTCTGGGGCCCTGGAGCCTCTGGTTGAGGCTGTGGAGCCAAATTTTGGGGCCCTGGAGCCTCTGGTCGGTGCTATAGAGGTCAGCCCGGAACCCTGGAGTCTCTGGCTGGGGCTGTGGAGCCTCAGTGTGGGGCCCTGTAGCCTCCAGCTGGAGTTGTGGAGGTCTGCCTTGGGCCCTGGAGCCTTCAGGCTTGCTCTTTGCTTGAATTTGTGACTTTATTTAGTCTTTTGTCAGGAAAATCACATTAAAGTCATGTGCAACACACAAACGTTCTGAGTTTGTTTGTTTTTTCATTTTCTCTCATTTTTCACACACATTTGTGTTATTATTTCATTTCACCAAGCGCAGAGGAGCTGAACCAACAGCCTCACCATACATTGCAGCATAAAAATCTGCTATTTTGATCACAAATGAGGTAAAAAGTGTGAGATGGAGCTGAAAGGGGCGTTGGGGGTGTGGCCAAGAAAGGCATAACCCAAACCGGGCCGACCCGGCCCGTCCCAGGTCAGCCAGAGGCCTTCAGAGCCCCTGGATGGCCACTGTCTTGACTACCAAGGGAGCAAAGGCCTGGCCTCTAGGGGCGCTCAGGTCGGACTACCAGAGGCGCCAGAAACTTCATTGGAACGACCAGGGGCGCGGTCGAGGTAATATGGCTAGGTGCTAATTTGAGACAAGGACCTCCAGAGACAAGAGGCCAAAATGCACCTAAGAGAATCCGAGCAATGAGAGCCAATGGTTGGACACGGGGGGCGGTTCTTTGGCCTTTCTTCCTGGAAGTCCCGAACCAAGTTAAATTTTTTGACAAAATGTGGTCCTGGAGGTCGAGGGGGGCCCTATGGCTGACGGGAGCCCAGCAAGGATGCAACGAACCAGGGCCGCTTTAGCTGGGCGACCCACCCTCCTGGAGGTCCGGAACCAAAGTGGGTTTTTCAGGCCCCCCACTTCAGAGACTTCACCCTGGTCACGAGGTCGTAGAACCAGCAGACAGGGAAATTGGGAAAGTACAAAGCAAAATTAACAAAAAAATTTTCTTACATCCCTGCTTATATAAAAATGAGTAGTCAAATGGTGATTACATGTACACACACAGTGCGCCCTAGCGCAATCTCGCATCAATGCTCGTGACTTCACCTCATCACGGATTTTTGGTCAGCAGACACGTGATACCGTATCCACATTCTATTGACTGACAGCATTCAGAAGTGCGCCACGTTCCGTGAGTCTCAGACTTTCGTGAGACACAAAAGTAGTTTAAACAGTCTGTCAGAGTTTTGGAAAAGGTAAAACAGATAGAAAGTGGTTTAATATCAGTATGGGGAGGGTTCATAAACATTGAAATTACCGTAAATAATAAGATACATAGATCACGATCTCAATCACAGATTCCTTAATCACATGAGGGTCCTGGAACGCATTAACCGCAAAGAACGAGGGCGCACTGTATATCATTGCTTATAGAACTAAGATGTCTCTGGATCATTTTTTGTTCATCAAATTTTTCTTGGTGTTTTTCTCTGGTTTAAACAATATAATGAAGCACTTTGGAGCATATATACAGAATATCAGTCCAAAACTGGAGGCCAGAATGGCAAATATCTCTACAGCCACAGTAAATTTCCCAGGAGAGCTGACATACGCTGGGATAAAGGTGATCCAGACTGCACAGAATATCAACATGCTGAAGGTGATGAGCTTGGCTTCATTAAAACTATCAGGCAGTTTCCGAGCTAGAATAGCAAGCACTAAGCAAAACACAGCGAGTAGCCCAATGTACCCGAGTACACCCCAGAACCCAACGGCTGAGCCCAAAGCACATTCCAGAATGATTCTTTTCTTATATACAGTTAAGTTCTTGATTGGAAACGGGGGACTAACAACCAACCAAATGGTACATATTAGTACCTGTATAAATGTTATGCAGGCTACAGTTATTCTTTGCTGCAGCGGACCAAACCATTTCATGACATTCCTGCCTGGGAGGGTGGCCTTGAAGGCCATTAATACTACAATTGTTTTGCCTAAAATACAAGACATGCAGAGGACAAAGGTGATTGCAAAGGCTGTGTGTCGCAGCATGCAGGACCAGTCAGAGGGTGCTCCAATGAAAGTTAATGAACTCAGGAAACACAGAGTCAGAGAGAAGAGCAGCAGGAAGCTCAGCTCAGAGTTGTTGGCCTTGACAATCGGGGATGTTCTATGTTGATAGAACAGAACTGCAGTCATGATGGTGAGACAGGCACCACCAACTGAGAACGTTGCCAGAGTGATTCCTAGGACCTCATCATAGGAAAGAAATTCAACAGGCTTGGGTAGACAAGTGTTGCTCTCTGCATTAGGCCAGAATTCATGAGAGCAAGGGGTACAATCAAGAGAATCTAAAAAACCAGACAAAACAAGAAATTACAAATGAAAATTAGTAGTCATATATGTCATGTAGTATTTATGAAGTAGAAACTAAATCACCTGTAGAATTGCTAATCTCTCCATCAGGACATCGCACACAATCATAGCAGCAGATGGGTTTTCCTTTTTGAAGCACTTTACGGGTTCCTGGGTGACATCTGTCACTACACACTGACTTCGGAACCTGATACATGAATGCAAAGTCAAGAAGATTCAATATTACAATTAATAATCATTTAACAAATAATAAAAATTGCAATTACAAACTATTTGTCAAAATTTATCTTGAAATAGTCTTGTATCCTTGTAATATTTGTAATTCTTTGTACTGGTTATAAATGTCGACAGTATTTGAAAATAATGTAACGTATCTGCAGAGAGACCAAACCAATAGATTTTTCTATTCATAAGCATATCTTACAAAATGAGATGAAAATAAAATTTGCTTAAGGACAAGGAGTTTCAGATATTATCTGTTCCGTTACAAAGGTTTTGCTGCTGCTCTTTTAAAAGTTACACAACAGGTAATCAAAGGAGCTTTTCATGATGCTGAAATTATGGTGATTGTTAGGGGTGTTAGGTCAAGAAACCCACTTGATTTATTGACATCAACCTGGTGATTTTTTAAAAATTTAATTTTAACAATGAAAATACTTACAATAACATTTAGAATGGTTCTCATTGCAGTCAGTATAAATTTTTTAACAGTGCAAAATTACATCTTTGAGACCTTCAAAACATCTGTTTGAATATGCCTAAAACTCCTTACTTTTGTGACACCCTCCATGAACACGAGGTTCGTATTAATTTGGAACTCCTGACCCGCTGGCAACGACCCATCATAATGTCCCACTGTCACAATCTCAATGCTGCCCCTGTGACTTTTCTGCCAATTGACCAGCTCATACTTGGCCACGGGATCCCCATTTGCATCAAATGACACGTCATAACCGTTTAGGTTAAACTTCACTTTCTTCAACTGATTAAGGACCTATGAGGAGAAGTTCAGTATTACAAATTGAATTAAATGCACATTATGTATTCTTTATATTATAGTTCTAAAATTGGAATGTGTTTTTCTGCTTTTTTTTATAATTTTAACAAACCTCCTCTAATGATAACTTGTTGTATTTGTCGCAGTGAGTTGAGGAATTTGTGTCCGGGCACAATGTGTTATGAAGGGCATGTGCTAATGCATAAACTGCCTTATAGACCATGTTAGTGATTCGAAGTTGAGATGTGTCGGTGTATGGGTTCTGGAGAGTCTGCATGTCTTCAGTTCCATCACACATTCTCTCACCTGTGGCAGTAACTGGACAGAACGTTTTTAGCTCTACATTAAACCATATATTATTTATCATAATATAAATAACAATAAAAGGTCAAAATATCTTACCAGACAATTTCATACAAAACCAAATCTACAAATTAAAGAAAAGTGGGTTTTACTTCTTAATTACTGGATGACTTTTTACAACAGAAACAGCTCTCTCACATGTTCCCAGCCTGCAGTTGAATACAACCTCCCAGAACTCAGTGAGCACTGGGGAAGAGGCCACTTTAGTGGCAGAGAGATCCAGCAGGAAGTCTCTCAATCCAGGGATGACTGATTGCTCAATGCCAAATCCAATAGCTCCAGCACAGAATCTGTACTTCAGCATGTCCCGGTTGGTGACCCAAGCCTCAGTTCCTACCCATTGGCGGGGTGGAGAAGCCTCACGTGACAGCTCCTCCAGAAGGAGTCTCAGTTCAGCAGACGCAATAAATGCCACAATAACGTGAGCTGTTGATCTGTGGAAGACATTCACATGCATTAGAACAAGTGACAGGCGTCAACGGTGTCATTTGTTTAAATTCATGAGTCTATCAGCAGAGGTTGAGAGAGTGAGTGGTTGTTGCTTTCTATTGGCTCAAAAATCTCATTGTACTATGTATGTATAGGCTTTCTATTCTATTCTAATGTGCTGGCAACGTGTGTGGAGTTTACCCGGCCTCTCGCCCGTGGTCAGCTGGGATAGGCTCCAGCAACCACAGTGACCCAAAAAGTTGGAGAAGCAGATGTAGACAAGACAATTGTGGTCAGCTAAATCTAAAAATGCATGCACGGATTTATAGAAGCATGGATGGATGGATGGATGTGTGGATGGAATTGATTGAGTGCATTTTGTAAGGTTTGTGCAAATACAACCACTGTCACACTTTGACACAATCTGTGATATGGACACCTCCGGATAACATCAGCTACTCTCTGGATCTTGCTGCGTGGGTTTGTCCGATGGAAAGACACAGAGTATTCCACACAGATTCCCTCCTTCTGTGCCGTGAGCAGGAAAGATGCCATACCATTGTTGCCATAGTCTGAATCTGATCGGACTGCACCTATCCAAGTCCAGCCAAAATGTTTTACAAGCTTGGCCAGTGCATCAGCCTGGAACTGGTCACTTGGTACAGTTCTGAAGAAATTAGGGTACTGCATCTTATCAGACAGACATGCACAAGTGGACAAATAACTCACCTAAGTGAAAACATAAATGTGATTATTGAACATGGCAGGCACATGAATCAGTACTCATTTCTATTTAAGACAGTTTGTCAGAAATTCAAATGCTTACTTGAGGAATGTTGAAGGTCCCGATAATGCGTGACATGCTCATAGATTGTGTAGATCCAGATACGCCCACAACTCCCACCACCATACCAGACTGAGAGCAGTTATCACCAGTGTGAAATGCCTGATCCAGGCTATTTGAAAGCTGAAATGCCACATGCACTGTTACTGGCACAGAGGTGCAGGAGTCATGGATCTGATAACCCAGTTTGACACCGGGCAGGAGCTCAGTGCTGTTGTTAATCTCCTCAATGGCAAAGATCATAGTCTGTGAGAAGCGCAGTTGACGGGAATCAATGCTGGAGACAGAAACTCAATTGTCAAACATGCATACGACGATGATGATGATGCACTAATATTTAAGCAGGTAACATAAAGAGATTTGCAATTTAATATCATGGGTGATAACAGACATTAATCTTGTAACTAAGGCAGCAACAGTTAATGACAAGCAAATGTCACACAAATAAAAGCATTTCAGTAACACACTCTGATACTCTCTCAACAATCACTTCTCCTGACAGACCTCCCTGTGCATCTCAGTGGCTCAGGTACAGTGGTGTAGTTATATCTCAAGGTGTGTTTGTAGAGGTGTATAGAGAAAACACCCCCAATAACGAAGTCTCCATCCATAGAGAATGCGGGCAGGCGAGCTACACCTTGGGGTTTACATGTTACAGTTGAGGCCTGATTGTTCATTCCTTTAACAATACCTCCTGTAAATCTAGCCTTTTGTTTGAGACCATCTCCATAATACAGATCAAACATGAGCAAACCAACAATTAGAAATGAGATCTCCATCTCTCAGTTGTCTACATTTGTGTTTTCATGACTTATATACGTTTTAAGACAACTACTCATCTTCCAGTATATCAAAGAGGGAACGCCCATTGGACGATGATGATCATTCGTTAAGGCCTGTTAAGAATTGTGCTTTTCACATACAAATTATACACACATTAGTTGATTGTTAATGTGATTCAATCTCATATAAATGGGATTAACAATTTTTGTGAATTTACCCCATTTGAGATTCTATTAAAATACTACAGTTTCACAGTCTTTTGTAAAAAATATCAATACAAAAAAAGTGAATAAAGAGTCAGTTTTGTCATAATTTACTTCACACTTCATTTGTTAGTTTACAGGTCAGTGTCACGTGAAGAAAATCCTCATCATTTTATAGATCCAACAGAAAAATTCAAAGTAAAAAATACAATGTTATGATTTCCAAAGAATGAATGACTTTTTTAACAGAAGAGTCACCTTAAATATTTACTGATCAGTTTTCAGACTTTCTACTCTCATGTTTTCCACAGGAAATCATTTTCCAATATTTTTTGGGGATCAGCAATTGGATGTGTTCTGTACTGGCATGAGTGTCATAATTTATTCAGTATAGTGTGTATCTGAATGGTGCATTGTTACTTGTGTGGTGTCAGGACACACCAGTTTACCACTGATTTTCATTACTAGGTCAGAGGCGATGTGTAGAGTATCATCACTCTAGCAGCAGTAATTCTTCCCCAGAATTCATCCGTCTCATTCACACACATGTACTCTGTCTTACTGCGGCTAACCTTCATTCCTCTCCTTTCCAGGACAAACCTCCACCTCTCTAGCTTCTCCTCCACCTGTTCCCTACTCTCACTGCAGATCACAATGTCATCTGCAAACATCATAGTCACACCTACAGCACACCTCACCACTGTCTTACAGTCATCATACATGTCCTGCACCGCTCTAACATACTTCTCTGACACTCCAGACTTCCTCAGACAATACCACAGTTCCTCTCTGGGCACCCTGTCATAAGCTTTCTCCTTATCTACAAAAAAACAATGCAGCTCCCTCTGGCCTTCTCTGTACTTCTCTATCAACATCCTCAGAGCAAATACTGCATCTGTAGTACTCTTTTTTGGCAAGAAACCATACTGCTGCTCACAAATGTTCACTTCTGCCCTTAGTCTAGCTTCAGCAACTCTTTCCCATAACTTCATGTGGCATATGGCCCAAAAACATCAACTGTAGGGGTAATTGCAATTGCCAAAAAAAAGCTGTTACTCTTGTTTTGAAAGTTACTAGCCTAAAGGAAAACTCAGATAACTCGTACCAGCAAGAGATTTTCTGAACAAAGTCAAGAGAGTAAGTCAAGAGGAACTGGTGATGAAGTCATACCTGAACTAAATACCACATTAGGTGTTTCATCATATGTTTTAATTGTTATTATAAAAGTGTTCAGAGAAATGAATCCAAAAAATAGATCTTTTTCCCGCTTATTCAGCCCACTCATATCAATTTACCAGCAGCTTTTACTTGGAAAAATAGATAATAGATTCATTTAATTCACACTCATTACATTTGATTCTAAGTGATATGAAGGTGCACTATGTTTTGTATAATGTTCAGTTTAGTTTAACCCTTGGATGCACAAGTTACGATACATCCACTCTTCCACAGAGGAGGTCAAACATGACCCCAAGGACTGATTTTCTTCCACAGCCTCAAAATGAAAAGTTTCAATACATTCATATTCCAGGTATTCGCAATGAATCAAGTTTGTGACACGAAACCATTTGAATTATTTATTCTATCATTTACTGGAAGAATCTGCAGCTTAAAAAGACAGATCTCTCGCATTTGCATCTGTTACAAACTACTTGCTTCTGGCTGTGAAGTTAAAACATCTACAGTTTAAGTCACTAAGCGTAGTTGGATGCTCCAAATAGTTGTTCAGAGACTTCAGAGACATAGAACGTGAGAGGTGTTGCAGCAGAGAGGGTGTGTTTCGCTAAAATTCCAGGTGCAAATGGACGCTGCTGCAAAGAGTTTCACTTATAGAGGTGTAGCACAAATTGGACTGTGATTGGCATCCAAGGCCTTATTAAAGGCCTTTAGAAATAATTCATATGTTACAAAGGTTTTGCTGCTCCTCCTTAAAACGGTACACAACAGGTAATCAAAGGAGCTTTTCATACTGAAATTATGGTGATTGTTGGGGTGTTAGGTCAAGACACCCACTTGATTTATTGACATCAACCCTCGATTTTTTTTTAAATTTCATTTTAACACTAAAAAAATGTATAAAAACATTTAGAATGGTTCTCTTCACAGTCAGTAAAAACGTCTGACAGTGGAAAATTACATCTTTGACACCTTCAGAACATCCGTTTGAATATGCTTAAAGCTCCTTACTTTTGTGACACCCCCCATGAACACGAGGTTCGTATTAATTTGGAACTCCTGACCCGCTGGCAATGACCCATCATAATGTCCCACTGTCACAATCTCAATGCTGCCCCTGTGACTTTTCTGCCAATTGACCAGCTCATACTTGGCCACGGGATCCCCATTTGCATCAAATGACACGTCATAACCGATTAGGTCAAACTTCACTTTCTTCAACTGATTAAGGACCTATGAGGAGAAGTTAAGTGTTACAAATTGAATTAAATGTATGTATTATATATATAATACAGTCAACCCTCGGTTTTTGAACATAATCCGTTCCAGAAGGCTGTTCGAAAAGCGAGTTGTTCAAAATATGAAACTATTTTTCCCATTATAATTAATGTAAATAATTAATTCCAAGTCTAAAAACCAACTTTTTCTAAATTTTTTTTTTTACTATTTTTTACACCTGCACTGTATACTGTTTACCATGAATAAAAAGGGGTAGAAATAGACACTGTGTTTTATTTTAATAAAACATATCCTATCGAACTTTGAACATGAATGTGCTACGGAGGAAGCATCCTGGGCATTCGAGTTCTTTCGGTTTGGTCGAGACTCGAATTTTTGTCGAATTCAGAGACGTAAAATTCTCGGATTTTCTGGTAGAAAACCGATTTGGTCGAGAACAGAAGTGTTCGAAAACCGAGGGTTGACTGTAGTTCTAAAATTGGAATGTGTTTTCCAGCTTTTTTATAGTTTTAACAAACCTCCTCTAATGATAACTTGTTGTATTTGTCGCAGTGAGTTGAGGAATTTGTGTCCGGGCACAATGTGTTATGAAGGGCATGTGCTAATGCATAAACTGCCTTATAGACCATGTTAGTGATTCGAAGTTGAGATGTGTCGGTGTATGGGTTCTGGAGAGTCTGCATGTCTTCAGTTCCATCACACATTCTCTCACCTGTGGCAGTAACTGGACAGAACGTTTTTAGCTCTACATTAAACCATATATTATTTATCATAATATAAATAACAATAAAAGACGATCAAAATATTTTACCAGACACAAAACTAAATCCACAATTAATCTATAAAAAAGTGCGTTTAACTTTCAAAATTACTGGTGGACTTTTTACAACAACAGAAACAGCTCTCTCACATGTTCCCAGCCTGCAGTTGAATACAACCTCCCAGAACTCAGTGAGCACTGGGGAAGAGGCCACTTTAGTGGCAGAGAGATCCAGCAGGAAGTCTCTCAATCCAGGGATGACTGATTGCTCAATGCCAAATCCAATAGCTCCAGCACAGAATCTGTACTTCAGCATGTCTCGGTTGGTGACCCAACCCTCAGTTCCTACCCATTGGCGGGGTGGAGAAGCCTCACATGACAGCTCCTCCAGAAGGACTCTCAGTTCGGAATGGGCAATAAATGCCACAATAACGTGAGTTGTTGATCTGTGGAAGACATTCACATGCATTATAAGAAGTGACAGGCGTCAACGGTGTCATTTATTTAAATTCATGAGTCTGTGTCAAAGCAGAGGTTGAGAGAGTGAGTGGTTGTTGGCTTTCTTGTGGCTCCACAATGTGCTGGCAACATGTGTGAAGTTTACCCGGCCTCTCGCCAGTGGTCAGCTGGGACAGGCTCCAGCAACCACAGTGACCTAAAAGTTGAAGAAGCAGATCTAGACGAGACAATTTTGGTCAACTAAATCAAAATATGGATGCACGGATTTATAGAAGGATGGATGGATGTGTGGATGGAATTGATTGAGTGCATTTTGTAAGGTTTGTGCAAATACAACCACTGTCACACTTTGACACAATCTGTGATATGGACACCTCCGGATAACATCAGCTACTCTCTGGATCTTGCTGCGTGGGTTTGTCCGATGGAAAGACACAGAGTATTCCACACAGATTCCCTCCTTCTGTGCCATGAGCAGGAAAGATGCCATACCATTGTTGCCATAGTCTGAATCTGATCGGACTGCACCTATCCAAGTCCAGCCAAAATGTTTTACAAGCTTGGCCAGTGCATCAGCCTGGAACTGGTCACTTGGTACAGTTCTGAAGAAATTAGGGTACTGCATCTTATCAGACAGACATGCGCAAGTGGACAAATAACTCAAGTGGAAACATAAATGTGATTATTGAACATGGCAGGCACATGAATCAGTGCTCATTTCTATTAAAGACAGTTTGAAAGAAATTCAAATGCTTACTTGAGGAACGTTGAAGGTCCCGATAATGCGTGACATGCTCATAGATGGCGTGGATCCAGATTCACCCACAACTCCCACCACCATACCAGACTGAGAGCAGTTATCACCAGTGTGAAATGCCTGATCCAGGCTATTTGAAAGCTGAAATGCCACATGCACTATTACTGGCACAGAGGTGCAGGAGTCATGGATCTGATAACCCAGTTTGACACCGGGCAGGAGCTCAGTGCTGTTGTTAATCTCCTCAATGGCAAAGATCATAGCCTGTGAGAAGCGCAGTTGACGGGAATCAATGCTGGAGACAGAAACTCAATTGTCAAACATGCATACGACGATGATGATGATGCACTATTTAAGCAGGTAACATAAAGAGATTTGCAATTTAATATCATGGGTGATAACAGACATTAATCTTGTAACTAAGGCAGCAACAGTTAATGACAAGCAAATGTCACACAAATAAAAGCATTTCAGTAACACACTCTGATACTCTCTCAACAATCACTTCTCCTGACAGACCTCCCTGTGCATCTCAGTGGCTCAGGTACAGTGGTGTAGTTATATCTCAAGGTGTGTTTGTAGAGGTGTATAGAGAAAACACCCCCAATAACGAAGTCTCCATCCATAGAGAATGCGGGCAGGCGAGCTGCACCTTGGGGTTTACATGTTACAGTTGAGGCCTGATTGTTCATTCCTTTAACAATACCTCCTGTAAATCTAGCCTTTTGTTTGAGACCATCTCCATAATACAGATCAAACATGAGCAAACCAACAATTATAAATGAGATCTCCATCTTTCAGTTGTCTACATTTGTGTTTTCATGATTTATATACGTTTTGAGACAACTTACTCCCGCAATCTGTTGTACTTCATCTTCCTGTATATTAAAGAGGGAACGCCCATTGGACTTTGATTATCATTTGTTATGGCTTGTTGAGAATTTTGCCATTCACATACAAATGATACATTAGTGGGTTGTTTATGTGATTTAATCTCATATTATGGGATTAACGATTTTTGTGATTTTACTGCATTTAAAATTTACTGCATATTAAAATACTACGGTTTCACATATGGTTGTCTTTTGGAAAAATATCAATACAAACAAAATGAATAAACGAGTCAATTGAATCATAATTAAATTTTATTTTATTGATCAAACACAAAGATTCAAAGTATAAGATACAATGTCATGATTTCCAAAGAATGAATCAGACTTTTTTAACAGAAGAGTCACCTTAAACATTTACTGATCAGTTTTCAGACTTTCTACTCTCATGTTTTCCACAGGACATTGTTTTCCAATAGCTTTTGGGGATCAGCATTTGGATGTGTTCTGCACTGGCATGAGTGTCATAATTTATTCAGTATTGTGTGTATCTGAATGGTGCATTGTTACTTGTGTGGTGTCAGGACACACCAGTTGACCACTGATTTTCATTACTAGGCCAGAGGCAATGTGTAGAGTATCATCACTCTAGCAGCAGTAATTCTTCCCCAGAATTTGTCCCTCTCATTCACACACATGTACTCTGTCTTACTGCGGCTAATCTTCTTTCCTCTCCTTTCCAGGACAAACTTCCATCGCTGCAATCTATTGAAAGTCAGCCCTCGATCCAAGCTTTTGTCAGCAGGCGCCGCCCCCACCGAATCCTCCTCTGCGGGGACTGAGGCCCCGCAGGGGTGTCTTGCCTCTGGCGGGCCGGGCCTAAGAGCGCCCGGAGGTCCAGCTACACACGTGTGCCCCTGGCGGGCCACTTCTCCCTGTGTGCCTCTGGTGGTCCAGGCCTCGGTGCCTCTGGTGGTCCGCCTAATCCTCGGTCCCTCTGGTGATCCAGCCCAGTGTCTGTGCCTCTGGTGGTCCAGGGCTCCGTGCCTCTGGTGGTCCATATCAGCCTTGGTTCATCTGGTGGTCTGTGCCTCTGGTGGTCCAGCTCAGCCCCCGTGCCTCTGGTGGTCCAGCCAGGCCTCCATGCCTCTGGTGGTCCAGCTAATGCTCCGTGCCTCTGGTGGTCGAGCTCAGCTTCAGTACTTCTGGTGGTCCAGCTCAACCTCCGTGCTTCTGGTGGTCCGTGCCTCTGGTGGTCCAGCTTATACTCTGTCAGTGGAGCCTGATCAACAGAGGACAAAGTGTGAGCTGGATCACCAGGGGTGCAAAGCATATGCAGGATCACCGGGGGCGCGGGCTAAAGGTTTTATCCGCGGAGGGGTGCTTAATAGTGGGTACAAGTGCTTGGCTGTTGCACCAGGCTCCTGGTGCTCCAGGCGAACGTTTAGGCCCTAGGCGGGGACTGTGGAGGTCAACCTGGGGCCCTGGAGCTTCTGGCTGGGGCTGTGCAGGTCAGCCTGGGGCCCTGGAGCCTCTGGCTGGGGTTCTGGAGCCCAAGTCTCGGGCCCTGGAGCTTCTGGCTGGGGCTGTGGAACATATAAGTCTGGGGCCCTGGAGCCTCCAGGTTTGCTCTCTGCTTGAATTTGTGATTTTATTTCATCTGCTGTCATAAAAATCACATTAAAATCATGTGCAACACACGCACTCTGAGTTTTTTTCAACACTAGTCTAGTGCTCATTTTTCCACACACATTAGCGTTATAATTTCATTTCACCAAGCGCAGAGGACCCGAACCGACAGCCTCACAATGCATTGTCAGCATAAAAACCTTCTATTTTGATCAAAAATTATGAAAAAAAGGGTTAAATGGAGCTGAACGGGTCGGTGGGGGCGTGACCCAGAAGGGGTTAACCCAAAACATGTTCATGAGGTCATAGAACCTCGGACGGGGCCGTCTGGGCTTACCCCGTGGCCGTAGTAGTGCCCCCTGGGCCCGTGAGCTCGATAGCCAGCCTCCGTCGCATGACCTCTAGGAGAGCGGTTCACCCTCCGGAGTGACCCGGTGAACCGTGACTGGGCAGCCGCCTGCCAGCATCCCTCCGGCAGACGGGGCCATCCGGGCTTCCCCCGTGGTCGTAGCGCCCCATGGCCTCGGAGCCCGAAAACCAACCTCCGTCACATGACCTCCAGGAGAGCAAGACCACAGCTGATGTTACCCAGGGATCGCACACCATGGCTGGGGAACCATCAGCCAGCTTTCCCTTCCCTTTCTGGAAGACACTTGGTCAGAGAACCAGCAGGGCCAGCTACCACGGTCACTGGGGAAACCCGTACGGCCCCACTTGCCGGTTCTCTGATCACGGTTCTTCCAAGAGGGAGGGAGGATGCTGGCAGGTGGCTGACCAGCCACGGTGCACCGTCACAGGTTCAGCATATTGAACATATTAATTGTGATGCATGTAGCTCAGTTCATCGTGTGAGAGTATTATTTTGAATGGATACAGGTTGAACGATTGCTGTTGTTATTTTGGGCTCATACATAAACTATCAATCAGATCCTGATATGGACCATGCAAATGCAAACAAAAGGATACCACTGGAAACATCCTCTTCTTTTCCTAACAGCTTTTCCCTTCAGGGGTCTCCACAGCAAATCAATTGCCTCCATCTAACCATGTCTTCTGCATCCTCTTCTCTCACACCAACTACCTTCATGTCCTCTTTCACTACATCCATCAACCTCCTCTTTGGTCTTCCTCTAGGCCTCCTGCCTGGCAGTTCAAAACTCAGCATCCTTCTACCAATATATTCACTATCTCTCCTCTGGACATGTCCAAACCATCTCAGTCTGGCCTCTCTAACTTTATCTCCAAAACCTCTGACATGTGCTGTCCCTCTGATGTACTCATTCTTGATCCTATCCATCCTGGTCACTCCCAGAGAGAACCTCAGCATCTTCATCTCTGCTACCTCCAGCTCTGTCTCCTGTCTTTTCCTCAGTGACACTGTCTCTAGACCAAACAACATCGCTGGTCTCACCACAGTTTTGGACACCTTTCCTTTCATTTCAGCTGAAACTCTTCTATCACACATCACACCTGACACTTTTCTCCACCCGTTCCATCCTGCCTGTACACCCTTCTTCACCTCTTTTCCACTCTTTCCATTGCTCTGGACTGTTGACCCTAAGTACTTCAAATCCTCCACCTTCTTGATCTCTTCTCCCTGTAACCTCACTCTTCCACTTGGGTCCCTCTCATTCACACACATGTACTCTGTCTTACTGCGGCTAACCTTCATTCCTCTCCTTTCCAGGACAAATCTCCACCTCTCTAGCTTCTCCTCCACCTGTACCCTGCTCTCACTACAGATCACAATGTCGTCTACAAACATCATAGTCCATGGAGATTCCTGTCTAACCTCGTTTGTCAGCCTGTCCATCACCATAGTAACAAGAAGGGGCTCAGAGCTGATCCCTGATGCAGTCCCACCTCCACCTTGAACCTCTGTCACACCTACAGCACACCTCACCACTGTCTTACAGTCCTCATACATGTCCTGCACCGCTCTAACATACTTCTCTGCCACTCCAGACTTCCTCATACAATACCACAGTTCCTCTTTGGGCACCCTGTCATGAGCTTTCTCCAGATCTACAAAAACACAATGCATCTCCCTCTGGCTTTCTCTGTACTTCTCTATCAACATCCTCAAAGCAAATACTGCATCCGTAGTACTCTTTTTTTTGGCTTGAAACCATACTGCTGCTGACAAATGCTCATTTCTGCCCCTAGACTAGTTTCAACTAGTCGTTCTCATAACTTCATTGTATGGCTCATCAGCTTTATTCCTCTGTAGTTGCCACAACTCTGCACGTCTCTCTTGTTCTTAAAAATGGGCACCAGCACACTTCTCTTCCATTCCTCAGGCATCTTTTCACTAAAATCCTGTTGAACAACCCAATCAGAAACTACTGCCACCTCTCCTAGACACTTCCAAACCTCTACAGGTATATCACCAGGACCGACTGCCTTTCCACTCTTCGTCCTGTTCAACGCCCTCCTCACTTCATTCTGACTAATCTTTGCTACTTCCTGGTCCACAACAGTCACCTCTTGTAGTCTTTGTTCTCTCTCATTTTCCACGTTCATCAACTCTTCAAAGTACTCCTTCCATCTTCCCATCACATTTCTGGCACCTGTCAATAGACTTCCATCCCTATCCTTAATCACCCTAAACTGCTGCACGTCCTTCCCATCTCTGTCTCTCTGTCTTGCCAACCTACTGTATATAGATCAGTCTCTCCCTCTTTACTGTTCAACCTAACATACAAGTGATCAGAATCTCCTTGTTTGGCCTTTGCTACCTCTACCTTCAACTTACGCTGCATCTCCCTTTATTCCTACTCTCCGAGGTCCTCTCAGTGTTCCACTTCCTCTTACCTAACCTCTTTCTCTGTATACACTCCTGTACCTCCTCATTCCACCACCAAATCTCCTTATCTACTTTCCTTCCAGATGACACACCAAATACTCTCCTACCTGTCTCCCTGATCACATTAGCTGTAGTTGTCCAGTCATCTGGAAGCACCTCCTGACCACCCAGAGCCTGTCTTAACTCCTTCCAAAAAGTCATGCAAAACTCTTTCTTTTTTAGTTTCTACCATTTCGTCCTCTGCTCTGTCTTTGCCCTCTTCATCTTCCTCACCACCAGAGTCATCCTACACACCACCATCCTATGCTGTTTGGCTACACTCTCACCTACCACTACTTTGCAGTAGCTGATCTCCTTCAGGTTACACCGTCTACACAAGATGTAGTCTACCTGTGTGCTCCTACCACCACTCTTATAGGTCACCCTATGTTCCTGCCTCCTCTGGAACAATGTATTCACGATAGCCATTTCCATCCTTTTTGCAAAGTCAACCACCATCTGTCCTTCTGCGTTCCTCTCCTGGATACCAAACCTGCCCATCACCTCCTCATCACCTCTTTTTCCTGCACCAACATGTCAATTGAAGTCTGCACCAATAAAAATAGTAGAACAACAGATGATGGCACATTCGCAAAAGATCCGTTTGGTGGTTTTTTAATTTAACCAACAACAATCAGTGAAAAACATTTTCAGTGAGGATAAAAATTTCCAGGAACCAAAAACCAGCGCAACGAAAAGAAGTATGTGCAGAGAAACTAAACTTGCTCAATGCCAATAACTCCAGCTCTACTCCAGGTCCAACTCCAACAATCACACCCCAATGAAGCAGAAATGCTCCCTTTATACATCCCCATGCCCCTCCCCTGGCGGACCAACAATAATTACATGGGGTTTGCTTGACACTAACTTGTATAATCTAGTGGGAAACAAACAATATTATAACAAGCATGCTGTATCAATAGATCAGAAGACAGTAAAACCTAAATGCCCATCATATGGCTGCTTAAACAATGATGAAAACTCCACAAAATAGAAAACAACCCAAAAGTCACAAAATGGTTCAGTCCAGGTACCAGGCTGGCCTAACAGCATGCCACAATGTGCTATTTAAGCCACACCCAGATAGTGCCTCGGTTTGGCCCCTGAACGAGAGGGGGACCAACACAGCATCAGCAGGTGAGCGTCTCTCGAACGTTTCTGTGTGGATGTAGGGAAATGCGTAGGCGCCAAGTGTGCACCTGCGAACGCACTACTGTGACAGTGTGCATGATGCAGACACATGAGTGTGGACCTGCCGGAGAATGTGCGTGAAATACTCTGAGCAGGACCGCGCTCCTGCGGTCCTGCCAGGGAACAATGAGAGCTCTGCTGCGGCCGCTCTCCTGGGCAGGGAAAGGGGGACGCGGAACGGAGATGGACAAAGCGGTCTCGACGGCTTCGTCACATTATCCTCCCCAAGGTTGATGATGTGTGGCAACCTGGACAAATAATCAGCCACAATATTGGTTCTGTCAGCTCGATGGCGGTTCTGGAACTGAAACGGGTGAAGTGAGAGGTACCAGCGAGTGAGACAACTGTTGTGGTCTTTCATGGAGTTAATCCAGGTCAAAGCTCAGTGGTCGGTTTCTAGGTCGAACTCCCTCCCTACCAGGTAGTACTACTAGCTCTTCAGTGTCCATTTGATGGCCAGACCCTCCTTCTCCACAGTGGAATACCTGATCTCCAGTGGAATCAGCTTATGACTCAGGAATAGCACCGATCATTCCTCCCCTGGCACACCTTGGGCTTGGACAGCTCCCAGTCCCACGGCCGATTCATCCGTCTGAACTAGGAACCCCAGACTGAAGTCGGAGCTCCTCAGCACCGTTGAATTGCACAGGCAGGTCTTCAGGTTCTGGAAGGCGGTCTCGCAGTCCTCACTCCAAGTGAACGGATTCACTGGTCCTTCTCTGGTCCTGGCTCCGGACTCTTCCAGGTGCTGCAAGTGCTCCTCCCTGGTGGCACTGAACATGACCACATCATTCAGGTAGGCCGCACTGCAATCTTCACACCCCTGCAGGACACGGTCCATCAGCCTTTGGAAGGTGGCCGGAGCTCCATGGAGACCGAAGGGCATCACAGTAAACTGGATGAGCCCAACAGGTGTCCGGAACACACTGTATGGACGTCTGGACATTTCCAGGGGCACCTGCCAGTAGCCCTTGCAGAGGTTGAGGGTGGTGATGAATTGAGCTCTGCCAATCTTCTCCAGAAGATCATCGATCCTGGGCATCGGATAGGCATCAAACTCTGACATGGCATTGAGCTTCCGGAAGTCGATGCAGATGCAGAGCAAGCCATCCTTCTTCACCACGATGACCACAGTACTGCACCACTCAGACTGAGATGGCTCGATCACCCCAAGGTGTTGCATCTCCTTCATTTCCTTCAGGAGCTTCTCCACCAGATGCTGGCTGACTGGCCCTCTCTCCTTCAGGCGGACGATGTGCTTAACCAGGGCTGTCTTCCCCGGGTTGGCTGCGAACAGCTTGGAGACTCGCTGGAACACCTCACTGAGTTGGCTGGTCTGGACAGCAGACAGGTGGTCGAGAGCTGGTTCGGCAGGCTGGTTGAAGCTGGCCTGGGACGATTCCTCCTCCCTCTCACTGTCCACCTCCGTCACCAGCAGGGACCCCACAGGAACCGGGACAGGAGCATCCTTCCACTCCTTCAACAGGTTGACGTGGTACGTCTGCTTCATCTTTCTTTTTTCTGGCTGGTGGATCTCGTAAGTGACAGGACACATTTTACGGAGGACTGTGTAAGGGCCCTGCCACTTACTGAGCAGCTTGCTGGTGGAGGATGGCAGTAGGAACAGGACCTTCTGGTCGGGCTGGAATTCCTTGTGTCGGGCCTGTTTGTTGTACCAAGCCTTCTGGGACTGTTCGGCCTCTCGCAGGTTGACCTCAGCTTCCTCCCGGTACTCTGTCAGCCGATCCCGCATCTCCAGCACAAACTGGACCACATCGATCACCGACTGTGGACGAAGGAGCCTACCAACTCTTCCGCAGGAGGTCTAATGGCCCCTGGACATCCCAGCCATACAGCAGCTTGAATGGAGAGAAATTGGTGGAGGCTTGAGGAACCTCTCGATGGGCAAACAGGAGGAAGGGTAACCATCGGTCCCAGTCCCGGCCGGTGTCTGCTACAAACTTCTGCAGCATCTTCTTCAGGGTCTGGTTGAACCTTTCCACCAAGATGTCTGTCTGGGGATGGTACAGGGTGGTCTTGATCGGCGAGATCCCCAGCTGGTGATGGAGGAGCTGCAGCCGGCAGGAGATGAAGTTTGTCCCCTGACGCCCCAACTATGTCAATGGCTATGCGCTGAAGTGGTGTGGAAATCACAGGCATTGGTTGAAGGTAGGGACAGTCTGAATGGCGCACATAGGCAGTGTTTTTACAGATGGGACAGGTTTTGCAGTACATTTACACATCTGTATACATGGAGGGCTAATAAAACCGGGAACTCGTGCGCAAAAAGGTTTTGTTACGACCTAAATTACCTGCCCAGGGCAAGGCTTAACACCATCAGCCACAGCATACAAAACACCATTTTTCACCATAAAACACTGTTTGCTCTTTTCAGAGTCCAGCCTCGCAACCACCTTGTCAAACAAAAGCTTGAGAGACACCCCCCCCCCCCCCCCTTTGCACAGTCCCAATGTCCTCTGGCACCTCCCACATGTCCTTTAAAAGCCCCTCCTTACAGTAATGGTTGACGACACCATCTTGTACCTCCTCCACTGTGTGCTCTCCTACCTGGGCGTCGGGGGCTGTGCTATCAGGGTGCTCATCTTTGACTTTTCAAGCGCCTTCAACACCATCCAGCCCTACCTCTTGCAGGATAAACTGAACTCCATAGCTGTGGACCCCTACCTCGTGAGCTGGATCACGGACTACCTAAGAGAGGGGGAGTACAGGGCATTGGTGGCTGACTTTGTGGAGTGGTGCCAACAGAACCAGCTCCAGCTCAACGTCTCCAAGACGAAAGAGATGGTGCCGGATTTCCAGCGGGCACCTCCCTCTCCACAGCCAGTGATCATCGAGGGCAGTGAGGTGGAGGTGGTATAAGAAACTATAAGAAACTGAGACTGCAGCTACACAGCAAACTGGACTGGTCACTCAACTCGGACTATGTGTACAAGAAGGGGCAGAGCAGGATGTACTTCCTGAGGAGGCTGGCCTCCTTCAACATTTGTCCTGAGCTCCTTCTCATGTTCTATCAGTCCACAGTCTCCAGTGTGTTGTTATACGCCATTGCGTGTTGGGGTGGTGGGGTCAAGGAAAGATACATGGACCATCTTAACAGACTCATCCGCAGAGCGGACTCAGTGGTCGGGCTGAGCTTGGACTCTGTGGAAATGCTTCTGGAGAGCAGGACCATGTCCAAAGTCAGGGCTATCATGAACAACACCAGCCACCCCCTGCACACCACCTTCTCACAGCAGAGAAGCACCTTCAGCGGCAGACTGCTGTCACACAGCGCCTCCAGAGAGAGGCTGAGGTCCTCCTTAGTGCCCCGTGCCATCAGGGGGTACAATGACTCTCTCAAGAGGAGCAGGGGGGAGGTGGCGAGGTCAGCACGCAGTTGAATGAAGGGGAGGAGATGGGATGTCAGCCTGTGCCAAAGTGTAGTCGGGCCAAGGTGTTGTGATGTTGTGACAGTAGATAATGAGATGACTTACAATGTAAGAAGGGCGTACCTTACCCACCATGTGGGCCTCCTGCTATCTTCACTTTCACTCTTTATTCTAGTTTACACTGTTTATATTTTAGTTTAGTATATGCTCTGTTAGTGCTGCATGTGTCTGTTAGTGTAGTGTATGTCTTGTGGTATGTCCTGTGGTGTCAGTGTATCTTTTTCTCCTGGTGTTTATCCAGTATTTATTCATTATGTATGCCTGAGCAGTGGATATGTGCAATGTCTATATATCTATTTATCAATCTGTGGCCGAGTTACTCCATTTTGTGCAGAGAATAAATACGCCACATCTTTGGCCCAAACCATAACATCCAGAATCCTCTGTTACACAACACAGGGGTATTAATGGACAAGTCAAGCAAAACCAGCTACACTAGGCTGAGGTTACATTACATTCAAATTTAATTGTTTCACATTATTGCTTTCCATATTTGATTTATATTATTGACAGGCTCCTTACATAACAAGATTGTAGGCTTTTAAATTTGCTTGTAAGTTTCCAGACTTTCTACTCTCTCCCTAGAAAATTATTTTCCAATACAATGTACAGATTAGCAATTGTTCTGTTGTGATGACAACCATACATTTTTAACACTACTTTGCCATCACATCCTGAGTCACTTCAAGTGCTCCAACATATCCTAAAGTGTCACTCAAAACTTTGCCAGCTCCCACTCTTCTTTTGAAAGTTTGTTTTGTGCAGCTTGGCAGAGAGCTTGCTTGCTAGCTCAGACCAGATGGTGTTTGTCTGTTTTGGCCTCTTCTCTGAGATAGGCAAGAAGAAGGCCATTTCTGAAGGAAAACCATAAAAAGGCCCATTTGGAATTTTGAAGAAGCCACATGGGAGACACAGATGACATGTGGAACAAGGTGTTCTGGTCAGATGAGACCAAAATTGAACTTTGTGGGCTGAACGCAAAACATTACGTTTGGTGTAAAAGTAACACTGCACATCACCCTGAAAACACCATCTCCACTGTCAAACATGGTGGTGGCAGCATCATGCTCTGGGGGGCCTTTTCTTCAGCAGGGACTGGGAAGATTTTTAGAGTTGATGGGAAGATGGATGGAGCCAAATTCAGGACGATTTTTGCAGAAAATCTGTTGGAGTCTGCAAAAGACCTGAGGATGGGGCGGAGGTTCTCGTTCCAACAAGACAACGATCCTAAACATAAAGCCAAATCTACATTGGAATGGTTTAAAACTAACCATATAAAGGTGTTATAAATGGTCAAACCAAAGTCCAGACCTCAATCAAATAGAGCATCTGTGGAAAGATCTGAAAATCGCTGTGCACAAACGATCTCCATCAAACCTTAAGGTTCTTGAGCTGTTTTGTAAGGAGGAACGGGCAAATATTTCTGTCTCAAGATGTGCAAAACTTATAGAGATATCCCCAAAAAGACTTGCGGCTGTGATCGCTGCAGAAGGAGGTTGTAAAAATTATTAACTCAAAGGGGCCAATACTTTTGCATGTCCTACGTTTTTTATTTGTAAACACAATATAAAATGTTGAACAAATTTGGTTCCACTTCACGATATTGTCTCACATGTTGATTCTTGAAAAATATTTTCAGTTTTTTATCTTTAAGCTTGAAGCCTGAAATGTGGCGAAATGTCAAAAAGTTCTTGGGGGGCCAATACTTTCGCATATATATATATGTATATATATATATATATATATATATATATATATATATATATATATATATATATATATATATATATATATATATATATATATATACACAGTGCGCCCTCGCACAATCTCGCATCAACACTCGTGACTTCACCTCATCACAGATTTTTGGTCGGCAGTCACGTGATACCGTACGCACATTCTATTGGCTCACGGTATCCAGAAGTGTGCTACGTTCCGTGAGTCTCGGACTATCGTGAGACACAAAAGTGCTTTAAAGAGTCTATCGGAGTGTTTTAAAGTTAATACAGATGGAAAGTGGTTTAATATCAGTATGGGGAGGGTTCATTAACATTTTAATTACCATAAATAATTAGATAAATAGTTCGCAGTCGCGGATTCCTTAGTCACATATGGTTCCTGAAATGTATTGACCGCAAAGAACGAGGGCGCACTGTATATCATTGCTATAGAATTCAGATGTCTCTGGATCATTTTTTGTTCATCAAATTTTTCTTGGTGTTTTTCTCTGGTTTAAACAATATAATGAAGCACTTTGGAGCATATATACAGAATATCAGTCCAAAACTGGAGGCCAGAATAGCAAATATCTCTACAGCCACAGTAAATTTCCCAGGAGAGCTGACATACGCTGGGATAAAGGTGATCCAGACTGCACAGAATATCAACATGCTGAAGGTGATGAGCTTGGCTTCATTAAAACTATCAGGCAGTTTCCGAGCTAGAATAGCAAGCACTAAGCAAAAGACAGCGAGTAGCCCAATGTACCCGAGTACACCCCAGAACCCAACGGCTGAGCCCAAAGCACATTCCAGAATGATTCTTTTCTTATATACAGTTAAGTTCTTGATTGGAAAGGGTGGACTAACAACCAACCAAATGGTACATATTAGTACCTGTATAAATGTTATGCAGGCTACAGTTATTCTTTGCTGCAGCGGACCAAACCATTTCATGACATTCCTGCCTGGGAGGGTGGCCTTGAAGGCCATTAATACTACAATTGTTTTGCCTAAAATACAAGACATGCAGAGGACAAAGGTGATTGCAAAGGCTGTGTGTCGCAGCATGCAGGACCAGTCATTGGGTGCTCCAATGAAAGTTAATGAACTCAGGAAACACAGAGTCAGAGAGAAGAGCAGCAGGAAGCTCAGCTCAGAGTTGTTGGCCTTGACAATCGGGGATGTTCTATGTTGATAGAACAGAACTGCAGTCATGATGGTGAGACAGGCACCACCAACTGAGAATGCTGCCAGAATGATTCCTAGGACCTCATCATAGGAAAGAAATTCAACAGGCTTGGGTAGACAAGTGTTGCTCTCTGCGTTAGGCCAGAATTCATGAAGGCAAGGGGTACAATCAAGAGAATCTAAAAAACCAGACAAAACAAGAAATTACAAATGAAAATTAGTACCAATATATGTCATGTAGTATTTATGAAGTAGAAACTAAATCACCTGTAGAATTGCTAATCTCTCCATCAGGACATCGCACACAATCATAGCAGCAGATGGGTTTTCCTTTTTGAAGCACTTTACGGGTTCCTGGGTGACATCTGTCACTACACACTGACTTCGGAACCTGGTACATGAATGCAAAGTCAAGAAGATTCAATATTACAATTAATAATCATTTAACAAATAATAAAAATTGCAATTACAAACTATTTGTCAAATTTTACCTTGAAATAGTCTTGTACCCTTGTAATATTTGTAATTCTTTGTACTGGTTATAAAGGTCTATCTTCCTTTCGGCTTTTCCCTTCAGGGGTCGCCACAGCGAATCAATAACCTCCATCTAACCCTGTCTTCTGCATCCTCTTCTTTCACACCAACTACGTTCATGTCCTCTTTCACTACATCCATAAACCTCCTCTTTGGTCTTCCTCTAGGCCTCCTGCCTGGCAGTTCAAAACTCAGCATCCTTCTACCAATATATTCACTATCTCTCCTCTGGACATGTCCAAACCATCTCAGTCTGGCCTCTCTGACTTTATCTCCAAAACCTCTAACATGTGCTGTCCCTCTGATGTACTCATTCCTGATCCTATCCTTCCTGGTCACTCCCAGAGAGAACCTCAGCATCTTCATCTCTGCTACCTCCAGCCCTGTCTCCTGTCTTTTCCTCACTGACATAAAAAGGTCTATATAAAGGTCTATAGTATTTGAAAATAATGCAACGTAGTTGCAGAGGGACCAAAAGAACAGATTTTTCTATTCATAAACATGTCTTACAAAAATCAGATGGAAATAAAATGTGCTTAAGGACAAGGAGTTTCAGATATTATCTGTTCAGTTACAAAGGTTTTGCTGCTCCTCCTTAAAACGGTACACAACAGGTAATCAAAGGAGCTTTTCATACTGAAATTATGGTGATTGTTAGGGGTGTTAGGTCAAGACACCCACTTGATTTATTGACATCAACCCTCGATTTTTTTTAAAATTTCATTTTAACACTAAAAAAATGTATAAAAACATTTAGAATGGTTCTCTTCACAGTCAGTAAAAACGTCTGACAGTGGAAAATTACATCTTTGAGACCTTCAGAACATCCGTTTGAATATGCTTAAAGCTCCTTACTTTTGTGACACCCTCCATGAACACGAGGTTCGTATTAATTTGGAACTCCTGACCCGCTGGCAATGACCCATCATAATGTCCCACTGTCACAATCTCAATGCTGCCCCTGTGACTTTTCTGCCAATTGACCAGCTCATACTTGGCCACGGGATCCCCATTTGCATCAAATGACACGTCATAACCGTTTAGGTTAAACTTCACTTTCTTCAACTGATTAAGGACCTATGAGGAGAAGTTCAGTATTACAAATTGAATTAAATGTATGTATTATATATATAATACAGTCAACCCTCGGTTTTTGAACATAATCCGTTCCAGAAGGCTGTTCGAAAAGCGAGTTGTTCAAAATCTGAAACTATTTTTCCCATTATAATTAATGTAAATAATTAATTCCAAGTCTAAAAACCAACTTTTTCTAAAATTTTTTTTTTACTATTTTTTACACCTGCACTGTATACTGTTTACCATGAATAAAAAGGGGTAGAAATAGACACTGTGTTTTATTTTAATAAAACATATCCTATCGAACTTTGAACATGAATGTGCTACGGAGGAAGCATCCTGGGCATTCGAGTTCTTTCGGTTTGGTCGAGACTCGAATTTTTGTCGAATTCAGAGACATAAAATTCTCTGATTTTCTGGTCGAAAACCGATTTGGTCGAGAACAGAGGTGTTCGAAAACCGAGGGTTGACTGTAGTTCTAAAATTGGAATGTGTTTTCCAGCTTTTTTATAGTTTTAACAAACCTCCTCTAATGATAACTTGTTGTATTTGTCGCAGTGAGTTGAGGAATTTGTGTCCGGGCACAATGTGTTATGAAGGGCATGTGCTAATGCATAAACTGCCTTATAGACCATGTTAGTGATTCGAAGTTGAGATGTGTCGGTGTATGGGTTCTGGAGAGTCTGCATGTCTTCAGTTCCATCACACATTCTCTCACCTGTGGCAGTAACTGGACAGAACGTTTTTAGCTCTACATTAAACCATATATTATATATCATAATATAAATAACAATAAAAGAAGGTGAAATATTTTACCAGACATAATTTCATACAAAACCAAATCCATAAATTAATCTACAGAAAAGTGGGCTTTACTTTCAAAATTACTGGTGGACTTTTTACAACAACAGAAACAGCTCTCTCACATGTTCCCAGCCTGCAGTTGAATACAACCTCCCAGAACTCAGTGAGCACTGGGGAAGAGGCCACTTTAGTGGCAGAGAGATCCAGCAGGAAGTCTCTCAATCCAGGGATGACTGATTGCTCAATGCCAAATCCAATAGCTCCAGCACAGAATCTGTACTTCAGCATGTCTCGGTTGGTGACCCAACCCTCAGTTCCTACCCACTGGCGGGGTGGAGAAGCCTCACGTGACAGCTCCTCCAGAAGGAGTCTCAGTTCGGAATGGGCAATAAATGCCACAATAACGTGAGCTGTTGATCTATGGAAGACATTCACATGCATTATAAGAAGTGACACACTTTGTCACACTTTGACACAATCTGTGATATGGACACCTCCGGATAACATCAGCTACTCTCTGGATCTTGCTGCGTGGGTTTGTCCGATGGAAAGACACAGAGTATTCCACACAGATTCCCTCCTTCTGTGCCGTGAGCAGGAAAGATGCCATACCATTGTTGCCATAGTCTGAATCTGATCGGACTGCACCTATCCAAGTCCAGCCAAAATGTTTTACAAGCTTGGCCAGTGCATCAGCCTGGAACTGGTCACTTGGTACAGTTCTGAAGAAATTAGGGTACTGCATCTTATCAGACAGACATGCGCAAGTGGACAAATAACTCACCTAAGTGAAAACATAAATGTGATTATTGAACATGACAGGCACATGAATCAGTACTCATTTCTATTTAAGACAGTTTGTCAGAAATTCAAATGCTTACTTGAGGAATGTTGAAGGTCCCGATAATGCGTGACATGCTTATAGATCGCGTGGATCCAGATTCACCCACAACTCCCACCACCATCCCAGACTGAGAGCAGTTATCACCAGTGTGAAATGCCTGATCCAGGCTATTTGAAAGCTGAAATGCCACATGCACTGTTACTGGCACAGAGGTGCAGGAGTCATGGATCTGATAACCCAGTTTGACACCGGGCAGGAGCTCAGTGCTGTTGTTAATCTCCTCAATGGCAAAGATCATAGTCTGTGAGAAGCGCAGTTCACGGGAATCAATGCTGGAGACAGAAAATCAATTGTGAAACATGCATACGACGATGATGATGCACTATTTAAGCAGGTAACATAAGGAGATTTGCAATTAAATATCATGGGTGATAACAGACATTAATCTTGTAACTAAGGCAGCAACAGTTAATGACAAGCAAATGTCACACAAATAAAAGCATTTCAGTAACACACTCTGATACTCTCTCAACAATCACTTCTCCTGACAGACCTCCCTGTGCATCTCAGTGGCTCAGGTACAGTGGTGTAGTTATATCTCAAGGTGTGTTTGTAGTGGTGTATAGAGAAAACACCCCCAATAACGAAGTCTCCATCCATAGAGAATGCGGGCAGGCGAGCTGCACCTTGGGGTTTACATGTTACAGTTGAGGCCTGATTGTTCATTCCTTTAACAATACCTCCTGTAAATCTAGCCTTTTGTTTGAGACCATCTCCATAATACAGATCAAACATGAGCAAACCAACAATTAGAAATGAGATCTCCATCTCTCAGTTGTCTACATTTGTGTTTTCATGACTTATATACGTTTTAAGACAACTACTCACCTTCCTGTATATTAAAGAGGGAACGCCCATTGGACTATGATGATCATTTGTTAAAGTCTGTTGAGAATTGTGCCCATTTTTTAACTTGCCTTTAACTTTTTTACCTGTGCACTGTTTTCTGTGTTTTATTTGATATAACATTAAAATGATATACACATTAGTGGGTTGTTAATGTGATTCAATCTCATATTATGGGATTAACTATTTTGTGATTTTATTTGAGATTCTATTAAAATACTACGGTTTCACAGTCTTTTGTAAAAAAAATATCAATACAAACAAAGTGAATAAAGAGTCAATTTTGTCATAATTTACTTCACATTTTATTAAATTACAGTTCAGTGTCATGTGGAGAAAATCCTCATTTTATAGATCCAACAGAAAGACTCAAAGTCAAAGATACAACGTCATGATTTCCACAAAATGAATCAGCCGTTTTTAATAGAAGATAGTCACCTTAAACATTTACTGATCAGTTTTCAGACTTTCTACTCTCATGTTTTCCACAGGAAATCATTTTCCAATAGCTTTTGGGGATCAACAATTGGATGTGTTCTCTACTGGCATGAGTGTCATAATTTATTCAGATTTTATTTATTCAGTGTGTATCTGAATGGTGCATTGTTACTTGCGTGATGTCAGGGCACAGCAGTTGACCACTGATTTTCATTACTAGGCCAGAGGCGATGTGTAGGGTATCATCACTCTGGCAGCAGAAATTCTTCCCCAGAAGGCAGTTAGGGAGACCCGTTCCTCCTCCCCAGGAAAATTGTCAGATGAAACAACTTGGCACAGGACACACACCGTACTGTCTTACAGGTCATAAATACACCTGTGTAAATTGCCTCACTATGTGGTTAATTTCAGGCCAGTCTCTACCCAAAATCATTAGCTGTACTTGGTGGGACCGTGTACACAGTCGTAAACAAAAATCCACAGACACATGTCTACAAGTTGGAGGATGACAATAGCAATACGAAATTGGTACATCGTAATCTCACTCTGGATTGTCATGGGGAGCGGGGTATGGACCCAAATGCAGGATACTGGTGGAGAAGTTTTAGTCCATGGTTTAATCAGAAAATCAAAACTCCCAATATAGGCTAGAATCAAAACAAGTCGTAAGCAGAGATACAAAAAACATTGGCAGAACTACAAGACAGAACTACAAGATGAAATGGCAAAGAACAGAGACCGCACCTGGTTTAAAAAGCCTAATGTTAAGCACTCTGATCAAGTCCAGGTGTGGAGCCCAGCAACAGGTGTGGAGATGAGCACAGGTGTGGAGCTGAGGCTCCACCCATAAGTTTGGCCTCTCCTCCTGCCACTCACCGGCACAGCAACACCAAACCGTGACAGTACCCCGCCTCAAGAGACAGCCCAAAAACAGTCCCGGGAAGGATCAGGGTTGGGCTCCCGGACTGAATGGAACAGGAACAGGTTCAGGAACCGGCTGGGCAGAGACAGGCTGGGGTGCAGGCTCGGACTCAGAAACAGGCTGGGGTGCAAGCTCGGACTATATATCTGTACTAGACTCGTCAGGAATAAACTTTTTAAACTTATGACAATCGGCTAACTCTCCTACTTTAGGTCAATAACAAGAACCCACAGAATAACAAAGCTTAGTAATAACTTTGCTTCAGTTTTTGGTACCCAACGTGGTGAGACGAAGGATCGTCAACTCCATGACGACAGCGGCCGTAAACAGCAATGATGACCCAGGACAATCCAGTCCAAAACATTGTTCTTCATCTCCCAGTGGCCACAATTAACAAAGGTGAGCAGAAAACCTGTTGTAATAACCAAATTTCTGCAACTGAACTGACTAAATTAAAGCAGATGAGTTATAATGTTATAAGATTGAACCAGTAAGATAGAAAGAAGTGTAGGTTGGAGTCCTTCCGGTAAAGTACCATTGTGGGGTTGCAGTAATCTTCGAGCGGCGATTTTGGTTAATTCCACTTGGGTTTAGGTACCTCCAATAGCGATTCGGTGAATGTGATAAAGTGTTTAATTGAATATTGTATTGATTAAGATTACCACAGATGAAATAGATGGGAATGCAGCTCATCTTCTTCTGCTTTTCCTTTCGGCTTTTCCCTTCAGGGGTCGCCACAGCGAATCAATTGCCTCCATCTAACCCTGTCCTTTGCCTTTGCATGCGAATGCAGCCCATAGCGGGTGGTAAACTCCATCTGAGGCTAAATAATGGCACGGTGCACCACGACTGGCTCTGGGTTGGCCTGCAAGGGACCGGGGGCACCTCCATCTCCCCCATCTCGCCGCTTCCCGAGGCCGCGGACCAAGTGCTCGCTGCGCCTTCCCCTCGCCGCGCCCGAACCCTCAAGCTGGCCATCTTCGCCATCCTCCCCCCTTATCGAGGTCTCACGGCGGTGGGTGGGGGATGCGGTGCGGGCTCAGGGGGCTCCTTTGGCGCGGGTCCAAAGGGGGGACGGTGACCCGCCCCCCGCGCAACTGTCGCTGGGGGCGGGGGCCTGCACAACACCAGTGGGGGCCTGCACCACACCAGCTGAGGTGGGATCCCGGGGAGGGTCCAACCCTGTCCCCGGACGCACCACCAGCCCATCTTGCCTGCTCCGTCGGGGAGGTGGAGCGTGAGCGCCAGCGATAGGACCGATAACTATGCCTGGGCATGGCAAAGTCAGAGGAAACTGTGGTGGAAGCCCACAGCGGTGCTGACGTGCAAATCAGTCGTCAGACCTGGGTATAGGGGCGAAAGACTAATCGAACCATCTAGTAGCTGGTTCCCTCCGAAGTTTCCCTCTGGATAGCTGCCGCTCGGAGTCTCGCAGTTTTATCTGGTAAAGTGAATGATTAGAGGTCTTGGGGCCGAAACGATCTCAACCTATTCTGAAAATTTAAATTTAAATGGCCCACTTTTGGCAAACAGAATTGGCAATGCGGAATGCACCAAACGCTGGGTTAAGGCGCCCAATGACGATGCTCATCAGACCCCAGAAAAGGTGTTGGTCGATATAGACAGCATGACAGTGGCCATGGAAGTCGGAACCCGCGAAAGAGTAACAACGAATCAACTAGCCATGAAAATGGATGGCGCTGGAGCGTCAAGCCCATACCTGGCCGTCATCAGCAACGGTAGCCACGAGGGCTATGCCGCGATGAGTAGGAGGGCCACCACAATGTGCACACTATCTAGTGAAACCACAGCCAAAGGAACAGGCTTGGTAGAAGCAGTGGGGAAAGAAGACCCTGTTGAGCTTGACTCTAGTCTTCTTCTTTTCTGGACATGTCCAAACCATCTCAGTCTGGCCTCTCTGACTTTATCTCCAAAACCTCTAACATGTGCTGTCCCTCTGATGTACTCATTCCTGATCCTATCCTTCCTGGTCACTCCCAGAGAGAACCTCAGCATCTTCATCTCTGCTACCTCCAGCTCTGTCTCCTGTCTTTTCCTCAGTGACACTGTCTCTAGACCAAACAACATCGCTGGTCTCACCACAGTTTTGGACACCTTTCCTTTCATTTTAGCTGAAACTCTTCTATCACACATCACACCTGACACTTTCCTCCACCCGTTCCATCCTGCCTGGACATGTTTCTTCACCTCTTTTCCCCACTCTCCATTGCTCTGGACTGTTGACCCTAAGTACTTCAAATCCTCCATCTTCTTGATCTCTTCTCCCTGTAACCTCACTCTTCCACTTGGGTCCCTCTCATTCACACTCTGTCTTACTGCGGCTAACCTTCATTCCTCTCCTTTCCAGGACAAACCTCCACCTCTCTAGCTTCTCCTCCACCTCTTCCCTGCTCTCACTGCAGATTAGACGTAAGATCGGGCCTAAAAAATCCAGCCCGACCCGAACCAAGCCCGACGGTATTAAAGCCCGACTTGACCTGAACGTAATTATTGACATTTTGAGCCCGACCCGGCCCGAATTTCAGGCTTGGATTTGGGCTTAAGATGTGGAGTCATCTGGAAGCACCTCCTGACCACCCAGAGCCTGTCTTAACTCCTTCCTAAAATTCATGCAACACTCCTCCTTTTTCAGCTTCCACCATGCTCTGCCTTTGCCCTCTTCATCTTCCTCACCACCAGAGTCATCCTACACACCACCATCCTATGCTGTTTGGCTACACTCTCACCTACCACTACTTTGCAGTCACTAATCTCCTTCAGGTTACATCGTCTACACAAGATGTAGTCTACCTGTGTGCTCCTACCTCCACTCTTATAGGTCACCCTATGTTCCTGACTCTTCTGGAAGAAAGTATTCACTACAGCCATCTCCATCCTTTTTGCAAAGTCGACCACCATCTGTCCTTCTGTGTTCCTCTCCTGGATACCAAACCTGCCCATCACCTCCTCATCACCTCTGTTACCTGCACCAACATGTCCATTGAAGTCTGCACCAATGACAACTCTCTCACTTCTAGGTATGCTCTGCATCACTTCATCAAAGTCCAACCAGAATTTCTCCTTCTCCTCCAGCTCACATCCTACCTGTGGAGCATACCCACTAACAACATTGACCATCACACCTTCTATTTCTAGCTTCAGACTCGTCACTCTATCTGACACTCTTTTTACCTCCAGGACATTCCTAACAAACTCCTCCTTCAAGATAACTCCTACTCCATTTCTCTTCCTATCTACACCATGATAGAACAACTTGAACCCTGCTCCTAAACTTCTAGCCTTGCTACCTTTCCACCTGGTCTCCTGGACACACAGTATGTCTACCTTCCTCCTCTGCATCATGTCGACCAACTCTCTACCTTTTCGTGTCATAGTTCCAACATTCAACGTCCCTACTCTCAGTCCTATACTCTTGGTGTTCCTCTTCTCTTTCTTCGTGCGAACACACTTTCTTCCTTTCCTTCTTCGACCAACAGTAGTCCAATTTCCACCGGCGCCCTGTAGGACAACAGCGCCGATGGCGGTCGTTGTTAACCCGGGCCTCGACCGATCCGGTATGGAAGTCATAGGTTTGATTCACATCTTTGATATGGCAAAAGTTTTACGCCGGATGCCCTTCCTGACGCAACCCTCTGTATTTATCCGGGCTTGGGACCGGCACAATAAGACACTGGCTTGTGTCCTCTTGTGGCTACATTGAGCTTGACTCTAGTCTGGCACTGTGAAGAGACATGAGAGGTGTAGAATAATTGGGAGGCCTCGGCCGCTGGTGAAATACCACTACTCTTACCGTTTTTTTCACTTACCCGATGAGGCGGGGAAGCGAGCCCCATGCGGGCTCTCTCTTATGGCGTCAAGCGCCCGGCCCCACCGAGGTCGGGCGCGACCTGCTCCGGGGCCAGTGGCAGGTGGGGAGTTTGACTGGGGCGGTACACTTGTTAAACAGTAATGCAGGTGTCCCAAGGTGACCTTAGGGACGACAGAAACCTCCTATGGAACAAAAGGGCAAAAGCTTGCTTAATCTTAATTTTCAGTATGAATACAGACCGTGAAAGTGGGGTCTCACGATCCTTCTGACTTTTTGGGTTTTAAGCAGGAGGTGTCAGAAAAGTTACCACAGGGATAACTGGCTTGTGGCAGCAAAGCGTTCATAGCGACGTCACTTTTTGATCCTTCAATGTCGGCTCTTCCTATCATTGTGAAGCAGAATTCACCAAGCGTTGGATTGTTCACCCACTAATAGGGAACGTGAGCTTAGTTTTAGACCGTTGTGAGACAGGTTAGTTTTACCCTACTGATGATGTGTTGTTGCAATAATAATACTGCTCAGTATTAGAGGCACTGCAGGTCCAGACATTTGGTGTATGTGCTTGGCTGAGGAGCCAAAGGCACGGAGCTACCATCTGTGGGATTATGACTGAACGCCTCTAAGTCAGTCCCGCCTACACGTAATGATACCATGGCGCCGCGTAACTTCGGTTGGCCCCGGATAGCCAGCAGGCTATGGCCCGCCAGCAAGTAGAGCCGTTCGTGACAGGGCCGGGGCGCGGCTGGACGATGGCCTCTTGAGTCGCACTGAACGTTTTTGGAGAACCTGGTGCTAAATCACTCCAGACGACCTGATTCTGGGTCAGGGTTTCGTACGTATCAGAGCAGCTCCCTCGCTGCAATCTATTGAAAGTCAGACCTCAATCCAAGCTTTTGTCAGCAAACGCGGACCCCGCCGAATCCTTCTCGGTGGGGAACGAGGACCCCCAGGGTGCATTGCCTCTGGCCGGCCGGGTTTCAGAGCGCCTGCGGTCCGGCTCCACATGTGTGCCCCTGGCGGGCCACCTCTCCTTGGTTGCCTCTGGTGGTCCAGGTCTCCGTGGCTCTGGTGGTCCAGGCCTTGGTGCCTCTGGTGGTCCGGCTAAGCCTCGGTGCCTCTGGTGGTCCAGCTAGGCTCCGTGCCTCTGGTGGTCCAGCTAATGCTCTGTGCTTCTGGTGGTCCAGCTAAGGCTCCGTGGCTCTGGCGGTCCGGCTGAGGCTCCGTGGCTCTGGTGGTCCAGCTAAGGCTTTGTGCCTCTGATGGCCCAGCTAAGGCTCCATGCCCCTGGTGGTTCAAATCAGTCTCCATGCCTCTGGTGGTCCGGCTCAGCCCCCGTGCCTCTGGTGGTCCAGCTAAGGCTCCGTGCCTCTGGTGGTCCAGCTAATGCTCCGTGGCTCTGGTGGTCCAGCTAAGGCTCCGTGGCTCTGGTAGTCCAGCTAAGGCTCTGTGCCTCTGGTGGTCCAGCCAGCCCTCCATGCCTCTGGTGGTCCAGCCTATGCTCCGTGGCTCTGGTGGTCCAGCTAAGGCTCCGTGCCTCTGGTGGTCCAGCCAGCCCTCCATGCCTCTGGTGGTCCAGCCTATGCTCCGTGCCTCTGGTGGTCGAGCTCAGCTACAGTACTTCTGGTGGTCCAGCTCAACCTCCGTGCTTCTGGTGGTCCGTGCCTCTGGTGGTCCAGCTTATACTCTGTCAGTGGAGCCTGATCAACAGAACGACAAAGTGTGAGCTGGATCACCAGGGGCGTGAAGCATGTACGGGGCCACTGGGGGTGCTGAGCATGTGCAGGACCACCGCGGGCGCGTACCTCTGGGGCCGTGGGCTAAGGGCTTTATCTGCGGAGGGATGATTAATAGTGGGTACACGTGGTCGGCCGGTGCGCTGGGCTCCCGGAGTTCCAGGAGGAGGTTAAGGCCCCGGGTTGGGACTGTGGAGGATGAGGCCGGGTTCTGAAGGCTGGGGCTGGGACAGCTGAGGTTGGCTGGGGTCCTGGATCCTCTGGCTGGGGCTGTGGAGCCAAAGTTTGGAGCCCTGGAGCCTCTGGCTGGGGCTGTGGAAGTCAGCCTGGGGACCTGGAGCCTCTTGTTGGGGTTGTGGAGGTCAGCCTGGGGCCCTGGAGCCTCCAACTGGGGCTGTGGAGGTCAGCCTGGGGCCCTGGCCACGATGAAACAGCCCAACCTCAGCAGCCCAGCCACGATGAAACGAACTCGGGCCACTTTGGCAGGGCAACCCGGCACTCCTGGAGGTCTGGAACCAAGTTGGATTTTTTGACAAAGTGTCACAAAATGAGGGGGGCTCCACGGGCCCGTGAGCCCAAAAGCCAACCTCCGTTGCATGACCTCCAGGAGGGCGGATCACCCCCCGAAGTGACGCGGTGACGATGTACCGTGACTGGGCAGCCGCCTGCCAGCGTCCTTCCTCTCTCTCTGGAAGACACTTGGTCGTAGAACCAGCAGACGGGGCAGTCATTTCTACAATGACAAGTGCCTCTCACCAACAATACCTCCTCCTTCCTCCTCCTCTTACTTTGCTCTAAAGCAGTGGTTCTTAACCTGGGTTCGATCGAACCCCAGGGGTTCGGTGAGTCGGTCTAAAGGGTTCGACGAAGATGGAGGTCAAGACAAAACCACCCAATGTGTCACTAAAAACAACCGACACGATGTGTCAGGTGTTTTGTCGGTAGAAACACCTGATGTGTTGGCAAAAACACCCGACACTGCCATATCACGTACATGAATCACTGTGTACATTTGACAAATCGTGTCAATTCGTGATGACACGCCCCCTTAGCCATCAAGGTACCTCCCACAAGGTTAAGAACCACTGCTCTAAAGGTTACCTACAATACGGTGCTATAGTATTGTACACCTACGTATTTCAATATATTAAATGTTTTATTCTTATTGGTTGTACGGTCACATTATATGTGCTTTTAACAGTTTTCTGGAGATTTTATGATTCCAATATTCAGTGTATTTTTTTTGTTGAAAACCAACGAATAATCAAAAACAACATAACTTCAAATGAAGTAGGCTGAGGTATAACTATGTTTTGTTACATTTTTGTGTTGATTTTATTTCCTGTAATTCCTTCTAGTAAGTCTTTTGGAATACAGTGGTACCTCTACTCACAAAATTAACTGGTTCTGGAAGAAATTTCTTACTACTACTTTGTCAGTAGAGAGCGTTTTCCATGCAAATGCCGTAATCGGTTCCAAGCCCCCCACAATTCAGATGTTTAATAAAGCATTTATAAATGTATTTATGAATTTATAAATGCATCAAAACATGTAACAAATACATGTTACAATTAGATTAATTACATAATAAATGAGAGTTGTGCGTAACGTAAAAAACAAAGAATAAAGAATAAAATGATGGTCATTAACCTTTTAACTGCTGTCCTCATTGTTCTTTACCCTCTTTGGTTCATGCGCTCCTGCCTCACCATGAACAACAGAGTGAATTCCAGTCCTCCTTCTGAACTTCTCCAACCACCCACGCCATGACTTAAACTCCTGGCCGACGTTCCCTCACCTGAATACTCCTTCAGGAAGTAATTAAACATGAGTTGCCTTTTCGCAAATTATGGCCTAATTCATTGTGTCATCAGCCATCTCTTTCTCCTTTATCCACACGAGTAACAACCTCTCCATCTCATTGTTCACTGCCGACCTCCTCTTCCTTTTGATTTAATGACGTGAAAATTCCAAATTCCCTGATGAGATCAACCAAACGCATCCCTTTTTCATGCTTTTCTATGATCTCTTGCTTTGTTTGTACGAACAAAAAAACTCTTTTCTTCTTCTTTTCTTTTCCTCCTCATCACTTTCTTGGGGTCCATAGTGAATACTCTAAAAGTTAATATATTTACGTAAAACTATCAGAACACCTCATGGGTCGAGGGCCGAATGATGACGCTGCATAGACACCTATCTAGTTACACACATAGACACATACAGTAGAGGTCCCTCTTAGCCAATGGGATGCCAGGAAGATGCTAGGTAATAGCCAATGACAGAGCAGCTATAAGAATGTTGCGTTCAGGAACCTTTGGGAGCTGCGAGTAGCAGCCCAACTGTATTTTTACCTGTCGTATCCTGAAATGTTTTCGTAACAAAAGGCAGTATTTTCCTGTTGAGGCGTTTTGTAACCTGAAAATTTCGTATGAAGAAACCTTTATAAGTAGAGGTACCACTGTACTACTTTTGTATTCAGAGCAGTAATGGGATTACAATGACCGATTTCAGATTGAAATTTAATAAATACCTTATGAACTGAATTGTTCATACATACAAACAACCTCTTGGGACCAACTGTTTGTAGGTTGAGGACTACCTGTATTTATTATTATTGCTATGATTTTAGATTTTTTTAAGCACAGAAAAATATATTATTGAAACTTGACTGGAATTGAGACAGTTCAACTACCATTATACACACACACACACACACACACACACACGTATCACGATAGATACATTTGTAAGCACATCTGTTATATTTGTCTGGATATATTTCCAAAGGCATTGGGAAAGTACAAAGCAAAATTAACAAAAAAAAATATTCTTACATGCTTGCTTATGTAAAAATTAGTAGTGAAATGGTGATTATATGAATACAGGATAATATATATATATATATATATACACACACACACAGTGCGCCCTCTCGCGATCACGCATCAACGCTCGTGACTTCACCTCATCACGGATTTTTGGTCGGCAGTCACGTGACACCGTACGTGCATTCTATTGGCTGACGGCATCCAGAAGTGCGCTACGTTCCGTGGGTCTCGGACTTTCGTGAGACACAAAAGTGCTTTAAACAGTCTGTCAGATTGTGTGAAAAGGTAATACAGATAGAAGGTGGTTTAATATTAGTGTCTTCTTCTCGAGTCACTACGTATCATCAAATGATTCCAGTCCATTGTTGGATGCATTGTCTGGCACTCGGGGTTAGATCAGCTAGGTCCTCTTGGGTGCAAGAAGTCGGAAGGAGTGGGTAGACAAGAAGATGCTGCATGGTCACCACAGACAAGAGATGTCGCCATTCTCATTAAACCCCCACTTTGTCCCGTTTGTTTTGCATCGGCCAACAGCAGTTCTCAGGCGGTTACGGCAGGACAAGAATGGCCATGCTTCACTGGTGCCAGATGGATGAGATTCGTATGGTCTGGTAGAAGACCCTGTGTGTGGGGCTTGGGTAAGGTGTTCTGTCCACAGAGTGACATGCTGCTTGTCCGGATTTCTGTCCAGACCCTCTACAGAGTGCAGGAAGCTTTGCCTTGATTTTACCCTTTTTGCTGTTGGCTCATGATTATAGAGTTGGTGGCGGGTGTCAGTTTCTTGTTTCAGCTTTTCTTTCTGGGATGCAACTGTTCTCTGAATGCTTGGTGGAGCAATCCTGCTCAGTAGGTATAGGTCATCAACCTTTGTAGGCTTCAAGCAGCCAGTGACAGCACGGCAAGCCGAGTTTAGCACAGTATCAACCCTAGTGGCATGGGCTGTTGTACGTCTTGCTTTGGCATCACCACCCCACTTTGTGTTGGTAAGCTTCCTGAGAATGCTATGGGAAGGGTTCATATACGTTTAAATTACCATAAATAATTAGATAAATAGTTCGCAATCTCGATCGCGGATTCCGTAATCGCATGAGGTTCTTGGAACACATTAACAGCAAAGAATGAGGGCGCACTGTATATCATTGCTATAGAACTCAGATGTCTCTGGATCATTTTTTGTTCATCAAATTTTTCTTGGTGTTTTTCTCTGGTTTAAACAACATGATGAAACACTTTGGAGCATATATACAGAATATCAGTCCAAAACTGGAGGCCAGAATGGCAAATATCTCTACAGCCACAGTAAATTTCCCAGGAGAGCTGACATACGCTGGGATAAAGGTGATCCAGACTGCACAGAATATCAACATGCTGAAGGTGATGAGCTTGGCTTCATTAAAACTATCAGGCAGTTTCCGAGCTAGAATAGCAAGCACTAAGCAAAAGACAGCGAGTAGCCCAATGTACCCGAGTACACCCCAGAACCCAACGGCTGAGCCCAAAGCACATTCCAGAATGATTCTTTTCTTATATACAGTTAAGTTCTTGATTGGAAAGGGTGGACTAACAACCAACCAAATGGTACATATTAGTACCTGTATAAATGTTATGCAGGCTACAGTTATTCTTTGCTGCAGCGGACCAAACCATTTCATGACATTCCTGCCTGGGAGGGTGGCCTTGAAGGCCATTAACACTACAATTGTTTTGCCTAAAATACAAGACATGCAGAGGACAAAGGTGATTGCAAAGGCTGTGTGTCGCAGCATGCAGGACCAGTCAGAGGGTGCTCCAATGAAAGTTAATGAACTCAGGAAACACAGAGTCAGAGAGAAGAGCAGCAGGAAGCTCAGCTCAGAGTTGTTGGCCTTGACAATCGGGGATGTTCTATGTTGATAGAACAGAACTGCAGTCATGATGGTGAGACAGGCACCACCAACTGAGAACGCTGCCAGAATGATTCCTAGGACCTCATCATAGGAAAGAAATTCAACAGGCTTGGGTAGACAAGTGTTGCTCTCTGCATTAGGCCAGAATTCATGAAGGCAAGGGGTACAATCAAGAGAATCTAAAAAACCAGACAAAACAAGAAATTACAAATGAAAATTAGTAGTCATATATGTCATGTAGTATTTATGAAGTAGAAACTAAATCACCTGTAGAATTGCTAATCTCTCCATCAGGACATCGCACACAATCATAGCAGCAGATGGGTTTTCCTTTTTGAAGCACTTTACGGGTTCCTGGGTGACATCTGTCACTACACACTGACTTCGGAACCTGATACATGAATGCAAAGTCAAGAAGATTGAATATTTTATTACAATCAATTATTATTTAACAAAAAATAAAAATTGCAATTATAAACTGTCAAAATTTATCTTGAAATAATCTTGTATCCTTGTAATATTTCTAATTCTTTGTACTGGTTATAAATGTCTACAGTATTTGAAAATAATGCAACGTATCTGCAGAGAGACCAAACCAATAGATTTTTCTATTCATAAACATATCTTACAAAATAAGATGAAAATAAAATGTGCTTAAGGACAAGGAGTTTCAGATATTATCTGTTCCGTTACAAAGGTTTTGCTGCTGCTCTTTAAAAAGGTACACAACAGGTAATCAAAGGAGCTTTTCATGCTGAAATTATGGTGATTGTTAGGGGTGTTAGGTCAAGAAACCCACTTGATTTATTGACATCAACCTGGTGATTTTTTAAAATTTCATTTTAACAATGAAAATATTTACAATAACATTTAGAATGGTTCTCATTACAGTCAGTATAAATTTTTTAACAGTGGAAAATTACATCTTTGAGACCTTCAAAACATCTGTTTGAATATGCCTAAAACTCCTTACTTTTGTGACACCCTCCATGAACACGAGGTTCGTATTAATTTGGAACTCCTGACCCGCTGGCAATGACCCATCATAATGTCCCACTGTCACAATCTCAATGCTGCCCCTGTGACTTTTCTGCCAATTGACCAGCTCATACTTGGCCACGGGATCCCCATTTGCATCAAATGACACGTCGTAACCGTTTAGGTTAAACTTCACTTTCTTCAACTGATTAAGGACCTATGAGGAGAAGTTCAGTATTACAAATTGAATTAAATGTATGTATGATATAAATCATAGTTCTAAAATTGGAAAGTGTTTTTCTTCTTTTTTTTATAGTTTTAACAAACCTCCTCTAATGATAACTTGCTGTATTTGTCGCAGTGAGTTGAGGAATTTGTGTCCGGGCACAATGTGTTATGAAGGGCATGTGCTAATGCATAAACTGCCTTATAGACCATGTTAGTGATTCGAAGTTGAGATGTGTCGGTGTATGGGTTCTGGAGAGTCTGCATGTCTTCAGTTCCATCACACATTCTCTCACCTGTGGCAGTAACTGGACAGAACGTTTTTAGCTCTACATTAAACCATATATTATATATCATAATATAAATAACAACAAAAGAAGGTGAAATATTTTACCAGACATAATTTCATACAAAACCAAATCCACAAATGAATCCAAAGAAAAGTGGGCTTTACTTCTTAATTATGGTGGACTTTTTACAACAGAAACAGCTCTCTCACATGTTCCCAGCCTGCAGTTGAATACAACCTCCCAGAACTCAGTGAGCACTGGGGAAGAGGCCACTTTAGTGGCAGAGAGATCCAGCAGGAAGTCTCTCAATCCAGGGATGACTGATTGCTCAATGCCAAATCCAATAGCTCCAGCACAGAATCTGTACTTCAGCATGTCTCGGTTGGTGACCCAATCCTCGGTTCCTACCCATTGGCGGGGTGGAGAAGCCTCACGTGACAGCTCCTCCAGAAGGAGTCTCAGTTCAGGAGACGCAATAAATGCCACAATAACGTGAGCTGTTGATCTGTGGAAGACATTCACATGCATTAGAACAAGTGACAGGCGTCAACGGTGTCATTTGTTTAAATTCATGAGTCTGTATCAGCAGAGGTTGAGAGTCAGTGGTTGTTGGCTTTTTTGTGGCTACACAATCTCATTGTACTACGTATAGTGACGATAAAGGCTTTCTATTCTATTCTAATGCGCTGGCAACGTGTGTGGAGTTTACCCGGCCTCTCGCCCGTAGTCAGCTGGGATAGGCTCCAGCAACCACAGTGACCCAAAAAGTTGGAGAAGCAGATGTAGACAAGACAATTGTGGTCAGCTAAATCTAAAAATGCATGCACGGATGTATAGAAGGATGAATGGATGGATGGATGGATGGATGTGTGGATGGAATTGATTGAGTGCATTTTGTAAGGTTTGTGCAGATACAACCACTGTCACACTTTGACACAATCTGTGATATGGACACCTCCGGATAACATCAGCTACTCTCTGGATCTTGCTGCGTGGGTTTGTCCGATGGAAAGACACAGAGTATTCCACACAGATTCCCTCCTTCTGTGCCGTGAGCAGGAAAGATGCCATACCATTGTTGCCATAGTCTGAATCTGATCGGACTGCACCTATCCAAGTCCAGCCAAAATGTTTTACAAGCTTGGCCAGTGCATCAGCCTGGAACTGGTCACTTGGTACAGTTCTGAAGAAATTAGGGTACTGCATCTTATCAGACAGACATGCACAAGTGGAAAAATAACTCACCTAAGTGAAAACATAAATGTGATTATTGAACATGGCAGGCACATGAATCAGTATTCATTTCTATTAAAGACAGTTTGTCAGAAATTCAAATGCTTACTTGAGGAATGTTGAAGGTCCCTATAATGCGTGACATGCTCATAGATTGTGTAGATCCAGATACGCCCACAACTCCCACCACCATACCAGACTGAGAGCAGTTATCACCAGTGTGAAATGCCTGATCCAGGCTATTTGAAAGCTGAAATGCCACATGCACTGTTACTGGCACAGAGGTGCAGGAGTCATGGATCTGATAACCCAGTTTGACACCGGGCAGGAGCTCAGTGCTGTTGTTAATCTCCTCAATGGCAAAGATCATAGCCTGTGAGAAGCGCAGTTGACGGTAGTCAATGCTGGAGACAGAAACTCAATTGTCAAACATGCATACGACGATGATGATGATGCACTAATATTTAAGCAGGTAACATAAAGAGATTTGCAATTTAATATCATGGGTGATAACAGACATTAATCTTGTAACTAAGGCAGCAACAGTTAATGACAAGCAAATGTCACACAAATAAAAGCATTTCAGTAACACACTCTGATACTCTCTCAACAATCACTTCTCCTGACAGACCTCCCTGTGCATCTCAGTGGCTCAGGTACAGTGGTGTAGTTATATCTCAAGGTGTGTTTGTAGAGGTGTATAGAGAAAACACCCCCAATAACGAAGTCTCCATCCATAGAGAATGCGGGCAGGCGAGCTGCACCTTGGGGTTTACATGTTACAGTTGAGGCCTGATTGTTCATTCCTTTAACAATACCTCCTGTAAATCTAGCCTTTTGTTTGAGACCATCTCCATAATACAGATCAAACATGAGCAAACCAACAATTAGAAATGAGATCTCCATCTCTCAGTTGTCTACATTTGTGTTTTCATGACTTATATACGTTTTAAGACAACTACTCATCTTCCTGTATATTAAAGAGGGAACGCCCATTGGACTTTGATGATCATTTGTTAAGGCCTTGAGAATTGTGCCCTTCACATACAAATGATACACACATTAGTGGGTTGTTAATGTGATTCAGTCCAATATGATGACATTAACAATTATTGTGATTTTACTGCATTTGAGATTCTATTAAAATACTACAGTTTCAGTCTTTTGTAAAAAATATCAATACAAAAAAGTGAATAAGTCAATTTTGTCATAATTTACTTCACACTTCATTTGTTAATTTACATGTCAGTGTCACGTGGAGAAAATCCTCTTCATTTTATAGATAGGTCGAGCTCAGCCTTGGTGCCTCTGGTGGTCCAGCTCATACTTTGTCAGCGGAGCCTGATCAACAGAACAACGAAGTCACGAATCATGTGCAGGACCACTGAGGACGCGAACCTCTGGGGGCGCGGGCTAAGGCCTCATCCATGGAGGGGTGCTTCATAGTGGGTACACATGCTCGGCCGGTGCGCTGGGCTCTTGGAGCTCCAGGCAGAGGTTAGGGCCACGGGCGGGGACTTTGGAGGATGAGGCCAGGGTGTGGAGACTGCGGCTGGGACTGCTGAGGTTGGCTGGGGTGCATGATCCTCTGGCTGGTGTTGTGGAGCCTAAGTCTATGGCCCTAGATCCTCCAGCTGGGGCTGTGGACGTCAGCTTGGGGCCCTGGAGCCTCTGGCTGGGGCTGTGAAGGTCAGCCCAGGGCCCTGGAGCATCTTGCTGGGGTTGTGGTGGTCAGCCTGGGGCCCTGGAGCCTCTTGGTGGGGTTGTGGTGGTCAGCCTCGGGCCCTGGAGTCTCTGGCTGGGGCTGCGGAGTCTAAGGCAACGCAACTTTTTTGTTGCATTTACGCCTTCTGTCCACACGACAACACAGATATCTGGAACGAAATCGCAACTTTTTGAAAACGCTGGCCAAGTTAGAATTTTCTGAAAATGCCGGGTCTGCGTTATTGTGTGGACGCTATATCTGCAACTTTTTCTACCCGGGGGGCATGTCCCTGCGCCGAAAACCGCTGTGACGTTATGCATGTGACCCGTGTCTACATGTACAAACTGAGCTAAAACCGGCTATTTTGTGATGTATAACAGCTCCACGTCAAAGATGGAGCCTCTGGCTGGGGCTGTGGAGGTCAGCCTGGGGACCTGGAGCCTCTTGCTGGGGTGTGGAGGTCATCCCAATGCCCTGGAGCCTCCAGGCTTACTCTCTGCTTGAATTTGTGACTTTATTTCATCTTTTGTCATGAAAATCACGTTAAAATCATGTACAACACACGCACGCTTAGTTTTTTCTCTTCAACACAAGTCCAATTCTCATTTTTCACACATATTAGTGTAATTATTTCATCTCACCAAGCGCAGAGGAGCCGAACCGACATCCTCACCATACATTTCAGAATAAAAACCTGCTATTTTGATCAAAAATGAGGAAAAAAGTGTTAAATAGAGCTGTAAGGGGCGTTGGGGGCATGGCCAGGAAGGGCATAACCCAAACTGGGCCAACTTGGCGACCCGCCATCCTGGAGGTCCAGAACCAAAGTTGTTTTTCAGGCCCCCCACTTCAGCGGCTTCACCCCGATCACGAGGTCATAGAACCAGCAGACAGGGCCGTCCGGGCTTCCCTCGTGGCCGTAGTAACGCCCCCTTTGCTTCAGTTTTTGGCGCCCAACGTGGTGAGAGGGGGAGACGAAGTATCATCAACTCCGTGAAGACAGCAGCCGGCAACAGCAACGACAACCTAGGACGATCTAGTCCAAAACATTGTTCTTCATCTCCCAGTGGCCACAATTAATAAAGGTAAGCAGAAAACCTGTTGTAATAACCAAATTTCTGCAATTGAACTGACTAAATTAAAGGAGATGAGTGACAATGTTATAAGTAGACTTCAATGAACATGTTGGTGCAGGAAACAGAGGTGATGAGGAGGTGATGGGCAGGTTTGGTATCCAGGAGAGGAACGCAGAAGGACAGATGGTTGTTGACTTTGCAAAAAGGATGGAAATGGCTGTAGTGAATACTTTCTTCCAGAAGAGGCAGGAACATAGGGTGACCTATAAGAGTGGTGGTAGGAGCACACAGGTAGACTACATCTTGTGTAGACGATGTAACCTGAAGGAGATCAGTGACTGTAAAGTAGTGGTAGGCGAGAGTGTAGCCAAACAGCATAGGATGGTGGTGTGTAGGATGACTCTGGTGGTGAGGAAGATGAAGAGGACAAAGGCAGAGCAGAGGACGAAATGGTGGAAGATAAAAAAGGAAGGGTATTGCATGACCTTTAGGAAGGAGTTAAGACAGGCTCTGGGTGGTCAGGAGGTGCTTCCAGATGACTGGACAACTACAGCTAATGTGATCAGGGAGACAGGTAGGAGAGTATTTGGTGTGTCATCTGGAAGGAAAGTAGATAAGGAGACTTGGTGGTGGAATGAGGAGGTACAGGAGTGTATACAGAGAAAGAGGTTAGTTGTATGCTAGGTTGGACAGTAAGGAGGGAGAGACTGATCTATACAGACTGGCAAGACAGAGAGACAGATGGGAAGGACGTGCAGCAGGTTAGGGTGATTAAGGATAGGGATGGAAGTCTATTGACAGGTGCCAGTAGTGTGATGGGAAGATGGAAAGAGTACTTTGAAGAGTTGATGAACGTGGAAAATGAGAGAGAACAAAGACTAGAAGAGGTGACTGTTGTGGACCAGGATGTAGCAAAGATTAGTCAGGATGAAGTGAGGAGGGCACTGAAGGGGATGAAGAGTGCAAAGGCAGTCAGTCCTGATGATATACCTGTAGAGGTTTGGAAGTGTCTAGGAGAGGTGGCAGTAGAGTTTCTGACTGGGTTGTTCAACAGGATCTTAGATAGTGAGAAGATGCCTGAGGAATGGAGGAGAAGTGTGCTGGTGCCCATTTTTCAGAACAAGGGAGATGTGCAGAGTTGTGGCAACTACAGAGGAATAAAGCTGATGAGCCATACAATGAAGTTATGGGAAAGAGTAGTGGAAGCTAGACTAAGGGCAGAAGTGAACATTTGTGAGCAGCAGTATGGTTTCATGCCAAAAAAGAGTACTACAGATGCAGTATTTGCTTTGAGTATTTGCTTTGAGGAAAAGTACAGAGAAGGCCAGAGGGAGCTGCATTGTGTTTTTGTAGATCTGGAGAAAGCTTATGACAGGGTGCCCAGAGAGGAACTGTGGTATTGTATGAGGAAGTCTGGAGTGGCAGAGAAGTATGTTAGAGCGGTGCAGGACATGTATGAGGACTGTAAGACAGTGGTGAGGTGTGCTGTAGGTGTGACAGAGGAGTTCAAGGTGGAGGTGGGACTGCATCAGGGATCAGCTCTGAGCCCCTTCTTGTTGCTATGGTGATGGACAGGCTGACAGACGAGGTTAGACAGGAATCTCCATGGACTATGATGTTTGCAGATGACATTGTGATCTGCAGTAGAGGTAGATCTTACACCCGAGCCCAAGTTCTGATCTGGGCTCAAAAAGTCAAAAATTACATTCTGGTCGAGTCGGACTGGATTTTTTTTGGACTCGGACTCAGGCTTAAGATCTTAAGATCCAAGCCCGATCCGGCCCGAAGTTTTTTAATAAATATATATTTATATATTATTCTCAAACGAACTATGGATATTAAAGTAAGGAATATCCTCATAAAATATATAATTTAAATAAAAAATAGAAGGCGCTGTATGAGAAACATCCATCAGTAATACCTGCTCAGTTCCCTCCGTGCGTCAGCTGTACTTTCTCCTGCCAGTTTACCTTTCCGATCGCATATGCACTGAAAGTAGAGGTAAGATCTTAAGCCCGAATCCAAGCCTGAAATTCGGGCCGGGTCAGGCTCAAAATGTCAATAATTACGTTCGGGTCGGGTCGGGTCGGGCTTTAATACCGTCGGGCTCGGTTCGGGTCGGGCTGGATTTTTTAGGCCTGATCTTATGTCTAATCTGCAATGAGAGCAGCGAAGAGGTGGAGGAGAAGCTAGAGAGGTGGAGGTTTGTCCTGGAAAGGAGAGGGATGAAGGTTAGCCGCAGTAAGACAGAGTACATGTGTGTGAATGAGAGGGACCCAAGTGGAAGAGTGAGGTTACAGGGAGAAGAGATCAAGAAGCTGGAGGATTTTAAGTACTTAGGGTCAACAGTCCAGAGCAATGGAGAGTGTGGAAAAGAGGTGAAGAAACGTGTCCAGGCAGGATGGAACGGGTGGAGGAAAGTGTCAGGTGTGATGTGTGATAGAAGAGTTTCAGCTAAAATGAAAGGAAAGGTGTACAAAACTGTGGTGAGACCAGCGATGTTGTTTGGTCTAGAGACAGTGTCACTGAGGAAAAGACAGGAGACAGAGCTGGAGGTAGCAGAGATGAAGATGCTGAGGTTCTCTCTGGGAGTGACCAGGAAGGATAGGATCAGGAATGAGTACATCAGAGGGACAGCACATGTTAGAGGTTTTGGAGATAAAGTCAGAGAGGCCAGACTGAGATGGTTTGGACATGTCCAGAGGAGAGATAGTGAATATATTGGTAGAAGGATGCTGAGTTTTGAACTGCCAGGCAGGAGGCCTAGAGGAAGACCAAAGAGGAGGTTTATGGATGTAGTGAAAGAGGACATGAAGGTAGTTGGTGTGAGAGAAGAGGATGCAAAGGACAGGGTCAGATGGAGGCAATTGATTTCTGTGGCGACCCCTGAAGGGAAAGCTGAAAGGAAAAGAAGAAGAGTAATAATGTTATAAGATTGGTTCAGTGAGATACAAAGAAGTGTAGGTTGGAGTCCTTCTGGTAAACTACCATGTGGGGTTGGAGTCCCTCCGACGGCGATTCGGTGAACATGATAAAGTGTGTAATTGAATATCGTATTGATTAAGATTACCACAGATGAAACAGATGGGAATGCAGCCCAAAGCGGATGGTAAATGCCATCTGAGGCTACTGGCACGATACCGGTAGTCGACAAGTACCGTGAGGGAAAGTTGAAAAGAACTTTGAACGGAGAGCTCAGGAGTGCGTGAAACCGTTGAGAGGTAGACAGATGGAGTCCGCCCGGGGGATTCAACTCGGTGGGTCAGGGCCGGCTGCTCGGTGCAGGAGGATACCCTCGTTGGGACCTCTCGCTGGGTCTGTTGGTCGGCCCACACTGGCCGCATTTCCTCTATTGGCGGTGCGCCACAACCGGCTCCGGGTCGGCCTGGAAGGGACTGGAGGCACCTCCATCTCCCCCACCTCGCCACTTCCTCTAGTCTGGCACTGTGAAGAGATGTGAGAGATGTATAATAAGTGGGAGGCCTCAGCCACTGGTGAAATACCACTACTCATCATTTTTTCACTTACGCAGTGAGGCGGGTAGGTGAGCCCCGAGCCGGCTCTCTCGTCTGACATCACCTGCCCCGGGGCCAGTGGCAGGTGAGGAGTTTGACTGGGGCGGTACACCTCCCATAGAGCAGAAGGGTAAAAGCTCGCTTGATCTTAATTTTCAGGATGAATACAAACCGTGAAAGCGGGGCCTCACAATCCTTCTTACTTTTTGGGTTTTAAGCTGGAGGTGCCAGAAAAGTTGCTGTGGTGGGGTTTCATTTTTCTTAGGACAGGAGACAGTCTATAAATACAAGATTTACCATGCATAGGTTGAGTACCAGTACAATAATATCATCGATGATATACAGTAGATGTAACCAAATATCAATTTGCCCTTCCTTCAATGGTAGACAAATGAGGAGATCAGATTCAAAAGGTACTAGACAGGAATTTATTGAGGGTCTGGCAGTAGTGTGCTACCTAAAGTCCAAAAAGAAAATTAAATAAAACTTTTATGGACTGGAGCGTTATATGAAAATAAACTTTGAATAACGTAGAAAAAAATGTATTAAAATAAAATAATAAAATAAATTCTCTTTAACCAGTGTTTTGCAGGATTTATCAGAACGAATCAGTCCCTCTTATTCTCTGATAAAGAACGGTTACTCCCTTCCACAAATTGTGACGATCCACTCTTTATCCAGGAAAGGAAAACAAAAAAATATTTGGGTACCCAACGGAAAAAGAATATTATGGAGCTCTATAGAGAAGGAAAATTATTTTCTGGTACTCAGGTTGTCTCCCAGCGGAGCTGGGTGATGGCTGGCGGCAGGTCCCGGCACACAGCAAGCCTCTAGCCGGCTCCGGTCCACTCACGCTGGTTTCCTCTAACTTCTCGGTTGAAGAACGTCCTCCAGCAGAAACACAAGCAGCAACAAAAAAAACAAGAATCAAACTTTGAGTCAACAGAATTTTGTGGTTTCATGTCCGGATAGAGATGAGGTCGCTACCATGGAGACGTTGACTCTTTTCAGCCTCTCTCTCTCTCTGTTAATCAATTGAGAACCTGCTATTTTCACCCGCTTTTAGGTCATCTGTTCCACAGCCGTAAAGCAGAGCGTTACTGTCGTGATTCTTAAAGAGACAGTGTACCTGTCAACGCTGCACAACAGGCTGGCCAAATAACCCCTGGGTTACATCCTCCCCCCTTAAAACCTGACATCCTCGGCAGTCTGTCTCTCCAGGGAATTCAGTAAACTTGCAACCTGCTCCTGCAAAGTCATTAAAAAGCCATAAATAAGTGTTTGACATGCTGATAGCTAACACTGAACTGCCTACAGGTAAACCTGGAATCGAGCTGGTAGTCACAGAGGTAACCTGGGGGAGCTCGCCTCCTCTTTGGCCTACTCTGTGTTCGGGATGGAGAGTTCTCAGGTTCTGACAACCCGGAGCGATCTGAAACTAAACTCAGGGGCATCAGGATTCAGGGAGCTTTGCGACTGAGGTCCACTTTGTGTCTCCAATGTATCATTCTCATGAACTTGAACTGATATATGGTCAGCTCTTCTGTCCTCTCCTGCCTCTACACCACTGGTATCTGAGGATTCCTGGACTTCTTGCTCCTTAACAGCTGCTCCAGAGACCTGGCTAGTCACCACCTCAGGCACACTGTCACTCTGTACACCCAAATTTGTAGGCAGAAATCCACAAGGAAGCAACATGTCATGATGCAGGACTCTGTCCTTGCCTCCTCCATCCTCAGGCCTTATCACATAAACTGGTATGTTCACATCAGGCTGTCTGATGACAATACGAACCACAGATTCCCACCGATCAGAAATTTTGTGTTTCTTTCTCAGGCTCAAGTTTCTTATCAGAACCCTGTCCCCAACTTCAAGAGGCAGAGCAGTCACTTTGGCATCCCACTGTCTTGTTTAGTAACTGTCTTTTTTCTGCATTACTAGAAGCTTGCTGATTTGCGTATTTGAGTCCCTTTTTGAGCTCACGCACATAGTGTGAATGTGTTGTAGGATTGTGGCCTTGAGGGTTAATGCCGAAACAGAGGTCGATAGGAAGGCGAGGCTGTCTTCCAGAAACGGAGCTTCTCCAGTCGAGTCATTTTCTGTACAGTTGTAGGCATGCACCAGAGGCCGGACATACAATATTTCCTCCACTCATCCTTTTCCTTGTCTTCCAGAGTTCCCAAGAGGTCTAGCAGAGTTCTGTTAAATCTTTCTACAGGGTTACCTCTCGGGTGGTATGACGTTGTGTGGGATTTAACCCCAGAAAGTTTACACAACTCTTTCACCAGTTCAGACTCAAAACATGCACCTTGATCACTGTGAATCCTGCAAGGACAGCCATAATGACAGATGAAATTTTCCCACAGGACCATAGCGACAGTCTTTGCCGTTGGATCTCTTGTTGGGTATGCTTGAGCATATTTTGTGAATGGTCAGGTATGACCAGTATGTTTCGGGTGTCTCTGGAGTCTGGTTCTAGGGACAGAAAATCAATGCAAATTAGTTCAAGGGGGCCACTAACTTGGATATTGACTAGTTCGGCTGCCTGTTGTGCTCTGGACTTTCTTCTCACACACCTCTCACAGGTTTTGCAATTTTCCTCAATATACTGAGCCATCTTTGGCCAGAAAAATCTAGCTCTAGCTAGTTCCAAGGTCCTCCCGATACCCATGTGCCCCATCTCATCGTGAACACCTTGGAAAGCTCGCTCTCCAAGACAGCTGGGCATGACCAGTTGAAGGAAAGCTTCACCTCTCTGACTGAAAATCTTGCAGTATAGCACGTCATCCACAAGGACTAGTTTTGAACGCTCTCGGAGGAATAACACCACCTGTGGCTGTTTGAACCGCTTGTCTATGGTGTCACTGTCTATATCATAGGTTAAGATTTCTTTGACACGGGCCAAATTTTCATCCTCTCTCTGTAACTGCTACCAATCACATGTAGACATTCCTGGGAGTGTTGGCTGACCTGGCCATTGGGGTGGCTCATCCAGGTTGTCAGGGACAGCACTTTCACTGCATAAGAGAGTTTCAATGGCAGGTATCTCACAGTTATACTCTGTACTTTCATCTGAGACTGCAAGGACTTTGACACCATGACGCATACACAGAGTGCCCATTGCCTCTTCTCCAAAGACATGTAACTCCTCAAGAGACAGACTGGCACTTCCGATGGGACTGGATATCTTTTTGTCCAACTCCAATGACTCCTCATCCTCATGTGGGTCTTCCTGAGGACGTCTTGACAAACCATCTGCGTCCACATTGAGCTGGCCAGATTTATAATGGATATCAAAGTTGTAGACTGATAGGGCAGTGAGCCACCTGTGGCTTGTGGCATCCAGCTTGGCACTTGTAAGCACATAGGTTAGAGCAGGGGTCACCAATATGGTGCCCAAGGGCACCAGGTCGCCTTCAAGGACCACATAAGTTGCCCTCAGGCTGTTCTAAAAATAGAACAACTTACGTCACTACTCACTAAAACTTAAATTTTATTTTGTTCTATTGCTCTTCTTTTTAAATCACACGTGACTAAACCAGTGCTAGTGGATAGTAAGCTTGCGGGCGCAGCGCAGATTGACGCTGAATGTAGTTTCTGACCCCAAAACAGCAGAAAAAAGAAAGAAATCTAATCACTTTTACATGGGAGGAGGAATTATTTTCTAAACTGTGAAAGAAACCTGCGTGTGTTTTATTTGTGGGGCGATTGTCAAAGCGGCACAATGTGGAGAGACACTTCACTACGTGTCATGAAAGCTACCATTCGAACTAACTACCCACCGGGAAGGGCAATAGGGCAGAAAAAGCTGGTGAGTTAAAGGCAGCTTTAGGTAAGCAACAGTCTGTTTTCACAAAGCCGGTGGAAAAATCCCCGAATGCAACTGAAACTTCGTTTAGAGCTGCACATTTTTTGATAAAGAACAATAAACCTTTTTTGGATGGTGAGGTTTTCAAAGAAGCTGTAATGCTTGTAGCTAACACGTTAGTCAGACATGAGAAACACGGTCCTGATGTCATCTCCACATCTCTGATGTCCAGCTTGGAAGTACGAAGACTAGACGAGTGACCCCTTTGTGAATGTAACAGAGCAGCTGGACCGGCGGGATCTCGCTGCCTGCAGGAGGTTTAGTGTCCAGTGTCACCAGTGGGTAGACAGCGACAGCACAGCTGATATTTATCCCAATGGTGTTTGATGACTTTTCTACAAAAACAACTGCTGACACTTCTGCCACTGAAGACAACAAGGCGGGGAGTTTACAAAGACACCGCAGTCCAAACTTCATGGTGGAGGAAAAGGTGCCAGAACAGAAGTTAACATCGGTAAAAACAGATGGGGCACCGTTGACGGGCCAGCATGTGAGCTTTATTGCACAATGCAAAAATGATCCAGACTCCACCAAATTTCTGCACCACCATTGCAAACGGTTTGTGCGAAAGTGACCGGCTTTGATCACGTGATGACTCCGGTCGTGAAGATCATTAACAGATTCTCCAGAGCTAAGCAACACAGAATGTTTCAGATACTACTAGAGGAGCTGTCCACTGAATATGGTGACCTGGTGACATTTACAGAATTCACTGAGAATTGCAGTGTCGAATTATTCACAAGATTATAATGCACTGGTGAGCAGCATGCAGTGCCAGGCCTCCAGGCTTCATGGTAAATGAGCTGACCAATCACAGAAACAATTTTTTTCATTGTTTAAATTGCAGCAATATTCATCAAAAATACTGCACAAAACGTTAAATGTTTTGAAAGAATGTATTCTTGTTCAGACAAAAAAAAATTTTTCTGTCTTAAAATTGATAAAAGTGATCATTTGCATTAAAAAATACAGCAGGTGTTCCCGACTTTCAAATGTTAAACAAATAAACAAAGTGTTTAAGCAAATAAACAAAGTGTTTCATGTTTAAACATGTTTTTCTGATTGTTCTGATTGTAAATTACTAATATTTGTGGAAAATAATTATTGATATGTGGACAATAACTTTACATAGTTTTAGAACAACTACTGCTGTTTTAATATCAGTATTATAATGTTAGTTATCCATGTAGTTTTGTTATTTAGGAGGTTTGTAGCAAACTGATCCTGTGTAGCCCTTCATACTACTTGATGGCCATGAAGTAGCCCTCAGCCTCAAAATGGTTGGTGACCGCTGGGTTAGAGGGTTGTTATCAGTCAACACCTTAAAAGTTGCTCCGTACAGATAGTCATTAAATTTCTCACTTACTGCCCATTTAAGGGCAGGAAACTAACTTATGGGGAGGGTAGTTTTTCTCGCTTTTAGAGAGTCCACGGCTAGCGTAAGCCACCACTCGAGGCTGACCCTCATGGACCTGGTATAAAACTGCGCCTAACCCTGTGGTGCTGGCTTCGGTATGTACCCAATAAGCCAATCGCCAGTCTGCAAAGCCAAGTACTGGAGCTGACGTCAGTTTTGAAATGATAAGGTCAAATGCTTCCTGGCAGCTACTACTCAACACGTCTGTGAGAGGAGGGGACTTGGTTCTTTTCCAGTGGCTCCGACTTTTGTGTCTCAGAGCGAACTCTCCTTTTAAGAGGTCATTGAGGGGCCTGACAATCTTGGAATAATCACGGACAAATCTCCGGTAATATCCAGTGAAACCCAGAAATGATCTGAGTTCTCTCACTGTCTGAGGGCGTGGCCACTCCCTGAGGGCTGCCACCTTATCAGGATCTGGCTGAATTCCCAGAGCAGATATCACATGTCCGAGATATTTTACTTCTGTCTGGAAAAATTTGCATTTACTTGGGGATAATTTCAACCCGAAGTCTGCGAGGCGTTTCAATACTTTCATCAGCCTTTCTTCGTGTTGCTCTAGCGAGTCTGAAAAGACTATTAGATCATCAAGGAAAGCAACAACTTCATGAAGAGTTAGTCCAGCCATTACCTTCTCCATTGTTCGTTGGAAAGTTGCAGGTGAATTGGTCAGGCCCTGGGGCATTCACGGGAACAGCCACATACCAAAAGGGGTCGTGAATGCTGTTTTAGGGTGATCAGATGGTTCTAACCCCAGCTAATAATACCCACTTTTAAGGTCGAGCACAGTGAACCATTTTGAACCTGAGAGCAATGTGAATGTCTCCTCAATACGAGGTAAAGGATATGCATCCTTTTTAGTGAGGTTGTTCTGTCTTCGATAGTCTACAACCATTCTCAGGTCCCCATTTTTCTTTCGAACGAGCACTATGGGAGAGGCATAAGGACTGGTAGATTCTTCAATAATGCCTGCTGCCAAAAGATCCTGCAAATGCCGTTTTAGATCATTGAAATCTTCTGGTGATACACGTCATGTTCTTTCTTTGTATGGGACGTGGGGCTCTAACTCAGTACGATGAGCGACTCCAGATATGCCGCCAACATCCAGTTCATGTCCAGAAAATGCATGTGGCACTTCATTATCCACTCTCATCTGTATGTGTTCTTTGAACCGAGTTGATATGGGGCTATCATCAAAGTCAAGCTCCAGTCTCAACATTCAGTGAGGCCTCTTTGGTGGGAGAGACCGAGTGAGTGTGTGCCTGTAGGGTTTCAACAACTGGTGAGGCCTTTGGCATGGGGTGCACCACTGGTATGGCCCAGTCAATGGGAGAACATTCTGCAATTACAGTTTTTGGGTTCAAAATGATGTAATGCTCTGATAGGTTTTTAACAGCTATCTTAAACTTGTTATGAGACTCAGGTTTCACATCCACTATCTGATCATAGATTATCAAACCTCCAGGAATGAAGAACTCTTCTGAGCCACTGACAAGAGCTTGAAACGGATCGCCTCTAGGCTGAGTGTGACATATGCCCTTTAATACCCCGGTCTCACCCTGTTTTAACCGCATGGGTGTTTTGCTGCTGAGTTTCACACGAAGAACAAAAGCATTTTCTGTCTGGGGTTTGATGGTTTTGCAATATTGTGAGTATGCTACAGCCCAGCCAGCCTGGATCGGTGTGGTCTTAAGAAACCGTGTTCCTCCTCTCTTTGTGCAATCTAGTACCAAGGGACATAAAACATTGGTTCCAACGAGGAGAGGGACTTTCTCGTTGTATGACTGATCTGGGCCCACTAACACTAGGGAAGAAACACATTTGTCAGTACCACAGGCACGTTTGGGAAACTGAAGCTCCACTTCAATGTACCCTAAATAGGGGACCTGTTGTCCTGCTGCTCCCTCAATGTTGAGTACTTTCCCTATGGTGTATAGCGGTCTATGGGATAAATGTTTAGAGTAGAAAGATTGAGATACAATAGTGACCTGTGCTCCACAATCTAGCAAACAGTGACAACAGACTCCATCTATCCAACCTTCACTCTCAGAGGGTTTTCCAACCAGGCCAGGAGGGATTTGAACAATGTCTGCCTGTGCTTGTGGGGGCACAGACCTAATGTGTTTAGAGCAGGTGGAACTAGTTGGGCTGTGAGCTCCTACTTGTTTAAATGTAACTTAGACTGGGGGGGCAATTTGTTGCTGGCCGCGTCTGCTGTTATGTCTCTCGCACAATTTCCTTTGCACCAAAACAGCATTAGGTGGATTAGTACATTGTGGCAGCATATGAGAGTCCTCTCCACAATTGTAACAGAAATTTCCAATTTTTGTGCGTTGTTCTGTAGGCAGTAACGGGGTTGTATTACTGTTCTTGGGTTTAATCGAGGGCTTCTGCCCATCTTTCACATATCTTGGTTGCTTCGAACTTGGAGAGGACAAATTTTTCTTGAGCTCAGCTCCTAACTGTCTCTTTCTTCTAGTTGTTCTCTTATGGCAGCATCTGGGATCTGTGAGACATTACTGCTGGTGACATCATACTCACCCATAGTCACCAGAGTCTTGGTACGAACTTTTGTCGGGGTAATTCCCATGTGTCGCTCTCTCCGTATGTCCTTTAACTGACTCTCTTTCTCATGAGTCCGGATTTTGAAGAGCAACTCAGAGAAGGTAGGTACTGACCTGAAAGGGTTACTAAGCATTTCTTTAAGGTGCAATGCAGTTATCAAACTATCATCCCAGCAGCCTCTAAGAAACTGCTTAAGTAGCTGAGACTGAGCATCTTGTTTCACCACACCATCTCTGTAATGTATGTGTGCTGTACTGGAGGTCACCAGTAGGTGATGCTGTAACACTAAGAGCATGATGGTTCACAGGTACTGGTGTCAGAAATTGACTTAAAAGACAAAGATGGACCACCAAAGACCTCCGGGGACATTAAATTTAGAAGGCAATCTTGCAGAAAGTTGGAGAGTGTGGATACAAAAGTTTGAGATTTACCTCATTGCAAGTGGAATCTCCAAGAAGTCGGAGAAAGTACTGTGCGCCACATTTCTTCACGTCGCAGGAGACGATGCCCTCAAGGTATTCAATATTTTTGAGTTTGATGAAGATGTCGATGGACTGGAAGGCTTGAAAGAGCTGTTCAGAATGTACTGTGAACCGCGAAAAAATGTGACATACCAGAGACATTTGTTTAATACCAGAGTGCAAGGCAATGCTGAATCCATTGATGGTTATGTCACAGATCTTAAAAATAAAGCAAGAGACTGTGAATTTGGAGACCTAACAGAGTCACTTATCAGAGACAGAGTAGTCTGTGGTATTACAAATGATCAGATCTGAGGCAGATTGCTGAGAGAGCCCGAGCTAACGCTACAAAGAGCTGTTGATATTTGCCGCGCAGCAGAAGTTAGTCGAAGCCAGCTTAAGAAGCTACATGAAGAGAATGAGGTGCAAGTTCAAAAAATACACAAGCAAAAGAAGGACAGGCCACAAACTCAAACAAAGAAGGAAAGATCACATGCAGACTGTGGAAGATGCGGGTATAAACATGAAGCAAGACAATGCCCAGCATATGGTCAAACCTGCAACAAATGTCACCGTAAAAATCACTACGCCAAAATGTGCATGAGTCATGCATGTGCATGCATGTGCATGAGACAGTCAGATAACCGCTGGAAAGTACAAGGTGTAGAATGTGATTTGGCAAGTAATGATGAAAATGACATGTTCATTGGGACAGTGCATGTTAAAGAAAAAGACAAGCATGTGAACAAAAGTGGCTGTGAAAAGTGGCAGGGATGTCTGGACTGTGAATGTCAACGACCAGCAAATAACTGATGATAGATACAGGTGCTGACTGTAACGTCATGTCCAAGAGTGAATTAGAAAAGCTGAAACTGAGTGATGACAAACTGCAAAAGTCAAGCTTCAAACTAGTGGGTGTTTTCAGACAGAAAGAAAAGCCACTGGGGCAGATGACCATTAAATGCTCATACAAAGACAGGCAGTATGAGATAACATTTCAAGTGATAAAGCAAGAAGTAAGAGCAATACTGGGAGGCGAGTCTAGTGTTGAGCTGGGGATGGTGAAAAGCATCTATGAAGTGACAAGAAAAACAGACAGACATCTTGTGTGAATACGAAGATTTATTCATAGCATTAGGCTGTGTACCTGGAAGTCACCATATTCAAGTAGATCCTGAAGTTTCATCAGTGATACATCCGCCAAGGAAGGTTCCTCTTGCTTTAAAAAAAGACATTGAGAAAGAACTGAAACGAATGGAAAGCCTTGATGTCATAGAGAGACAAACAGAGCCCACAGATTGGGTGAGAAGCATGGTGACCGTGGTGAAACCACACAAAATCAGAATATGTCTTGATCCACAAGATTTGAATAAGGCGATAAGAAGAGAACACTATCCTCTCAAGACAGTGGAGGAAGTAGTAGCAGAAATACTTAACGCAAAGGTTTTCTCTGTTTTGGATGCCAATCATGGCTACTGGCAAATCCAGTTAGATGAAAGTGCAGAGTTTGGAGCTCTCGTCAACTCACCGCTGGGAAGGTACAGATTTAAGAGACTTCCTTTTGGCATATCCTTAGCGCCAGAAGTCTTTCAGAGGTGCTTGGAACAACATCTAGAAGGACTTGAAGGAGTGGTGAATGTTGTTGATGATATTCAGGTGTGGGGTGAATACCAAGAGTCACATGACAACAGATTGAGGAAGCTGCTGGACAGACTGAGAAGCGTAAACATGAAACTCAACAGGGACAAATGCAAAATTGAACTCAATGAAATCAGCTACATTGAACATGTATTGAGTAAAGATGGACTGAAACCAGACATGGAAAAATTGAGAGCCATACAAGGAATACCAGAGCCACAGGACAGAACAGAACTGCAGAGGTTCTTGGGAATGGTGCAATATGTCGCCAAATTCATCCCAAATCTCTCAGAAGAGTCTGCACCACTCAGGAAGCTACTGGAAGGAGAAACTATCTGGCACTGGGAGCACGAACAACAAAAGAACTTCTCAAGACTCAAGGAACTTGTGAGTAACACACCAGTGCTGAAATATTATGACGTTGAAAAGTCTGTCACACTCTCAGTCGATGCGAGCACAAGTGGTCTGGGAGCAGTAATCTTACAAGAAGGACATCCAATAGCATATGGCTCCAGGTCACTAACAGATTGTGAAAAACAATATGCCCAAATTGAAGAGGAGCTGCTTGCTATTATTTTTGGCTGTGAAAGATTTCACCAATACCTGTATGGGAGATCTGAGCAGGTTGAATCGGATCACGAACCCTTAGAGACAATCTTTAAAAAGTGTCTTCACAAGGCACCAGCCAGGCTGCAAAGGATGTTAATGAGGCTTCAAAAATACAGCCTACAAGTGACCTACAAGGCTGGTAAAGAAATGCACATTGCAGATGCATTAAGCAGTGCCAGTTTGAAAGATGTCACACAGGAGAAGGAGTTGGAGGTGAGCTACATAGCCCAACAGCTACCAGTGTCAGAGGAGAAACTGGGTCAGTTCAAAGAGGCCACACGACAGGATGAGACGCTGAGACTGCTTATAGCTGCAATTCAGAACGGATGGCCTGAGTCACGGAGACAAGTTCCAGAGGAACTACAACAGTACTGGACATTCAGGGAGGAGTTTGCATACTCTGATGGACTTGTGTTCAAGAATTCAAAACTGATTGTGCCAGCAAAGATGAGACGAGATGTTGGAGAAAATTCATGAATCTCACATGTAGGGATGAGCGAGTACACCACTATCTGTATCTGTATCTGTTCAACCAACTAGATTATCTGTATCCGTATCTGTATTTGGAATGGGCGGGGCTTAAACCGGAAGTGGGTGTGGTTTGACCGGGAATGGGTGGGGCACATTGTTTTAAGTCTAAAATTTATATGGATTGATCACAAGTTGTTGTATTTTTGCTTATTTTAAAACTATTTACAAAACAGCCTCAAAATTGAAATTCAAATAAATGTTTTTGATCACAAAAGTAAGAGAACTATTTACAGAACAAGTTTTTATGGAACTGAGTCAGAACATGAATATTCTTAAGTCTATGAATGAATATTTACCGAAGAGCTTCAGAATTGAGATTCAACGCTTTTTGATCACAATAGTAAAGGAACTATATATAGAACGAGTAAACACAAAGTGCATTAATGAAGTGCATGCAATAAAAAAAGTAATTAACTACAAAGTATAAATGAACAAGAATTGTCATACTCAACAAAACTTTTTTTTTTTCTTTTTCATTTAAATTTTTACTTTTTTTCAATTATTTATTTTTAGTACCTAATGCTATTGCCATTTTTTTCACATAAAGTTAAACAATATTGATTATGGTGTGTGTGTGCGTGTGCGCGCACGCGCTATGTCTCAGTTAAAATATTAAATATAGACATTATTAATTTGAACAGAGTTTAGAACAGGTAAAAAAAAAAAAAAAAAGACTTTAACACCGAGGCGGGGGTTAAATGCACACGACAACAACAAAAAAAAAAAGAAAAAACCAAAGTTCACCACATAACCAAACACCAAAATAGAGGCAAGCTGAAGAAAATCTAATAAGGACGTGATCAACAGTGAAGCCACGAACAGAGAGATCAGTAACTGCGTGTACCGGAGACAGAGAGTGGGACAGGGAAACTCCGCTCTAACTGTAGTCTGTAGGGAGGGGCGGGAACTATGTGTGACTGACCAATCACAGAGCGTGAAAACAGTCCGGCTGATTTCCCTTCAGTCCGATCACGAGTATTAACGAGCTTTATTCGTATTCGTACTCGTACTCGTCAAAATGCATTATCCGTGAGTAGGGCTCAACCCTACTCACATGGGAATTGTGAAAAGTAAGGAAAGGGCCAGAGATATCCTGTTCTGGCCAGGGATGGCCAAAGAGATTGAAGATTTGATACAGAAATGTGCAGTATGCAACAAACACAGAAATCAAAATCCAAGAGAGCTCTTGATATCCCATCCAGTTCCAGAGAGAGCTTAGTCAAAGGTGGGAATGGATTTATTCCATTTCAATAATGCTGAATATATTCTCTGTGTGGACTACTTTTCCAAGTACCCTTTTGCTAGACATGGTGTGCCTGATGAACTCTTCTCTGACAACAAGCAGGGAGTTCACAAATAACACCTCAAGCCCAGAGTTTCCCCAATCAAATGACCAATCCGACAGAGCCATTCAAACAGTGAAACATCTGTTAAAAAAGGCACAGTCACGCAGACCCATATGTAGCAATTTTCCCGGCTACATTATTTAAAGATATTAGCGTTTGGACTAGTCAATCAGAAGACCGATTCAGCTCATGGAGGTAGTGGTGCAATGAACCACACAAACACAGTACTTTAAGTGCAAAAGGTACGTTGTATTAATTTGTGGGAAAAAAAATATCTGTACAGTGAACCCCAATATTTATAATCTACAGAAGGAATAAAATAAACTAACTAAAGTGCACATTTCAGATGCATCATGACAAAACCACACACAATATTTATCAACACACACTAATTGTCCAAAATAATCCAGTTACAAGATCCAAGCCGTAATTTGTCCGTTGACAAATTCGTGTGTGTGTGTGCGTGTGTGTGCGTGTGTGTGCGTGTGTCCGAAGGTGAGGTGGGGGACCGGCTTCCACAGCCTCCTACCAGACCAGGTGAAGTTCTCTGCAACGGTTGTCTCTGTTCCGAATCAGAGTCCTATAGCTCGCCATCGTTTAGTCGAGTCCTCACCGGCACTCCGACCAAATCCATAAAAATGTTCAATGTGACCAACTTGTCGCTCCCGTTGCTGGTTATAGTTTTATAACTCCTCCACATATTATTCCGTTAGCCTGCGGCTAACCATGTAAATCCATATGTCGGCTGCTCTTGGCGCTTCCGGATCTCTCTCTTGCGGACACACACCCACCACACACCAAAACCGCCGTCTTCTCACTGGCTTTTTATTGCGGGTGACATCATTAGCCACCTGCAGCCCCACAGGTGAATGCGTGATGTCATACCTCATATGACAAGAAGTTCCACACTGGTGTGGAACCTAACGTTCTTTGATACATTAATAATAAACAAAATATTAATAATCAACAAAATAACCATTAAATATTACTGTAGTAACATCCATCTCGGTTACACATACATTGCTCTTTTAGAGTACAGGAACACACCACTGGGTGGAGTAGGCTGTTCTCCTGCACAGCTTCTGATGGGTAGAAGACTAAAAACAAAACTTCCAGTTTCAAATAGCTTGTTGCAGCCCCAAGTCTTCCATCAAGTAAGAAACAGTTTGATAAATAGACAAAACAAGCAGAAAAGCTACTCTGATCCTGGAACAAGGAAACTGCTGGACGTGAAAGAAGGAGAATGAGTGAGAATCAGACAGCAGGACACGTGGCAACCTGCTGTTATTCTGAACACACATGATAAGCCAAGGTCCTACATTGTCCAGACAGACAAGAACCAAATCTACAGAAGGAACAGAAGACACATTCTGAAAACGAAGGAAAACTGGACCTTAACACAACCAACAAAGACTGATGACAACTTACCTGATCCACCACACCTGATGGAAACTGAACAATCTGCAGGAAGAGAAACTGAACACAATGATGATGTCCAGGAGAGATTCTCACCGGCAGCAATGTCACCATCACCTGTTGTCACACCCAAGTTGAACAAAACAAATGAGACTGTGAAAACCACACGGTGTGGGAGGCCAATAAGAATTCAAAGAATAAGGACATATGTAAAAAGAAACAATCTGTTCAAAAAAGTTTCTGATGTCCTATTGACACAACCTACTAATTAGTTGTAAGTTTGTAGACAACTGTGTTTTGATTTATAATGTGACATTAGTAGAAACTGAGTTTGTTGTTCATTACAAGAGGTAACAAATCTAAAGAAAGGGAGATGTCATGTATGTGTACTGTACTGGAGGTCACCAGTAGGTGATGCTGTAACACTAAGAGCATGATGGTTTGCAGGTACTGAAGGGAGTAAAATAAAAACGTCATTATGTTGTACCTCACGCTGCCTCACGGTCTGATATACAACAGTCTCTCTCTATGATCTCCTGTAATAGTGCCTGAAGACGACGCAGATAATCAGAAGCTCTCTCTCCATTGTTCTGGTGTGTTTCCAAAAATTGGATGTATAGCTCCTCCCCTCCTGTGACATCGCCATAAGCATTGTCCAATTCCTGTAGGTAGGCATATGGGGGCGCTTGAGGGCCAATGCTAAGGGCCACATTCAAAGCAGGTGTGTGTAGACTATCAAGTAGTGCACGGTGCTGCTGCCCTTCAGAGAGAGTACTATCACTTAGCACTTGTTTTGTACGAAGCCTACATACATTGTAGTCGACTTCAGAGGACAGTTTTGGGAAGTTGCCTGAAAAGGGGCGTGGCTCTTTGAGAGTGGGAGCATATGGGTGTGCGTCGTGTTTTACAATGTGTTCAACCACAACACGTTGAACATCTGCAGGTACAGGAATAGTGAGGGTCACCTTTTGGGGGCTGTGCATGACCTGAGGTGTGGGCGGTGGCATTAGTGGCCTCAGGTATAAGGTCAGAGGAAAGCTGTGGTTTGGGGCGAGGAGCAGGGGTGGATGTCCCTTGGCTCTTGTTACTGTCCATCTTTCCACATATGTAACTTGCTGCACTCTGGCTCAGAGTAGTGGAGGTGACATTATAGGTGACTGCTAACTCACTTATCTACTCTTGAAACGTGACCGCCACATCATCAATTATACCAGCAAGGGGAACTAGTGCCTTAGTAGGTGCTGACTCATCTACACTTCCTAAGCAATAATCCTCTACCAAAACAATCTCCCATTCAGAACCATCATCGTTTGACTGCCCCCACTTCCACAAGCAGTGGAGTTACCGTCTCAGTAAACTGACACAAAATGGTATCAGACGAACCATCAAGTCTTCACTACATCATCCAAGAAAGCAAATGCCTTCTTCACAGCACATGTTAACATCTGCCCTGACTCCCTTCATTACAACTGAGCATTCTGGATCAAACCCATATATTTCACACAGTGCCATTCTTTGCTTATCTTAGCAATAAATAATATAAAAAATATATGATGAAAGGTTAGACACGCTCCAGTCCCTGTTCGGGCGCCATTTTTTCCCTTATGTAACCAAATATCCAATTGCCCTTCAGGCTCCATGCCTTTGGTGATCCAGCTAAGGCTCCGTGCCTCTGGTGGTCCAGCTAAGGCTCCGTGCCTCTGATGATCCAGGACTCCGTGCCTCTGTTGGTCCAGGTAAGGCTCTATGCCTCTGGTGATCCAGGACTCCATGCCTCTGGTGGTCCAGCTCAGCCTCGGTGCCTCTGGTGGTCCAGCCTAGCCTCAGTGCCTCTGGTGGTCCATGCCTCTAGAGACCTAGCTCAGCTTCGGTGCCTGTGGTGGTCCAGCTCGGCCTTTGTGCCTCTGGTGGTCCAGTTCAGGCTCTGTGCTTCTGGTGGTCCGTGCCTCTTGTGGTCCAACTCAGCCTCGGTGCCTCTGGTGGTCCAAGTAAGGCTCCGTGCCTCTGGTGGTCAGGGATCAGTGCCTCTGGTGGTCCAGCTAAGGCTTGGTGCCTCAGGTGGCCCAGGACTCCGTGCCTCTGGTGGTCCAGCTGAGCCTCTGTGTTTCTGGTGGTCCAGCTAAGGCTCCATGCCTCCGGTGGTCTAGCTAAGGCTCCTTGCCTCTGGTGGTCCAGCCCAGCCTCGGTGCCTCTGGTGGTCCAGCACAGCCTCCGTGCCTTTAGTGGTCCATGCCTCTGGTGGTCTAGCTCAGCCTCTGAGCCTCTGGTGGTTCAGCTCAACCTTCGTGCTTCTGGTGGTCCATGCCTCTGGTGGTCCAGCCAAGCCTCCATGTCTCTGGTGGTCCAGCTCATACTCAGTCAGTGGAGCCTGATCAACAGAATGACCAAGTGTGAGCTGCATCACTCGGGGCGTGAAACGTGTACAGGGCCCCTGGGGGAGCAAAGCATGTACAGGACCACCGGGGGCGTGAACCTCTGGGGGCGGGGGCTAAGGGTTTTATCCACGGAGGGGTGCTTAATAGAATGTAGAAGTGATCAGCCAGTGCACCAGGCTCTCGGGGCTCCAGGCAGAGGTTAAGGCCCCAGATGGGAATTGTGGAGGATGACACCAGGGTGTGGAGGCGGAAGCTGGGACTGCTGAGGTTGGCTGGGATCCTGGATCCTCTGGCTGGGACTGTGGAGCCTATGATGGGGCCCTGGATCCTTGGGCTGGGGCTGTGGACATCAGCCTGGGGCCCTGGAGCCTCTGGCTGGGTCTGTGGAGCCTAAGTCTGGGGCCCTGGAGTCTCTGGAGCCTGTGAAGGTCAGCCTAGGGCCCTGGAGCCTTCTGCTGGGCCTGCGGAGGTCAGACTGGGGCCCTAGAGCCTCTTGGTGGGGTTGTGGTGGTCAGCCTGGGGCCCTGGAGCGTCTGGCTGGGGCTGTGGAGGACAGGCCGGGGCCCTGGAGCCTCTGGCTGGGGCTGTGGAGGTCAGACTGGGGCCTTGGAGCCTCTTGGTGGGGTTGGGGTTGTTATGCCCCGGTCTAGGGGAACATTTGACATAACATGCGTGTGTGCTCCCCCCGTCTTCTCACCACAAGAAAGGCCAGCGACATCAGTAAGCCAAGTTTAAAAAAAAGCAGTTTTTATTTGCTCCAGAGGGAGAACAGGTGCCAACATAACAAACAAAAAATATTCTAAATCAACTCTACCTTCCTAACAAAAGAACAGAAATAAATAATAATTTACTAACCTCTATACCTAACTTAAAACAGAAGAAAAGGGTTAAAACGGCTTCTCCCTCCTACCAACTGCTCAAATTGTCTACCAATTATTTACAAGTATTTACAAAGATATGCTTTAGCTTACACATGACTTGAGAACTTCACAGAATCGCCACAGGGCACAAACTATCTGATCGCTACTATAACACTACTGCAACAGTTTCAGCAAGCTGGCGTTTCCTGGTGGTGGGAAGGCTGGAGAGGAGACAGAGTGCAGTCGGCGGGCTGTTCAAATAGGTCAGGGGACCCGCCACCTGACCAATCGAGCGGCAGCAATCAGGCGAGCCAGCCAATGAGCGGACACCACCTGCTCCTAATTCCCTCATTCACAAAAAGAACACACACACAAACCAAGGTGAGAGAGAACACTGCAGCACAACACATACATTACAGTACATGACCCGTAGGGTCATAACATGGTGGTCAGCCTGGGGACCTGGAGCCTCCGGTTGGGGCTGTGGAGGGCAGCCTGGGGCCCTGGAGCCTCTGGCTGGCTCTATGCTTGAATTTGTGACTTTCATCTTTTGTACAAAAAATCAGATTAAAATCATGTGCAGTGATCATGTGAGTTTTTTTCTTCAACACAAGTCCAGTGCTCATTTTTCACACGCATTAGTGTTATTATTTCATTTCACCATCGCAGAGGAGCCAAGCCGACAGCCTCACCATACATTTCAGCATAAAAACCTGCTATTTTGATCAAAAATGAGGAAAAAAGTGTTAAATGGAGTTGAAAGGGGCGTGGGGGGCGTGTCCAGGATGGGATAACCCAAACTGGGCCGGCACGGCCTGTCCCTGGTCAGCAAGGGGCCTATAACGCCCTTGGATGGCCGCTGTCATGACTACCAGGGGAGCGAAGGCCTGGCCTCTAAAGGCGCTAAGGTTGGACTACCAGAGGCACAGGAACATTCATTGGACCACCAGGGGCGCGGTCGAGGTTTGGAGGGGGTTGTCAAGTGACATCCATCGATCCAATTGCTAATTTGAGATGAGGACCTCCAGAGACAAGAGGCCGAAATGCACCGAAGCGATGAGAGCCGATGGTCGGTAACGGCGAGCAGGTCTTCGGCCTCTCCTCCTGGAGGTCCAGAACAAAGTTGGATTTTTTTGACAAAGTGTCACACTAGAGAGTGAGCGGGGGCCCTCCGCCTGTCGGCAGCCCAGCCATGATGCACCGAACCCGGTCGCTTTAGCGGGGCGACCCGCCCTCCTGGAAGTCCGGAACCAAAGTGGGTTTTCAGGCCCCCCACTCCAGAGGCTTCACCCCGGTCACGAGGTACATTAGACACATTACATTATCATTATTATTATCATTACTACATTATTATATGCATTACGGCCATATTCTTTGGAGAGATCAACCAAACGCATCCCTTTTTCATGCTTTTCTATCATCTCTTGCTTCGTTTGTACGGATAAAAAAACTATTTTTTTCTTCTTTTAGTTTCTTCTTTTCTCCGTCACTTTCTTGGGGTCCATAGTGAATACTCTAAAAGTTAATATATTTACTAAAACTATCAGAACACCTCATGGGTCAAGGGCCGAATGACGAGGACGCTGCATAGACACCTATCTATCTACACACATAGACACATATGGTAGAGGTCCCTCTTAGCCAATGGGATGCCAGGATGCTAGGTAATAGCCATTGGCAGAACAGCTATAAGAATGTTGTGTTCAGGAACCTTTGGGAGCTGTGAGTATCAGCCTAACTGTATTTTTACCTTTCGTTTCCTGAAATTGCTTTCGTAACAACAGGCTATATTTTCCTGTTGAGGCGTTTCGTATCTTGAAAATTTCGTATGAAGAGAAGTTTGTAAGTAGAGGTACCACTGTACTACTTTTGTATTCAGAGCAGTAATGGGATTACAATGACCGATTTCAGACTGAAATTTAATAAATAGCTGATGAACTGAATTCTTCATACATACAAACAACCTCCTGGAACCAACTATTTTGTAGGTTGAGGACTACCTGTATTTATAATTGGTTATGATTTTAGATTTTTTTAAGCACAAAAAAATATATTATTGAAACTTGACTGGAATTGAGACAGTACAACTACCATTATGCACACACACACACACACACACACACACACACACACACGTATCATGATAGATACATTTGTAAGCACATCTGTTATATTTATCTGGATATATGTCCAAAGGCACTGGGAAAGTACAAAGCAAAATTAACAAAAAAAATTCTTACATGCCCGCTCATATAAAAATGAGTAGTCAAACAGTGATTATATATACAGTATATATAAATATGTAAATATATAAATATATATATATATATATATATATATATATATATATATACTGTATATATCTGTGCTGCGTCCTCGTCATTTACTGTATGTGTGTGTGTATATATATATATATATATAAATATAAAAACACACAGGATCTCGCATCAACGCTCGTGGTGGAATGAGGAGGTACAGGAGTGTATACAGAGAAAGAGGTTAGCTAAGAAGAAGTGGGACACTGAGAGGACTGAGGAGAGTAGACAGGAGTACAGGGAGATGCAGCGTAAGGTGAAGGTAGAGGTAGCAAAGGCCAAACAAGAAGCTTATGATGACTTGTATGCTAGGTTGGACAGTAAGGAGGGAGAGACTGATCTATACAGGCTGGCAAGACAGAGAGACAGAGATGGGAAGGACGTGCAGCAGGTTAGGGTGATTAAGGATAGGGATGGAAGTCTATTGACAGGTGCCAGCAGTGTGATGGGAAGATGGAAAGAGTACTTTGAAGAGTTGATGAACGTGGAAAATGAGAGAGAACAAAGACTAGAAGAGGTGACTGTTGTGGACCAGGAAGTAGCAAAGATCAGTCAGGATGAAGTGAGGAGGGCACTGAAGAGGATGAAGAGTGGAAAGGCAGTCAGTCCTGATGATATACCTGTAGAGGTTTGGAAGTGTCTAGGAGAGGTGGCAGTAGAGTTTCTGACTGGGTTGTTCAACAGGAACTTAGATAGTGAGAAGATGCCTGAGGAATGGAGGAGAAGTGTGCTGGTGCCCATTTTTAAGAACAAGGGAGATGTGCAGAGTTGTGGCAACTACAGAGGAATAAAGCTGATGAGCCATACAATGAAGTTATGGGAAAGAGTAGTGGAAGCTAGACTAAGGGCAGAAGTGAACATTTGTGAGCAGCAGTATGGTTTCATGCCAAAAAAAGAGTACTACAGATGCAGTATTTGCTTTGAGTATTTGCTTTGAGGAAAAGTACAGAGAAGGCCAGAGGGAGCTGCATTGTGTTTTTGTAGATCTGGAGAAAGCTTATGACAGGGTGCCCAGAGAGGAACTGTGGTATTGTATGAGGAAGTCTGGAGTGTCAGAGAAGTATGTTAGAGCGGTGCAGGACATGTATGAGGACTGTAAGACAGTGGTGAGGTGTGCTGTAGGTGTGACAGAGGAGTTCAAGGTGGAGGTGGGACTGCATCAGGGATCAGCTCTGAGCCCCTTCTTGTTCGCTATGGTGATGGACAGGCTGACAGACGAGGTCAGACAGGAATCTCCATGGACTATGATTTTTGCAGATGACATTGTGATCTGCAGTAGAGATAAGATCTTAACCCGAGCCCGAGTTCGGGTCAGGTCGGGCTCAAAAAGTCAACAATTACTTTCGGGTCGGGTCGAGCTTCAATACCCTCGGGCTTGGGTCGGGCTGGATTTTTTTTGGACTCGGGCTCGGGCTTAAGATCTTAAGATCCAAGCCCGACCCGGCCTGAACCTTTTTAATAAATATATGTTTATATATTATGTATCTCAAACGATCTATGGATATTAAACTAAGGAATATCCTTATAAAATAAATAATTTAGGTAAAACATAGAAAGCGCTGTATGACATCCATCTACAACAGTTGTCACCAACCATTTTGAGGCTGAGGGCTACTTCATGGCCACCACGTAGTATGAAGGGCTACACAGGATCAGTTTGCTACAAACCTCCTAAATAACAAAACTACATGGCTAACTAACATTATAATACTGATATTAAAACAGCAGTAGTTGTTCTCACACTATGTAAAGTTATTGTCCACATATCAATAATTATTTTCCACAAATATTAGTAATTTACAATCAGAACAATCAGAAAAACATGTTTAAACATGAAACACATTATTTTTATTTGCTCAAACATTTGAAAGTCAGGGGAACGCCTGCTGTATTTTTTAATGCAAATGATCACTTTTATCACTTTTAAGACGGAAAAAAAAAATTTTGTCTGAACAAGAATACATTCTTTCAAAACATTTAACGTTTTGTGCAGTATTTTTGATGAATATTGCTGCAATATAAACAATGAAAAAAATTGTCTCTGTGATTGGTCAGCTCATTTACCATGAAGCCTGGAGGCCTGGCACTGCATGCTGCTCACCAGTGCATTATAATCTTGTGAATAATTCGACACAGCAATTCTCAGTGAATTCTGTAAATGTCACCAGGTCACCATATTCAGTGGACAGCTCCTCCAGTAGCATCTGAAACATTCTGTGTTGCTTAGCTCTGGAGAATCTGTTAATGATCTTCACGACCGGAGTCATCACGTGATCAAAGCCGGTCACTTTGGCACAAATCGTTTGCAATGGTGGTGCAGAAATTTGGTGGAGTCTGGATCATTTTTGCATTGTGCAATAAGCTCGCATGCTGGCCCGTCAACGGTGCCCCATCTGTTTTTACCGATGTTAACTTCTGTTCTGGCACCTTTTCCTCCACCATGAAGTTTGGACTGCGGTGTCTTTGTAAACTCCCCGCCTTGTTGTCTTCAGTGGCAGAAGTGTCAGCAGTTGTTTTTGTAGAAAAGTCATCAAACACCATTGGGATAAATATCAGCTGTGCTGTCGCTGTCTCCCCACTGGTGACACTGGACACTAAACCTCCTGCAGGCAGCGAGATCCCGCCGGTCCAGCTGCTCTGTTACATTCACAAAGGGGTCACTCGTCTAGTCTTCGTACTTCCAAGCTGGACATCAGAGATGTGGAGATGACATCAGGACCGTGTTTCTCATGTCTGACTAACGTGTTAGCTACAAGCATTACAGCTTCTTTGAAAACCTCACCATCCAAAAAAGGTTTATTGTTCTTTATCAAAAAATGTGCAGCTCTAAAATAATAATAAATAATAATAATCAGTCCTTCATTCGTCCCTCTTGGGGAAATTCTTTTTCACTTCACCCACACATGTACATATACAGTGTATGTGTAACCCCCAGTGTGTATGTGTTAATTACACACTGGGGGTTACAGGTTACTGGCCCCTGAACACAACACACACTAGGAACCTGTAGGCCTGTAAACGAAGGTTCAGTTGCGTTCGGGGATTTTTTCACCGGCTTCGTGAACACAGACTGTTGCTTACCCAAAGCTGCCTTTAACTCAAGAGCTTTTTCTGCCCTATTGCCCTTCCCGGTGGGTAGTTACTTATCATGGTTGCTTTCATGACACGTAGTGAAGTGTCTCTCCACATTGTGTCGCTTTGACATCGCCACAGTCGCCCCGCAAATGAGACACACACAGGTTTCTTTCACAGTTTAGAAAAGAATTCCTCCTCCCATCCATTGTAAAAGTGACAAGGTTTCTTTTATTTTCTGCTGTTTTGGGGTCAGAAACTACATTCAGCGTCAATCTGCGCTGCGCCCTCAAGCTTACTGTCCACTAGCACTGGTTTAGTCACGTGTGATTTAAAAAGAAGAGCAATAGAACAAAATAAAATTAAAGTGTTAGTGACCAGTGACGTAAGTTGTTCTATTTTTAGAACAGCCTGCAGGCGACTTATGTGGTCCTTGCGGGCAACCTGGTGCCCACGGGCACCATGTTGGTGACCTCTGATCTACAATATCTTCTCAGTTCCCTCCGTGCGTCAGCTGTACTTTCTCTTGTCACTTTACCTTTCCGATCGTATACGCACTGAAAGTAGAGGTAAGATCTTAAGCCCGAATCCAAACCTGAAATTTGGGCCGGGTTGGGCTAAAAATGTCCATTATTACGTTCGGGTCGGATCAGGCTTTAATACCCTCGGGCTAGGGCCGGGTTGGGCTAGATTTTTTAGGCCTGATTTTACCTCTAATCTGCAGTGAGAGCAGGGAACAGGTGGAGGAGAAGCTAGAGAGGTGGAGGTTTGTCCTGGAAAGGAGAGGAATGAAGGTTAGCCGCAGTAAGACAGAGTACATGTGTGTGAATGAGAGGGACCCAAGTGGAAGAGTGAGGTTACAGGGAGAAGACATCAAGAAGGTGGAGGATTTGAAGTACTTAGGGTCAACAGTCCAGAGCAATGGAGAGTGTGGAAAAGAGGTGAAGAAACGTGTCCTCCACCCATTCCAGGATGGAATGGGTGGAGGAAAGTGTCAGGTGTGATGTGTGATAGAAGAGTTTCAGCTAAAATGAAAGGAAAGGTGTCCAAAACTGTGGTGAGACCAGCGATGTTGTTTGGTCGAGAAACAGTGTCACTGAGGAAAAGACAGGAGACAGAGCTGGAGGTAGCAGAGATGAAGATGCTGAGGTTCTCTCTGGGAGTGACCAGGAAGGATAGGATCAGGAATGAGTACATCAGAGGGACAGCACATGTTAGAGGTTTTGGAGATAAAGTCAGAGAGGCCAGACTGAGATGGTTTGGACATGTCCAGAGGAGAGATAGTGAATATATTGGTAGAAGGATGCTGAGTTTTGAACTGCCAGGCAGGAGGCCTAGAGGAAGACCAAAGAGGAGGTTTATGGATGTAGTGAAAGAGGACATAAAGGTAGTTGGTGTGAGAGAAGAGGATGCAGTTAAGACAGGGTTAGGTGGCAATTGATTTCTGTGGCGACCCCTGAAGGGAAAGCCGAAAGGAAAAGAAGAAGAGTAATAATGTTATGAGATTTGTTCAGTAAGATAGAAAGAACTGTAGGTTGAAGTCCTTCCAGTAAAGTACCATTGTGGGGTTGGAGTCCCTCCGAACGGCAATTTTGGTTAATTCCACTTGGGTTTAAGTCCCCCCGATGGCGATTCGGTGAACACGATAAAGTGTATAATTTAATATTTTATTAAGATCACCACAGATGAAACAGATGGGAATGTAGCCCATAGTGGGTGGTAGCAGGTGGTATCTGAGGCTAAATATTGGCATGACACCGGTAGTCGACAAGTACCGTGAGGGAAAGTTGAAAAGAACTTTGAACGGAGAGTTCAAGAGGGCGTGAAACCATTGAGAGGTAAACGGATGGGGTCTGCCCAGGGGATTCAACTTGGCGGGTCAGGGCCGGCCGCTCGGTGCGGGAAGATACCCTCGTAGGGACCTCTCCCTGGGTCTGCTAAGGCTCCGTGCCTCTGATGGTCCAGCTAAGGCTCCATGCCACTGGTGGTCCAGCTCAGGCTTGGTCCCTCTGGTGGTCCAGGGCTCCGTGCCTCTGGTGGTCCGGCTAAGCCTAAATGCCTCTGGTAGTCCTGCTAAGGCTCCATGTCTCTGGTGGTCCAGCTAAGGCTCCATGCCTCTGGTGGTCCAGGGCTCCTTGTCCAGCTAATGCTCCGTGCCTCTGGTGGTCCAGCTCAGGCTCCGTGATTCTGGTGGTCCAGCTAAGGCTCCGTGCCTCTGGTGGTCCGGCTAAGGCTCCATGCCACTGGTGGTCCAGCTCAGGCTTGGTCCCTCTGGTGGTCCAGGGCTCCGTGCTTCTGGTGGTCCGGCTAAGCCTCGGTGCCTCTGGTAGTCCTGCTAAGGCTCCATGTCTCTGGTGGTCCAGCTAATGCTCCGTGAATCTGGTGGTCCAGCTAAGACTCCGTGCCTCTGGTGGTCCAGGACTCTGTGCCTCTGTTGGTCCAGGTAATGCTCCGTTCCTCTGGTGGTCCAGGACTCTGTGCCTCTGGTTTTCCAGCTAAGCTTCCATTTATCTGGTGGTCAAACTAAAGCTCCATGCCTTTGGTGATCCAGCTAAGGTTCCGTGCCTCTGGTGGTTCACGTAAGGTTCCGTGCCTCTGGTGGTCGGGGTCCGTGCCTCTGGTGGTTCACGTAAGGTTCCGTGCCTCTGGTGGTCCAGGGCTCCTTGTCCAGCTAATGCTCCGTGCCTCTGGTGGTCCAGCTCAGGCTCTGTGATTCTGGTGATCCAGCTCAGCCTCGATGCCTCTGGTGGTCCAGCCCAGCCTCCGTGCCTCTTTGGTCCATGCATTTGGTAGTCTAGCTCAGTCTTGGTGCCTCTGGTGGTCCAGCCCAGCCTCCGTGCCTCTGGTTGTATCCTGAAATTTCTTTCGTAACTAGAGGTAATGTTTTCCTGTTGAAGCGTTTTGTTAGTAAATTTTGTATGAAGAGACGTTTGTAAGTAGAAGTACCACTGTCGTCGTCTTCTTCTTTTCCTTTCGGCTTTTCCCTTCAGGGGTCGCCACAGCGAATCAATTGCCTCCATCTAACCCTGTTCTTTGCATCCTCTTCTCTCACAGTAGAGGTACCACTGTATTGGTTTTCTATTCAGAGCAGTAATGGGATTACAATGACTTATTTCAGATTGAAATTTAATAAATAGCTTATAAACTGAATTGTTCAGAAATACAAACAACCTCTTGGAACCAAGTGTTTGTAGGTTGAGGACTACCTGAATTTTTTATTATTGTTTTGATTTTAGATTTGTTTTACGCACAGACAAATATATTATTGACATCTGACTGGAACTGAGACAGTACAACTACCATTATACACATGTATCACGATAGATACATTTGTAAGCACATCTGTTATATTTGTCTGGATATATTTCCAAAGGCATTGGGAAAGTACAAAGCAAAATTAACAAAAAAAAATTCCTTACATCCCTGCTTATATAAAAATGAGTAGTCAAATGGTGATTATATGTACACACACAGTGCACCCTAGCGCAATCTCGCATCAACGCTCGTGACTTCACCTCATCACGGATTTTTGATCAGCAGAGACGTGACACCGTATCCGCATTCTCTTGACTGACGGCATCCAGAAGTACGCTACATTCCGTGAGTCTCGGACTTTCGTGAGACACAAAAGTGCTTTAAACAGTCTGTCAGAGTTTTGGAAAAGCTAAAACAGATAGAAAACGGTTTAATATCAGTATGGGAAGGGTCCATAAATGTTTAAATTACCGTAAATAATAAGATACATAGATCACAGTCTCGATTGCAGATTCCTTAATCGCATGAGGTTCTTGGAACACATTAACAGCAAAGAACGAGGGCGCACTGTATATCATTGCTTATAGAATTCAGATGTCTCTGGATCATTTTCTGTTCATCAAATTTTTCTTGGTGTTTTTCTCTGGTTTAAACAATATGATGAAACACTTTGGAGCATATATACAGAATATCAGTCCAAAACTGGAGGCCAGAATGGCAAATATCTCTACAGCCGCAGTAAATTTCCCAGGAGAGCTGACATATGCTGGGATAAAGGTGATCCAGACTGCACAGAATATCAACATGCTGAAGGTGATGAGCTTGGCTTCATTAAAACTATCAGGCAGTTTCCGAGCTAGAATAGCAAGCACTAAGCAGAAGACAGCGAGTAGCCCAATGTACCCGAGTACACCCCAGAACCCAACGGCTGAGCCCAAAGCACATTCCAGAATGATTCTTTTCTTATATACAGTTAAGTTCTTGATTGGAAACGGGGGACTAACAACCAACCAAATGGTACATATTAGTACCTGTATAAATGTTATGCAGGCTACAGTTATTCTTTGCTGCAGCGGACCAAACCATTTCATGACATTCCTGCCTGGGAGGGTGGCCTTGAAGGCCATTAATACTACAATTGTTTTGCCTAAAATACAAGACATGCAGAGGACAAAGGTGATTGCAAAGGCTGTGTGTCGCAGCATGCAGGACCAGTCATTGGGTGCTCCAATGAAAGTTAATGAACTCAGGAAACACAGAGTCAGAGAGAAGAGCAGCAGGAAGCTCAGCTCAGAGTTGTTGGCCTTGACAATCGGGGATGTTCTATGTTGATAGAACAGAACTGCAGTCATGATGGTGAGACAGGCACCACCAACTGAGAACGCTGCCAGAATGATTCCTAGGACCTCATCATAGGAAAGAAATTCAACAGGCTTGGGTAGACAAGTGTTGCTCTCTGCATTAGGCCAGAATTCATGAAGGCAAGGGGTACAATCAAGAGAATCTAAAAAACAAAACAAGAAATTACAAATGAAAATTAGTAGTCATATATGTCATGTAGTATTTATGAAGTAGAAACTAAATCACCTGTAGAATTGCTAATCTCTCCATCAGGACATCGCACACAATCATAGCAGCAGATGGGTTTTCCTTTTTGAAGCACTTTACGGGTTCCTGGGTGACATCTGTCACTACACACTGACTTCGGAACCTGGTACATGAATGCAAAGTCAAGAAGATTGAATATTTTATTACAATCAATTATTATTTAACAAAAAATAAAAATTGCAATTATAAACTGTCAAAATTTATCTTGAAATAGTCTTGTATCCTTGTAATATTTGTAAATCTATTTACTGGTTATAAATGTCTACAGTATTTGAAAATAATGCAACGTAGCTGCAGAGAGACCAAACCAATAGATTTTTCTATTCATAAACATATCTTACAAAATAAGATGAAAATAAAATGTGCTTAAGGACAAGGAGTTTCAGATATTATCTGTTCCGTTACAAAGGCTTTGCTGCTCCTCTTTAAAAAGGTACACAACAGGTAATCAAAGGAGCTTTTCATGCTGAAATTATGGTGATTGTTAGGGGTGTTAGGTCAAGAAACCCACTTGATTTATTAACATCAACCTGGTGATTGTTTTAAAATTTCATTTTAACAATGAAAATAGTTACAATAACATTTAGAATGGTTCTCATTACAGTCAGTATAAATTTTTTAACAGTGCAAAATTACATCTTTGAGACCTTCAAAACATCTGTTTGAATATGCCTAAAACTCCTTACTTTTGTGACACCCTCCATGAACACGAGGTTCGTATTAATTTGGAACTCCTGACCCGCTGGCAATGACCCATCATAATGTCCCACTGTCACAATCTCAATGCTGCCCCTGTGACTTTTCTGCCAATTGACCAGCTCATACTTGGCCACGGGATCCCCATTTGCATCAAATGACACGTCATAACCGTTTAGGTTAAACTTCACTTTCTTCAAATGATTAAGGACCTATGAGGAGAATTATTGCAAACTGAATTAAATGTATGTATTATATAAATCATAGTTCTAAAATTGGAAAGTGTTTTTCTTCTTTTTTTTTATAGTTTTAACAAACCTCCTCTAATGATAACTTGTTGTATTTGTCGCAGTGAGTTGAGGAATTTGTGTCCGGGCACAATGTGTTATGAAGGGCATGTGCTAATGCATAAACTGCCTTATAGACCATGTTAGTGATTCGAAGTTGAGATGTGTCGGTGTATGGGTTCTGGAGAGTCTGCATGTCTTCAGTTCCATCACACATTCTCTCACCTGTGGCAGTAACTGGACAGAACGTTTTTAGCTCTACATTAAACCATATATTATTTATCATAAATAACAATAAGAGGTCAAAATATTTTACCAGACATAATTTCATACAAAACCGAATCTACAAATGAATCTAAAGAAAAGTGGGTTTTACTTCTTAATTACTGGATGACTTTTTACAACAGAAACAGCTCTCTCACATGTTCCCAGCCTGCAGTTGAATACAACCTCCCAGAACTCAGTGAGCACTGGGGAAGAGGCCACTTTAGTGGCAGAGAGATCCAGCAGGAAGTCTCTCAATCCAGGGATGACTGATTGCTCAATGCCAAATCCAATAGCTCCAGCACAGAATCTGTACTTCAGCATGTCTCGGTTGGTGACCCAAGCCTCAGTTCCTACCCATTGGCGGGGTGGAGAAGCCTCACGTGACAGCTCCTCCAGAAGGAGTCTCAGTTCAGCAGACGCAATAAATGCCACAATAACGTGAGCTGTTGATCTGTGGAAGACATTCACATGCATTATAAGAAGTGACAGGCGTCAACGGTGTCATTTGTTTAAATTCATGAGTCTGTGTCAAAGCAGAGGTTGAGAGAGTGAGTGGTTGTTGGCTTTTTTTGTGGCTCCACAATCTCATCATACTATGTATAGTGACAATAAAGGCTTTCTATTCTATTCTATTCTATTCTATTCTATTCTATTCTAATGTGCTGGCAACGTCTGTGGAGTTTACCCGGCCTCTCGCCCGTGGTCAGCTGGGATAGGCTCCAGCAACCACAGTGACCCAAAAAGTTGAAGAAACAGATCTAGACGAGACAATTGTGGTCAGCTAAATCTAAAAATGGATGCATGGATTTTTGGATGAATGGATTGGTGGATGGATGGATGTGTGGATGGAATTGATTGAGTGCATTTTGTAAGGTTTGTGCAGATACAACCACTGTCACACTTTGACACAATCTGTGATATGGACACCTCCGGATAACATCAGCTACTCTCTGGATCTTGCTGCGTGGGTTTGTCCGATGGAAAGACACAGAGTATTCCACACAGATTCCCTCCTTCTGTGCCGTGAGCAGGAAAGATGCCATACCATTGTTGCCATAGTCTGAATCTGATCGGACTGCACCTATCCAAGTCCAGCCAAACTGTTTTACAAGCTTGGCCAGTGCATCAGCCTGGAACTGGTCACTTGGTACAGTTCTGAAGAAATTAGGGTACTGCATCTTATCAGAGAGACATGCGCAAGTGGCAAAATGGCTCACCTAAGTGAAAACATAACTGTGATTATTGAACATGGCAGGCACATGAATCAGTACTCATTTCTATTAAAGACAGTTTGTCATAAATCCAAATGTTACTTGAGGAACGTTAAAGGTCCCGATAATGCGTGACATGCTCATAGATGGCGTGGATCCAGATTCACCCACAACTCCCACCACCATACCAGACTGAGAGCAGTTATCACCAGTGTGAAATGCCTGATCCAGGCTATTTGAAAGCTGAAATGCCACATGCACTGTTACTGGCACAGAGGTGCAGGAGTCATGGATCTGATAACCCAGTTTGACACCGGGCAGGAGCTCAGTGCTGTTGTTAATCTCCTCAATGGCAAAGATCATAGCCTGTGAGAAGCGCAGTTGACGGGAATCAATGCTGGAGACAGAAACTCAATTGTCAAACATGCATACGACGATGATGATGCACTATTTAAGCAGGTAACATAAGAAAGAGATTTGCAATTTAATATCATGGGTGATAACAGACATTAATCTTGTAACTAAGGCAGCAACAGTTAATGACAAGCAAATGTCACACAAATAAAAGCATTTCAGTAACACACTCTGATACTCTCTCAACAATCACTTCTCCTGACAGACCTCCCTGTGCATCTCAGTGGCTCAGGTACAGTGGTGTAGTTATATCTCAAGGTGTGTTTGTAGAGGTGTATAGAGAAAACACCCCCAATAACGAAGTCTCCATCCATAGAGAATGCAGGCAGGCGAGCTGCACCTTGGGGTTTACATGTTACAGTTGAGGCCTGATTGTTCATTCCTTTAACAATACCTCCTGTAAATCTAGCCTTTTGTTTGAGACCATCTCCATAATACAGATCAAACATGAGCAAACCAACAATTAGAAATGAGATCTCCATCTCTCAGTTGTCTACATTTGTGTTTTCATGATTTATATACGTTTTAAGACAACTACTCAACTTCCAGTATATTAAAGAGGGAACGCCCATTGGACTTTGATGCTCATTTGTTAAGGCCCGTTGAGAATTGTGATCTTTGTTTGACTTACCTTTTAACTTTTTTACCTGTGAACCTTGTGCTGTGTTTTATTTGATATCACATACAAATGATATAGACATTTGTGGGTAGTTAATGTAATTTAATCTCATGGGATTAATGATGTTTGTGATTTTACAGCATTTGAAATTCTGTTAGAAGATACAATGTCATGACTTCCAAAGAATAAATCGGACTTTTTTAACAGAAGATAGTCACCTTAAACATTTACTGATCAGTTTTCAGACTTTCTACTCTCATGTTTTCCACAGGACATTGTTTTCCAATAGCTTTTGGGGATCAGCAATTGGATGTGTTCTGTACTGGCATGAGTGTCATAATTTGGTCAGTATAGTGTGTATCTGAATGTGTGGTGTCAGGACACACCAGTTGACCACTGATTTTCATTACTAGGCCAGAGGCAATGTGTAGGGTATCATCACTCAGGCAGCAGAAATTCTTCCCCAGAATTCATCCCTCTCATTCACACACATTCCTCCTTCATTCCTCTCCTTTCCAGGACAAACCTCCACCTCTCTAGCTTCTCCTCCACCTGTTCCCTGCTCTCACTGCAGATCACAATGTCATCTGCAAACATCATAGTCCATGGAGATTCCTGTCTAACCTCGTCCGTCAGCCTGTCCATCACCATAGTAACAAAAAGGGGCTCAGAGCTGATCCCTGATGCAGTCCCACCTCCACCTTGAACTCCTCTGTCACACCTACAGCACACCTCACCACTGTCTTACAGTCCTCATACATGTCCTGCACCGCTTTAACATACTTCTCTGACACTCCAGACTTCCTCATACAATACCACAGTTCCTCTCTGGGCACCCTGTCATAAGCTTTCTCCAGATCTACAAAAACACAATGCAGCTCCCTCTGGCCTTCTCTGTACTTCTCTATCAACATCCTCAAAGCAAATACTGCATCTGTAGTATTCTTTTTTGGCATGAAACCATACTGCTGCTGACAAATATTCACTTCTGCCCTTCGTCTAGCTTCCACTACTCTTTCCCATAACTTCATTGTATGGCTCATCAGCTTTATTCCTCTGTAGTTGCCACAACTCTGCACGTCTCCCTTGTTCTTAAAAATGGGCACCAGCACACTTCTCCTCCACTCCTCAGGCATCTTCTCACTATCTAAGATCCTGTTGAACAACCCAGTCAGAAACTCTACTGCCACCTCTCCTAGACACTTCCAAACCTCTACAGGTATATCATCAGGACCGACTGCCTTTCCGCTCTTCATCCTCTTCAGTGCCCTCCTCACTTCATCCTGGCTAATCTTTGCTACTTCCTGGTCTACAACAGTCACCTCTTCTAGTCTTTGTTTTCTCTCATTTTCCACGTTCATCAACTCTTCAAAGTACTCTTTCCATCTTCCCATCACACTGCTGGCACCTGTCAATAGACTTCCATCCCTATCCTTAATCACCCTAACCTCCTGCACGTCCCTCCCATCTTTATCTCTCTGTTTTGCCAGTCTGTATAGATCAGTCTGTCCCTCCTTACTGTCCAACCCAGCATACAAGTCATCATAAGCCCCTTGTTTGGCCTTTGCTACCTCTACCTTCACCTTACGCTGCACCTCCCTGTACTCCTGTCTACTCTCCTCAGTCCTCTCAGTGTCCCACTTCTTCTTAGCTAACCTTTTTCTCTGTATACACTCCTGTACACTTACTTTCCTGTACACTTACATCTACTTTCCTTCCAGATGACACACCACCACTCTTATAGGTCACCCTATGTTCCTGCCTCTTCTAGAAGAAAGTATTCACAATAACCATTTCCATCCTTTTTGCAAAGTCAACTACCATCTGTCCTTCTGCATTCCTCTCCTGGATACCAAACCTGCCCATCACTTCCTCATCACCTCTGTTTCCTGCACCAACATGTCCCTTGAAGTCTACTTATAACATTATCACTCATCTCCTTTGATTTAGTCAGTTACTGCGACTAACCTTCATTCCTCTCCTTTCCAGGACAAACCTCCACCTCTCTAGCTTCTCCTCCACCTCTTCCCTGCTCTCACTGCAGATCACAATGTCATCTGCAAACATCATAGTCCATGGAGATTCCTGTCTAACCTCGTCTGTCAGCCTGTCCATCACCATAGCGAACAAGAAGGGGCTCAGAGCTGATCCCTGATGAAGTCCCACCTCCACCTCCGTGCCTCTGGTGGTCCATGCCTCTGGAGGTCTAGCTCACCCTTGGTGCCTCTGGTGGTCCAGACCAGCTTCTGTCCCTCTGGTGTTTCGTGCCTCTGGTGGTCCAGCTCATACTCTGTCAGTGGAACCTGATCCACAGAACAACAAAGTCTGAGCTGCATCACCAGGGGTGTGAAACATGTACGGGGCCAATAGGGAGCTCCAGGCAGAGGTTAAGGCCCGGGCGGGGACTATGGAGGATGAGGCCAGGGTGTGGAGGCTGATGCTGGGACTTCTGAGGTTGGCTGGGGCTGTGGAGCCTAAGTTTCCGGCCCTATATCCTCCAGCTGGGGCTATGGACGTCAGTCTGGGGTCTTGGAGCATCTTGCTCCTTGACCCCAAAAAGTTCCGGCACCGTGTGGACAGGGCCTAAGTGTGGGGCCCTGGAGCCTCTGGCTGGGGCTGTGGAGGTCAGCCCGGGGCCCTGGAGCCACCTGCTGGGCCTGTGGAGGTCAGCCTGGGGCCCTGGAGCCTCTGGCTGGGGTGTGGAGGTCAGCCCGGGGCCCTGGAGCCTTCAGACTTACGCTCTGCTTGAATTTGTGACTTTATTTCATCTTTTGTCATGAAAATCACGTTAAAATCATGTACAACACACGCACGCTCTGAGTTTTTTTTTTTTCAGCACAAGTCCAGTTCTCATTTTTCACACACATTAGTGTGATTATTTCATCTCACCAAGCGCAGAGGAGCCAAAACGACAGCCTCACCATACATTTCAGAATAAAAACCTGCTATTTTGATCAAAAATAAGGAAAAAAGTGTTAAATGGAGCTGAAAGGGGCGTGGGGGGCGTGTCCAGGAAGCGGATAACCCAAACCAGGCTGGCATGGCCCCTCCTGGGTCAGCCAGAAGCCTATAAAGCCCCTGAATTGCCACTGTCATGACTACCAGGTGTACAAATGCCTGACCTCTAGGGGCACTAAGGTCAGACGACCAGAGGTGTGAGAAAATTCATTGGACCACCAGGGGCCCGGTCGAGGATTGGAGGGGCTTGTCAAGTGACATCAATTGAGCTAATATGGCTAGGCGCTAATTTGAGACGAGGACCTCCAGAGACAAGAGGCCAAACTGTACCAAAGCGAATCCGAGCGATGAGAGCTGATGGTCAGACATGTAGATCGGGTCATTGGCCTCTCCTCCTAGAGGTCCCAAACCAAGTTGGATTTATTGACAAAGTGTCAACCTGTAGGTTGAGGGGGGCCCTATAGCTGAAGGCAGCCCAGCCACGGCGCAACGCATCGGGGCTGCTTTGGCAGGGCGACACGCCGTGCTGGAGGTCCAGAACCAAAGTGGGTTTTCAGGCCCCCAACTTCAGCGGCTTCACCCCGATCACGAGGTCGTAGAACCAGCAGACAGGGCCGTCCAGGCTTCCCCCGTGGCCGTAGTAGCGCCCCCTTTGCTTCAGTTTTTGGCGCCCAACGTGGTGAGAGGGGGAGACGAAGGATCATCAACTCCGTGACGACAGCGGCCGTCAACAGCAACGACGACCTAGGACGATCTAGTCCAAAACATTGTTCTTCATCTCCCAGTGGCCACAATTAACAAAGGTAAGCAGAAAACCTGTTGTAATAACCAAATTTCTGCAGTTGAAATGACTAAATTAAAGGAGATGAGTGATAATGTTATAAGTAGACTTCAATGAACATGTTGGTGCAGGAAACAGAGGTGATGAGGAGGTGATGGGCAGGTTTGGTATCCAGGACAGGAACGCAGAAGGACAGATGGTGGCAAAAAGGATGGAAATGGCTGTAGTGAATACTTTCTTCCAGAAGAGGCAGGAACATAGGGTGACCTATAAGAGTGGTGGTAGGAGCACACAGGTAGACTACATCTTGTGTAGACGATGTAACCTGAAGGAGATCAGTGACTGCAAAGTAGTGGTAGGCGAGAGTGTAGCCAAACAGCATAGGATGGTGGTGTGCAGGATGACTCTGGTGGTGAGGAAGATGAAGAGGGCAAAGACAGAGCAGAGGACGAAATGGTGGAAACTAAAAAAGGAAGGGTATTGCATGACCTTTAGGAAGGAGTTAAGACAGGCTCTGGGTGGTCAGGAGGTGCTTCCTGATGACTGGAAAACTACAGCTAATGTGATCAGGGAGACAGGTAGGAGAGTACTTGGTGTGTCATCTGTAAGGAAAGTAGATAAGGAAACTTGGTGGTGGAATGAGGAGGTACAGGAGTGTATACAAAGAAAGAGGTTAGCTAAGAAGAAGTGGGACACTGAGAGGACTGAGGAGAGTAGACAGGAGTACAGGGAGATGCAGCGTAAGGTGAAGGTAGAGGTAGCAAAGGCCAAACAAGAAGCTTATGATGACTTGTATGCTAGGTTGGACAGTAAGGAGGGAGAGACTGATCTATACAGGTTGGCAAGACAGAGAGACAGAGATGGGAAGGACGTGCAGCAGGTTAGGGTGATTAAGGATAGGGATGGAAGTCTATTGACAGGTGCCAGCAGTGTGATGGGAAGATGGAAAGAGTACTTTGAAGAGTTGATGAACGTGGAAAATGAGAGAGAACAAAGACTAGAAGAGGTGACTGTTGTGGACCGGGAAGTAGTAAGATTAGTCAGGATGAAGTGAGGAGAGCACTGAAGAGGATGAAGAGTGGAAAGGCAGTCGGTCCTGATGATATACCTGTAGAGGTTTGGAAGTGTCTAGGAGAGGTGGCAGTAGAGTTTCTGACTGGGTTGTTCAACAGGATCTTAGATAGCGAGAAGATGCCTGAGGAGTGGAGGAGAAGTGTGCTGGTGCCCATTTTTAAGAACAAGGGAGATGTGCAGAGTTGTGGCAACTACAGAGGAATAAAGCTGATGAGCCATACAATGAAGTTATGGGAAAGAGTAGTGGGAGCTAGACTAAGGGCAGAAGTGAACATTTGTGAGCAGCAGCATAGTTTCATGCCAAAAAAAAAGAGTACTACAGATGCAGTATTTGCTTTGAGTATTTGCTTTGAGGAAAAGTACAGAGAAGGCCAGAGGGAGCTGCATTGTGTTTTTGTAGATCTGGAGAAAGCTTATGACAGGGTGCCCAGAGAGGAACTGTGGTATTGTATGAAGAAGTCTGGAGTGTCAGAGAAGTATGTTAGAGCGGTGCAGGACATGTATGAGGACTGTAAGACAGTGGTGAGGTGTGCTGTAGGTGTGACAGAGGAGTTCAAGGTGGAGGTGGGACTGCATCAGGGATCAGCTCTGAGCCCCTTCTTGTTCGCTATGGTGATGGACAGGCTGACAGACGAGGTCAGACAGGAATCTCCATGGACTATGATTTTTGCAGATGACATTGTGATCTGCAGTAGAGATAAGATCTTATGCCCGAGCCCGAGTTCGGGTCAGGTCGGGCTCAAAAAGTCAACAATTACTTTCGGGTCGGGTCAAGCTTCAATACCCTCGGGCTTGGGTCGGGCTGGATTTTTTTTGGACTCGGGCTCGGGCTTAAGATCTTAAGATCCAAGCCCGACCCGGCCTGAACCTTTTTAATAAATATATATTTATATATTATGTATCTCAAACGATCTATGGATATTAAACTAAGGAATATCCTTATAAAATAAATAATTTAGGTAAAACATAGAAAGCGCTGTATGACATCCATCTACAACAGTTGTCACCAACCTTTTTGAGGCTGAGGGCTACTTCATGGCCACCACGTAGTATGAAGGGCTACACAGGATCAGTTTGCTACAAACCTCCTAAATAACAAAACTACATGGCTAACTAACATTATAATACTGATATTAAAACAGCAGTAGTTGTTCTCACACTATGTAAAGTTATTGTCCACATATCAATAATTATTTTCCACAAATATTAGTAATTTACAATCAGAACAATCAGAAAAACCTGTTTAAACATGAAACACATTTTTATTTGCTCAAACATTTGAAAGTCAGGGGAACGCCTGCTGTATTTTTTAATGCAAATGATCACTTTTATCACTTTTAAGACAGAAAAAAATTTTTTTGTCTGAACAAGAATACATTCTTTCAAAACATTTAACGTTTTGTGCAGTATTTTTGATGAATATTGCTGCAATATAAACAATGAAAAAAATTGTCTCTGTGATTGGTCAGCTCATTTACCATGAAGCCTGGAGGCCTGGTACTGCATGCTGCTCACCAGTGCATTATAATCTTGTGAATAATTCGACACTGCAATTCTCAGTGAATTCTGTAAATGTCACCAGGTCACCGTATTCAGTGGACAGCTCCTCTAGTAGTATCTGAAACATTCTGTGTTGCTTAGCTCTGGAGAATCTGTTAATGATCTTCACGACCGGAGTCATCACGTGATCAAAGCCGGTCACTTTGGCACAAATCGTTTGCAATGGTGGTGCAGAAATTTGGTGGAGTCTGGATCATTTTTGCATTGTGCAATAAGCTCGCATGCTGGCCCGTCAACGGTGCCCCATCTGTTTTTACCGATGTTAACTTCTGTTCTGGCACCTTTTCCTCCACCATGAAGTTTGGACTGCGGTGTCTTTGTAAACTCCCCGCCTTGTTGTCTTCAGTGGCAGAAGTGTCAGCAGTTGTTTTTGTAGAAAAGTCATCAAACACCATTGGGATAAATATCAGCTGTGCTGTCGCTGTCTCCCCACTGGTGACACTGGACACTAAACCTCCTGCAGGCAGCGAGATCCCGCCGGTCCAGCTGCTCTGTTACATTCACAAAGGGGTCACTCGTCTAGTCTTCGTACTTCCAAGCTGGACATCAGAGATGTGGAGATGACATCAGGACCGTGTTTCTCATGTCTGACTAACGTGTTAGCTACAAGCATTACAGCTTCTTTGAAAACCTCACCATCCAAAAAAGGTTTATTGTTCTTTATCAAAAAATGTGCAGCTCTAAAATAATAATAAATAATAATAATCAGTCCTTCATTCGTCCCTCTTGGGGAAATTCTTTTTCACTTCACCCACGCATGTACATATGCAGTGTATGTGTAACCCCCAGTGTGTATGTGTTAATTACACACTGGGGGTTACAGGTTACTGGCCCCTGAACACAACACACACTAGGAACCTGTAGGCCTGTAAACGAAGGTTCAGTTGCGTTCGGGGATTTTTTCACCGGCTTCGTGAACACAGACTGTTGCTTACCCAAAGCTGCCTTTAACTCAAGAGCTTTTTCTGCCCTATTGCCCTTCCCGGTGGGTAGTTATTTATCATGGTTGCTTTCATGACACGTAGTGAAGTGTCTCTCCACATTGTGTCGCTTTGACATCGCCACAGTCGCCCCGCAAATGAGACACACACAGGTTTCTTTCACAGTTTAGAAAAGAATTCCTCCTCCCATCCATTGTAAAAGTGACAAGGTTTCTTTTATTTTCTGCTGTTTTGGGGTCAGAAACTACATTCAGCGTCAATCTGCGCTGCGCCCTCAAGCTTACTGTCTACTAGCACTGGTTTAGTCACGTGTGATTTAAAAAGAAGAGCAATAAAACAAAATAAAATTAAAGTGTTAGTGACCAGTGACGTAAGTTGTTCTATTTTTAGAACAGCCTGCAGGCGACTTATGTGGTCCTTGCGGGCAACCTGGTGCCCACGGGCACCATGTTGGTGACCTCTGATCTACAATATCTTCTCAGTTCCCTCCGTGCGTCAGCTGTACTTTCTCTTGTCACTTTACCTTTCCGATCATATACGCACTGAAAGTAGAGGTAAGATCTTAAGCCCGAATCCAAACCTGAAATTTGGGCCGGGTTGGGCTAAAAATGTCCATTATTACGTTCGGGTCGGATCAGGCTTTAATACCCTCGGGCTAGGGCCGGGTTGGGCTAGATTTTTTAGGCCTGATTTTACCTCTAATCTGCAGTGAGAGCAGGGAACAGGTGGAGGAGAAGCTAGAGAGGTGGAGGTTTGTCCTGGAAAGGAGCGGGATGAAGGTTAGCCGCAGTAAGACAGAGTACATGTGTGTGAATGAGAGGGACCCAAGTGGAAGAGTGAGGTTACAGGGAAAAGACATCAAGAAGGTGGAGGACTTGAAGTACTTAGGGTCAACAGTCCAGAGCAATGGAGTGTGGAAAAGAGGTGAAGAAACGTGTCCAGGCAGGATGGAATGGGTGGAGAAAAGTGTCAGGTGTGATGTGTGATAGAAGAGTTTCAGCTAAAATGAAAGGAAAGGTGTACAAAACTGTGGTGAGACCAGCGATGTTGTTTGGTCGAGAAACAGTGTCACTGAGGAAAAGACAGGAGACAAAGCTGGAGGTAGCAGAGATGAAGATGCTGAGGTTCTCTCTGGGAGTGACCAGGAAGGATAGGATCAGGAATGAGTACATCAGAGGGACAGCACATGTTAGAGGTTTTGGAGATAAAGTCAGAGAGGCCAGACTGAGATGGTTTGGACATGTCCAGAGGAGAGATAGTGAATATATTGGTAGAAGGATGCTGAGTTTTGAACTGCCAGGCAGGAGGCCTAGAGGAAGACCAAAGAGGAGGTTTATGGATGTAGTGAAAGAGGACATGAAGGTAGTTGGTGTGAGAGAAGAGGATGCAGAAGACAGGGTTAGGTGGCAATTGATTTCTGTGGCGACCCCTGAAGGGAAAGCCGAAAGGAAAAGAAGAAGAGTAATAATGTTATGAGATTTGTTCAGTAAGATAGAAAGAACTGTAGGTTGAAGTCCTTCCAGTAAAGTACCATTGTGGGGTTGGAGTCCCTCCGAACGGCGATTTTGGTTAATTCCACTTGGGTTTAAGTCCCCCCGACGGCGATTCGGTGAACATGATAATAAAATATTAAATTATACACTTTAAGATCACCACAGATGAAACAGATGGGAATGCAGCCCATAGTGGGTGGTAGCAGGTGGTATCTGAGGCTAAATATTGGCACGACACCGGTAGTTGACAAGTACCGTGAGGGAAAGTTGAAAAGAACTTTGAACGGAGAGTTCAAGAGGGCGTGAAACCATTGAGAGGTAAATGGATGGCGTCTGCCCAGGGGATTCAACTTGGCGGGTCAGGGCCGGCCGCTCGGTGCGGGAAGATACCCTCGTAGGGACCTCTCCCTGGGTCTGCTAAGGCTAAGGCCTCTGATGGTCCAGCTAAGGCTCCATGCCACTGGTGGTCCAGCTCAGGCTCCGTTCCTCTGGTGGTCCAGGACTTCGTACCTCTGGTTTTCCAGCTAAGCTTCCATTTATCTGGTGGTCAAACTAAAGCTCCATGCCTTTGGTGATCCAGCTAAGGTTCCGTGCCTCTGGTGGTTCACGTAAGGTTCCGTGCCTCTGGTGGTCGGGGTCCGTGCCTCTGGCGGTCCAGCTAAGGCTCCGTGCCTCTAGTGGTCCAGGACTCCGTGCCTCTGTTGGTCCAGGTAATGCTCCGTGCCTATGGTGGTCCAGGACTCCGTGCCTCTGGCGGCCCACCTAAGCCTCCGTTTTTCTGGTAATCCAGCTCAGCCTCGATGCCTCTGGTGGTCCAGCCCAGCCTCCATGCCTCTTTGGTCCATGCATTTGGTAGTCTAGCTCAGTCTTGGTGCCTCTGGTGGTCCAGCCCAGCCTCCGTGCCTCTGGTTGTATACTGAAATTTCTTTCGTGACTAGAGGTAATGTTTTCCTGTTGAAGCGTTTTGTTAGTAAATTTTGTATGAAGAGACGTTTGTAAGTAGAAGTACCACTGTCGTCGTCTTCTTCTTTTCCTTTCGGCTTTTCCCTTCAGGGGTCGCCACAGCGAATCAAATGCCTCCATCTAACCCTGTTCTTTGCATCCTCTTCTCTCACAGTAGAGGTACCACTGTATTGGTTTTCTATTCAGAGCAGTAATGGGATTACAATGACTTATTTCAGATTGAAATTTAATAAATAGCTTATAAACTGAATTGTTCAGAAATACAAACAACCTCTTGGAACCAAGTGTTTGTAGGTTGAGGACTACCTGAATTTTTTATTATTGTTTTGATTTTAGATTTGTTTTAAGCACAGAAAAATATATTATTGACATCTGACTGGAACTGAGACAGTACAACTACCATTATACACATGTATCACGATAGATACATTTGTAAGCACATCTGTTATATTTGTTTGGATATATTTCCAAAGGCATTGGGAAAGTACAAAGCAAAATTAACAAAAAAAAATTCCTTACATCCCTGCTTATATAAAAATGAGTAGTCAAATGGTGATTATATGTACACACACAGTGCACCCTAGCGCAATCTCGCATCAACGCTCGTGACTTCACCTCATCACGGATTTTTGATCAGCAGAGACGTGACACCGTATCCGCATTCTCTTGACTGACGGCATCCAGAAGTGCGCTACATTCCGTGAGTCTCGGACTTTCGTGAGACACAAAAGTGCTTTAAACAGTCTGTCAGAGTTTTGGAAAAGCTAAAACAGATAGAAAACGGTTTAATATCAGTATGGGAAGGGTCCATAAATGTTTAAATTACCGTAAATAATAAGATACATAGATCACAGTCTCGATCGCAGATTCCTTAATCGCATGAGGTTCTTGGAACACATTAACAGCAAAGAATGAGGGCGCACTGTATATCATTGCTTATAGAATTCAGATGTCTCTGGATCATTTTCTGTTCATCAAATATTTCTTGGTGTTTTTCTCTGGTTTAAACAATATGATAAACAAATGATGAAACACTTTGGACCAAATATACAGAATATCAGTCCAAAACTGGAGGCCAGAATGGCAAATATCTCTACAGCCACAGTAAATTTCCCAGGAGAGCTGACATACGCTGGGATAAAGGTGATCCAGACTGCACAGAATATCAACATGCTGAAGGTGATGAGCTTGGCTTCATTAAAACTATCAGGCAGTTTCCGAGCTAGAATAGCAAGCACTAAGCAGAAGACAGCGAGTAGCCCAATGTACCCGAGTACACCCCAGAACCCAACGGCTGAGCCCAAAGCACATTCCAGAATGATTCTTTTCTTATATACAGTTAAGTTCTTCATTGGAAACGGTGGACTAACAACCAACCAAATGGTACATATTAGTACCTGTATAAATGTTATGCAGGCTACAGTTATTCTTTGCTGCAGCGGACCAAACCATTTCATGACATTCCTGCCTGGGAGGGTGGCCTTGAAGGCCATTAATACTACAATTGTTTTGCCTAAAATACAAGACATGCAGAGGACAAAGGTGATTGCAAAGGCTGTGTGTCGCAGCATGCAGGACCAGTCATTGGGTGCTCCAATGAAAGTTAATGAACTCAGGAAACACAGAGTCAGAGAGAAGAGCAGCAGGAAGCTCAGCTCAGAGTTGTTGGCCTTGACAATCGGGGATGTTCTATGTTGATAGAACAGAACTGCAGTCATGATGGTGAGACAGGCACCACCAACTGAGAACGCTGCCAGAATGATTCCTAGGACCTCATCATAGGAAAGAAATTCAACAGGCTTGGGTAGACAAGTGTTGCTCTCTGCATTAGGCCAGAATTCATGAAGGCAAGGGGTACAATCAAGAGAATCTAAAAAACCAGACAAAACAAGAAATTACAAATGACAATTAGTAGTCATATATGTCATGTAGTATTTATGAAGTAGAAACTAAATCACCTGTAGAATTGCTAATCTCTCCATCAGGACATCGCACACAATCATAGCAGCAGATGGGTTTTCCTTTTTGAAGCACTTTACGGGTTCCTGGGTGACATCTGTCACTACACACTGACTTCGGAACCTGATACATGAATGCAAAGTCAAGAAGATTGAATATTTTATTACAATCAATTATTATTTAACAAAAAATAAAAATTGCAATTATAAACTGTCAAAATTTATCTTGAAATAGTCTTGTATCCTTGTAATATTTCTAATTCTTTGTACTGGTTATAAATGTCTACAGTATTTGAAAATAATGCAACGTAGCTGCAGAGAGACCAAATGAAGAGATTTTTCTATTCATAAACATATCTTACAAAATAAGATGAAAATTAAATGTGCTTAAGGACAAGGAGTTTCAGATATTATCTGTTCCGTTACAAAGGCTTTGCTGCTCCTCCTTAAAAAGGTACACAACAGGTAATCAAAGGAGCTTTTCATGATGCTGAAATTATGGTGATTGTTAGGGGTGTTAGGTCAAGAAACCCACTTGATTTATTAACATCAACCTGGTGATTTTTTAAAAATTTAATTTTAACAATGAAAATATTTACAATAACATTTAGAATGGTTCTCATTACAGTCAGTATAAATTTTTTAACAGTGCAAAATTACATCTTTGAGACCTTCAAAACATCTGTTTGAATATGCCTAAAACTCCTTACTTTTGTGACACCCTCCATGAACACGAGGTTCGTATTAATTTGGAACTCCTGACCCGCTGGCAATGACCCATCATAATGTCCCACTGTCACAATCTCAATGCTGCCCCTGTGACTTTTCTGCCAATTGACCAGCTCATACTTGGCCACGGGATCCCCATTTGCATCAAATGACACGTCATAACCGTTTAGGTTAAACTTCACTTTCTTCAACTGATTAAGGACCTATGAGGAGAAGTTCAGTATTACAAATTGAATTAAATGCACATTATGTATTCTTTATATTATAGTTCTAAAATTGGAATGTGTTTTTCTGCTTTTTTTTATAGTTTTAACAAACCTCCTTTAATGATAACTTGTTGTATTTGTCGCAGTGAGTTGAGGAATTTGTGTCCGGGCACAATGTGTTATGAAGGGCATGTGCTAATGCATAAACTGCCTTATAGACCATGTTAGTGATTCGAAGTTGAGATGTGTCGGTGTATGGGTTCTGGAGAGTCTGCATGTCTTCAGTTCCATCACACATTCTCTCACCTGTGGCAGTAACTGGACAGAACGTTTTTAGCTCTACATTAAACCATATATTATATACCATAAATAACAATAAGAGGTCAAAATATCTTACCAGACATAATTTCATACAAAACCGAATCTACAAATGAATCTAAAGAAAAGTGGGTTTTATTTCTTAATTACTGGTGGACTTTTTACAACAACAGAAACAGCTCTCTCACATGTTCCCAGCCTGCAGTTGAATACAACCTCCCAGAACTCAGTGAGCACTGGGGAAGAGGCCACTTTAGTGGCAGAGAGATCCAGCAGGAAGTCTCTCAATCCAGGGATGACTGATTGCTCAATGCCAAATCCAATAGCTCCAGCACAGAATCTGTACTTCAGCATGTCTCGGTTGGTGACCCAAGCCTCAGTTCCTACCCATTGGCGGGGTGGAGAAGCCTCACGTGACAGCTCCTCCAGAAGGAGTCTCAGTTCAGCAGACGCAATAAATGCCACAATAACGTGAGCTGTTGATCTGTGGAAGACATTCACATGCATTATAAGAAGTGACAGGCGTCAACGGTGTCATTTGTTTAAATTCATGAGTCTGTGTCAAAGCAGAGGTTGAGAGAGTGAGTGGTTGTTGGCTTTTTTGTGGCTCCACAATCTCATCATACTATGTATAGTGACAATAAAGGCTTTCTATTCTATTCTATTCTATTGCGCTGACAACGTGTGTGGAGTTTACCCGGCCTCTCGCCCGTGGTCAGCTGGGATAGGCTCCAGCAACCACAGTGACCCAAAAAGTTGGAGAAGCAGATGTAGACAAGACAATTGTGGTCAGCTAAATCTAAAAATGGATGCATGGATTTTTGGATGAATGGATTGGTGGATGGATGGATGTGTGGATGGAATTGATTGTGTGCATTTTGTAAGGTTTGTGCAGATACAACCACTGTCACACTTTGACACAATCTGTGATATGGACACCTCCGGATAACATCAGCTACTCTCTGGATCTTGCTGCGTGGGTTTGTCCGATGGAAAGACACAGAGTATTCCACACAGATTCCCTCCTTCTGTGCCATGAGCAGGAAAGATGCCATACCATTGTTGCCATAGTCTGAATCTGATCGGACTGCACCTATCCAAGTCCAGCCAAAATGTTTTACAAGCTTGGCCAGTGCATCAGCCTGGAACTGGTCACTTGGTACAGTTCTGAAGAAATTAGGGTACTGCATCTTATCAGACAGACATGCACAAGTGGAAAAATAACTCACCTAAGTGAAAACATAAATGTGATTATTGAACATGGCAGGCACATGAATCAGTATTCATTTCTATTAAAGACAGTTTGTCAGAAATTCAAATGCTTACTTGAGGAATGTTGAAGGTCCCGATAATGCGTGACATGCTCATAGATCGCGTGGATCCAGATTCACCCACAACTCCCACCACCATACCAGACTGAGAGCAGTTATCACCAGTGTGAAATGCCTGATCCAGGCTATTTGAAAGCTGAAATGCCACATGCACTGTTACTGGCACAGAGGTGCAGGAGTCATGGATCTGATAACCCAGTTTGACACCGGGCAGGAGCTCAGTGCTGTTGTTAATCTCCTCAATGGCAAAGATCATAGCCTGTGAGAAGCGCAGTTGACGGTAGTCAATGCTGGAGACAGAAACTCAATTGTCAAACATGCATACGACGATGATGATGATGATGCACTATTTAAGCAGGTAACATAAAGAGATTTGCAATTTAATATCATGGGTGATAACAGACATTTATCTTGTAACCGAGGCAGCAACAGTTAATGACAAGCAAATGTCACACAAATAAAAGCATTTCAGTAACACACTCTGATACTCTCTCAACAATCACTTCTCCTGACAGACCTCCCTGTGCATCTCAGTGGCTCAGGTACAGTGGTGTAGTTATATCTCAAGGTGTGTTTGTAGTGGTGTATAGAGAAAACACCCCCAATAACGAAGTCTCCATCCATAGAGAATGCGGGCAGGCGAGCTGTACCTTGGGGTTTACATGTTACAGTTGAGGCCTGATTGTTCATTCCTTTAACAATACCTCCTGTAAATCTAGCCTTTTGTTTGAGACCATCTCCATAATACAGATCAAACATGAGCAAACCAACAATTAGAAATGAGATCTCCATCTCTCAGTTGTCTACATTTGTGTTTTCATGACTTATATACGTTTTAAGACAACTACTCAACTTCCTGTATATTAAAGAAGTAACGCCCATTGGACGATGATGATCATTTGTTAAGGCCTGTTGAGAATTGTGCCCTTTTTTTAACTTACCTTTAACTTACCTTTTAACTTTTTTACCTGTGCACTGCTCTGTTTTATTTGATATCACATACAAATACAAACATTATGCTAAAGCGAAACATGGATCACCTTCGTCATTAAAATTCACAGGGATTGAGAAAATTGAAATGTCCACCAGAGGGGGAGATATTCTAAAAAAAACTGCCACAAAAAGAAATGCAGTGGATGTATAGACTCAACACTCAGACACCAAATGGACTAAATGATGATTATAGCTTAAAATGTTTTTTGGGTTAAAACTGTCTATAATATTCTGGCACTATGTATTTTAAGTATCTTGTTAATCTATGCCTCAAATTATCTGAAATCTAATTGGAGCTTGTTGATTGTCTCAGCTGTTGGTTACCTCCCTATCTCTACCCTATAAAGTGAGTTGAATGTATGTGATTTGAATGCTCTGATGAAGGCTCATAGCCGAAATGCGTAAGCGTTCATTTTTTGGTGTGTGTCAAAATAAAAGTGGAAATGTGAGTATTTTGTCCTCCCTTTATTAATTTTTTAGATGTGCTACCTTTTGGGAATTTATCCCGATTTTTGATAGTTAATCATTTGGTCTAGCACTCTATAGTAAAAACACATAGTTGATGCGCAACCTCTTTTTGTCTTATCTAGTGATTAGCTTTTTGAAGTTGCTGCTCTCACTAAAAAGAGGACAATTACCTCCACGATGGCCTCACCATTTGAAGAATTTAATCAACTCACTGTAATAAGAGCAGAAACATTCTTCTATACTCAGGAAGATGTTGATAACATTCTGTTGTCCAACACTGCATTTGAAGATATGGTCCAAAAAGAAAATTTGGGCACTGATACCAAAAGCCTGTTTTCTGCACTGGAGGAAGCAAAGAAACAAGAAACCAGACTACTGTGGCATGCTGTTACCTATACCCTGTCAGAATACAGACGACAACAGCTCATTCCCAAAGGCCTGCGAGTAACCTGCTTAATTCCAGCCTTGGGTATGGATGATCCGGAGTTCATGAAGAGGTGGGAACAAATTGTAAATAAATTTTCATTAGATTTGGAGCTTTTGATCATTGAACAATCTAAAACTGACCGTGTTAAGAAACTTGAAACAATCAAGATGCTTGAAACTAAAGTCCACAATCTTGAAAAGTCAGAAGAGGTAATCCAATTGGAGGAGAAAATGATGAAATCACTAGAAACATTCAAGATACAATTGAAACAATTTAAGTTGAAGAAATACCAACGTGATATAGAACACTATAAAGAAGGAAATGTGTATCCATGGCACAAGCCAACCTTCAAAGTGAAACAACAGAGACCTAGGGCCAAAACAGGTGGCCCCCGTTATGTTGATTACTCCTCTGACACTGGCAAGTCAAGCACACAGAGTGAGAGTGAGGATCTCCCAATCAGGCAAGGAGTGACTTTTTTGGACAAACCCCGCCCACAGCAATGTGGAAGAGAACAACGAGGCGGGGCAAACGTGGAAAGGGGGCGGCCCAGGAGGTCCCCAAGACAACTCAATCACCAGTCGTAAATCTGTCCAAAGTCCCCCTCACCCCCTCTCAAATACCAGTCCTAAGCAAGGGCCTCTCATTTACAGTGACCAACAAAGTCAATGCTTTCAACTTAAAGGTGGACACATATAGGTTCATGAGACAACTCCATTTGAAACATTTATTTTCTCCCCACCAAAGAAGTACACCATACTCTACTGAACAGATATCAAATGAGACCGTGGATGTTGCAAAAAAACACACTCCTTTTCATCCAAAGTCATCATTTTGCCCCTCAACTAATCTAAGTCCTGTGATTGTAACATTTAACAAACTTGTGGAATATGACCTTGATGAAATGCTGAAGAAAGATAAAGGCCCCAAGTATTCAAACTTAACATATGAGGAGCACTGTGCACTAAAGGAGTTGGAGAGAAATCCAAAAATAACAATTCGTTCTGCTGACAAAGGAGGTGCTGTTGTTATCTTGGATACTGAATACTGTCATCAGAAAATGCTTGAAAACCTGAACAGCCCCACCTACAGGCAACTTGTGAGAAATCCTCTGAATGAATATAAATCTGAAATTGATAATCTATTGAGTGTTGCTTTGGAATCAAATTGGATCACCAAAAAAGAACATGACTTTCTGACCAATCAGTATCCTGTCACTCCAATCATTTACAGCCTCCCAAAAATCCATAAGCACCCCACAGAACCCCCCCTCAGACCAATTGTCTCAGGACGAGTCTCTCTCACTGAACCCCTTATCAAAATATGTTGATTTCTTTTTGAAAGACTTTTTGAAGAATCTGCCCGCCTACCTTGGAGACACAAAAGATGTACTTAACTGTCTGAGCAATTGTACTGTGAATCAAAACACAATATTGGTTTCTCTTGAACTTAAAAATTTATATGGTTGTATTCCTCATGAAGATAGTTTAAATGCAGCTGCCTATTACTTGTCCAAAAGAGAAATGACAGAAAAACCCCCAAATAAGTTCCTATTGGAACTGTTGCATCTTGTTCTGAGTTGCAATTATATGCAATATGGATCCAAATGGTACCTTCAACAAGCTGGGACTGCAATGGGGACAGCAACAGCGCCTTCTGTGGCTGGACTGGTTGTAGGAAAATGGGAAGAAGAAGTGATACATGACCCTAATAACAACCCCTTTTATTCAAAGATAAAGTTATATAAAAGATACATTGATGACATTCTGTTATTTTGGGAATCCACACAGTCCGACTTAATGGAGTTTGTATCATATCTCAACAACTCAAGTTTCCTGAAATTCACTATGTAAGTATCCATTTGTAAGTATGGACAAAATCAACTATCTGGATCTAACCATATACAAGGATGAAACTGGCATGATTCAAACATCTATTTTCAGAAAAGACATGGAACGAAATTCAATTTTGCATGCTATAAGTAATCATCCTGTACACTTAAAAGAAAACATCCCAGTAGGTCAATTTCTGAGGCTCAAACGCAATTGCTCCAACCCTGATGATTTTGACTCAAAACAAACTACTATGAGTACTCGATTTAAGGACAGAGGCTATTCTTCTAATTCTATCCAGAAAGCTATACAACGTGCCAAGAACACCCCCCGCCCTGACCTTCTGTCTAATGCACCAAAAACAAAAAACCCAAGTCGGGCTGTTTTCAACTGAATACAACTGAATACAGCCACTGTGCATCAGAAATCAAAAAGATACTCAATAGACACGGGCATGTGTTACAAGCAGAGCCATCTGTAAAGGACCTCTGCAAATCCCCACCCCTTGTTGCATTCAGAAGACCACCTACAAACAAAGATAGTGTCATGTACAAGAATATGGTTACAAAAAAGACCACATGGCTGAAAAGTACTGGTATGTACAGATGTAGTAACTGTGCCTGTTGCAACAACACATCAGATAAGAAATTATTCAACCATCCCCGAAACTGGACGGAAGATTCCCATCCGTGAATTCATTAACTGCCAATCAACACATGTCATCTACATGTTATTATGTCCCTGTGGTCTGGCGTATGTCGGACAAACCAAGCGACCACTAAAACAAAAAATATCTGAGCACAAAACTGCAATTCGCACAGGAAACATGGACTATGCAATTGCGAAACATTATGCTGAAGCGAAACATGGATCACCTTCGTCATTAAAATTCACAGGGATTGAGAAAATTGAAATGTCCATCAGAGGGGGAGATATTCTAAAAAAACTGCCACAAAAAGAAATGCAGTGGATGTATAGACTCAATACTCAGACACCAAATGGACTAAATGATGATTATAGCTTAAAATGTTTTTTGGGTTAAAACTGTCTATAATATTCTGGCACTATGTATTGTAAGTATCTTGTTAATCTATGACTCAAATTATCTGAAATCTAATTGGAGCTTGTTGATTGTCTCAGCTGTTGGTTACCTCCCTATCCCTACCCTATAAAGTGAGTTGAATGTATGTGATTTGAATGCTCTGATGAAGGCTCATAGCCGAAACGTGTAAGCGTTCATTTTTTGGTGTGTGCCAAAATAAAAGTGGAAATGTGAGTATTTTGTCCTCCCTTTATTAATTTTTTAGATGTGCTACCTTTTGGGAATTTATCCCGATTTTTGATACCTTCATGTCCTCTTTCACTACATCCATAAACCTCCTCTTTGGTCTTCCTCTAGGCCTCCTGCCTGGCAGTTCAAAACTCAGCATCCTTCTACCAATATATTCACTATCTCTCCTCTGGACATGTCCAAACCATCTCAGTCTGGCCTCTCTGACTTTATCTCCAAAACCTCTAACATGTGCTGTCCCTCTGATATACTCATTCGTGATCCTAGCCTTCCTGGTCACTCCCAGAGAGAACCTCAGCATCATCAAGACACTACCATCGTCAACATTTGCAAACCACCATCCAGCAGACTCGTCCCATCGTCCCTGCCAGACGTCTCAGCCCCTGCCGTGTACGCTGGAGACTTTAATAGCCACCACATAGACTGGGGTTACATCAGGTCCAACGCTGATCGAGACTTCCTGGTAGAATGGGCCTCTACTGATGATGCTACACTCCTACACGATCCCGAGGAACCACACACGTTCTACTCTGCAAGATGGAATACCGCCACTAATCCAGACCTGGCATTCGCAAAATGGCATAACAACCAGCCACTCCCTGTAAGACGCATCCTGGACATGTTTCCCCAATCACACCACCAACCTGCGCTCATTACCATTCCATCTTTGGTCCAGCCTGTGCAAGGGAGGGATGTCAAGAGGTGGAACTTCTGGCAAGCAAAATGGGCAGGCTTCACCACAAAAGTGAAAGAGGCAGCTGCGGGTCTACCACACCCATCTCCCAACAACCTTAACGACGCTCATGACTTGTACTGCAAGATGCTGCTGGCAGCAGCAAAGAACAACATCCCCCGTGGTGTGCGCAAAGCTTGTTCCCTGCTGGGATGACGAATGTGAACATCTACTTCGCGCCAACACAGATGCACAAACTAGCGAAGACAGGGAGAAAGCAGCAGATGACCTGTTTTGCAGGTTAAATGAGCAGCGAAGGCAACAATGGATTGAGACTGTAGAATCAATCAACTTCACACACTCAAGTCGTCGGGGATGGCAGACCCTGAACAAGCTGACAGGAAGGTCAACAACTCTTGCACAGTTCCCCATCACTGCAAACTCCATTGCGTCGCCCCTGCTGAGTAACGGCCACTCTTCTGATGCAGACAAGGACTTCAATAGAACATCAGCCAGAGTCCATGAGCTGCTCAGGGCCCCAGAATGCAATTCCAACCAATCCACCAACTTCACGATGCAAGAGATCAACCTGGCCATACAATGCCTGAAGACCGGTAAGGCTCCAGGTACAGACGGCATCCACCCTGAGTACATTAAACACAAAGGCAACGGACTGGCTCCGTTCCTTCTTTTCTGCATGCTTCCAGTACTCAAAGCTACCAAAGATCTGGCGTCAGAAGGGCGGCAGTGGCTCAGCGGTAGAGCAGATGTTCTGCAGACAGATCACCCCAGCCATCGGTGGATCGAATCCCGCTCCCGCCATGATGCCACCAGGAGTGTGAGCTGACAGTGGGAGGTGTCAGCTAACTTTCCAGCCACTGCCGAGGCGCCCTTGAGCAAGGCGCCGTCCCCCCCACAAGCTGCTCAATTTGGGGCGCATTCGGAAGCTGCTGCCCGTCACTCTGCCTCCCAATGTGTGTAGTTTGTTGTGTGTATTAACTGCATGCTTACAGGCCCCCTTGTGTGCAGTGTTCAGGGGGCCTGTATATACTGTTAAGACTAACACAGATTGTATATACTACCTGAGTGACATTGTCATTTCCCCTTGTGGGATTAATAAAGTGTACTACTTCTTCTTCTTCATGCCAAGGTGATCGCCCTGCCGAAGCCAAACACGCCAAAGGGATACCGGCCCATCTCACTGCTGTGTGTACCCTTCAAACTCCTTGAAAGCCTCATCCTAGCGTGCCTCACCCCAGTGATCGACCCACAGCTGCCCAAAGAACAAGCTGGCTTTCGTAGCAGTAGGTCAACAGCAGACCAGGTGACCCGTCTGTGCCAAGACATAGAAGACAGCTTCCAGTCAGGAGAGAAGGCTGGTGCCGTCTTCCTGGACCTCACAGCTGCCTATGACAACGTCTGGTTGTGTGGGCTACAAATGAAGCTTCTGGAGACCATCCCAGACGAGCACATAGTGAGCTTCATTATGGAGATGCTGAGCAACCGCAGCTTTCGGCTCCACACCACAAACGGCCAAAGCAGCAGGGTGAGAAAGCTGAAGCAAGGCGTACCGCAGGGCTCAGTGCTGGCTCCGATGCTTTTCAACATCTATATCCACGACCTACCCGCAACAACAGCAAGGACGTACAGCTACGCAGATGACCTGGCCAGTCTACTCAGCAAGCCATCCTAGGAAGCAGTAGAGGAGGGCCTCTCCACAGACATGACCATCCTGTCCTCATATCTGAAGAACTGGCACCTCAAGCTGAGCGTTGAGAAGACGGTAGCAGCAATGTTCCACCTATACAACAAGGAAGTAACCCGCGACATAAACATCATGGTTGACGACACTCTGCTACCGTCCCAGTCCTGCCCGACATACCTTGACGTGAACCTCAACCGAACAGTGTCGTTTAAGCAACACCTGGACAGTGTCAAGGCGAAGACCACCGCCCGAGCTGCACTGATACGGCGGCTAGCCGGTACCACGTGGGGAGCCACCACAAAGACTCTGCGAATCTCCACCGAGGCCGTAGTCCTCACGTCAAGAAGTTGGACGCTACCCTCAACATCGCCCTACGTACCATCTCCGGACGCCTACGTGACACTCCAACAAACCAACTGCCTATCCTAGCCGGAATCGCTCCAGCAGTGGTAAGACAAGAACGCTGTGCCCTCGCTCGGAAGGCACAGCGGAGTGAATCCCACCTCCTCCACAAGGTTGTCACAGAGACACCACAGCGCGCTCGCCTCAAGTCCCGACACCCCTTTGCCACACAGGCGCAGGAGCTACTCCGAACAACACCAGCCGACACCTCCAGGGCTTCCTGGATAAGGGCAAAATGGAGGGACCAGTGGAAGGCAGCAGACCCATCCAGGCTTCACCACTACATCGAGGACCCCACAGATGTTCCCGGCCAGAACCTCCCCCGTAAGGAGAGGACAACACTCAATTGCCTGAGGATAGGGACGTTTTGGTGCCGCAATGCAGAAGTGGGGTCTCACAGACAGCGCCTGCTGCGAGTGTGGAGACCCACTACAGACTGTGGAGCACATTGTGACCAGCTGCCCTATATACTGGCCTCCAAATGGTGATCAGGGTCTGGTTAACCTGGACAATGACACGCTGGAATGGCTTGTCACAACGGAGCTGAAGGTCTAAGGACACACGACAGAAGAAGAAGTAGACCAAACAACATCGCTGGTCTCACCAGTTTTGTACAACCTTTCCATTTAGCTGAAACTCTTCTATCAAACCATCACACCTGAACACTTTCTCCACCCGTTCCATCCTGCCTGTACACGCTTCTTCACCTCTTTTCCACACTCTCCATTGCTCTGGACTGTTGACCCTAAGTACTTCAAATCCTCCACCTTCTTGATCTCTTCTCCTTGTAACCTCACTCTTCCACTTGGGTCCCTCTCATTCACACACATGTACTCTGTCTTACTGCGGCTAACCTTCATTCCTCTCCTTTCCAGGACAAACCTCCACCTCTCTAGCTTCTCCTCCACCTGTTCCCTGCTCTCACTGCAGATCACAATGTCATCTGCAAACATCATAGTCCATGGAGATTCCTGTCTGACCTCGTCTGTCAGCCTGTCCATCACCATAGCA